>CM063498.1:68406043-68746043 GCA_032207245.1 Pardosa pseudoannulata | reverse complement strand
ACCTGAATTTATGTATTGAGCTTTCATGTACTAAGTATAAAACATTTGTTTTCGTTAGACTTGGCCAGTTTTTGAAAATGTTACCCAACTTTTCATCCTTGTTCCTGCTCTTCTGGGCTTGAAGGGTAACCTAGAAATGACTCTAGCTGCTAGAATCTCTACTCAGGTATTCAAATATAAAGGCTATCTTTTTATAAACATTGAAAATTGAGTACACTTATCAAAATTTTTTTTCTTTTCGTCTTTTAACTTTAGATTTTTTTATTACAGGCCAATTTAGGGCAATTAGACAGCCTTAGAGAGCAATGGAAAATGACTTATGGCAATATGGCTCTAGTCCAAGTAAGTTTTCAGTTTTACAGTTGAAATGTTACATTTTAAAACCCCTTGAATAAATAAATTCATTTTTAATAAGTAGGGTTGGTCATTTTGCCAGGACAGTGGCAAAAACTGGAAAAAACAGCAAAATCTAGAAAAATTGGCTGGATTTTAAAAATGTACAAAATAATTAATAATTAATAAATAACAAAATAATAATTTTGTACATAATACAATTGAGACTTAAATTTGAATATTAATTAGGCATTTCATTAAAATTAATTTGACAATTTAAACAATTTAAAATAATTTTCATTGATGTTAGTAATGAAAATACAATATTCTATTTTTGTAAATAAATTTATAGGATAGAGGCATGGGATAAAAAATGTTTTCTTTATTTATCAATTTAATATAGTAATGTTGTCTTTAATTGTAATGTGTATGTATACATATATAAGATATATATATTATATAAGTACTAAAAACGTTTAAACCTACAGTTTGTAGGGGAAATAAGCTAATAATTACATTAAAAACAACATTGCACATAAAAACTTGCAAAATCAATCTTCATTTTATCTTTTTTTTGTATCTTAGGTAGTATTGATTTAGATTACTGTTTCAATAACGCATTGAATATTCTATGTTAAGAAAAAACGTATGTATTCTTAGAGTTAAAATAGTTACATCCCCGTAAATAAAACATATCCATTTTTGCCGCTTGGCAAAAATGTATTTTTGTCAAGACGGTTTTTACACCTTTTGCAAAAACATTCCACCCTATTAATAAGCTAATTTTGTTTCTTACAAAAAGATAAAGTATTAAAATGTGTATGTATTATAGACATAAAATGCTAAAATTGAATTAAGTGCTCATTCATATGAATGTTGATTGCAGATTGCATTCAGTATATAAAATATAATTTTTATCATGAAGTATCTTAACATACTAAAAAATATTAAAATTACTTTTAGTGTCAAGCAACTATAGTGGCTTTCCTGGCTTCTGTGTTTGCAGTTGTAGTAGATGTTGTTCATGAACATAAGTTTGATGTACATCATGCTACACTTCTTTGTGCTAGTAGTTTAATTACTGCAGCTATTGCAAGTTTAGTTTTAGGTAAGTGAGGTTTTAATAAATTACCTGTTTAATTGACTTTGATAATTTAATAATTATCAGCTTAATTGAAACTTTATGAAAATATTTTGTTGAAAGTTTTACGTAAATTGCGTTCTAAAGTGTAATAAAACTTGTGCTGATTTGCATTGAATTTAGTGAATAAAACTAGATAGATTATTGAAATTTTGTTTTTGTTGATAGTTTCTTAAATTTTTATTTCATTTAATATAAAAATAAATATGGTATATGGTCTTAAATCAGTGTATAGTAAAGGAAAAATTTCTACTAGAACTATAATTTCTCCGTAATAGTTATATAATAAGACTAATACTAAAATATATAAATTTGTTAAATATGTTATATTTTATCTTAACTCTGTATATTGCTAAAAATGGTTTAATTTAAAATATTAATCTGTCTCTGCACTTGTTAGTTACAATTTTATTCTTTAAGATCTTAATGTAATTATAGAACTATAATTAGTCTAACTCGCTTTTAAGATAAGTTTCTTTTGAACAAAAAATTAGTTACTGAAACTTAAGTTTTCTTTACCTTTTGTGTATTTTGACGAATTCTTAAAAAGAATGTTCGAAACAATTCTTGGAAGCTATTTATAAGACATTTAGCTACATTTGTGAAAGTAAATAACTATACAACTGTTAGGAATGATTATTCAAATATTTGCTCTGTGTATTTTATATTTAACTTTTACTGATTAATTTGTAGGTTTTATTACTGTTGGTGTTGTTCTTTTGTCTCGCAAATTGCACATTAATCCTGATAATGTTGCGACACCTATTGCTGCTTCTTTGGGAGATGTCACTACTCTAGGACTTTTAGCATCCATTAGCAGCCTTCTTTATGGAATTGTTTGTAAGCATAACTTTAATATCCATTAAAATTTTAATATCTCTGTACCATTTTATTTACTATCATCAAATGTTAGTTTAAACTTTGTTCTCAGTTAAATCTGTGCTTTTGGAATTTAAAATTTTTTATTATATCGACTAAAATTGTTTAAAAAATTTGGTGATACCTTTATAAGTTTATATTTCAAGTTAATGTATATGGAGTATCTGCAAACTTTCTGAAATATTCAGACAGCTCCTGAATTCCCCAAAAATTTCTTAATTTCCAGATTGTTACAATGAGAAAAAATCCCAATAAAATAGATTTCTATTTAAAAATTGCTAAACATTTTGTAAAAAATCCCTACTAAATTGATTTTAATGCTTTTAAGAAACATCACTTTAAAAGGGTTTCCTATAGAGAAAGAATCTGTACACCCACCACACTTATATAATGCTTTTGCTTGAACATATTGTAAACCTTCCTTTGTTTTGGACAGTGAGTAAGCATATTTTTGTTTTTTAGAAAAAATATCCTTTATGCTGATTGAAAGTGTATATATGGAATATTAGTATATAGCCCGTCATATGACAGGATCAGTAAAATTTTTAATTTTTCAGAATTGTAAAGAACCCTATGAGGCAGGTAAAAAATGGTTTGTTTTTTTGGCTGAGAATTACCTTTCAACAAAAGTAATCTATTAAAATTATCACATATGTACCTAATCTGTTATTTAAATAAAATAAAAAAGAAAATTATTTACGTAATATCTAAGTTTAGTGATAAAATGTATAGAAATATTGCAGAAAATATTTAAATAATTTAAAATAAGAAATAATTAAATGAAATGGTTAAAGGAATGACGTCATAAGGCTAGAAAAAAATTGTTATTTTTACCTATTTATTATGTGATAAATTGATAAATTTAATTGCTTGCTCTTAAAATGGGGCTATAATGGCATTAAATGCTTGAAAAGGGGACGGGGGGGATTTGGAATGTTTTAAAGAGGACAGTATTTTTTGCTGTCATATGAAGCTTATTCATACCAATTTACTTCAGAATCGATCTATAGTTTAGGAAAAGATAAACTGTACTTGCTTTGAATTTTGCAAACCCTAACTCATCAAAAATCCAATATGGATGCTCTATCCATTCCAGGTCCAACAGCTTCATAACTTCGAGGACAGACAGGCAGATAACTTAGGCTATTATTACATTACGAGAAGAAAGTTTAAGGATACACAACATGAAATGTTTATGTGGCCAGGGACATCCGTAAAGCAATACGTGAATTTAATAAAATAAAAATAACAAAAATTGTAAAAAGTTGAAAAATAGTAAAAATTTATTTTTAAAATAATAAAACAACTTTTAAAATAATAAAACAACTGTTGGAATAAGAATTTAAAAGAAAAGGCAGAAAATATTAAATTTATTAGACATTAGAAAAAATTGGCTGCATTGGGGATAGAACCGTCGACCCGAGAAATAAAACGATCAAATGGGCAGACATTCTACCAAACGTACGCCTGCACGTTTTGAATGAACTAATTATAGTATATGAAGGTTCAAGTAGAAACAGTCCAGAAATTTAAATATTACTTTCTGCCTTTGCCATCCTATCAAGAATGAATTTTGTATAGAATAAGAGGAAGGATAAAGCTTGAAATAATAGCATTAAACACTCAAAGGGGGGATGGGGTGGATTTCAAACTCGCTTTCAATTTTGTGCCAACCCTAACTCATAAAAAATCCAATATGGATTACTGTATCCATTCCAGGTACAAACGCTTCAGAAATTCAAGGACAGACAACTTAGGATATTATTATATAGGGGATTATGGAATATTGTGAAACATATTTATCTACTTTTCAAGTTAGTCTTGTAGTAAAGGAGGAAAAAAAATTCCATTTCTCCCATGTGATATTTTTTGTTACCACATGCTATAATTTTGCCATGTATTGCTCTCATTTAAAAATCTGCCAGTTTTCGTTCTCCAAAGTTGGCACATATGGTATGGGAATCCTGCCTTTTTTAAAATTTGTTTTTTGCATTTGAAACTGAAATGTTAAACTTTTACAAATGCATCATTTATACTTTATATTAAACATCATCAATTTAGATTTTATTCTTAATTTACTTTTGTTTTATCTAAGAATATTATCCTATTTAATAGTAAAATAGTCTAAACATATATTTTGCCATATGGAATTTAAGGTTCATTTTTCCAGAGTCTTAAGTTCAGACTCTGTCTATACAGTGGCATAGCTTGTAATGTTAGTCTCCTCTCCTTCCCATGTAGCTGGAAAGTTTTAACACCACTATATCTAAAATTTTTATGATCCAATTGATCTAATATTTATTTCTTTTGGTTGTTATTGGGCTAATTATAATATAAATTATATATCATAATCCTATACTATAATACGAGGAATGGTTGTCAAGTCGAAAATCGCCCCAGAATTAATAAACTGTAGTAAACTTGGGGATCTGGGGTTTTTGGTCACGAGGAATCGATTGGCATCGGTTTTGACACGCTAAGGTCACGTAGTTCGGCGCTACAGATAAGGCCGGGTTCGAACCCCGGTGCGGGCAAACTTTTTTGTCATGCGTCCAAACCAAGGGAAAATTGGTACCCGGGGGTTTTCGACCACAAGGAATCGATTGGCTGTAGTTTTGACGAATAACAAAAATTTTGAAAACCAACCACAAAAAATTAAAAAATAATGCTTCACTAACGTGCCGAAACAACCTCGCCATTCAATTTCCAAAGCCACACTAAACACAGGGCATATAACTTATCAAAGTCCGTCGCCGCGTTAGTGCGTCATCGGCATACCAGGAGGTGCCGCTCTGACGCGCCAGTGCGTCGGTGGCAGCGAACGTGTTAAGGAACTGATTTCGATTTCAAATCACCGTCAACAAAGTTCGACATTTCAACATTCATCATATTTCAAGCTACATTTTCAACATGCAGAACGCACCTCTACATGAAATGCTTCAAGGAGCCGGAATTTTGGAACAACAAGCGATCAACTCAATTATACCCGCAAATGGACAACTAGAAGATACCGTCATTGTCAGAATGCTTCTCCATTCAACACACTTAAATCTTTACACTGCTCACTTTGTACCATTTCTTTAATTGTATAATTTTTTGTTATCAATTACATTTTATTTCCTATGACTTTTCAAACTTTAATTTTGTGTAGAACAGTTCCCTTTCCAAACAACTTTGTTTAGAATAGTTTACAATGGTGCACTTTAACCGGTTATCTTTTCACTAATGGTTTCACAAATTTTCTTATAGCATGTATTGTTTTGATAAATCACAATTGAAAATTTAAATCTTCGAGTTAGCTTCGATACCTGTTTTCTCCGAGCGGAGCTCAGTCACCCGGTACTCTATCTTAATTCCTAAAATAATACAATTCATATAAAATCATTTTTTTCTATGGATTTTATTGAATGAGAATTTTTGGTAAATTAAAACTTTATAAAGCCCTTTTATTTTCATTGCTTAAAATTGAAAGTCTAAATTTTCTTACATTGGGATTTTAAAAAATGTGGCAAAATTATCAATAATCAAAGTCTGTTTCCTTTTTGATGCTTAAAATTGGAAGTCCTCTCAGTCTCTGTGAAATTGAGGTAATTCTTGATTAGTTTCAACTGTGAAAGTAATGTTAGTCATCGGTAATGTTGTAAAGGAAACATCAGGAAAATTGGCAGATAATGTTAACAAATAGATTTTGGGCATTTGACCAATATTTTCAGCATTTTGAATTTCTTTTTTCACAAATGAACGAAATGCAACTGTTTGCTCCATTTAATTTACACACAAGGCATTACATTCACATTTTTTCTTTTGTACTGCATAAATTTTTAAAAAAGTGTCCCTTTGAATGTAGTTTTTTAAATTTCTTCTAAATGGCATTTAATATTTGTTGTTTATGATCTGATTTTTTTTTCTAGTAACCAATAACTGGGTTGCTCCTTTGCTTATTGTGTTATTCTTGCTTCTTGTTCCTTTGTGGATTGTTATTTCAAAAAGAAATAAATATACAAAACAAGTTTTATATACTGGTTGGTTACCAGTAATCAGTGCTGTTTTTATTTCAAGGTAAGGAATTTATTCTATTATGGTTATACTTATCTACAATAGTTTGGTAAGAACTGCTAAATTATAATTTTATTATCAATTTAGAATTTTTTAAATATTTGCAAATAAAACATACCATGTCCCATATTTTTATTAAGAGTATTAGAAAACTGCATTTCTTCCACTATTTCTTCTTGACTTTCACAATCTGCTAACTTTGATGTGGAACTATGCCTGCTGGCAACCCTGTTTGCCAAACTTGCATCTCTACTTTAGTTTATTTTTTTTTTTCTCTATTCCAGTTAAGAGTGGTTGTGTGGGTTTTTAATTAAAATTTCTGCCAAAAATTATAAGTTTAGTTTTAAATTCTATGTGGAATGATTATTTGGAAATATTAAATTTCATTTCTGTAACTTTTTTGTAGGCTTGTTAATTTTAAAAACATTTTTCAATTACAGAATTGTTTCCTCATATTTTGTGTATTTCTTCATTTATGTTCATAATTAATAAATATATATTAAGATAAAATTTACAATTGTTTTCTAATTTGTATGTGTTAATTGTGGTTGACCAAGTAGTGTGTTATAAAATTTTAAACTAACACATCAACAAATCATGTTACAGCCATCTATTTTGGGCTAAAGTTACCCTAATCAAATGCATCTCTGATGTATGCAATTTATGAAAAGATAAATCTTATTCCACAAAATAATCATTAGTGCTAATTTAAAAAGGTCCAGTACAGTACAGGATTGGCCACGCATGAGTCAGTGAGCTGCATTCCAATTTTTCATAATGTTAATAACTGCACTGTTATGTGCAGTCCCCTTCCCTGGAATCTGTCACTTAACCTAGAATAGATTTCGAAAACAATTTCTGTGTAAATTGTCATTCTTTACTAAAACAGAAGTTTGCATTGAGGATAACACTTTATCTTCAATTTAGCTACAATGTCACAGGCTTGCAATTCCGTCACTTTTCTCACCTTTAGTCACTTTTTTTAAGAAAACAGTCACTTTTTTCATGGTGTATCACAGGGTCCAACAATGTACTGAACCGTATTTTGTTCTTAGCACAAGAGCTACAATTACTCGACACGATCAGATAGAAACCTTCTGTATTATTTTGCATATGCGGCTCTCGTAGGTTAGCAGATGATCTGGGGTAAGTACATTATTGAATCATTGGTTGGACAACTACTGGTAGGAGGGAAAAACGCAATGACGTTTTACAAGTGCATCACCCCTTGGCTGTTCAGGCCCACCTCTCTTTTCAAGTACTATCACCCCTTGGGGCTATTTCGGATCCTGCCTGGATTTCCAGTTGATCTAGTTTCCAGTTCTTTCTGTTGCTGAAAAAAGAAAATCTGAATTAATAAAAAAAAAAATATTTTAATACAATACCAAAAATGCGATGCTCTAATCATATTTTTCTTATTAAAATGTAATTAGTCATATTGTTTCCAGAATTTAGTGATTTAAAAAGTCGTAAAGAAGTTCCTGAAATGTACATTTAATACATTAAAGTAACTTACGTCAAAAAACTTTTTTTTCTTCACAATTTGATTAGATACTCTAATCTAGCTATGTACATATTTCAAAACATCATTAATATATGCAGAAAATTGTGATTATAAAATCAATGTATTGTATGTATTCAAATCTAATTTATAGATTTTCTTGAATAAAAAGTGATGTTGAGTTGTGTTAAACAAAATTTTTAACCATTTTTATTTGACACTAAAATCATGTCTTGCATGAATCATTTGCTTTCGAGTTAAAATAAATAGAAAAATCTTAATAATAGCACCTGTAATCAAGAGGGAAAAAAATGGGTTTTTTATTTTTTCAATGTTTAGTCACTTATTCTGCATTATTTGTCACTTTTCTCACCTTTTTCGGAGTACCTCAGCAGTTGCAAGCCTGGTGTCATTTAATGGCTAACTGCTGAGATGTACAATATTCATTCAGCATCCATAAGCAAAAATAACTTCTACAGATTTTCTTTTCAAAACTGTTTGTTAGAATTAGTAAAATATTTACATTTTTTTTTTCACATTTTGTAATATTACATTTAGTTAAATAATTACTTGAAACATTGATTAGTTTTTATCATGTTTCATACATATATTTTATTTCTATAAGAGCCACACCATCGCTTGCAAAACCTGTGTATGAATTGTAATCAAAACTATATCCTTAGTCTTATTTTAAATCTGTTACCATATACAAACCAATTGGTATAGTTCAGGGGTTTCCCACTTGTAAGGTCTAAAAAAGCCACATTAGATATTTAATTCATGATTCCAGGCTGCACTTTAATTATTGGTCTATTTTCATAAAGTTCTGCAGGTGTAGGACAGAGGTACCAAAAGAAAATGTGCACAATTTTATTAAAACAAAGAAAACAATGTGTTATAAGATATATTTCTAAGGTTCATGACTCTTTGTATATTTTAAACAGATAATAAGCACGAGGAAGTAGATAATAGGAAAACAGGTTTTTAATATTAAGCAAAACATTAACATGTGTAGCACTATTTATTTTACAAATGGTGAATTCTGCCAAGTAACAGAAGGGCAGTTGGTATAGTGAAATGCATTTAAGTCTGAGGGGGGGGGGGGAATATTTTCAATAATTAATATTTAGACAAGCAGGAGTAAGCTTCTAAAAATGCCAAACCTAGGAATTTTTTATTTGTAACTTTTTTTTTTTATTTCAAATTTAAAAAAAGGTAAAGGAAGCAAATTTTTTGGCATAGTTATATTTTTTCAAAAAGTTTATGTAAACTGTAAAAGGAAAACTTTTGGAAAATGCATGAAGGAGTATTTAATCAATATAATTTGACCTGTTATTTCTGAAAAACAATTACATTAACCATATAAGTAGGTAATTGTTAATGATAACAAGAGGACAAAAAGTTCAAAATTATGAAACTTGATAAATTTCAGTTTGTAATAATTTATTCAGTCGATAAGCATTGTGGAATTTGAATCTATAGCAAAATCTAGTGCCAGAGCCATCTGTGAATTGTGTGAATAAATTTTTAATTTTCTTTAAGAGTTTATATTAGGTAACAAAAGAAAAATGTGACTTCAGATATAATTTGTTAAAGGCTCATACTCTAATACCTTGATTTTTTTTCTTAGACATTGTAGAAAACCCTTTTGATATTTAAAAAAATGCTAGTTGTACTTTTTTCTCACTTATTAAAAATGTTAATGTTATAACCTTGATTGTTATATATATTTTTAACAGTTTTTAATCAATTCTCTTTATAAACAAAATGAAACTAAGTAGGTAAATTTTCTAAAGACATTGTTTAAACATGAAACACGCTTCGCAAAAGAAAGTTTAGCTTCAGATTTTAAAGCTATCAATTGCTACTTGTTTAAATTTAGATCCCTGTAATTTTTTTCTTTATATTCATCAAATTCCAGAAAAGCTTATTGAATTAAAAAGAAATTAAAAAAAATTTTAGCAAATAGTTTTTATTTATATTTTATATTAGATAACTGTTGGTTTTTTCCAAATTTTCTTATAGTTGTGTGTTTACAATCAGCTCATACTAATGAAACCTAGGGTGTTTTTTTTTTTTTTTCTTAGACATTGTAAAAAACCTGTTTATGACTGCTAGAAATGCTAGTTATTTTTTCCTCACTATCATGAAGTTTTTAACTATTGTTTTATGTAAGTTTTTTTTTAATTTTTTAAATAAACCCAACTCTTGTTATTTTCTTGATCAGTCTGAAGTTTTTCCCTTAAGTGAAAACATGCTTACTGAATGTTAAATTATATTTTGTAGTGCTGGAGGTTGTGTTCTTGATTTAGCTATTGCAAAATTCAAAGGAATTGCAGTTTTTCAACCTGTTATTAATGGTAAGTGTTTATTGAACTTCAAATTACAAACTTATATATGCGTAATTTTTTTTTAATTAAAAAAATTATATATGTAGGTGTTGGTGGAAATCTTGTTGCTGTGCAATCAAGTAGAATTTCCACTTATCTTCATCAAAGATCTGAAATGGGAACTCTTCCACTTTCTGACCCCAAAGTCTGTGTGAATCCATTTACAGTTTTCTTTGGAAAAGGTATTGTAAATCAGCATTTATATTTAATTTTTTAAAAAAATTTTATGCGTTTGTGTAGAAGTGAGATACTATATATTTTTTCCCCAATATCAGCTGCATGCTTATGGTTTATCAACTTTCCTTTCTTCTAAATTTAAAGGACTGTAAGTATGTACACTTGTATATCTGTAACAGTCTGTGCTGTAAAATTTTTTTTATTCATGTATTGGCATTCTCTATTCTTTGAGTGGGCTTATCACTTCTTATTTTCATTTTGTGAAACTCAATTTCTGATCAAAAGTATACTTTTTAATTCTAATCAAAGCAATATAAGCAGAAAAAAATATAATTTTTTAGACTCATGTTTAAATTAGGTTCAGTTTGTTGCAAACTTTGTAAAATACTCTTTTAAGTGTATTTTTTATACTGAATTTTTATGTTGGTGCTAAAACCTTTTGAAGGTGAAAATGTTGTGTGCATATTCATGTCACTAAAGGGTTTATAGGCAGTATTAATTTAAAATGATTGAGTTTAAAATTATTTCATCTAACAGTTAATGCAGTTTTGGATGTTTTAGTTTATATTTTTCTAGTATTCACTTGACTTCTGAGTTTGGTAAGTAAGTTTTATATTTATGCATATATAATTGTATGTTATTAGACAACACTGATATGAAGGTGCAAAACAAAACTCTTTGAATTTAAACTTATTCTTTTCTGTTTCAAGCAATTTTGAAAAACTGTTGATTTATTATATCAATAATTGTAATAAGCATAATTTTTTTTTCTTATTCTAAAGTTAACTTTTCAGTTAGCTAAAATTGTCTTAAATCTAGCCTCACCCAACTGATAAACTCTATTTTATTTATAGATGCATTTTATTGTTTTGTATGTTGTTAATCTAACATTTTTTTCCTGAAATTTTTACTTTACAAAATTATTTTTAATAGGAAAAAATTGTATGGTTTGTTGCATATTTATAAAATGTTCTTGCAAGTGTATATTGTTATGGAAATTTGGTTTTATTTATGTTGAAGAAAATGTCATGAAGATATTTGCTTAATAACTTGGTAGCAGTGTACTAATTGAGAGAAAACAGGTGTGTTAATACTGTAAGACTTTCAGTTTAGAAAAAAAAAATGTAGATCAATTTCCAGTTTTATGTGTTAATAAGACAATGTTATTTGTTAAGATACTTTGTAAATGGTTTATATTGGTCATTTTTGCTGTACCTATAGTATATCTTATCTGCAGTTGTATCCTAAATTGATGATGCTAGAAATTTGCCGTGTTATAGTATTTAGAAAGGAAAAAAAAATCCTATTAAGTATTTTCCCCTTTCATTTCAAAACCTACATTTATTTTATGGCAGAATTTTCAATCTTTAAAAAGTACTTGCTTTTAAATTAGTTTTTAACTATCCATTATATTTGTTAATGTTCCAATTCTTAACTTTTTAAAACTAGTTTTCTCTCCCTAATCACCTAAGGAAACAGTTTTTCATATATAAGAAGCTACTCTTTGTTAAATGTGAAATTTGTCAATCTTAGGAATTGTTTCCTAGTAAAAAATGTTTCATATGTTTTATAAAATAAATTAAAAATTTTTACAAAAGTATAAAACTAAGAAAAAATGGTAAAACTTTCATTTTATATATATTTAATTTTCTTATTTTTATTTTGGTTTTTTAATTTTTATATATTGTGAATCCTTTAATTAGGAATAAATGATTAAAATCTATTTGCATTCGTTTATTCTGGCCAGTAAATTGAACAGTATTAGTGAAATTGTAAAACTATTAAATGATTAGGACTTTATTGTAAAATAATACATAAATCATCCAGATTAACACGAGTTCATGTAGTATTTCTGTCTCATTTTTTTATTTACTCATAAGTTATTTCTCTCCTTTAAATTTTGCTATATAATTTTCATTGGTCATAGAGATTGGCCATAGTAAATGAAATGAAACCTCATTTTCCTCCATCAATTTGTATCTGATATATATAGATTATTTCTTCTTTAAAATGTTTTTCAATTCTTAACATAGTTTACATTTTTTTTCTTCCACTTGTGGCTTGATATTTCTCTAAATTATATTTGCTTTGAATATCTATTAACTAGTGCGTGTGTAAATGTTTTCTGAATAAGGGTAAAAAAAATTATCTATTCTTATAGAAGACCTTGTACATTTTATTCTCATTTAAGTATTGACCATCTATTAGTATGCACATTTCTTTATTTTCAAAGTTGCTTTTCAAAATAAATTTAAAATTTTGCATGATCTCGACTATAATTTTAAATACTATTCTGCTCAGGCAATTTCTTAAAGACTTTTTGTGGCATAAGCATTTCTCTTCCGATTATCTTTGTCATTATTTTAATCTGCCATTTTTTCCCCCATGCTGCATATACATATATATATATATATATATCCTGTTGTATTGCATATATTGCAGTAACCTATGGATATATTCACTTAAGTTTATTTTGCTTGACTTGGGTAATCTTATAATTTTGTGTTTGGGATTCATGTGTTCTATATTGCATGTTTTCACACTCATTTATTTCTTAATATCACTAATGATTTTATTTTAGTTTTTCTTGTTTTATTTTCTGTATTTATAAAAATGCTGATGTCTCTTTTGTTTCAGCATTCACGCAGCTTTTGGTATTTTATTGTAATTTTTTCTGATTTTATTAAATTTTTAAATGTTTGTCTTGCTAAATTTTAATTTAAAATCTCTATAAAAGCATACCAGATCAATATAATTTCTGTTGAGGTAAGCTTCCATACATTTATTTGAATTTAATCTTTGAACTCTTTTTCTATACATTTTAAAATAAGAGTAAAGGTTGAAATATCCCTTGATTTATGTTGTGTGTAAAACTAGTAGCCATTATAATTTTCTTCATTCTTTCAAATGATAAAAAAGATGTAATACATTTTATCTTTAATTTATATGCCCCTTTTTTCATAATATGCTATTGTATGATATAATTGTATGGATAACAATAAGTTTTCTATTCAAATGCTAAGAATTTGAAATTAATAACTATTGTTCTTCAAAGTTTGAATTTTTTTCATTTATTAAACTTGAAGACTAATTTCATTCAGTTATCAGATTTTATTACACAAGTTTTACTTTAGATGAAAACTTTGATTTATGTAATTAAACTTATGAATTCATTTAAGGTAGATAATACAGTGTAAAATGTAAACTTAGGTTATTTACTATTGAGTCATTTTGAATATAAAATATTAAATTTAATTTTAACTTATCAGCTAAATATACACTAAAATTATTTAAAATTTTACAACCACTAAGAATTCTTAAATTCCTCTTAATTTTATGCAACCATTACTCTTATTGTTCTAAATTTGGTTAGCTGTAGAAAATTATTTTGATATCTTTAACATATGAGCTAAATTGTTATGTCATGTATTAAAAAGTCTTGAAATGCAAATCAAACATTTTTCTTTTAATCTTTGCTCTGAATGCATCACATTTATTGAATTTGATATAGCTTCCCATATTGTGCCTAGTCTCATGTACAGTGGTCTGATAAAGCATACTATTCAATGTATTAAGTTGAGCTGTAATGTCTTAATGATTGTAGCATATGATATTATGGCCACAATAAGTAGGAGTTGTCTATAGATATGTTGAGATTATAAGAGTCAAGTCATTCCATGAAATTTTTTCAGTATTTTATACTAAACTTCGAGAAAAGTTTTTTGTAATGTTTAATCATGTTAATATATATCTGCTTTCTATCCTAAAATATTTGAGATTTAGCATGTATAATTGTAGCACATGCAGTTTGCCAATTAATGAAAGGGATCAGCATGAGTTCCCCAAAAATATTTCAGTAAATAAGTGAAGTAAAATTTGTAATTCTTAAAAATTTCTTTAAAGTTTGTAGTTATGGCTGCAATTTAATTTTTCTTTCAAGCTCTATTTTTTTTATTTTTATTTATGGCTTCTCACATCTCAGGTAAGCTTGTCGACTTTCATGTTTTGATACTTAGATCTGTGTGCCTTTCAATATGTTATACTATAACTTTTATGATAATTTTTATTTCTTAACATGCTTGAATTTGTTTTAATGCAGAAGTCATATTTTGAAGCATTTGATATTTACTTTTATTTATTAGTCATTTGGTTGTATTTCCCTGTAGCATTTTAATAATTTAAACATTTAACCCATTCAGGATTACTGGAAGAAATGCTTTCCCAGGCTTGTGGCCAATTTTCTTTGTTCAGCCTAATTTCACTTAAAAATTCATATAAAAAACATAATTTAATTTAATATGCTTAAATTTTCTGATAGTATCTGTATATACTATAACAAAAGTTTCATGATATTTAAAAATCATGAATTTTAAAGGAAATTGGTTTTGTTTTTTAGTAAAAATAGTTTCTTTTTATCAAAATTTATATTTACAGTCAGAAAAAATAATTACTTTAAAGTTTAAACGAATTATTAGTAAAATTATATACAGTCAAACCTGTCTATCTCGAATCTCTTGGGAGTAAAAAAAAAAAAATTCGAGATACACAGGTTTTATGAAAACAGACAAAGAAAAATTCTTTACACAATACAAAATATTGAAAATTTGAACTACTTTTAGTTATATTTACAAGCACGGCTCTTTTTCATTATTTTGCAGCCGTTTTCGAAGTTCTTTTGTACGATATCTTTGTTTTTCATGATAATGGAAATAGTACTGGGTGGAATTCCAAATTTAGTGGCGACTACGGTTTTCTTCATAGAAGGGTTTTCCTTCAAAAATGACAGAATTTCCATTTTTTTTCGATGGTTAAAACATTTTATTTTCTTTTAATACCTGCCATTTTTAGCTCTAAAATTGAGACAGCCAGATGAGAGATGATACTTTAGTTATTAGGCTATAAACTGAGAAACAGTTCTATTTCCAAAAAGAAATTTGTCCCGTCTCCTATTCCCCCCTCCTCAACCCCGATCCCTTATTTCAGAGTAGAGAACTCAATTTTAGTACAATTCTTACCTAGTCCTTGACCAAACAACCCTCCGAGAGAGAAAACTAGAAGTGTAATTACTGGAAATGGAAACTTGTGCAATTCTCAACCCAATAAGGTTCTAAACTGGAATGTTGTGTTTCTTATGAAAATTAGAGATAGACAGATTTGGGAAAAAATAAATTGAGATAGGTTTGGAAAATACCTTAAATTTTTATTCAAGATGTAAGGAAATTGAAAAAATTCGACATAGACAGGTTTTCGAGATAAGCAGGTTTCGAGATAGACAGGTTTGACTGTATTACCAAAAAGTTTCATAAATTTAACAAATTGAATAAATATAACTCCAGGGATATTAGATCTTTCATATCTATTTGCTATTCATTTGTATTTAAATTGTTATTGATATTATTAAATATTTCAGTGTCATCTGAATAATCTTATTCACAGTCTCTTGTTTTAAAAGAATTACTCCCCCCGCATTCATTATTTGATTTGTTAATCTATTAAAAAATTTTATTCTCACTTAAATATTTAACTCTTTCTGACATGATGGCTAAAAAATAAAAAATGACCCAAAATATACAAAACCATATCGAGCAAACTGCAAAATGCAAATGATAATTGTACTCCAAACTCTAACCATAATAGGCATTCTATTTTTTCCTATTCCATCAAAATATAAACATCGTGAACTCAATAATTCATAACACTTGGAAGGACTTGAACTCACACTGTTATTTGCCTGTTCAAAAGTCCTAGATTCAAAATAATAATTAGGAAAAATACCTCAATGAAATTGTATATTGAAGATGAACACTCTGTGGAGGATTATTCAAGAATCAGTCTTTAGCTGACATCCAGTACCATTTTAAAATTTACTAAAACATTTCAATTTGTTTATACACCAATGTCCACAGGCCCTGAATGGAGAATTGTGCAATCCCATGTGATTATAGTCATGAACGGGTTAATACTGAAATACATGCATAACTATTGACAAGTCATCAGACACCTATAATAAAAATAATGTATTTATGGTAAAAGTTGTTAGTTGTTCTGCCTCGTGTTTATATATTTGTATCAACTATTTTAGACTTATTTCTGACAAGATATTGACATAATGACAAGTTTTTTTCCATTTGATACATATTTTTTTTAGTTAGCTTATTAGTAAGCCTTTGTAAACTTCAGTTAAGTCTCTGTAATTCCTTTTATAGGGGATGTATTAAGATTAAGGCTTTGTAATGTCTAGATTAAACATGACATCATCAAACTACTCTGTAAAAGCCTTTGTTATGTGCAGCATATTTCTATGCATACTTAGCACCATTGTATTGCTGTAGAGTTGGTGTGCTGAGTCAAATAGCTAGGTTGACTACATTATTAGTTACCAATTGGAGGGGACTGAATTTTTATATTTAACTATTTTTAAATTTGCTATGCAAACTTTATTATTAGTTAATAATGATCTTCTAGGTTAACTTACACTTTATCATACTGGTGTAATGCCCATAGAACACATTTCTCTTGCTCTATTGCAAAAGGTAAATTATTTCTAAATGCTACTTGTCTTGTAGAATGTATAAATTTGAGGTGATTAACAACTTAGGAGCAGCTGAGGATTTCAACTCTAGAATTACATACAAATATTGTATGCATGTTGTACATAATGTGGTCCCACAATTTCTATTTATCTTATACTCTAGGAACTTAAGTAGCAATACTTAAATTTAACAATTGGCATAAAACAGATTCCTGTTATTGTTTTTATGTGGTCTACTGGTAAATTTACTATTTGAGTCTTGTGTATCTTTCATTAGTGTATTTTTAAGTGCTTTAAAAAATCTTTAAAGATTAACCACTGTCATACTATTTTTAAAGACATTTCCTGCTATCTTGATAAATTAAAAACCTTATTAGGTAGTAAGTTTTGATAAGCAAGATGTTCTTTGTGCTCTTCATAGAATATGTATGAATATGTATCATATATTGCATTTCTGTATGATATAACATACCTGTTAGTTTGTTTCTGTAGAGGTGTCTGGGGACTATAGTCAGTTAAGTGAATATTTTGCAATACTTAAATTGTAGATCATGTTAGAAGTTAATATCATGTTAAATAGCATAATTTACTTGAGTTATTAAAAATTTCTTGAGTTGCTTGGTTTACATTTGTTTCATATTTTTAAAATTAATATTTATTTTAAAGCCTGTTATTAACTTGCTGATTTGGTTTAATTGTAAACATGTAATTTAAATTTTTGCAGGTTTAATTGTAGCTTTCTTATTATCTGTTCTTATGTTAATCTAATATGCAATTTCTTTTGATTAACTTTTAAATATTAAAATTCCTGAGTAAAAAAAAGTTCAACATATCTTTTTGTGAAGGAATAAAAATTGTGTATTATGAATTTTTTACATTTCATTGATTATGTCAAATCATGAAAATACAAAATGTCGACTTTAAAATGTTTTTCTGTATGAAATGTTGTATTGAATGCATTTTTAAAATACAGTTGAGCAGGTATCTTTGAATAAGCTATGGCTTATTCATAGATTGCTGTTCAACTGCATTTCCCAAAAAGTTTTAGTATATTTTTAATTGTTCACCAGAATACAAATTAATAGCATTTATTATATGTTTATTGTAATTAATTATGGAAATTTCAATCATGCAAATCACTATTATTGGCGAGAACATAAATTCTTAAGTTGTAATATAGTTTAATGTTATGTAATGACTTCAGACTTTTTTGCAATTTAAAAAGTAAATGTGTCTTGCTATTCTAATATTTGATTTTAGTTTATTACTTTACTAATTAAAAATAGCATAGAATATTTTGATCCTTTATGTTTTAGGCTTTGGTTTTTTTTTTAATATATATATAAATTCTGTATTAACTTTTTTTACTATTTCTTCTTTCTTCCTTAATTTTAACCATTAATGAAAGCAGTTATTTCTTTTAGGTAAGTTTGGTATTCGTATGTAATAACTATTTATTGATTCAAAATATAATTTGCCTTTAGAATTCTATTTACATAAATTTTAATCTCAAATGTTATGATAGCCGGAATGAACAGTAATAAATATATATACTCACACGCACACACCATATATTTTTGTGTATAAGCTGAGGATTTTTGGAAATTTTTAAAGATCTAAAGGGGAGGTCAACTAATTTATGGATCCATGAAACAGATTATTACTTTTTTTTTTTCCCTCTTTTGGTGACAAAAGTTTGCCAAGTTGGCAAAAATTAATGACAGTTTAAAAAAAAAAATAAAATAAAGAACAAAAAAGAAAATGCATAAGAGCAAAATGTAAAAGCTTGTAAAAATTTTGAAATAAGAAAACATAAAAATTGAAAATTTTTAAATGACTATTATCTGCATTATAATTGCTCTGAAACAACAGTACTATAACGGTAGTGGATTGACTAATCTTCTGATAAACACAGTTCTACATAACTGGAAGCAATCAATGAATTGCCAAACACAACATCCTTTTTTTTCCCCTCCCCTAAGTTTATACTGCCTAAATTTAAGAGAAGTTCTCTTTATATAGGGTTACCAGAATTAAAACTTGTCATTAGCATGTAAGTAAAAATACCATTGGTCACATGGTTTAGTACCACAATTATCAAACCATACACCATGGCAGTAATATAGATCAGTTAGTGTAAATTGTGAAACTAACATGCATAAAATTAAAATTTAAAATGTAAGTTGTTGTTCTTTGCCACTTTTGAAATGTGTTATGTCCCTGTATTTATCTCAAGTTACAACCAATCCTCTATCTCTGCAATACTTTAATTGGATGCTGTGGCAAAAAAGGTTTGAGATGCGTTGGTCTAGTGTTTTAATTTAAAGCAACTTGGTTGGAAAGTATTTCACCCGCTTTACCTGCTTGGCTATAATTTTGGCCTCTTGGGGACATATTTGAACGTTCTAGAAATTGTTTTTTCACTTCAGCTTATATATGGATTTTGAACTTTAGGTAAGTTTTTGAAGAAACATTTTACCCTCAGCTTATATTCTAAAATATACACAGTGTGTGTGTGTGTGTATATATATATATATATATATATATGTATAAAATCAGTATTATATGGAATTTTTCTCAATGAAAATTCATCAGTATTTCTCACTGCTTCGTAAACATGCAATTTGAAGTTAAATATTATGTAAATTAAGTCTTTAGATTAATTAAGCCTTTAACATTAATTTTTTTCCCCTTAAATATATTTATTTATAAGTGCATCTACTGTTTATGGGAACATTTCATGCTTTCCATGTTTCATTTTGGTATTATCTAAAATTCTGTACATGTTAGAGCTAGTTTAATGGGTTATTGGACTCTTTCTGTACATGTCTGCAGGCATGCAGCTGTATGGAATTTTATCTGACTTGTATGTATATTGACATTTAGGTGCAAAATTTTTATCAAACTTTTAAAGCTGGATTAAAAAAAAAAAAATGCATATTAGTCAAATATCAGAAGGTAGACAAAATATGTTAGTCATATAACATATAGTACTAGATTGATGAATGTTTATAATATTTTTAAAAGTCAAAAATGGCTTGCAAGTATTTAGTGTGGTAGTTGGTCTTTGTTTCCATCTTGTAAAGTTAGTCTCATTAAATTACCATAGTAAATATAAATTACTAGCTTCTCTTTGTTATATTCAATAAGACTGCAAATATGAAGTTTAACTTTTCCTTTGCTGTTGAAAATTATGTGGTGCCTTTTGAACTTTGATAGAGAATAAAGAGAGAAATGATGAAAATAGTAACTAGTGAAAGTAAGGTGGAAATTCCATTAGACTGGTTTGGTTATTATGAAACAAGTGTGTAAATAATTATAACATAATCTAAAAAGTTTAATGGTGTGTGTGTGTGTGTGTGTGTGTGTGACCTATTACAAAATATCCACATTTTAGTATTTTTTTTGTCATTGCTCTGTCTGAATTTCTTTAGTTATGTAATGTCACTGTTGAATGCTGGGTAATAGTTGAATGTACAGCAATGCTTATTGTTCTGGAGACTAATTGAATGAATGTTGTTGTGTGGATGTCTATAGTTGTTCAGAATCATCTTTAAAAGCACATTTGACTTTGCTCCTCATGTACACTAAGGCTGATCTTAGTACTCCAATTGACATTGTTGAATATTTTTCATTTGTGTTTTTGCTGTGTATTGTTGCTGCCAGATGAACTAATTTGTTTTTAGTTGTTTGATTATCATATGCATAACATTTATTTAAACTGCAATGAATATTTTTAAATAAATCTCATTACTTTTAACTTTTTTTTCCAGGTGCTCATTCTCGGTCTGCCAGAGTTTTACTTTTTATGGCTCTTCCTGGTCACTTGATTTTTGCTTACTTGATTAGACTTTTGAATGCTGGTCACACTACTTTGACTTTAATGTTCCTGATAGTGTACTTGACTGCAGCCTTGATTCAAGTTAGTTTTATTTATAAATTGTTTGAGAAAAGTTATGAGTCCTATATAAATTTGCTGTACTTGAATTTATTATTATTATTATTGTTGTTGTTGTATTTTCATGATGCAAAATTTAAGAAAACCAGAATAAATTTCTTAATTGTATAAAATTTCAGTATAAAGAAGAAAATATATAATTTTACTATAAAATTTATTGAAAATTACTATTAATGGCAAAATATTGGAATTATCTGTCTGAGTATTATATAAATTTTGACTCTGTTTTGAGCTATTTATTTAGTTTGATAATATATCAACTCTCAATAATCGTCCTTTTAGGTCATATCAATATTTTGTCTACAAAATTTAAAATCTATTTAAATTGAGGTAGTGTGAGAGAATATTAATGCTATTACTATGTAATGTTAAACAGATAAAGTAGTTAATGTTTGTGTTGCCACTTTAAGTAGAAGTTGCTATTTTTTTAATAAGCTCTGTTAAGTATTGATGAGAAATAAGATAAGTTCAATTTATATTCACTTTTTATGCTATAGATATAACATTTAAATTTTGTACATCCATAGCATGTGAAGATTTCAATCTCTTGAGTGTCAAATTAGAGTGGGACCTTATTATATCATTTCCGCTTTCATCAGTTTCTCACATGGATCACTTTAATCATATGGTTCTGAAATCATTCCCATAATTTCTTTCTCTGTATTCATTTACTCCCAGATTGATCATTTCTCACATTTTGTTACTGAAAATCTTTGTATCTACAAACTGTTTTTGGATGTATCATTTTTGCACCTTTTTAAAAATTAGTGAAAAAGGAATATTGTTAAAATGTTTCCTAGGTTATTTAGACAGTTTTTTAGTGGTTTCCATTATTACAAGGTTGGTACAAAAAGATTAGATTCACCAGAATCTCTCCTAGAACATGAAGGGTTTTGGTAGTGGTATGTTGTAGGTGGGAACAGCAATGTTTAAGTTTAATGGAGCAAAATAGCAATCCTATCTACATATAGATGTAATGCTCTTCTTGGCCCCTTTCCTCTACTTTGCTAATATGGAAAAAGAAAAGCTTCCTTTATTGCTGCCAGGTATTATGCAAAGAAATATAATGGATGTTCTCAGACTCCTTAACAAAAATGGTCCATTGTAGAAAATGTAGCAAAAATTGGAAAAATATATATATATCTTGCATAGACAACTGTACAGTGTCTGAAGAACACTTCATTTTTTTAAAAACATTGTTTTGACATTAGCCAAAATATCCCATTGATGTGGGTTAAAAAGTCTTAAAAACTTTTTTCAATTATTCTTTTTTAAATGTGAGGGTGGGATGATGAATGAAGCTTTATAAAATGTTTAAGCTAAATAGTCAATATATTTCCGTATATATTCCAAAACTATAAAATTATATTTTATACCAGCAATATAAACAACTTTTTGATACAACACATTTTTAGTTTAATGTCCTTTATAAATTTAATAAATATAAACTAAAGAAATAAGTGCTCAATTTGGCAGCATTTGAATTGTCATTATACTAATGTAAAAGTTTTTTGGAAAGATCATATAAAGAGAATGAAGGTATTAATAAAAATATTAGTCATATGACTGAAAATGTTAAATAATTTAAATTTTGCAAAAGATTGTGCCATTGCTATTAACAATAAAATAGATCATTAGGATAAAAATGGCAATAGAAAATGTGAGATACATACCAAATAAAAAGAGAAAATCAGTTAATTGAACTCAGTAAAAATTGCAATGAACTTATAATCATCTTAAAACCCATTTTAAACATCATAAGATGAATTAAAAGTTTAAATAATTTTAGTATGTTATTAAAAAGAAAATACATACCATAATGCTTAACTATAATTTTCAAACTTGATGGAGATCCAAAAAAGTGTTGCATTCTGACCTTTACCTTAGATTTATTTCACATACCCAATATTGTAGCAAAGGATGGCCAAAGGTGCTGCTCTTTGGTACTGTTTGCAGGTTCAAATCTTGCTGTTGGCATAGGTGTTTGTAGAGTTCAGAATCTGTTTAAACAGAACGTCTGTCTCATTAGCCTTCATGTAGTAAAATAGTAGCTGTACTGCTCCAAAGTAAATGCTGTCCAATATCTTTCCAGAATTTAGCTTAATCAATTTGCTTAATTTAGTGAAGATCTGTCTAGCCATTTACGTATACATATGGAGCATATATATATATATATATATATATATATATATATACACATTCATACATACATACATACATATACATACATATACATACATAGATATACATACATACATATATAACATATATATATATATATACATACATACATATATATATGTTATATAGGTATATATACTTTGTTTAAGTTTTAAGCTTTTGTGCTGTCTAATTAACTGTAAATAACAAATATAAAACAAAATCAAAATATTTGTGTTGTCATTTCTATCCCTTTTTTTTATTGTTTCTCTTTTATTTAAATTTAATGCAAAACAATTTTCAAAAAATTTTTCTATTTAAAACATCAGTTATTTATTTACAGCCTTTGTAATTTTAAGTATGTTCAAATAGTGACTATTGTTATTTTATGTATCATATTTAAATTTTAAACAATTTATAATTTTATATATTTGACAAACCACTGTAATTAAAAAAAAGTAATGATTTAATGATGCAATATTAAAATAAATTATAACTGAAATTGAGTTTGAACTATTCAAATAAAATATTCATATACTTAATATATTTGATAAAAAAAAATAATTACATAGTTGTCTGAACTTTATTATAAATATAATAATTAAAATAAATTTTAACTTTTTTTCTTTATGCATATGTTGAAAGGCTTGAACCTATGAGTTAATATTTACCATTTTTAGGTACTACATTCCATATTATTTTCAAATGGGTATCTCAAAGTATATTTCACTTTATAACCCTTAATAAGTGACTTTTCAAATTTGTGTCATTTAAGACATTTTACTTGTTTATAATATAAATATGATTTACTGATAAAATTAGAAATGTGTTGGAAGGTTTACTTTAAAATATTGCTCTGATTTTCCAGGAAAAAGAAAATTGATATGATCTTTATCAATATTTTTTACTTGAAATTAAGGTTTTGTATTTAAGTATGTTAATAAAGTAATTCCAAAATATTTTTATTAATTATTAATATCCATGAACATTAAAAAAAATTACTAAAAAGCCTTAAAAAGTAAATGTACAACAGTTATTTACAGTGTTCATGAATCCTCTTTACTTTAAGATGAAAATACCTCTTTTTAAAAACTTTCTTAATACCTGATTGTTTGAAACCAGAAATCATTTACCTATCTTTAGGTACTGTCTCGGGCACAATTTTCATCATGACGGCATCTTAAACTAGATTTAGTTGTTTTATCCCCTGTTAATTCTTCAATAAGAATGCAAATGTCTTTGCCTAAATGTAATATTTTAAATGCATTTTAGAACTTTTTCGTCGTGTATATATGTAGAAAGCTTAAAAACATTATAATAAAAGCTAATAATTTAAAACAACTTTAAAGTGATTATCCTATAATAGTTATGAAGTATATTTTGAAAAATTATTTTTAAGTGACTTCAAATTTATGTGTTTTAAAAGGCATTTAATTTGTACATGTGAGAAATGATTTACTGTTATATTCATGGTTTCCATGCACCTGGAAAGTCAGGGAAAATCATGGAATTAGACAATGGATTAATTTTGTCATGGAAAATCTTGATTTTTCAAGCAAAATGAGTAAAAGTCATGGATCTGCTAAACTACCGATTAAAAAAAATGCATTGAATTGTTTAATTTTATTTTTACTTGTCATTTGACTGAAGCTATTGAGTTTGGTATTTTTGTATTATCCTATTGACCCTATTGCCAAGTAAAATTAATTCACCAAGGAAACTCAAAGCAAGAAAGTTTAAGGGTGGGAAAATGTATATTATTCTGGTTTTTTTCTTAAATTGTAGATTAAAATTATATTAATGTAATAATTATTTTTTAATAAAAATTAGTTAAGATTTTTGCACAAAATATAAGTTTATCTCTAGGGATATTGTATATAAACATTATAGGGTTATATTTGGCTATTATTCATAGTCACCTGGATAATACCAAAGTACCCTGAATTCAAATTGGAAACATTTTGATTGAAAAATTGCTATATAATTAAGCTTAGGTATGTAAGATACAATTTATTTTTATGTATGTGAGTTTATTAACACTTATAAAGTAAGTTTATAGTTTTTTATGATAAAATTCCTGTAATTTCTCTAAAAGCATATATTTTATTTGTATGTACATCAGAAGTTTTATTCATATATACTTCAGGGTTCCCACGGTCATGAAAAGTCATTGAAAAGTGCTTAAATTTTCTTTTTGCTTTTTAAGGCCTTAAAAGTTTTTGAATTTTCTTTGAGGTCATTGAATTTTAGGTCCGGTGCTTGATTTTTCTTTTTTAAGTCCCTGCAAGATGTTATGTAGCCTCCACACTATGGCCAATTGTGCACCACTTCCTAATGGGGACCTTGAACGATAGTTCAGGCTTGGTTGCATCCACACGCTGGGCCACTCAATGAGCGAGCTCATGGATTCATCCATTGGGTCTACTGCGCACTTTAGTATCGCATCTGGCTGCCTTTGACCTTTGGAGAAAAACCACCTCCGAAGCCATAGTTCGTCAAGGCTATTTTATCGTTTGCTGCCATCGACCACCATAAGCCATACCCCTTCCAGACGGTGGTGATGGCTTGCAGTGAACCATAGTGTGGAGGGGCCTTTAATTCATGTCTGCACTGAAAATTGAGAAGGATCATTATTGGCAATTGTTGGCGTGTCACGTGACTCATCTTTCAGGTACAGCAAAATGCACTAGCTACTGTCGCTGGCATGATAAAATATAATTTAAAAAGGGATATAAAAAAATAAAAACTTTCGAATACTTTAAAAAGAAACTGTATTTTTAAACCAGTATATGTGTGCTTATAGCCCTTCCTTTTTTTTACACCATTTCAAAAGCCTGATTTTTTTTTTTTTTTTTTTTTCTGGGAAAAGAGTGAACATTATATATATAGTTCTACTGTTTTGGGGAGTTATTTAAAAATTTTTTTTCAATTATGAACACCGTATCAAAGAGGTGCTTGAAAAAAATATCAGGTTTTGGAAAAGTCATTGAAAAGTGCTTGAAATTTTCAGAAGCAAAAGAGTGGGAACCATGTACTTTTAACGAAAGCTTTTTAAAGTCATGGAAAATGATCTGCTAAATCAGGGAAAGTCATGGATTTGAAACATTTTATTTTGGCAGATACCCTGTATATATTTTCTTATTAATACTGTCTTCAAATTTCATTTTAAACTAAAGCATTTTAAAAATTATTTGAAATGTAATTGGCTCTATTGCAGCCCTCTGCATTGCCAACTTAAGGTTAGTAAAAAATCCAATTCCTAAACCCTGTATGTCAGAATAGGAATAATCGCACCAAAAAAGTATTCCTCTTTTTCCTGTTACATTTAGTTTGAATTGTATGACAAAATAGTAGTGATACATCACACTGGGTTTTAGGAACTCTTATTTGAATTGTTTAAGATTTTAATGCAACATACAAGATTTATGTATTTATTAAAAATTAGTCTGTGGTTATCAGAGTACAAACATAAGGCTTATTTTACATAATTTTTAGGGTTTTATTCTGATTTTATTTTAAATATAAATTTGTCTTTTTGAAAATGTCTTTAGTGTATATAAGTATATAAATTTTATAAAATAGCATTGTTTTAGAAAATTCAAATATATTGTTATATATGAACTCATTAATCAATACTTCTTTAATGTCAGACCTAGGTATTCATAAACCATAAAGTTGAGAAATTAAAGTGTATGCTATCCCTCCCCCTTTTTTAATTGTAATTATATAAATGTTTAGGTTTTATAAGTTTTTTTGTACATTAATAACTGTTTGTTCTAAATAGGTATTTTTGTTGATCTACATTGCCTACTGTATGATACAGTGGATGTGGAGAAGAAAAATTGACCCTGACAACTCAGCTATCCCATATCTTACAGCTTTAGGAGATCTCTTGGGAACATCGTTTCTTGCTTTAGCATTCCTTTTTCTATTTTATATTGGAGATCATGATGCTGATGTTGGAGACTAAATTGGAAAACAAAATCATTCATTTAGATCAGTTCAGTTTGACCAATTTACTATATATAAAGCAGAATCATCTGTAACATTTACATGACTATTTATAATGTATGCAACTTGTGTGATATGGAGAAATATCTAACACAGTACTTGATTTGTAAATCTAGTTATCATATAACCATTCTAAAATATCATTGAAAAACACTCATTCAAATTGTTATATTTAATATGTACTTCTAAAGGGGGAAAATCAGTTCTGTATATAGTGGAAGTTTTTATATTTTCATGCTAAAATGTACAGCACAACTGTTTAAGTGAGGTGTTTGTAAGCAATTGATTTTGGGAAGATCTAAGTACTTACAGGATGAAACTTCAAATTTCCCTGAAACAGTTTTTAAACTTTCAACGCTAATGTTGATAAGAGACCCTCTGATCTTAATATTGAACTTGTTTAACTGCCATAAGAGCTGTGATTGTGTGCTTTAAGGAGACAGTTTTTAAAATAAACTACATAAAGTTATCAGCATGAACATGAATTTCTTTACATGCATTTTCCTGTTTGGAAATGATTAAAAATTATTTTACTGGAACTAAATAAATCTGTGTTTATTAATTGTGGAAAGATTTTTTTTTATTACAAAACTATGACAGTAAGATTTTGTTCTGGAAAAAAAATAAATTGCAAAAAAATATTAATTATATGCATTTATCTTTTCCCTGGCTGTGTAGGAGCAAGAAAAAAATTATTCTTTTTAATTCCTTTTAGCTTGAACCTTTAATATTCAAGTTTAAAAAGATTAAAGTGCATTTATAATTTTCTAGTTTTTCTATTTAATTTTTATGAAACTTTTGTCACATGTTGAAATTGTTTACAGTAATTTAGTTTTCAGATAATTTATACATTTTATATACAATTGTGCCTTTCTAATCATCGACCTTGGTTTATTTATTTATTTTTTTTTTCTTAATTAAAAGATGTCTCCAACTCTTTTACAGGAACCAGACATACTTAATTCATTTCACATGCTTTTTATTTAAAAAAAAAAATAGCATATATCTTTCAAGAAACCAATTCATCTGTAAAAAGCTTTTGAATGACATTCTGCTCTTTATTGCAGATGGGCTATTTGAAAGATGCTCGTGGGCTCTATTACAAGACTTGGATTTTATGTTGTCTAATTTTAAGTGATAATTATCATATATTATTTCAATTCCAGCCATTTACAGTATGTAAAACTATTTTTTAGACAAATATTGTTTGGACATAACTTCTTGTGACTTTAGGTTACCCTCAGTAGTCATTTTCCCTCCTTTAATTCACCTAAATTTAATCTTAACTAAAATTTAAATTTAATCTGTAATTTTTTAAATGAAAATTTTCTACTTGTAGTTGAACAAAACTCTAAAGGACTCTTAGGGTTATGAAAAGTTCAAAAACTGAAGCTGACATTGGCAATTTTGAATAATCATCTTTCAGCAAAATTTTTTTATTCAGAAGGTGTAGGTGACAGTTTTGAAACATGCTGTGCAATAAATAACATTCCCAGGTAGTCTCACAAAGTTTGACCAAATCGATAATTTATTGGAATAAAATTTATTTTTAATACTTTTATCAAATCTATTGTCAATTTTTACGAATTTTCTTTTAATATGCGCTTCTTGCAGAAGAAACATTCTCATCTAAATTTTTCAGAAGTGGCAGATAACCAGTAAAGTTTATATGACAGTTTAATTCAAATTTGGTTTGTTTTTCACTTCAACTATGTTAAGAGGAAATTTGTATGCATTCAATGTGTTTCTTTATATTACAAGAAAAGTAAGTATGTAGTTTTTTTTTTTTTTTTTTTAGGGAGAGGGATTATAATCTCAAAGCTGGTCTTAGATATGATCTGAAAAATCAATTAATTGTTGATATTTCCTTTGTTTTAAATTTCGTAATGAAGTTTAGTTTTCTCTACTTCAGCTTATTTTCTTCAGTAGGTTAAATTTCTTTGGTATCTTGTTACATCTTTCATTTTGCATTAGTTAGACAATTTAAATCTTAATTTTTAAAATTTTGATTTTTGAAACTCTTAAATTTAACAGTTGAATGATTAATTTCTATTTGATGATTATAATAATATATGTGTTTTACTGTTGTAATTTGTATCTTAGTTGTGCAGTATCTTAAAACTAAAACTGCTGGATCTAGTTATTTTAGGTGTTTACTGATGTGAAAAAAGAAAAAAAAACCTTGATGTTGCATGTTTGCACTATTCATAAGTTTAATTGGTAAATAGTAACAAAATCAGTATTAAATTTGATGTATTAGATATAATTCTTTAGAAAAATATTCAATTGTACTTACTGTTTACATTGTTATTGTGCATGTTTATTTTAAAATAAATGGTTGTTAGTATTCTTATTTTATAACTATAATCTAGTCTTTTTAATTGTAGCTGATAATAAATTAGATTATTAGATCTCCTTTATGTAATGTTTTAATTCATCTCCCTGTAATTATCCATCCCCATACCTGTGTTTTTAACCAACAGTTCATTTAGTTATAACTTTCATAATTTATCTTGGGTATATATAAAATTATATGAAAAATGAATTCTTGCCATGATTTCAGCTATTACTGAAACTTTAAATATATTAAATTTTTATTGATCCAGCAAAATGAGTTTATGTATACATACATGCATACAGTATAATGCAGCAGAAAATAATTAAAATTTTATCAAATGTAAGGTACATGAATTTTTTTTTGTTTGTTTTGTATTGAATAATAAAATACTGTATACATGCATGCATATTACATTTTTTCTCAAGTATATATCTTTTTTGTAAAAAAAAAAATGCATAATTTTGACATGTTTTAATTTTTTACAATATTACAAATGCATGTAAGTATGGATCTTATATTTTTTACTTTGATACTTTATTAAGAAAGAAGCTTATATTTGTTGGTGTCATTCAAAATGAGTGATTGGTTTGAATAAAAAGTATTAAGTGTACTTACTTAAAAGTTATATATGATTTATGTATGTTAATGGTTTGAAAAATAACAAATTCAATTTATATTGCATTTTTCCATATTTTTCTTTGCAGTTTGATCATATTTTTTATATGCAGTATTAAGTTGATTGCAAAGTATTTTAAAAGTTATTGAAATTATATCTAAGAGTATATGAATATTTAAGTTTTGTTTATTATAATATTTAAAAGTTTGTCTGTGATACATTTTTAGCATCTGTTCATTTTGGTTTGTCAACTAGTCTGAAAAACATTGTATTCTATCGATTATTAAAAATTGTGATAGCTGCACAATCATGTAACATTAATTTTGTCATCTAGTATATCTGTATTATGTATGAAAGGGAAATATGTGTATCTTGTAGAAAAGTATCCAAAAGTTCATGTGTTGTGATATTAAAAGTAGTTCACTTACACTTTCAAAATCTATGTTGATCTTATGACTATGGGAAACTTCAGAATTTACAGTATCTTTATTAAGTTTTTGGGGAAACATATTTAAGTACTTTTATTTTCATTAAATTCTGAACATAATTTGTTAAAAAATAAATTGGGACTGAGAGTGGGTATTGTTTACCAAAAATTAGCATGAGAATTAATATAAAATAAAATATTACAAATTTAGTCTTTTGCATCTGGATATTGAAAGGTCCAAAACCTTATTGTTGCAGTCTGTATGAAAACATTTTTAAAATTAATCTTATGCAGACATATATCAATAATAATAATAATAATCTTCAATCAGTGTAAGTGTTATTTATAAATGTTAAACTTACATGGCTTTAAAATCTGGCTATGAATAAGATATATACTACATTGAAAAATAGTTTAGTATCTTCTTATAAATTTAAAACTATGTGAATTATACACTCTAAATGTTATTTTTGAAGTAACAAAATAATTAAGGGGCAATTATGGGCTAAGTATTTATAAATATAGGAATCTAGTATACTGATAAATACCATGTGTTTCTGAATATGAGCCGATTCATCGTATAATAAAAAGTGCATGTTTTCAAAAATTTATCACATTAAAAATCTATATGTAAACCAAAATAATATTTCTGTAACATTCAAACATGTTGCCAAGAAAAGTCAGCTGAAAAATCACCAAGCTGGTAAACATTTTTTAATCAAATTTGTAATTTATTAGATGCCTATGACAATAGTTTTCAACTCCATTAAAGACAAGCACATTTTTATAATTCTGTGCAATATAAACTTAAATGTGCTATTTTAGATTACTTATTGCTTGCCTTCAGTTTACAGAAAAGTTTATTTTTTTCTGAGTTGGGGGGGGGGAGATTTATTGCCACATTCTTACAATTCTGTTTTGAGGTAAAATTCATAAATTAATTTTTAAACTTTTGCATTTTTTCTCAGTTCAAAATTTTGTAGTAAATTTAGTTTTATTTTTTGTCATCTTTAAATCTATCTTATTTGTACAAATTTGGTTAATTTTTGGTTGCTAATCTACAAAAGTTCACTAAGCTATTCTACATGTTATACAGATCTGACCACATACACGCAAATAAATTTATACATACATACATATATATATAAAGTTTAAAAAATTTCTCAATTATGTTTTACTAAAATTTCTCCAGATTCAGAAGAAAGCAAGCTTATTTTTGCTGCATCTTTTCAAACACTACTACCTTTATTCAATTATGCATACTGATGTAGAAAGGAAGTATAAAACAAAATAATTGAAAATTATTAAAATTATGAGAAATTAAAGTTGGATTCATTCTAAAAGTGTACTGGAAAGTGTAAGTACATTTTTCTTAAAATCTAATAATTTTATTATGAAATGAAACAGCAGACATATTTTATAGACAAATTTATCAAAATTGAGTATAAAATTTTAAATAAATTTGTTTTTCTTCTGTTACTTTTTTATGTAATCAGCCATGTATAAGATATAAAATATCTGCAATTCCACAGAAACCATAAACATCAATAAAAGTACTGTAAAAAAATTAGTTTGTATGAATTTTTATACTAAAAAATTTTTTGAAGATTTTATAACAGACATAAGATAGTGTTAACTTGAAAACAGTCATGTTATACAAAGTGGAGCATATATTTAATCATTAGTTGTAATTTTGAATACACTGCTTGGAGTTACACAAATTAAAAAGCAGTGAAATGCATATAGGTTCTCCATTTAAACAAATCTTAAGTTAATTTTTGTGAATTTTTTTAGAAAGTTTATTGACTAAAGAACAATAGTAAAACATAATTTAAAGGATGAGCTTACAATACTTTGTGATAAATTTTGGTCTTTTAGACATTGGATACATAATATCTTCAGCATTTTTTCTGAGAATCATTGAGTAAAGGTATCCATAGTTCAATATCTTGCTTAGCTCTATTAGGCACATCTTTACATGAACTTGTTTTTGTACTTAAATGAACTGGTAGTATGTGCTGATTAAGCTGCTTTTTAGTTTTTATTTCTGTCTCTTCAGAATATACTGACATGGATAAATTCATTGGATCTTTAAGCATTTCATATTTTTCCAAAATTTTTGGTTTAGTAAGAAAATTTGTGGCAAACTTCATATTTCCATCTAATGTTGTCAATGGATTAACCTAGAATGAAGTAAGTTAAAAATATGTTACACCTTTTAAATAATACATCAAACTAATGGCAAAGCAACCTACATTTGATAGTGAAAATTTAATGTGAATTTGGTAATACATTTATTTAATTCTAATGATCCAAGGGTGAATGCAATTTGACTTGTCTAATTTACAGGAGCTTTCCTTAGCTTGAAAAATTTATGAATTTTTTGTATAGACATCAATAAAAGAATCGCTAGCACTGATTATTCAAAAACTTGAACCTATGTTGAAGGCAGTTTCTATGAAGAAATTATATAAATAGTAGTGATTGGTATTAAAAAAACTAATGTTGTTTGTAAAAAATAAAGGGTTATAAAATTTACAAAGTACTGTAGATTTTTAAAAATATTTTTATGTTTTGCAGCAGATGAGCCATAACTCCAGGCTTAAATAATTTACACTGACAGGAGTATATTATGGTTTTAATTCAGAAAAAGTTAAAATACAAAATATTTTAACTTACATGTAATGGTTTTTAAAATTAAAGGGGAAAATATATTAAAACACTACATTTTTTATAAGTGACAATATGTATATACACATCTATAAAAATATAAATTTCAGTTGCAATTTTATAGATTTTCATACCCTTTATGAGTTGTCCTTTTATCATTTCCCCCCTAATAATTCATACTATTATACTTAAGACTGATAAAAAGAACATTGCAAAAGAAAATTAGTATATACAGGAAGTATGAAAAAAAAATTTCTGTGTTTGACAACAGTTTATACTTAGATCAGACATGAAAGAGTAAGCAAGCTATTAATTTTAAGAACACTAGAAATCAAGAGGCTTATTGTTAGAATGTTGTATGTCATAACTATTAAAAACTGTTAAATCCCATAATAGCTTTTAAATTAACACCTAAGGATTTGTAAAATTCGACTGGACCTGCACTACTTATTGTGTTTGCTTAAGGTACAGATAGATAATAAAATGTAAACTAAAGCATCCACCAGTATAGTAGATTTACATGTAGTTCATTCATAATAAGATTTTTTTTATAAGGACATTAACATTATTATATATTAAATGATGGTATTACAGCTTATTAAAAGTTATGCTAATACACTATTCTATTAAAAAGTTACATTAACAAGGACTGGGAAATTTTAAACATTACCTTGGGATATTTGACTTGCCCATTACTTATGGATGATCTTGATGAATTTCTACTTGAGCAAATGTTACCTAGCATGAATGGTAGAATAAAAAAAAATTTCAGATGCAAAATTGCTGTGTAAAAATTTTTATTTAATCTTCAAATTTTGTATAACATGTCTGCAATTTAAGCATTATCTGGCTTAAAAACACTTCAAAATATTCTCTTCTATCTTATAAGTGGCATACCTTTTATAAAACAATACAAGAAATTGTTTTAAAAAGGAAAATATTGAATTTTACACTCTATTGATATATTTTAATTTTAACAAAGCTGTAATAGACACAATTTGAACATATAAAAAATTGTAAATGGAAATAAATCTCGAATAATTTTGAAATGATACTGTTTGAAATATGCTCAAAAATAAGGACAATGATTTTATTAAATTTTAAAATGTTTCTTAAAGTAATTTGTTTAGATTTACGGGTGAAAAAAATTGTGGGAAAAAAGTTGTGCAACTAGATTCTGTAGTTTAATGGCTTATTTTAATATGAATTTAAAACAGTATTTGCTCTAATTCAAAATGTCTCGGTATATAAAAAGTTGCATATTATATACTTAGATATGTAAATTTTTTAAAAATATGTACAAAATAACATGCATACCTTCATTTTCAGAGTTTCTGGCTTTTACACACTTCTCCAAAGAATTATAAGAACTGCATTATAAAAGCATTGATAATTTAAGAAAATTACATATTGCAAGACATCTGTGCAAACAAAAAGTGCACTAATTTCTAATAATTACTGATGCACTGGTACAGTTGTTACATGTTTCTCACAATAACAGAATTACCATTAAACATTATTAGAAGTGTTTCTGTGTCTTAGTGATGGCCAAATGGCTAGGACATTACAGTTTGGAAATGGTCTGTGGGTCAAAGTTCTGTGGTTATATTTGTAAAACATTCAGAATTTCTAGTTGTTACTCAGGGTTAATCCTATTTAGCCACTCCTGGGCTAGTGTCACTTCAAAATATAACTATTAAGTTGGCTTAACTCGATAAAATATTTCTCCAGCATTTGTATTTTTACTTCTTACTCAGCAGACTTTTTAAATAAAAAGTTACTTTAATTTTGTAATTTATATTTCAGTAAGTAATATGCTCAATATTTCTCCACTGATTTTCTTTACTGAACTTTTTTTTTGGGGGGGGGGGTATTAAGGATATCTTACAAAATTTATATCCCTTCTTGTCTTTTTGAATAATAAAAATATACCTGTTAAATCAAGTTAAAGTAGTCTGAGGATAGTTAAACATCTAAACAGAACCATGGTAAATTTAAATTCAATCGAGATAATTTTGATGTAAGCAAAATAACTTTATAACAACTTTTTAACATTGCCACATAATGTCCAAGCCAATAATAGTTGTCAAATTTAATAAATAGCAAATTAATCATTCTTATTTTGGTAAAGAAATAAATACTTTACCTTGAAACATATTCATGATGTTGAGTTGCATTCTTAGGAAATGACATTTGTTTAGGCAACTGATCATACTTAATTACAAAAACACCTATAAGAAAAAATGTGACTAAATATTTGACGAACAATTTGAGTAGTGCAAGTAGCTGATTTTCTTTAAATTTAGTATAATATTACAAACAAATATATAAAGTTACTATTGTTTTTGCTACTTTAGAGTGAAAAAATGTCAATTCAGATTATTTCTTCATATTATGCTACTTTGGAATTCTGTAATCTATAGAGCACATTAATTCCTGCTTTAACATCTGCCCCACTAGATCTACACATCATAATATAAGAGTACCTTAAAAATGAATAAAATTGTACCCAGATCATTAGACTGATTTTTTACAAGATCATTTTGTATCACTAAAAAGGTAGGATTGACGAAAGATTGCCAATTGGTTAGGGTGCTGGCCTTTGGTACCAGAGTTCGTGGGTTCAAATCCCACAGTGGCATGGATGTTCGCAGCTATTCGGAATCGGCTTTAAGCTCTAGGCCCTAGTCTCATTAGCCCTCGTGTTTCAAAAAGTAGACCGTAGCACTCCAAACCAAACCAAACCAAAAAGGTATGATTAGGATTAATGACAGATTGGTAGAAGTTTTCTTAGTTTTATTTTTGCAATTCCTTATTTTATAAATAAATAATGGGCATTTTTGTTGCTCTGCTCCATGAATTTTAAAATATAGAAATATAAACAAATGAAAAAAATCACTAGTTTTAGCATTTTAAATAAACTATTTAAGTAGTAAATTTTTCTAAAACTATGCTGATATTTTATAATGGTTAGGAAGTTCATTGAAATAGTTCTCAAGCAGCTATACTTAAAAAGTTATATAATTAAATTTTTTCCCCTAGATATACAGCCATGTTCAAAAGTTAGCATAATTTGTAAAATATGAATAAAAATCTAAAAAAAAAAAAAATACTAGCTGTTTGACCATCATTTATAATATGTAGAGTTAATCTAAAAAGGCAGGGGAACTAAAAAAAACATTTTACTGCAAATCAAAAGATTTAAATCCTAGTTATTTCAGCCACCAAGCATTACTCAGTTATTTGAATATGTTATGAGTTAATGAATTCTGTACTAACTCATAATGGTAGAGTATACATTTAGTGGACCAGTTGGAGATTTCACAGATTCTTCAAATGGCTGCAAAAATACGACTTTACTTCACATGCAATGTGCACTATTTTCAGTACAATTTTGAAACTGCAGACAGAAAGTTGATAAAACTCATTTGATATCAAAATGTAAAAATCATTTCCAAGAAATCCAACTAAACTTGCATTCAAAGATTGGGAATTAAAAATTATAATAATATTTTTACTGATTAAGAAAACAAATATCTTTTCTAGAGGGATAGGCAATGTTATAGTTTTAAAAAATTTGAAAATATATTTGAATTTTACTAATTCAAGTATTTATAATATGTTAGTAAATTAATCAATTTGAGGCTGGATGGTTTACTAAGGTATGTGTTATTTTCTTTTGTGATATTTCATAAGTTCTGTGTATTCTATGTGAATTATTAGTCGTCTTCCAAAAAAAGTTCAACAATCTCGGATAATGCATTATATTTAGATCAACATGCTTACATAATTTCTTCTAGATAATTTACTAACTAATGCACATTTAGTGAATATATAGTCTGAATTAAGTTATACATAGCAATAAAGATCAATATTTTGACAAATTTCTTATAGATAATCACAACCCTCCTATATACAAAGAGACATAGGTAAATAGGTAGATTAGTATATTAAATTATTAAACACAATAGTAAAGAAGTATGATATTTTTAAAGAATCAGTTCAACATGCAATTTAAATCTGTAAATTTTGTATTTCTAACTTTAAGCACATAAAAAAATCACTCGACTGGGTGTACGTTTTTTAAAAATTCTATATCAAACATTTTAATATTGTAATTACACATCTGCATTTATTATCTTTCTGTTTAAAATGCAGATGTTAACTCGAAGCCCTAATCTTAAAAGTAGATTTATAATGATCAACATATAAAGATATAGTTGGTAAAGTATGACATTACTGTAAACGAAGAGACTTATAGACATAATCAGAAAAATTATGACTAGATTACTAACCAAATTATTTATCTTTTGTAAGCAGTTGTAAAACTAGAAAAGCAAACTTAACTCTGGATGCTAAGACTAGAATGGGTAGGTAACTGCCTTACATTTTCAAACAGAAAAGTGTTCCAGGATTAAAAAAAATAATTGATCCCAAAGTTAATTCAAGGGATGATTTTTTGAACATTTTACTATTGATGTTACTTTTTATATACTGAAACCTAAGTATGTAAAACTTAGAGTAAATAATCAAAAATTGCAGATTTGTATAAAGAGTGTTTTTTTTCTTTCTAATAATTTTTTTTTTTTTTACCTTTTTATATAAAGTTCAGAATATTTAAATATTTCAAGGTTAAAAGTATGTTATTTACCTTCTGTAAAATTAATTAAATCTCTTGACAGTAAAAAAACTCTCTTCAGATGAAAAACTCCACTTAATGATAAAAAATCAATTTCCTTCAGTTTTAAATTATTCCACATTGTAGCAACAATATCTTCAATATCCACAAGAATGTTTATCCACTAAAAGGATTCACAAATACAAAACAGATGTTTGTATAAATTATATTCTTAATATAATGAATAATCAAGTTTTTGAAGTATTTAATATCAAATATATAATTTCATGCAAAATATTAAGAAAATTTATTCAAAAAATAGCAATGCTAGAAGAGCAGGTTATTATTTTAAGTGATTTTATGTGTGTATATATAGTTATAGACTTTTCTTCTTTTTTAAGCTTTTTAAATGTACAGTTACTGTAATAAAAAATAAAATAGTAGATGTTTTAAAGTTTCTAAACTTATTTTTTCTTAAATGAGAATAATTGATTCCCTTGTTGGCAATAGGATACAGCTACTTAACTTTTAGTTATGTTAGTTTTTAGTTCACAAAACTAATAAGGAAAACTAATCAACGTAACTATATGTTAGTAATAATACCATAAAATGTCTTAAAATATTTTGATAATCAATAATTTAAAACATGGATTTTAAAATCAAAAATGATTATTGTAGTGAAACTGATAGCAGTTAAGCAAAGCATTAACTTAAAAAAAAAAAAAAAAAAAAAAAAACATAAAGCTTTTAAATTATGCAATCCCCCAAGTTCAAGAGTTCTTCCTTAAAAAGGACAATATGGATGTTAGTGTTCTCCAGACAGACTTTCTGGCTGTGCTACTGATATACATACACACATGTAACATGCGAAATTTCTCTTGCTGTCACATAAGAAAATAGCACCTATTATTTTTAATTGCTTGAGCTTACTGGACAATGAGTGAGCTTGAGTATTTTACAGTTGTGGTTCCATTACAAGGAAGCAGCAAAGTCCATGGTTAAACTTTTATTTAAAGGCTAAGAAAATATATGTTTCTTTGACAAGAGCAAAGCATTGAATGATCACAAAACACATTTCTAGTACAAAGTTTGCCCCACAGCGAGAGATGAGACGAATTCTTTCCCAAGAGACTAGAAGCTTAGGCAGCATATTAACAGCCAGAAGAGAACTTAGATCATTGGAAAACCAAACCACTTTTATTGGGACAGATGGGAAATGTGGTGAGTGGCAGAAAATTAGCATTTATTTCAAAGTTAGCTTTGGAAAAAACTAACTTTAATTTTTACAGTAATAAATAAATTATAACAAAAATAATCTATATATATAATGAAGATTACATGATATAAAGAGAAAATGCATTTTCAGTTGAATTTATTATTTAAAGTGTCTATGAAAAAGAATAACAAAATTAAATTGTATGACTTTTTTTATTATTTGAAACAATTTTCTCACAGCTTTAATCTTTCTTTAATGTTATGCTTTGTTAAATAATTAAAAACAATGTTACATATTTATGTTAAGATATTTAACCATGGCACACTGCTGTTTGAAATAGATAAAATATTCAATATTTATATATCTAAGGTCATAATATCTTTACAGAAAATAAACTTCATTGCATGTTTTTAATGTATATATTTAGAAAAATCAGTTTATCAAATACAACAAAAATGCTCAAATATTTTATAAGTAAACTTTACTAATTGAAACATGAAATATCTAACATGTTAACACTATTATAAAGTAAAATAATTCAGAATTATTAAACATCTAAAACTATTTTATATTCTATATAAACTTACTAGAGATTTCATGCTACAATTTACTTAATTTCTTGAATAAACATCTCTTCAAAAATACAGTTGCATTATGAATGAGTGTTATATAAAAAAGCATTTTTTTTAATCATAGGATATAATCTGACTCTGATTACTGACTGGGCCTTAAATCAGGTTACATAATCAACATATTCACAAACTTGACATCTTTACATTTAATTGAATGAAAATTTAGCAATTTAACTGTATTATAGTCCTTGTAAAATCTATTAGTGCTTCAAGATCACACTTTCTCGTTTTCTCAGTCATTGGCTACTATAGTAACGATCAAGAAGGGGATGGATTTGCATTTATTTTCAGCACTTCAGTTGAGGATTTGATGCCAATATGCTCAGCCAACTTGCTTTTCTTTCTTCTCATAGATATTTATTTTGTGATTATCTGATAGCACCCTGTCATTTATTCCCATCTTTTATTCATTGTTTTATTTAAATTTTGCTTTATTTTTATACTTATTAATATTTTTTACTTCATAAAACATTTCCTGCAATGGCTAGTTTTTATGTTAGAAAACAGTTCAAAACAATTTAACATATACAGCTCCTTGAAAGGTCTTGTTGAATTCAATCCAGATGGTACAGTTTTGGAATTGATTTTGCAAACTCAACAAGCAACTGCTGATGTCTGTGGTATTTCCAAAAGAACCGTTCAAAGGATTTGCACCAAAACTTCCAGAATTGTGACAAATAGTATTCCAATATTTGAATCACAAAAAAAATAAATAAATAAATAAAAATAAAAGGTCGATAACAGAATTGGATGATTTCAACAAAAGTGTTGTGTGGCAAACTGTACAGGAATTTTATGATAGAGGAAAATATCCTACATGTGAAATTTAAAAAAGCAACTGTCAGAAAAAATTGATTTTTCTGGATGCACAGAAACCTTATGGACAATTCTGAAATGACTTGGTTTCAAGTATAAAAAATGTAATGATGGACAGAAATTTTTAATGGAAAGAAATGACATCATGGCTTCCCACATGACATTTTTCAAAAAATTGCATGCCATCAGAAAAGAAACCAGCCATATATATTGAGGAAACTTGGATAAATCAAAACCATTCCAAGAAATATATACAGCAAAATTCTATGGGCAGAGGAGGTTTGAAAGTACCAGTGGGAAAAGGTGCTAGATTAAGTCACCATGGCTTTATCCAGTCTGCGGAACTTATTTTCCAGTCAAAATCTACTGGAGACTATCATCAAGAGATGAACAGTGTAGTCTTCAAAACTTGGTTCATAAACTTGCTATAAGAGGACTTGAAGAACCAAGTATTTTGATAATGAATAATGCAAGTTATCATTCTCCGTATGCTGAAAAAAGTCCATCAACAAAAACTAAAAAACTGATATTATCACATGGCTTGAAAGTAAAAATATTTCAAATCCCCCTAACAATACCATACCAGAATTATTATTCATAGTAAACCAAAACAAAGAGAAATACAAAATATATGATTTTGATAAAACAGCTTATGAAATGGAGCATGAAGTAGTAAGAATTCCTTCTTACCACTGCCAATACAACCCCATTGAACTTATATGGGTGCAAATAAAAGGGGAGGTAGCAACTAAAAATTTGACATTTAAAATGAAAGACATTTGAATATTACTCAAGGAAGCTCTTTCTTGTGAATTGGTAGAAAACTGGAAATGATGTGTTGGCCATGCAGAAAGATTACAAGACAACAACTTTGTAAAAAGTCATCAAGATGACACTCTTCAAAATTTTATATTAAATTTACAAGACTAGTTACAGTGAAAGTGAAGATGGCTTTTAAAATTTTTGAAATATTTTAAGTAATAATACCAAAGTAAAAACACTTTTCTTAAATTTAATAGTTCGATTTGTCAATGATGAAAATAATTTAATATTGATGTATTTGTGGAATGTTCATTTTAATATAACACTTGATAATATGTATATTCACATTACAAAAAGTACACACAAAAAACTAACATCACATTAGTTATGTACAATATAGCAACAGTTTTGTCCCTTTTTCTGCCTTTAAAATGCCATTTAACAAAAAACAGGAATTTTTTTTTAAATTTAGTTTTCAAAGTTTTTTTTAACAAATTATGAATTGTATGCAAAGTCAAAATTTTCAGTTTTGCATAAGTGCATTAATTATTTACATAAAAAAAATATTTAATAATATGTATAAAAAGTTATAAATCACAGATGTTCTTGTAAAAATACAAAAATTCATTTTAATTTAAAATTCTTACTAAAACATTAGAAGTCTCATACCTTCTAAAAAAATTTTCACTTTCTGAAACTGTATCACAGAGACTATAAGTCTTTAAATTCATAATAAAACTAAACGAAATATTGTTATTGCATTAAGATCTCTTTCACTTCTTGTAAATTCATAAAATAATACACCATAATTTTCGAATAGAAGTTTTACTACGGTCCACATAACTTCATAATACAGTTATTAACATACAACTTAAATTTAAGGAATTTCAGAACTACATCCTCTTGAATAAATTAATAATTAAGAAATACTTTTGATATTTAGATTGAAAGAATGATACAAATAAAAAGAAAAATAGTGAGAAATTGTAAGTAGTTAAACATTAAAATTAGCTAAATATTCAATTATTTTTAATTATCTTTTTAAATCTTACAAACTGGGATATAATACACAATTTTAAATTCTTTTGTAATTTTATTCAACAGGATTATATCTTACATTTATAAACTTAGAGAGTCTGAAATTACTTATAAATTTTTGTGTAAAGTATTAAGTATTCAAAGATTAGTCTAAATAAACATACTTTCATAATGCACCAAGAGCATTTTATGATGCACGACAGCACTTAACATGGGGGAAAAAAGAGTAAAGTCATTCAGCAAGTGTCCATACCATAGTTATACTTGGTAATTGGGGAAAAATCAGTGACCTTGAAGTACCTATTGAGTTTACACTGAGTATAGCTATTGTGTGTGGCAATACTTTGAAACTCAAGTTTGAAAATGTTATTAAAGTCTGTGTCAAAAGAAAATTTAAATAAAGCATTCTTAATGTATATCATTTTTGCAAAATAAAATTTTGTGTAGGAGAAAAAAAAGTTTCAGGAACTGTTTAATAATTCATTTAAATTATATTTTCAAATTCTAATTGTACTAAATACTTATACACCAAGCAAATTTATTCAAATACACACATATATTTTACCTACAGAAATTCATCCAATGATACTTTACTATGTTTTCGAATAAGTGAGTAAATCATCTAAAATATGTTAATATCAAAATTTTTAAAGAAATTTTTTAATTAAAATTTATTTTTGTAAATTGCAGACAATGTATATTTGAAGAAAACTAAAAAGGATTGTAACAAAGTGTCAGTTCCAAAGAAAATCAATTTAAAACTTTAACTTATAGTTTTATTTCAGATACTTAAAAATTGTAGTTAATCTCAATCATCAATAAAATTTCAGCTTTATTTTATTTTACTGCATTTGTGGAACTTACTTCTTTGCAGAAAAAAAATCTCTTTTAAAAAGTGACACAGCCTTTTTAAATTCCAGTCTTCATTTAATCATTTTTTATCTTTGTTATGAGTAAAGACACTAATACTAACAAAGGGACAAAACTGCAGTTTTTCCAACATGAAAAAATTGATGAGTATTCATAGAGAATTTGTTACAGAATGTTGTGTTTAGGATTGCAGACTTTTTAATAGATCTCTGGGATTGATTTTTTATGTTTATATATATATATATATATATATATATATATATATATATATGTGTGTGTGTGTGTGTGTGTGTGTTGCATATTTCAGAACAAATATCAAGAAACAGCTTTATCTAGAAAAATATATCTCAAATTTATCTTATCTTTAAAAAACAAAACAAAAAAAATACGCTTAAAGAAGAATGTTAAGAGCAGCTGGAAGACCCTATACCTGCCATATTAAATTAATATATCTTTTTTTCAAAAATAATCAAACATATTCACCTGAATTTTTTGTATATATAATATAAATTAACAGATAGTCTTTAGATTAAAAAAAACAGATAGTCTAGTTTAAAATGAAATCTAAATTAAAAATCACTGTTATAAATAGTAAAAAAACTTGTATTTTTCCTATGAAAACTCTTTAATTAAAAATTTAGTCCATATGTTACTAACAAAGATTGATTTTAGAAGTGATCAGGTACATGTACAAAATCCATCTACCTGGCCATCTACCAAGGACTTGTGGCATCCATGCCAAGGCGGGTTGAAGATGTGTTGTGTACCAAAGGGGGGCTAACTCGTTATTGACAGGTGGTCATAATGTTTTGGCTCTTGAGTGTATATAATACAATATTTTAATTAAAATTTCTCAAAAAAATATTTTTTATAATTAAATACTACAAGAAAAGAAATTAGCTGAAGTTTGGAAAATAGTTATTTTAAGTAATGTCGTAGTTTTTACAATAAATGATCTATATGAAAATGTATACATGTCAGATTAAAAATAAAGAAATTCAAAATAATACACAAAATTTTGGACTATAAAGAGAAATATTTAATTTTAAAAATAGTATTTAAATTCAAATTTTTAAAAGTCAACCAATCTTAATTTTCTAGAAACTAATTAAAAAACAATTAGAAAAACTATACCTTTACATTTTCAAATATTTCTTTTAAAAATTTCTTTCTTACTTTATTTGAATTTTCTATAGTGAATGGCAAAACAGTAAATAAAGATGAGCTTTGTCTTGACTTCTGATTGCTTGATAGCGTGATTCGTTTTCTTTGACTATTGCATAATGTTATTCTGTAAAGTATATTGAAAAATACTTATGGATGAGAAAATTATCTCTATACTCAATTACTACTGAGTAGTACAGCAGTTGATGTGCAAACTCTTGGGTCATACATGACAAATAAATGCAAAACAATTTTCATAATGCATCCTTTATATATATATATGACCTTTTTTTAACAAGTATCACATACAAGTAAAATAGTGAAGTAAAAATAATTTTTTTCTAAAAATAGTACTTTTCTTCTACCCAGGGGATCATAACAAATTTCATACAAAATATGGATTAGAAATTAAAATATTTTACATACTACTCTAGTAGATGATGGCTAAATGTCTTTTAGTACTTATTTAACCATGAATGAAAGGGCTGATGTGACTCCCCTGTATAGGTAAATGTCTTTTTGGAATAGTATTGAATCTATTTCTATCTTCTATGTTGTCTATCACAAATCTTCAAACCCTTGAAAGTATACATGAGTGTAAATAGGATAATTTCTAACTTACACAGTAATAGTTTCAATGACACAACCCTGTTTGAGATTAATCTGCCCCACAGAGCATGAAAATAATTAATTCTAGAAAAATGCTTCTTTAATGCCATAGGCAGTTACCTATCTTACCTTATGTTTAGGGTTAGTAGTTAATCTATCAATGCTAAAATAATTGGCAATTTTCGAAAAAAAAAAAAAAACTCAACCATATCATTACCAAGAAAAAAAAATGCCAATTAAATGAGTGCTTGAGATCAGCATAGTTTACCTATTGTACTTGCAGACAGTTCACCTAATAATTAAGAACTCTATAACTCTAACTATAAGCAGTATTTGTTTGGAATTAAAACTGGCTTGAGACAACTAAAATTTATATTTCAAGTATTTTATTAAAAAATATCTAATTTAGTTTTAAATAATAAATATTCATCCCAAAAAACATAGAAAATATTAAGAGTCAATTTTAAGAATTTACAAGCATAAGAACAAATAGTAGAAAACTTATTTATTTAAAAGAGAAATGAAGTTAAAAATTTAAGATAAATTTATTTTACCCAATATCACATAACAAATTTGCTTTTACTGGGAAACACAGCTGAAGTACCAGTAAAGGAAAATATAATTTTACTGTAAAGAAACAAAATATAGATATTAAAAACCAAGTAAAATTTTCTGAAAATAATACAAACTGATATCTGATCAGGTATAATAATATATTACATACTAAACACATATACAGAATAAAAAATATCAGTTCTTAAAGATTAAATACACTTTTAATAGTTTTAATTAACCAAGATGTAGCATATATTGTACTATGCACACAAATATTTCTTAAGAATTACACAAAATTTATATTACAGTATCAAATATAAGCAAGAAAGCTATTAACTCATGATAAAAAAAGAACATTACAAAAACAGTTATAAATGGTACTACATCTCAATTAATACCAAAGAAAGAATTCTACCTTTTCCTACAAAATTAAAATATACTAATTTAACAACTTTTATTAGTAAAAAGCTGTTAAAAATTTAGTCCTAACAATAAAAAAACAAAGAAATATCAAAACCATAAGTTCTTCAAAAAAAGACATGGGCTGTATTTATGGTGATTTTGCTTTTGTTTTTATATGGAATTCTTACTTTCTTAGAAAGCTTAATTTGGGAAGTATACATAAAATTATTTTATATTATTATGAATTAACATAAATATTTATAAATTTTTGTGAATTTTATTTGCAATAACTCACAAAAACAAATATTTTAATTGTTTTGGATACAGTAGGTCAGACAGCTACAATAAAACCATCCTAATTATTATTTTAATTTTTGTATTTTAAATTTAATTAAGAAACCCCACAGGGGTTGTTTATAGGGAAAAAATGAGATAGAATTATATTTAAAAAAAACTTCTAAGAGAAAAGTACCAAAATTTTTTATCTATCTACAAATAAATTGAAATTTTTAGGGTAACAAATTAAGTTAATAAATAAATGTAAAATTGTACGGAATTATCCATAAGACAGTTTCAGAGTCAGCTAAAATTTAACAGATAAGGGGCATTCACACATAACAAAGTATGTAGTTATGTTGTTCAGTGATGCAAAAAAGCAGTGGCATAAACGACAAAATCAAAACAATTAAGCAGCGACATTTTAAAGACTTGCATCATACTGAGAAAATTCATTAGATGGTACCAAAAGTATGTTTCATACCCCATATTTGTAAAAGGTAGGTATATTAAAATGGGATATTTAAAAAAAAAACTATACAGGACAAAAATTTTTGTTGAATGAGTAAAAAATTAAAGCAATGGTGTGACATATTGATTGAAGAAGAAAAATTAGAGGATTGAGAATAATGAAAGTTGGTTGGTGTACTGTAGTGTTCAAACAGATCCTTTCTTATTATAAAAAAAGAAGCAAATGAAAAATTAAAATAGTTATCCTTATCCACGACTGTTATAACAAGATACTAAATATATATGGTTTGTTATGTATATGGTAATTAAACACTTATTTTAAATCAAATAACTCACACTTTTGTTTTTTATCCTTTGGTAAGCACATTTGAGGCACTGGAGTTTTCCCTCCCACATTATAAACATATGTTTTTGACAGCACATCATATTCCTAGTAATAAACAAAAATATGAGGAGTCAACTCAAAAACAGCACAGAACAAGAGTTTTTTAAAGGCAGATATTAGAAAATTTTTATTAAATATAATAAAGCCCTATATGAAAGCATAATACATTAGAGATTAAATAAAAAGTTGCTGTGCAAGATACAAGTAATTTTAAATAAAACTAGTATATTCCGAACAGTTTTCTTCTCTTTATTTTTTATTACATATTAAATGCAATTAATAAAAATTTAGATAAAAGTCATTCTTATCTAAATAGTGTGTTTTAAGACCATACATTATATAATATTACACAATATATTACATATGCAGTGTATAAAAAAATTAATTTATTCAAATAAGGCCATTTCTGACAAAGGAAATGCATTATAATAAAAGAATATAAAATAATTTAACTCTTTCTTAGGATGATATATTTGCTTCACTAATGTACACTATTTAATTCAGAATATTTCCCCCAAAATATTATTAGGATTTTTAATATTAATTTATTATTTTCATTAAGAGTTAAACTTCATTATAAACAAGCATATTTATGCATATATACTGCACACTTTTTTTTTAATATTTAAAACAAAAATTCAAGTTGTATGTTAATGTTAAAAATTGACAGTGTTATCACTTTAACTAAAAAAGCAGTTAATAATAACTAAATTTCCCTCCTTTTTTTTTTTTTTTTTTTTTTGTTAAAAATAAAAAAACAGTGAATTTTTTTTTAAATATTCCTTTCATCTGCAATTTGAAATTTTTACAATAAATAGCTTCTAAACAACACATAAGATTAAATAACTTTTTAAAGAAATAAGAACTCATGGTATATACTTTTTGAACACTATTATGCATCTTCCATTGATCCGTTAAATATTTGTTACTTGTTGACAAAAGTTCTATATATTTATTACCCTAAAAGATAAAGTAAAAAATATAAATATTATAAAAGAATATAGCACACACAAATGCTGAATTATCAAACATAAATATTGCTTTTAGAAATGTCATTCAAAACTAGGAAAAAAATTCCAGAGCAAAATCTCATTTATTCCAGATTAAGACATGTACTACTTCCCATGGGAACCTTATCCTTTTCCCTATTATCTTAGAATATCTGAATGCTAAGCAATTGCCAGTTGATAAAAAAGTGGTTCCAGTAGAGTTACATGAGTCACTGAGATCTCACGAGAACCGCATTTAAACATGGAAAGAATTACAAGTTAATAATTTTGTATCTGAGAAACAGAAGTAGTTTCATTCTCTGTTATTTGAAAGTTATTTTTTCATCATGATGTAGATTTAAAATTAAAGAAAATAATTTAGTTATAATAATTTTTAATATATTACACACACACACACATATATATAAGTTATACTATAGATTCAGCCAAGTTATGGATGCTGATAATCAGCAGCATCTTCCTAAGTTGTTTTTGGCCATATAAGTTAACCTGATAATTAAGAAAATAACTCTAATTTGTTAGGTTGATTCATTGTTTTGCTGGGGCTAAAAGCAAAGTACTTGTTATTATACTGCATTGTTATTTCACTTCAATATCCCCCCTCCTAAAAAAAAGGGAAATTGAAAACAAGTTTATTTTACTATGCTAAAAAATTAGAAAACAGGTCAGCATCATACATTTACCTAACTAGAGAGTTGCCAGCAAACTGATAAAAACTTGATAACCTAGAACAAGACAGATGCATTTTTCCTTTCAAATTTGTTAATTCAGCATTCCTGTGATCTATTAATGGACATAGATGATTGCCTAAATTTGCAAAATTAGAGCTCAAGGTTTGATGAAATCATGCAAATCCCATGAGATGCCAAAGGGACATAGGAGGAGATATAAAATATACAACCTTTAGAAACAATAAAAATGGATAAAGAATGAAATAATAACAGTTCAAGGTTAATGAAATACAATACTGATATCTCTTTATTAAGAAAAAATCTATTACTGTATTAGTTAATAATTTGTTTGCGTTGAAAATTAATTTTACTAAGGCAAAGTTACTTGTTTTCTCAATTTTTGAAGTCGCTATACATAAATATCTATCTAGCTATATACATACATATATAAATATATATATACAAACCATATATATATATATATATATATTATTTACAATCATCGCACAATATGTGGTATACAGTATATAGAAAATTTAAATATCTATTATAGAAATATATATATATATATATATATGATTTTTTTGTTTTTAAAATTCTAGCTGTTTATTTTTTAGCTTATATTATTATAACTTCATATTTGAAGCCACCCTATTTTTGGTTGAAGAGTAAATTGAAAAGTATGTTATTCCATAAACTATCGTTTTTTAAATTACATACTAACATGCTGCTGTTCAAAAGAAAGAAAAAAGCCCATCCATGTATATCAGTCATTTCATTTTATGAATTTAATCATTTATAAATGTACACCAAAATAGTATAGGTACCAATGCTTATTTGTCACTTGATCTGACATACATTTAAAATAACTGTACATACGCCGTGAAGAGAAGAAAGGACAAATTAAATATTAATTAAAAATTATTTTTAAGAGTATTTTTTAATAAAAATAATTATCTTTAATTTTTTACTTGCATAGCTTGAAAAGACATGGTAGTAAAAACTAATCTAGTGCTAAATTTTAATTGTCATCTTAGTATTCGCACGGCAGTACTAGATGTTGACAAAATAATTTGAATGTAAAATAAATCAAGATTAATAATCCAAATCGATGCTTCATATCGCGTGATTCCAAATGTTAAACAATTTTATTATCTAGAAACTGGATTTATCTGTTTATAGTAACTGTGTTCGCTCTGCTTAATACTATGTAATTACGAATGACCACACTAAATTGTTATAGTTCAGTGGAAATACTTTTTTGATTAATTCAAAACATCGTGTAAAACGCTCCATATCTCCCTATGATTCAGATATCAATAGGCATAAAGCACAAACTAGATACCCGTGTTTAGTCTATGGCCATAAAGTATAAGCGTATACTCTATGATCAAGAGGATATCAACTATCCCAAACTACACGTGCTTTTGTTATGCTTCAAAAGCATTGTTTATGAAGAGCAACATACACTTCATTAACTCATTTATTCACAGAAGAGAGGAAAAATGAAATATATATATTTCACGTACGAAGAAAATTTCATAATATTTTTGTACCTGATTGTATGAATTTTTTAGCTTACCTTTTCAATATTTTTCTTTGCATATTCGATAGTCATTCATTTTAAACTCAGTTCGAACGATTATGATTCATTCCAAAAATTCATTCGTGTTCATTCACAGTTTATTTACACACTTCATTATTTACACGTGAAATATGTTTGTGTGTTTAGTTTTGTTATTGTTTTACAATGAATAGTCTATTTATTTTACAATTTATTGAATTACAAATTATTTTATAGGTGTATGTTTATAATCTCAAAGTAAATGTATATGTATATTTTGTAAATATTTATATATTTTATAACTGTTGAGTAAATATATTTTGGAATGATTGTGTATACCAGCAAAATTTTATATTGAGTAACATTAAATTCTTTATTAACACATTTAATATCAGATTTACAAAACTCGTTACTTCAAATTATAAAATTATTTGTGTTGTAAAAAAAAATGACTCCTTTCTGTGATCAGGTAGCGGAATTATGCTACCAACACTTTGAAAGTTTACCTAAAACAGGAAAACCTCAATTAAATAAGGAATGGACATTGATAGCAGCCATTGTCATGAGTTCTGCAACTAATGATTCAAGTAAGTTTTTAAAAAAGATGTGATACTTATCTTTCTGATTTCTGTATTTCGTACGCATTACTTTAGTCTGTTTTATTAATAAAGATCCTGAATTTTAGATCTGAAAATTGTTGCAATGTGCACTGGTACTAAATGCTTGGGAGAATCGCAACTAAGTATGCAAGGTAAATATTTATTCTGTAGAACAAACAATATATATATATATATATATATATATATATATATATATATGCTAATATCTGGATATAGCTTTTATTTTATTTTATTTTTTTTTTTTAGAACTTTTATCTTTAAATATACTATTTCAAAATAATAGGCATTATTTTATATATCATTCTATAAAAACATCTAAAATGTATCACAATTTAATTTAGAAAAGTTGTCTGTTCAAATATTAGTGTTTATTATCAATGCCACACAGAAAAAATTTAAATATTCCTTTATTCTTATACAATATTGAAGGAAATATATATTAAACAAAATTTACCAACACACACTTATTAGGAAGTATATTTTTCAAAATTATAGATTTACTTCATAAATAACCCTATATTCTGAATAAAAGGCCAACCATGTATAAGCAGAGAGGGCAATTTCTCTCCAAAAATTTACCCAAAATTCAAAACTCATATATACACAGATAAAATCAGGTAAATGTTTTCCAATCAATTTGATGTAATATAAATTGCTTGACAAATCCTTCTCAAACTTTTTTTGTCATGACTTCCAATTTAAGTACCACTGAAATAGAAGATTGGATGGACCTTCAGACAAATGCTAGGACATTTCTTAGCATGTATTGGTAGGTGCTAGGAAAAATAAATCTTAACTTTTAAGTTACTTTAACTGTTTTTTATTGATTTTATAGTATGCTGATTTTTCTAGGCTGCTACCACTGCACTCAGTTAGATAATCATAGCTCTAGACATATGTGGGCAATGATTTTTTTTTTTTTTTTATTTGGATGCCAATAAGAATAGTTTGAACTGTGATAACTCTATCTGAAAGTAGCACTATTTCATAAATTTAAACAATATAAAAAATTAGCCCATTAGCTACAGATGTATTGCTATTTTGGCATGATTATAACACAGGTAAAAGTCACCATAAATTTATTTTTCAAATTTTATGTTTCTCATTTTAAAATTTTTGGAAATTTTATTTATTTCTTGTTATTATATATTTTTTCCATTGTTTTATGCTTAAAAAAACCTGTTTTATTTAATTTTGCCAATATGACAACTTTTTGTCACTAACAGTATAAAACATCATTAAGTAAAATATATACTGTACCTGTTCTATGGATCTGTATGCAGTATGTCCCAGTCTCATTAGCCCTCATGTTGCAAAAAGTAGACCATAGATCTCCAAAACCAAACCAAACCTATAAATCTGTATATAAGCCATTCCCCCTCTTTAAATTTAGGAATAGCTCAAAATTCTCTGCTTATACACAAAAATATATGGTAGTAAAGTAAAATGGTGTTTTAATTTTAAGTCATTCATAGTTCTATTTTAAGTGAAGCAATTTTATAAACATATAGACAAAAAGAATTAACTTTAAATAGTAATGTTACATTTTTCATCCTAATATTTATTTTATAAATGTATAAATTCAATGTTGGGTTAGATTATAAAAATTTACAAAAAAGTTTTTTCACAGTTGCTGATCTTTAAAAAAAGAAAAAAAAAACTAATTTAATAAGCAATTTAAAATGTTAACAGTAAGTTTGAAAAGTAATAATATTTTTGACATATTTTTAAACATTTAAATATATCAATCTAACTTCTTTTTGTTTAACATTTTTGTAATGATCAGATCTTTAAATTAAAATCTAATTTGTTTATATAGTATATTTTTATTGCTATATCTGTTTTGTATTAAACTGAATTCAAGTGGAATGAAAAATATTTAAAGCAGCAGTTAAATAAGATTAAATTACATATACAAATGCAAAGCTTTCCTTGTGTTAAAATAAAATTTATTTATTTAACTTTTTAAGCTTTTAAATACATACCTTAAAAGCTTTGTTTTTGCCTAAAGGTTCAAACTTTGATATTAATTTTTGAGCTACCTTTGATGAGTAATTTTAATTCTGAGGAAGCTACAAAGAGTGAAACAGCATAAAAGATAGCATTAAATAAATCTAGTTTCAAACTAATTTATTGTAAATTTTAAAAAATATAAAAAATTCTGGGTGGGTAGGGGAGAAGTTTTTCTTTAGAATGCAGTGTTAAAAATTTAATTTATTTTTACTGTGCAAATTATGTGCAAAGTTTTAAAGAAATAAGAAACTTAATGTGTACAAAGAGTAGGACTTTAGATATAAATTATGTTGCATATTTACTGTTATAAAAAAAAATCTTTTTTAATAATGATAGGTTTTGATTGCATTTAATTTTAAAACCATTAGCAACAACAACATTTTTGATAATTGTTTAGGAAATATAACATCAATTGTAGTTTTAAAATAAGGTTTGAAAAATTTGTATCTATGTGAACTCCCAAGTTAATTTTTAATTAGTTATGAATATCAAATTTTTTTAATTTTAAGAAATATTTGTTTAATGTAGGAGTAAAGTTTCTTTTTAGGCAGAAAATTGTAATGTTGAAAAATTGATGAGATAAATTATTGAACTCAAGCATTCAGTTTTCATCCTAATTTGGTATATAAATTAATTCAGAGTCAAAAATGTGCAAAATATTAAACTTTGTGAGTTAATGCACATCTATATATTATAGATGTGCATAAGCTCACGAAGTTTATATAGATACAATGTTAGATCATCACTTTTTGGAAGTTTACATTAAACCGTAAGACCATGAGTAAACTCCCTTCTTAAGTGTACATGGTTCTAGTTAAAAAGTGATGGACATAGCATGTCTGACAGTAAAAATGACTAATTTTTATGTTCTATGAAATATGTTTTTGGACATATATGTGTGTGTGTGTGTATACATACATGAACCATTCTCCTGAAAAGATATGTTTAAATTGTAAAAATGATTTTTACAATTTGAAAAGATATTTTCAAACTGTAAAAATCCAAGAAATAAATTTGTTTTCATAATTCATTTACATAATTGCATTCTGATTCCATAAAGTAGTTTAACTTCATCTATGACACTACTAAAAAATGTATTTTATAATTAAATTATATATCTTAAAATTTTAGATTAATGAAAGTAAGGTAGAAAAATTTTACAGAAAAGTTCTAGTAACAAATACTTTATTTTGTTGTGAAATAATACATCTAAATATTAGAATAGATATAAAATGTTGAATCAAGGACAGACAGTAAAGGACATGCATTATGCATTATAAAACTGACATAAAAATGAGTAATTAAAATTAACTGTAACTGTTTGTAAATTAGTAAATGCATATTGCTCTCTTTTGTTAACTAAAAGTTGGGGAAGAAACTGAACAATACATATGATGTTTTCTTCCCGGATATCTATCTTCAGGGAAACCATATTTTGTATGTGTGCTTTTTCTTCAAAATTTAATGGTTTATTAGTTTTTGACATCTTATAAAAGCCTATATTATGTGAAATTTAATTTTTTTTCTAGGAAACATTAACAGGGTCACTTTCATTAATTTCTATTTCTTGCTTAAATGATTAAGTTTTGTTTGAAATTGCATTGATATTTTCTAAAAGTGTAACAGTATTTCTTTTGGGAATAATTTCTTTTCTTGATACTTTCTAGCAAATTTTATTTTCCCTGTGTAATCATTATTGTAGCCTTTTTTGGAAACTATTTTTCGAAAGATTATATATATATATATATATATATATATATATATATATATATATATATATATATATATATATATAAATGCAGGGACATTTGTCTGTTAAGAATTCAACTGTACAACACCACAGATTTTGTTGAACTTTTTTATCATAGGAGCATCATATAGACCCTAGTGATAATACAAACAGACGAAGTGGGTCCTTATAATTTAGATGCATGGTCCAAGAAGATGACTCCCAGGATTGGCCTGCCACCTTCAGAGATATCATTGGGAAATTTGAAAAACACTGTGACAGTGACTTGATTTTATATGCTGCCACTGCTATTAATGAACATGGCAGATCTTTCTTCAGTTCAAGCCTTGATCTTGCAATTCTCTGGTTAGGAGATTGACATCTTTGTCCATTGAGCACTGCAGCTCAAAAGATATGAATTGATGTTCATTAAAATTTTCTGTAAAAGATCCAAAATTCTTCTTAAACACTCTTTTTCCTAGTGATTTCACTGGCAACAAACTGTTTTTCATAACCTTATTAGAAGTAGATTGTTTTATTATATTTTGGAATTTCATTTTAAATAAATCAAGTAAATGTTGGCATTAACTTTGGAAAGATAAGTACTTCTGTCATAACACTTTTGGGATTATAATCCAAAGTATTTGGAATTTGAAAAATAATAAATAGCTTTTTTTAGTTCTTTTTTGAGCTTTGTTAAAAAAAATAGAGTCTCAAAGAGCTGTTAGGCAATTTCTTTTTGCTTTTTATACTTGTTAGTATTTACTATGTCCCTTTTATCAAGTCAAAGGTAACTACTCTCTGTTTATCCAAAAAATCTCTAATTGTAGTCTTTTATTTCTTCTATATGATACATGAATTTAGATGTATTAATGCTTTTACAGCTTCTTTTCTTTTTGTGAAATCAGAGCATGCTCGTTTTTAAGCAGCACATATTTTCTACTATTTTATTTTTTACACAGGATGCTATTATGGGTTTCATTTTATATATATTACTTCTATGAAAATTGTTTCTAAGTAGAAAGAACTTCATCTAAGACTAGCTCCTTTCTTACTGTTGGTAAAACCTTTATATAAAAATGCATTATTTTTGCTATTAATTGTTCAAGTCTGTAGAGAATGAGGAATATGCTTAATGTAACAAAACTTAGTTATTACCTGAAATTTAATCTCACCTCTGCAAACAATGAGGTTAGACTTAAATTAACTTCAACTTTTAACAGTGTTGAAAAGGTAAATTTATAATACCAGAATTTTCACAATCTTATTCACTGTTCAAAGAAAAGCTCAAATAAAATATTAAAAGGGGAGGCCCCTTGTGTTATTGCACTATTCACACTGCCAAATGTAAGAGATTTGGAGTACTAGCATTCTACAAAACCTAGTAAATCTAGAATTTTACTTGCATTAAATGCTTGATAGTCTTGCTTAGACATACTACATAGGCAAGTACAAAATGATGTCATAGGCAATGACTTGTTCATGAAAAATTATGACTTTACTCTGTATTGTCGCTAATGGATTGGTAGGTCCAAAACAACCAACCAACCTTAAACTGGAAAGCAAGTTTATGTTCCATCATAATTATTTTTAATTTAGATGGGTACCATCATCCCTTTTAACTTCTAAAATCAATTTAGATTCCCCCTGTATTGTGTTAATCTATTTGATATTACAGTACTATTTTATAACTTAAAACATAAGCATTCAAAACACATAGCAGATAAGGAAATATCACAACTTTGTATGACCTATTAAACATGCAGATAAATCAGAACTTTTGTAAAAGAAATAAACATAGTTTCTAAATGGAAGCAAACTGAATTTCTTAATTATCTTTCGTTTGTCTAAATCTCATGAATCATGAACCTTTATTCTCCTATCAAATTATCAAGATTGGCTTTACTTACAAATGTTTTCCTATGCCTTACACATATGACTAGTCTTCTTTTCTAAATGGGAGAGGAGGATGATTGTTATTATATAGAAAAGTATCCTTAAACTGTTTTTTTTTTATCCCATTTTTTTTTACAACTTTGTTTTTGTATTAGTCTTCTAATGAAAATTATAATCCTGTATGAAGTTAAAGTCTTTTCTGAGGGGATTCAGAAAAGAAAAAGTTTCATAAAATGGAAAATGCTTTTAAAAGAGTAAAACATAATAAAATTTGATTAATTATATTAAGTGTTATAGGGTTTTAAATAAAAAGAAAACTATTTAAACAGCATTTCATAAGTACTGTGATTTACATGCATAGTCTAACTCCAATTTAACAGACTCTAAGAGAATGCAAGTGACTGCAGATTTATCTGGAATTCTAAGTTTTTATTTTATCCTTTGAAATCTGGATTTATGAAATTATTGACTCATTTATTTTATTTACGGAATATATAATGCATTATTTGAAATTTCGTTGGATTTTTCTGCTACTTCTCAAGATTTTTGAAATAAGATCACATTTAACCCTGATATTTTTTGCCTATATATAAATATTTTGAAAATTAATCTCAACTCGGATTACTGAAATCTTTTCTCCTATAAAAAAGACTATTTCTCAAACATTTGTCATCATTTACTTACATAAAAGGAGTATGTAAATGTCATTGGAAAAAAAGAACAGATTTTTTCACTAAATATTTTCTGTAAAAAAAATTCTCATTTTTTAAAAAGGAAAGCTTTAAGTTTATCTTAATATTATTTATTCCATCAGACACCTATATGTATTAACACCTACTAAATCCACCCTTGTATAAAGTTGTTGTGGCACTTATATTTTTACTTTTCTATAATTATTCGTATGTTTTATATCTTTCTAGGTGATGCTCTATCAGATAGCCATGCTGAAGTACTCACTCGACGAGCATTTATAAGGTACTATCACTTTAGCTGTCATATTCACATATGTACTGTAAGTGTTATAATTCATTTAATTGTAATTAATATAACTAAATGTAATCAATTTGATTAAAGGTAAGAGTTTAGATAAATGTATTATTTACTGAAGATATTGGCTAAATTAGTATGCCATTTTTTTCTGAGCATTTAAGGCACCTTTTCTATCATAGAAAATGTACCAAAGAAAAAAAATAAGCCAATGGCTCTCGTTTAAGTTTTCTGGTAACTGTTTATTAAATTACATAATAATTTTGTACCACTGAAGTATGTTATTTTAACACCTATTTCTCCTGTAACATCAGTTTATAGATGTTGTGTTTCTTATTTCAGTTCTTCTATATTATTTATCAATATTTAAAAAAAAAAACTCTTAAGTCTGTCCCATGACCTAATTCTAAAGATTGAATCCCCTATATAATAATAGCCTAAGTTGTCTGTCCATGACTTTATGAAGCGGTTGTACCTGGAATGAATACAGGCATCCATATTGGATTTTTTGAGTTAGGGTTAGCAAAATTCAAAGCGAGTTCGAAATCTACCTCATCTCCCCCCCCCCTTTTCGAGCGTTTAATGCAATTATTTCAAGCCTTATTCTATACTAAATTCATTATTGATAGGATGGCAAGGGTGGAGAGCAATATTTAAATTTCTGGACTATTTTTACTTTACCCTTATTTATTCTAACCATTTTCTTCACCACGTGTAAGCTGGCACGTGGGGTAGAGTGTCTGCCCATTTGATCGTCGTACTTCTCAAGTTGATGGTTCTACCCCCAACGTAGCCAAATTTTTCTAAATGTCTAATTAATTTAATAATTTCTGCTTTTTCTTTTGAATTGTTATTCCTAAAGTTATTTTATTATTTTTAAAATAAATTTTTACCATTTTTCAAATTTTTATGATTTTTATTATTTTTATTTTAATAAATTCACGTATTACCATTATTATATCAAGCCCCATTTTAAGAGCAGGTGATTAAATGTATCAATAAATAGGTAAAAATAACAATTCTTTTCTAGCTTTATGACGTCATTCCTTTAACCATCTCATTTAATCATTTATTTTAGATTATTTAAATATCTTCTGCTTTATTTCCATACGTTTTATCACTAAACTTAGATATTACATCAATAATTTTCTTAAAGTGATATTTTGTTGCAAAATAATTCTCAGCCAAAAAACAAACCATTTTTTTTACCTGCCTCATAGGGTACTTTACACTTCTGGAAAATTAAAAATTTTACTGATCCCGTCATGACGAGCTAAATGCTAGTTTTATATAATGTACTTGCAAATCATACAAAAAATATCAAATGTAAATGATAGATAATTTTATAACACTTTGATCATTTAAAAATATCTGCCTTCTTACATTTTATTAAATGTCTTTTAAAGAATACAGTTATATAACTGAAAGACAATATCAACATTGTTAAAATTATAGGTGTTTAGATAAATCTATGAATTTTCTGTTCTGCATTAATAATTTTTGGCACTGTTTTTCAACTTTTAAAACTGTAGTCTTTTTATCTATTCACTTGATAAGAGAAGAAAAACTTCTTTACCCACTGATTGATGTTGATAGATGCTCGGGTCCATTCAGAATTTGCTTTAAGCAGTAATTTCCAATCTTATTAGCCTGCATGTAGCAAAAGATTTACCATAGTATGTCACATAAAACCAAAGTAGAAAGTTTCTTTATTAAAAAAAAAAGTTTTATTCTTTATTTGCAGTTGATGCATTCATTACATACATTCAATATATTCTATATACATATGTGTGTGTGTGAAACATCAGAATGTTTTGCTACAATACTATTAAATCCAGAAGGCACCTTGAAAAGGCAAAAATGACATAACATTCTGCAAATGCCATTTTTATTTTTAGAAGCTGGTCACTCGCAGGTTTCTTATACAGACAGAAACATATAAAAAAAAAAAAGACAGAATGAGAATTCTTACAGTGAGCCTTATATAGATTCTAAAAGTGATGATATGACACATTTATTTCTCAATATTGCCTATTTTATGAAGTCTAAGATAAAAGTTGTGGCTCATGCTACTCATGTAGCTACCTGCATTCGATCTTTAGTAATGAATAAGTTTAATCTCACTCTGAACAGAAAATAAGTTTCTAATTTAATATTTGACATTACATAATATATATTAAATATCATAATATGGTATGTATGATGAATAATTTCAGTCATGGTTGGACAGTGCAAGACAATGCTGTAGGAGAGTGTCGAGAGATGAAAATAATTTTCTCTATATCTGTTGGAAAGGCTCTGCATTGTTTGACAATTTCCTACACTGGTTACTAGAGCACTATAAAGTTTTAATTTGTCAGGACCTTGCTGATGGGAATTTGCTTGGGATTATGGATCTTAAAATTTCCTAGAATATTTCAGAGAGGCTTAAAGGCTTTAGGCGACAATTCACTTTAGTATCTTTGAATTATCCGCTTAGCAGATGCTTTTGGCACTATTTTTCTTAGCGGACTGTATTTGGGAATTTAGTAAACATTTTTTATGTTTGTGTATAATTTTCCTTGTTTCAATTTGACTTTTTCTATACAATATCCTGACTTGAGAATGTAAACTGTAGCTTAGTGATCAGCACAGAATAGGGGTCAAAATAGGCTCATAAGAGTTTTTACTTAGATTCCAGATCTTAAAACCCTTTAAAATATTTTAAGCCAAGGAGATTTAGGCCATGAATTTACTTCAGCAACTTGAAGTTTTTGGCTTAATATGTTTATGGCAGTATTTTGTATAGGTGGGTATATCCAGGTATTTTGTAGAAAATATGTACATTTGTCTGTAGTTATCCCTAAATTTGTTTGACTCTTTCCTCACACAAAACAAATACATTTATGTATGCATATATATATATATATATATATATATATATATATATATATATATATATATATATATATATATATATATATATATATATATATGCACACATACAGTTACCTGTATTTAAAAATTATTGAATCAAATAATTTGATTTGAAAATTATTTATTTAATTAGATCAGTATGGTTAAGATAATTTACTAAAATAATTACAGAGTAGTTCACTTGTTGTAATATGTCAGTGGTATATTTCAAAGTAAGATATAGCATAATTTTATATTTAGTAAAGAAAACATCTCAAAAGAATCTTCAATAGGAGGTGGGAACAATTTATTAATTTTTCTTAGAGTCACTGAAAATAAAACTATTTACTCAAACATACATTAATGATTATGTGAAGACAAATTTACTGTGCTTATAAATAACTATACCTTGATTTATTTCTGTGTTAAATTTTTTTTTTCTCTCTTTTCAGATTTTTGTATCATCATATAAATTTAGTTCTCCAGCAGAATAGTTCAGATGTTTTATGTTTTAATGAAACTACTAAGAAATTGTCTCTAAGGCCGGATATAGAATTCCATTTTTTTATCAGCCATGTACCATGTATGTTCAATAATATATGGTAACAAAAGGGGCAACCCATTTTTAATTTCTTAAAAGTTTAATGAGTTTTAAAACAATTTCTAACTATCAACCAAATTTTAATTTATAATTAAGAAAGACAAACTTAAAACTTGAATATGCAGAGAAAAATATTTATATAGTTATATAAATACTTGTAAGATTCTAGTTAAACATACATAGCTTGACATTTTTAGAATTTTTTTGTACAGCACAAGGGTAGGGTTTTTTTTTTTTTTTTTTTTTTTTTTTTTTTTTTTTTTTTTTTTTTTTTTTTTTTTAAATAGATTTATATTTTCCCACTTTCCTTTGTTATATGCTACTAATAAACCTAAATGAAATTTCAACCTGTATTTAAAATAAAGCATAATTTTTTTGAATTATTGTTACTGTTATTCTTGAAATTTTAACAAATGATGTTTTACAGGACTATATTTTATCAGGAATCAGTTAATCTCTTTCATTCCTTTAAAAATCTTTAAACAGCCATATTCCATAATGACTGAACCAGGCAAAATTATTTTTATTTTCATTTTTGTTTGATATTTAGTAGTTTTTCTTCTGGTTCAGCTGTTATGAGACATTCTACTTGGTTGTTTAACAACCCTTCCATAAATTCATCATTGCTGATACATTTTTCATTTATTTCAAATGCTGTACATTTAGGATTATAAAAGTTTTTTTAAATTAACTAAAGCAAAGTTATAGTATAACTATGAAACTGAAAGTGAAAATATAGATATTGAAAGTAGGTCTTTATTGTTATAAAAATGTAAAGTTTTAATGACTAATTGCTTGACTTACATACAATGTATAGTCTAAATTTTTTTTATTTATGCATTTAATATTCCCATTGTTTATTTGCATCTGAGAGCTGTATTAAAATCGTAAAATATATTTTTTAATTGTCTTTTTTTACCTGTAAATATCATTTCTTAAGATGTTATTAGGGTACTGAAATATAATTTTGCCGAAGTATTTTTATCAATTACCATTAAATCTTCATACTTATTTAAGTTACCTTTTTTAGGAATAATGATTTTAGTTTTTGTATAAAATTTAAAACACTTCAATAATTTCTAAAAGTACTTCAAATCTTTTAGTTCATAACACAAGCAACTGTATTTATTATATGCTATATAACTATTATTGAATTCATTCATTAGAATTTGTTATAGATATTTGGAAAATTTTCACCAAAATATTTAAGTGCCTCAAAGGTAGATACACATCATAAGAATTTAAAATTGTTATTCCTTTTAAGGTTTTTTGTCTTCTTATTGAATTGTAAAAACAAAAAAATTAATAAAAAATATTATCAGATCAAAAACAGCTTATAAAAATATTTACTACACATTTCAAATACTCATCAAATTTTACCATCTTGACAAGGATGCTTTTAAATTATCATTATAGGGATAATATTGTACTTAATAAAACCATACCTCTGTTTGAATCCATTGTAATAACAAAACACTTTGAACTTGTATCTTAGTAAAATGGTAAGCATATAACATGTACTATAATTGACAGTGTGAAATATGTACAAGTTTTTATCTTAACCTGTATAAAGAAAGTTAAATCAAAATAAATCTCCTTTACATTATCTTTTTATGCATTAGATAGTATGTTATTCCAAATTTTTTCTTTTGTTTCTCTGAGCTTATGAATCAAAAATTATTGTTTTAAAAATTTGGCATAGTATTGATACTAAGCTTTAAGAAATATATATATATATATATATATATATATATATATATATATATTTAAAGGCATTTTTTAACATTGGTTATATAAACTGACAGTATTAGAACATAATATATATATTTACATCAAAACATATAATTATTAGAAAAAAATGAAATTAATGAATCTGTGCAGTTGCATTATTCACAAATAATGCAACAATGATGGAATAATGAGAGTAAAAAATAAATATGAAAAATTTGTGTACTTATTTATGTGTAGCAACATTCATATAGTTTGCTTAAGAGCAGTGGTCAATTTTGTTGATATATAAAGGCAAGTATTATTGGGACATTGTGCAAGCTGATACTACATATCTGTAAACATCTTAAGTAGAACTGAGCCTCGTGACTATGCTATTGAAAAAATAGTATCCTATCATTCACAATCCAGCTGGAATTAATAAAATTTATACTTTTGTGTAATAGTTTTAGGATTAATTTGCATTTATAATATGTAATGTTGTTGCTCAAATAATTATATATATTATGTTTTATAGGTGGTGATGCTGCTATCTTTCCTAAAGATGTCACTAATATTGACACAGTCATAGATGAAGATTTTGAACCTAAATCTAAACGGTTAAAGACAATCAAAAATGAAGAATACAATTCTGGAAGCATTATTAATAATGAAGTAATTGGTGATATATACAGGTCAGAATAAACTTAAAACATATTTATTCAAACTTATTACTACTAGGAGATTAAATATTTCCCAAACAAGACACTATTGCAAGAAATGTGCATTTATCACTTTGAGTGTAGCTTGAAGTGGTAAAGTGATTGATATGTTTTTATAGCTTTGTTATTAGTTCTTATAAGTTTGTCTATATTACAATGAACTAGATCACTAATTCAAAGTTAAACAAATAACATGGGAATATATATTAGAAGCAACTATACAATTAATTATTGTGTTTCCATGATAGCTGACTACTATAATGGAATACTGTTTCTCTAGTATGATACTTTCTAATACTCCCTATGCTTATTCTTAATTTAAAAAAAATAATACTAAAATGAATTTATGAAAATTATATATATATATGTATGTAGGGCAGGACAGAACAAAAACATTAATTATATACCATACCTTAATTTACTGTATGTTTCACTCATTGAATTAGTCATATATAAAGTTTTAAAATGTAACAAATGTAAGTTAGTTTTATTAAATCCTCAAGATAACTACTTTTGAGAATGTACATGAATTATATATTATAAAAAAAGAAATAGAATTTCTTCTGTCTTTATGCTTCTTTCACATCTTTTAATTAACTGTTCTCTGTACAATCATAACTCTGTACAATTCAATCTCTTTGTAGAAATATTTTTAGTTAACATTCTTCATAATGTTAGTTGTTTGCATTCATATTGCATAAAAATATCTGTTTTTTAATAGAAGATTTGCTTTAGAACAGGAGCTAAATGTGTAAAAGAAGGCTTACAAGATCCTAAAGAGCCTGGTAAGAATTATCATGTTGTGGGAGTATTAAGAACAAAACCTGGACGTGGGGAACCTACATTGTCTATGTCTTGCAGTGATAAAATGGCTCTCTGGAATGTCTGTGGTCTTCAAGGAGCCTTGTTATCACACTTTCTAGAAAGACCAATCTATTTAACATCTGTCATTTTTGGAAAGTAAGTATTTGTTAACTATACCTTTAATGAAAATTACATTTGAAGCTTAATATTTTTTCTTGTTTTATTCTTATCACATGAAACCTAGTTGCTCATTTTAATCCTTAAGTGCAAATTTTGCTGTAGCATATTACTTTGACTCTTGACACATAGAAATATACACTGTTTCTTAGCTTCCATATTAATGAAACTACAATAACTGAACTATTAAATATCAAAACTACTAATACTAATAACCTTTTAATGTTTAAACATTGATGCTTATTTTGGTATGACACAATAAACCCTTGTTTTTAATGTAATTTATATTTGTGATATTACCGTACACTATAACTAATAAACAAACATACTCTGATCCTAAAATGTTATTACATAAAAGTGACTTATTTCAGTTATATGTATTTATTTAAACTTGTGGTAAATGTTAGTTGTGTTATTTGAACTTTGCATTAATTTTAAGAGATTAATTATTTTTATTTTCAAAGAATGATATGTCATTAATCTTCAGCTCATCAACATATTGAGTTAATATATTGTAAATTTCTTCATTTATGTTATATTAGCTACTAACTTTTTATGCAAATTCTAAGACTACAAGCAAAGCAACTTTTCAGCTTTGATTTATGATCAGAAGGGAAAATAACATCAGAAAAATTATGCTGATTTGCTTACATGGATTTATGATCAGAAGGGAACAGACCCTAAAAATCTGTCCCCTTCTGATCATAAATCCATGTAAGTAAATCAGTATAATTTTTTCTTTTATGAAAAGAAATTAACTTTTATAATCATTCAGTTTAAGAAATATTTGTTATAAATATTACTTTCTATCTTTTTTAGGAACAAATCAATTGAAACCAACTCATCTATTCTATATAGATACAGTAGAAAATAAAAATACCAATATATTTAGATGGGACTAAAAATTTTCTTTTTCAAAGAAAATTGATAATTCTTAACTTGAATAAGTAAGATAAAGACAGATAGTTAAAGTTCATAGATGAAAACTAACGTACATTAATAAATAATTACTTTAAAAATCTTGGTTTTGTACAAGTATGTAAAATTATTCATTTTACATGTTTCATTATTCAAGCAAATTATTTTCTCTTTTAGGTGTCCTTTTAATGAAAAAGCTATTAAACGAGCAATTTATGAAAGACTGTCTAACATTGATAATTTGCCGCCAACTTACTTTTTAAAAAATCCAACAATAAAACACACATCAATGACTTTTGAATATTCTAGAGAAAATATAATTAAAAATAATGCCAGAGCAGTTCCATGCCCATCATGTAAGTTTATTTACAATTATAATGCTCTTAAAAGAAAAACTTTTAAATATTCATTTATAATTATATATTGCCTTTGTTTTCATTAGCAATTATATGGAGTGATGTACCTGATCCATTAGAAGTTAGTGTTAATGGAAAAAAACAAGGAATTACTAAAAAGAATTTCAACAAACCATCTTCAAGGTAATAAATAGCAAAAGTATCTTTTTACTTCGTGTGTATATATATATATATATATATATATATATATATATATATATATATATATATATATATATATATATATATATATATATATACATACAAGAACAGTATTATATTATTCTCCAAACAGAAAAGATTGATAGAAAAGTTTACTTTAAACTTAAACATTCATCAAAATTTCTCACTGTTTTTTGCTGCAGGATCCATATTTTTCTCAATAGTCAGACTTGGGACTCAGGGTGCAATCAGTGTTCAGAGTTAATATTGATTGTTAAGTTTATAAATGTTGGATAAAAGTATTTAACCTTTGTTTCAAATGTAAAATACCATTGTAACAAGTGCACAATTTATATAACAAATTGTTCAAAATGCACATTATTAGTAAACTTTCTTATCACTACTGGTTCAATTAATCAAATAGGATACTGAAAATTTTATCACTATCAGTGTACCTTTACTTACTAAAAATTTTATATTTCTTCCTCCCCTTTGCACTAATATTAAATTAACATATTTTGAATATTTTTGTAGGTATGTAATATTTTATCAAAAGATCATAAAAATGATAAATATACATAGTGTACAAATTCTACAAACTATATTAAAATTATGCAAGATTGATATTCTTCTTTGTAATTCATCAGTTTTTCGAATCCTAAGAAACTGTCTACCTTATCTGCTATAGTTTCAGTCTATTATTATTAGTGTTTTGGTGTTAAATGGGTTACATTTAACACCGAAACATTTGTTATCACATGTTAAATAAATATTGATGAATATCATAATTTATAAGTTATTGTGGAGTTCTAAGTGTAAGAAAAATTTGAGAATGACAACCAATCTTAATTCGTGATTATATAATACCATTTATAAGAGAAGCTTCATGATTTATTGCTATCATATGTAAACAAAATACTCTAGAGTGCAATTTTATGATAAACATAACTATTCTTATGATTTCACTTGATGCACCTACCAAAAAGTAAATTCATGTCTATGGATTATAAATCATAAAATGTCAAAATTAATAAAAAAAATAGATACTTGAAAATGGGTGGCATTATTTATAGAATTACCATCTTACCCTTCACTAAAAAAGAAAAATCATTTCACTAAGACACAAATTCTTCAAACTATTTTATAATTTTCTCTGAAAAAATATGCTAGATATTAATGAGTTAAAAAAGGTATTTCCCACACAAAATAGAACTCTCTCACAACCCCATAGTTTGTCTACTGTAGAATTTCAGTATTCCTAGTTTTCTATTAAGATTCCAAAAATTAAAAAAAAAAAACAATCAAACTTGACTCACAATTACATGAAACACATATTGGCTTGTTTATTATGCTATTTTACAAATTGACATGTATCCTTACAATGCTAAGTAAAAAATTTGCCTATTTACAAATACTAAAATAAAATTTTTTTGGAGTCTGATCTATTTTGTATTCCATAATATTCTTTTTTACACAAAATATCATAAATATAAATTTAGAGCTTCTGGGAATTTATTTCATGTGCATAGTTTATTTTTTTACACTTCTTCTTCAATTCACTTCAAGATATTTTAGTAACAAACAAAAAAAAATCCTTCATTTCGTTATGTTTACCCTTTTTTATTTTGTTGACCTTTTCAGATATTATTAGGTTGCAGTTATTCTCAAAACTTAAAACATTACATTATTTAAAAAAATAGTGGTTTCATATTTATGTACCACATTACTCAATAAGTCTCTGGTCAGACACATATATGGCATTAATGTTGACAAATCCATACAATTTCTGGATAGTAACAGCCTTTAATGAATGAATTACACTTCAAAATGTTTCTCCACTCACCATACTCTTCAGATCTGATCCCCAACAACTACAGGCTTTTTGCAAGCATTAAAAAAAATACTCCAAGGAAAGAGATTTGGCTAAAATAAATGATTGCCGACATTGAGGTTTATTTTGAGAGCAAAGACAAATTGCTCTACAAAAAGGGGGCATCCAAAAGTTAGAATATGTTCACAAATAAAATCAAATTCTGTATTAAATTGGAGATTTATTAAGTGATGTGCAAACACCAGGGTTCTGAAAAATCTTTTGGCACAAAAAATATATATTTGACCTATTTTTCTTTTCTTAGCTGAATCAACTCTTAAAAAAATTGTTTTATTTCACATATGTTTACATACGAAATTTCCATTAATGCTTTTTTTATGTGTATAGTATAAGAGTGTCAAAATTTTGAGTTGCCTTATAATTTTGTTAGAAACTATATATATATATTTATTTATTTATCTGCTTATTATATAGAGTATCCATATGCAGACAAATTTTATTTGAATATTTCATCAATACTTCTGTAAAGATGTCACAATATGATGAAAAGTAAGTACTTTTCTATTATATAATATATATCTATATACACACACAATTTTTGTAAACTTTGTATATTTACAGAATATCTAATCTTCAATAAGTGCAAATATTTATATAAAATTTAAAAAATAATTTAAAAGTATTCATTATTACAAATGATTAAAATATAAATAATACAAGCAATGCTATATTTGACTTTGTAAAAGAAAATACAAAAGAGTACAATAAATTGGTATTTATTGAATGTTTGATTTGTCAGGTAAATTACATCATAGTACTTTAAAAATGTAGTATATTTCATAATGTAATAATATAAATTTTATGGGAAGAATACAAGCACATACATTAAACATTTGATAAGATTTATATCTGACAATTGTTTGTATTTTAGAAAATCTAGGAATTCAAGCAAGAACTATGCAAAAACTTTATTTGTTCTAGTAGTCAAAAAACAAAAGTGTGCAAATTACTCTGAACAAAGACCGACATCCCAGTTTAAAGGAATTTAACAGTAATAAAAGTATAAAGTTTTAATACATAAGATAGTAGATTGTTAACTTTTCATGATGGGGCACCTTTGTTTAATACACGCACTCAGGATGAAGCGGAAGTGAAAGATATTATACTACAGGATGGGTGTTTTTCTCCACTAGGCCTAAGTTTAGAAAAATATCGAAAATAATAAAGTTTAAGTCCTACCATCATAATTTTTGGTAGCATTTTAGATTATTACTTAACCTCTCTAATAACATTATAACTAGACTTTAATAATGTTTTTCCTTTAATTTATATGAAAATATATTAAAGAAAAAGTTTTTTTACCTGCAGATAATATTTGAAAGTGCTGTTCTAATTATTCCAAAATTTTAATTGATAAAACACATTAATATACTTTCAAATTAATAAAAAATATATGACAAGGGCTATTTGCAAAAAGAAATAAAATTTTAAATGAAGATAGTGTGGAAAATCTCGAAGTGTGGAGAAACGCAAAGACCTACATTGCATGATTTGCAAGCATAAAATGCTTGGTTGTATTTTTCTTTCTTTTAGCATGGTTTGTGAACAAACAATGCACTTTCTACAGCTTTTTTTCTCCTTTTTTGTTCATATTAAGGGTAGGCCTACCAGATAATCAGATAGCCACTGGTACTGATCTTACTGTAAAAGGCTTTTTGTCTCTATAATTTTCATATTTCTCCAAAATTTGCTCAATTAAATTCATCTTAAATTGAAGAAGTGGTGTTTTAGTGCCGTGTTTTTTGCCATACAGAATGTGGAAATTCAATATGGTTATATCCATAAGCCCAAAGAATAATTTTTTATACCATTTCACCAATTTTCTAAAACATGAATGATATGTCATAATTCCGTCTCCTATGTCTACACCACCCTTGTTTTTGTTGTAATTGATAATACACCTAGGTTTTAAAATTTCTTCTCCAAAAACTCTATCTTTTCTGCCAGATTTAGCCATATTTGGTTCATGTATACTTGTTAACATGAAAACATCTTTCTTTTTTTCTTTGAAAGCAATAACATTCACGTTGCCAAGTTGCATTACATCCATTTCACCCTTTTTTAATTTTCTTTCTGGAAAATCTTTAGGCATTCTCTTTCTTATTTTTATTACTGTTCTGCAAATAAATATTAGTTTTTACGGAGTGCATATATTCCGCAAGCGATGGGGAATTGAAAAAATGATCGAAATATAAATTATACCCTTTCTGAAATAAGTTGCTCATCAGTGTTTTTACTACTCTTTCTCCATAAGAGCCCTCACTGTTTAACATAATAAATTAGAAAGTTTCACACATAAACAGATACTGATTTGCATAATTTATATATTTTTATGCCATAACACGATCTTTTCGATGGAGCATACTGACGAAAGCCAAGGCGTCTTTTCCAAGCAAGAAGGGATTGATCAATACAAATATTTCCCTCGGGCGTGTAGGTTCTTTTAAACTTCTTTTTAAGGATTTCAGCAATTAATCTGAGTTTTTCCAACTTTTTAGCATTCTTGTTTGAGGTGAAATGCAAAAATTTTAAAATGTTGAGAAAAACATCTCTAGGCATAACTTTATTGAAAAACGGAGTAGCGAATATCTCATTTGTTGTAAAATATATTTTCAAACTGGCTTCTTGATAATGCTCATCAGTATTATCATTGCAAAAAACACTTTTATGTTCTCAATAGTTAGATTTGAAAATTTGGCTGATTTAGAAGTTGAACACTTCTTTGAGTGCTTTGAGCAAAATTGTTCATTTCTTCAACAATCAGATTTAGAATATCATTATCAAAAAAAATATTGAAGAAATCAATTTCTTTTTCTGCATGATCTACAGAATTTGTTCCTGGTATTTCAGTAAATTTATAAGGATTTAATTCCTTAAGCTCTTGAGTCGATCTTTTACCGGACATGGAAGGTAGGCATTCAGGGAGCTCAGTTTCTGACAAAATATCCGTGTTAGAATCGCTAGAAACATCAGTTTCTAATTCTTTAGCAATTGAATCATCACTTTCATCTATGTCGATAAGTGGTTCAATTATCATACAAGTATATTCATCCTCTGATAAATAATGCTTTCTCGCCATAATAATCTGGATTCAAGGCTTTCCGAAATAAAGAGAGAAGTGTGAAAAATATATCCTAAAGCAATGAAAACTGTAACAAAACTGACACTAAAACCCTAAAAGACCCCACATAGTGAAAACAAAACAAAAAAAATGTTCGAAGAGCTATCAGAAGCGAGAAACCATATATCACATGGAAAGTTAAAGAGTGGAACTGTGTTTGTTTACATTACTATTCACCCCTCCCCCTCCTCAGCCACAGCTGATGAGTAAAATACCCAAAACAGCTAGAATATGAACAATCTGAAGGTCAAAATACAAAAAACTACATACAGTTTAAATGTAATGGACACAGAGTGCCATCTAGTGGATATTAAAAAATTTTCCAGCTGAAAATGCATATATGCACTGCCTGTTCACAAAGCTAGCTCTCCAGGAATACATGGGTGAACCGCCCAGGATTCACATTTGTCCATACAAAATGCATATATGATTCGCCTGTCGCAAAGAAGTTAATGGAAATTTCAACAAGACTACTCTTAGGAATCCCAAACTAAGAAGAATTTTAAAAATGTATTCGGGGTGATTAATAACTGATCTGCATGCTTGTTTGTTGGAAGCACACCATGTTTTTTTTTTCCTTAATAATGAGTATTTATTACACCAGAACCTACTACCTGAATCCAAGTCCAAAGACTTACTAATATCTATACTAGAAGCAGGACTCAAACCTACAAATTCTGGTCTTGAAAAGCCAACATATATATGTTCCACCATCATCTAGAACTAAGTGTACACTTAACTGAATATGTGTTAAAATAAAATATTGACTATTGAGATATAGATTAATATACAAATCTTATACATATATACCTATCAGTAATTTTTACATATAGTTACACAGTAAATTTTTAAGTCATTAAAATAAAGGAATTCATAGATGAGATTTTAATACATAACATTATAAGAACATAATTTAAAAAAAAAATTGACAAAATTTCATTTAAATATCTTGAGGAATGATATTCTTGAAAATGGGAAAACAGTCAGTTCTAAAGCAGCTAACCTCAACTACTAATATAATAAAATAGTTAGACTCTTCCGTATGTTAATAAACATGTGTAAAAAATGTATATAGAGTGGATATAATAATAAATTTTCAATTATTATAAAACACTGTCCACAAATTAGTTTCATTTATGATGAAATAAATTAATAAACCTTTGAATATTCATAGATAATATGCAAATTTTATATATACATACCTACTTGTTGCTAGATAAATGTTTTCAAACACAAAAAAAATTTCATAACATAAACACTAAACTTTGATTTTATTGTTCAATTATGGAAAAATCCAAAAGTACAAAAAGAATCATGGTATTAATAAATTAAAAGAAAATAATCGGAATGCTATACAATTCCTGTAACCACATAATAGAAAATATTTTCATTCTTGCTGACCATGGAAAATAGAAATGTGCTGCCAATTAAAAATTAAGGTTATCCTATCAAATATTGATTTTTGTGTAGATTCATTACTAATGAAAACTACTCATATTTACATATCATGAAATACATACTATCCTATAAGGATGTAAACTAAATTTTTAAATAAAAAAATCTTTTAAAAAGTTATGGAAGTATAATTTTATGATTGTAATTTCAGCCATTACTGTAATTTTAAAATTGCTTTTAATAAAATTGTAATTTTTTTAACTTTAACAATCATGAATTTTAATTATATCTCACAAGATTTTTTTTTCTTTCAGATTCAAGTCATTTTTCAATAATAATATGACTTATTTAAACTGTAAACAATCTGCAAAAGATTACCAAACAGCAAAGCAGGCTGTATTTAAAATATTTCAGAGTTGGGTTCATAAACCAGAGTCATTACAAAAATTTTGTATGCCAGTCAAAAGTAATAAAAATGTTTAAAAGTACATTTGTTTTGTCATGATTTCATATTACTATAATTTTAGCATTTTAAAAGCAATATTCTTCATTCTTGATCCACTAATTGGAGCAGCTTTCATACTGCTTTCATACTTCAAGACATTTGCTTTAAAATAATAAATAATTTTTTATTATAAACATCAAAAGCTAAATAAGTTATTTAAATATTCACTTTTTATTTAGCCTATAATTTTTCTCTTGTCAAGTATTTCTCTTACTCTTACATATAAAGAGTGTGGTACAATATAAACATGACCATTTCTTTAACAAATGTGTTAGAACAATGTGATTACAATGTGTACAAAGTAGTTAGAAGTTCATTTTCACAGTTATTAAACTAGATAAATTATGTTTCAGTATTACTTTTGTTAACTTCTGTTATTAGTATACCAGCCCTGCCTGAAACTGTCATAGGTAACTCTTTTTTAGTTGATACTTCATTATTTGACATATCTACTAATTCACAAGTTACAACTTCTTTTTTATTTTGAGTACTGTGTCCTCCAATCACATACACATTAGTACCTACATAAATATATGAAGTAAAAAAGAATAATTTAAAAACTCCATTTGATTAAAAATAAAATTCTGTTATTTATTACACTCAATCATCTTAGAATTACTTACCTATAGATACAGTAACTGAAGCATGCCGAGGAACTGATAATTTAGCTACTTTACTCCATATGTTGCTAGATATGTCAAACTTAAATATATCTTTTCCACTAACTATGTTCCCATCATCCTCTGTTAGACCTCCAAATATCCATACTGAATTTGAAAAAGTAGATACACCACAAAAAGCCAAAGGTATAGGCAATTCAGGACCCAGAGACCAGCTGTAAGATAATTAAAAAAAATAGTAAATGATTTACGTGAAAAAATATACCATAATTTGATCCATAGTTTTGTTAAGTCGGGGAACCAAGTAAGATGGGTTAACTTTTTGACACTCTGTTGGTTTGGTTGTTAAAATCTAGCACCAAGTGCACTTTATCAACAAACAGTTGTATAGCAGGTTTAAAGGAAGGAAACATTTCATTCGCTGTACAAAATGCATCTTCTTGTAGCTTTCCTTTTGAGACCTGACCCCTGATTATACTTGTAGAGTTGTTTATCATTGCAAGTACTGTAACCCTTGATAGTTGTGACCATTCATTTTGTTACACCCTGAATGTATATTTATATATTATGTAGTTAGTTACCTTTTATACTACATTATGAAATTTAGCATCTGATTAAGATTACACATTTTTGATATTAGCAATATGAAAAGACATTTTTACATTTGAGTGTAATAAGCAAAAAATATTTATTTATTCAGAGCATTACTTAGGGAGAAAAAAATATAATCACTAAGGCAAAGATGATAAGAGTTTTGAAATCTTTGCCTTTATCACAAATGTATATATATATATATATATATATATATATATATATATATATATATATATATATATATATATATGTGACATTTTAAATGCAATTTTGCATTTGTAATAAAAAGATGAAAAGCATATTAATTTACAGATTTAAAAAACAAAACATACAACTGAAGGTTAAGCAATATGCATATCTGGATACTAACATTGAATTAATGCCAAATACCTTAACCAAAGAAATTTGTTTTATAGATAATGCACTAGTTCATCAGATTTAAGATTTTGGTTTAGTTTGGAACACTATGCTCCATTTTTTAATAACACAAAGATTAATAACCTACTGTTTAAATCAAATTCCAAATGACTATAAGCAAATATATCAGCAGCAGGATTTAAATATGCAGATACCAGTAATGAAAGGTAGTGCCCCTTTGACAGGCAGGCAAAGGTAAGGGATTGGGTAAGGCAGTGACCTTACCCAATGCTGGAAATTTATATGACTTTCCTGACTTAAATGTTTCAAACAATTAAATGATTTTTCCTACGCAGTTCAATCTAAATTGATTATTCAAACCAAATGCAGGAACCTAGATCCCAATTTTTGTATTAGTTCATCATATGTGTAGCTTAATCATAAGTGTAGCTTAATGCTACACAGCCAACTGATGCAGGTTTCAATAAATTAAACTGCAGTAACATTGTATTTTCAATTTTTTTGTAATTAATAATTATTAAACATTTATAAAATAACTATTTACATTATATGCTTTATTATTCCTTTTCATTATAGCCCTTATTTCTTTTTGAAGGATTTGTTTTATGACTAAAAAACAAATTTTCTTTTCATTCAAATTTTTCATGCCATAGAAATTTAGTGTCACTTTTTAATCTTTGTGAACATTTTCTCATTTCTAACAATTACATGAAAAACAATCCTTTTTATAAAAGAAAAAAGAAATGAAAGTCATGCAAATTTGTTTACATAAACTATAGTAAATATTTAATAAAAATTAAAAATTATATGTGTTAGACCTTAAACCTTTATCTACTCATACATTATATATATATATATATATACATGGGCGTAATTTAGGGGGGGCAATTGCCCCCCCCCAGAATTTTTAGAGGAGGGGCAAACTTGTAGTTTTGCCCCTCCAGAATTTTAGGGCTTAATTCATAAATGAAATTTTTGATTCAACGTTTTAATGAATTTTGAAATTATTTTGTTTTTTAGTATGATTAAGATGTATTCTAATTACAGTTATTATCCTTTCCTGAGAATTTTTTTAAAAGAAGTATAGGTACTCGAACTTGTAGTTTTGCCCCCCCCCCCTAAATTTTTAGGGTATATTAAATTTTTGATTCAACATTTTAATGAATTTTGAAATTATTTCTTTTAATATGCTTAATATGTAGTCTAATTACGGGTATCATCCTTTCCTGTGAATTTTTCAAAGGAAATATAGGTACTCGAACTTGTATTTTTGCCCCTCTAGTTTTTAGGGCATATTAAATTTTTGATTCAACATTTTAATGAATTTTGAAATTATTTTTTTCAGTATGCTTAAGATGTAATCTTATTACAGTTATCCTTTCCTGTGAATTTTTCAAAGGGAGAAGTATAGGCACTCGAATTTGTATTTTTGCCCCTCTAGATTTTTAGGGCATATTAAATTTTTGATTCGACATTTTATGAATTTTGAAATTATTTTTTTTCAGTATGCTTAAGATGTATTCTTATTACAGTTATCATCCTTTCCTGTGAATATTTCAAAGGAAGTATAGGTACTCGAACTTGTATTTTTGCCCCTCTAGATTTTTAAGGTATATTAAATTTTTGATTCGACATTTTAATGAATTTTGAAATTTTTTTTTAATATGCTTAAGATGTATTCTAATTACTGTTATCATCCTTTCCTATGAATTTTTTTAAAGGAAGTATAGGTAATTTTATTTTATTTACAATACAGGCCTATACAGGAAAAGCATACATAAACATGGACAGCTCTAGTGACGGAAATGACCCCTAAGGGAGATAAATGGACACAATATGGTGTGAGCATGGAATTCAGTCATTAGTTTCCAAACGAGTTTTTTTTTTTCTCTTGAAAAGGGAATTGAACATCTGGTTGGCATAAATATCGCCTCTTAAACTCTACTATTCGTGGGATCGTTTGCATGACTGGGCTAGTTATTCTAACCAAGCCATTAAATTAGTGTCATACAATCTTAAACTGGAAAAGCCTAACAATCCAAAAGTTATAAGCATAAGGAATCCATACAAATCTCTCACCGTACCTAGTTTATTATCAGCTTAACAAACGATTTATATAATAAAATTTGACAAATTTATCTAGGCAGAAGGCCAGGGAATCCAGCTAACCCATCATTCGTGTAAGTGACTAAGTAGTTGCATATTCAAACGATACTGTCCGCCCTTGACTATTTCAGATTTTCAACTTGGTAGTATTTAAAATTGTTAGATTACAGTGTATAGAGTTCCGTTGGCAAATATCGTGCAAATTAGTAAGTACTTTTATTAATTTTTCTTTAGTTTTACTTTTTGTGTGTTTGTATATGCATATAAAAATTTTAAAGCAAGTATAGGTACTCGAATAACTGTATGCTTCTCGACTTTTTTAAAGACCTTTTATCAGGATTAATCACATTCCATCGAAAAAGGAATTAACACGATTCTTCTTAAGAAACTTTAAGATTCTCCAACAGATTTCCTGTTTGAAGGACATAGTCAGGTGTATTCAGGGGATTCCCCCCCCCAACAACATAAGAGTAATCGAAACAACATAAAGAGTAATCAGTTATTCAAATTAGATATGGAAATTTGAAATACTATAACTAATTTAGATGAATTAAAAGAAGTACTTCCAAGTCAGGATCTAACAAATAAATTATTGAGCTGTAAATAAAATAAAAATAAATGCAGAATGAGTATGAAAATAATACTTTTTGGGGGAATTCAGTGATAAAAAAAAGTTAAGCATGTTAAATTTTAGTAAACATTCTTTTACCAAAATTGAAAATTTATTTTATTTTATTAAAAAATTCAGGAAATTTGAGACTACTTTAACAGTTACATTTACAAAGTCGATAAATTTATTTAATTATCTATAAAATTTTTTGAAAAGTTTGACAATAATATCAATTTAAGGTTTAAATGTAACTGAAAATATACCCAAATAAAGTTATCTCCCCCTCACCCATGACGGAAGATAACATTTCAAAGTACGTCATTAATTTGATCAGATTTGATCAACATATCAATGATCAGTTAAAAGAAATGATTAAAAAACTCTAAGGGGGGAGGATAACTTTATGGATTTTTTTTAAATGATCTTATAAACATGAACGATATATCATTCGAATAAGCATCGTTAGATCAGATTCGATCAACCATTTTTGAAGTTTAATCAAAACCGAAAATGCACCAAATCAACCTCAAATATGTCCAAAATCATAAAGTTACCCTTCCCCCCAAATAATACACACACATTAGAATATTGGGAGAATTTAAGTGTCATTCAAAAGAGTATCATTAGATCTGATTTAAACAACAATTTTTGGTGCTTTATATACACCAAAAATGGCGAAAATTGTACCTAAAGATGTCCCAAAACAATAAATTATCGCCCACCCAAATAGGGACAATTATTCCGACAACAGGGAGCTCCCATGTTGTTATGGGACAATTTTACTGTCATTTGAATGAGCACCGTTATTCATTAAATACCAGAGTATTCCCAAATGTGCAGCCGGGCGGTAGAATGCTGATCTTCGGTACTGGAGTTCTCGGGTTCGAATCCCGCTGATGGCATGGATGTTCGTAGCCATTAGAAATCGGCTTTAAGTAGTACGTACCGATCTCTTTAGCAATGGTTAGCGAAACAGTAGACCGTAGCTCTTCAAAACCAAACCAAACCCCAAATGTGCGCCAAAATATCCATGTTGTAATTTCAAATACTCCTAACTATTAGTTTTATAATATGTAAGAACTTCAAAATATACCGAAATCTAAATATTATTGTTACATTTATAAACGACTCCCTGATATTTAAACGCATTCGAAAAGTAAAATAATACTTACATTTTAATCATAACGTGTGTTGGATTGAAGAGGAGAGAAATGAAGACAGGTTATTTGACATAAATATGTAGTATTATGCAATTAAGAAAAAAATTATGTCTATATCTTCGGAAAAAATCAATTTGTGTTTAAATTGGATAAAACCAGCTTAATTTAATTTTACTCCGTTGAATTTTATTTTTACTTAGTTGATTTACTGGGTATTTACCGTTTAATCTTACCTCCCTTCAATGGCGAAATATATGTTTGCAAGCTTAAAGAAACAGAACATTTTTCGTCAGAATAAATGAAAAGAACCATGATGTTTTGTGATTTGCAACGATTTTGCACGTTTGTTAAGATTTTGCCATTATAACTAAGTAAACAATAACAAAAATAATAGTTAAAAAGGGTTAAATATTACCGTATTAGGATTATCGAATATTCATTATTAAAAACTTTTGCCCCCCCCAGTTGAAACTGCCAAGTTACGCCTATGTATATATATATATATATATATATATATATATATATATATATATTGTACAATGAGAAAGGGGAGGATTACATTATCATAATGGATAAGAAAAATACCTGATGGTTTGAGGATCATATATAGATGTACTAGATGAAATAATTTCATTTTCCTCTTTATAAGTGATACCACCAAGAACATATACTACTCCATTCAAAACAGTAGCTGCAGCACCTAACACAGGATAAGGCAGTGGTTTACAATCTCTCCATTCATTATTTAAATCACTGTATGATTCAACAGATGAAAGAATGCTATAAATATAGATGTTTCATAATTCAATTAATCATTTTAAATATTATATAAACAATTTTAAAAGTTTCTTTTAAAATAAGATTAAACTCAACAAAAATGAACAGACTCTTAAAACTTATTTTAATATGAAATAATAGCTATGAAATTAGGCATTGTTTTAATTTTCTAGTACTAAAATAAATTGGGTGCAGGCTAAAAGTTAGTATTAAATTTCTTAATTTAAAATTGTTTAAAAATCATATTCAAAGTAGAAATTTTGTCTAAGTTAACAAAAAAAAAAAAAAAAAAAAAAAGATTAAAAAGCCAAAATTCATACTAATCCTGGACCTTTTATAAAAATTAGAAGTTAAAATATTTATATAGATTTTATATATATGATATTGATATAGATTACTTCCTTTTCATTCTATAATGAAAAGGAAGGATGATTATAAATTCAAATGAGGTATGAGCTAAGGGTATGGTATGTGAAGGATGACTTTTATAGGATGAAAGCCTTAAAAAGTAATGCAACAATAAAATTTTCCATCTTAAGACAAGAAGGGCCTCACAACAGTCCTCATGTAAGCTTTGAACAGGGGATTGCAAAATACTCCAGAGCAGAGTTGTAGATCAGTATGATGGATAGTGTCAACATAACAAAGAACAGACTTGCATGCCGACCCAGTAGCAGTGCATCTGTAATTCATCTTGAAACGTATAACTGCCTGATAAATTAAGATCAACATCTGATGAGCTTCCCAGAAAGCATTAGAGGAAATTTTCAATAAGTTTAGGGATCTATTGCATTTTTTAAAAAGCTGGTGAATATGAGATTTAAAAGTTAGCTTATTATCAAAAATGATCATGAGGAAATTTACCTAATTTACAATGTTTATTTTTATAAAATTAAATTTAATTTCTGGGTCATTATGTCCACTTTTGCAAAAGTATACATAAGAAGTCCTCAAGAGAGAAAAAGAGAAGCCAATACTAGAGGACTATCTGTTTTACTTATAGCATCCTCGAGTTGCCTCTCAGTGAACCTCATGTCAGCTCCCACACAAGAGGTTTGAAGGTTGTCGAGTTACAGATTTGCATTTATGAATAAAGGTAAAACATTTAAAACATTATTGATGGCTATAATAGTGACACTTAGAACACTCCTTTGTGGAATACCCTCTTTCTGAATAAAAGTATCTGATAAGACATTTCCTACATAAACTCTAAAATAACAAATAAAATCTACCACATAGTTTTTGCCATTGCAATATCGAAAATTGATGTATAAAAGCTTACTAACAGATAAAACATTTTGAATAAAAACAGGCAAATTTCTATTTAAGCCCATACTGTAAATCTGCCATAGCATATCATATCTCTAGGTATGGTCCTCAGCATTCTCAATATCAAATACAAATGTTAGCAGTAGACATGATGGCATCTGTGACTAAATTAATGGCATCATAGTTAGAACTTGTTTCCACAATCTCTTTAGTGACAGCAACTAAATGTTTGAAAGAAATGCAATCAGTTGAATCCTAAATGTAATAAGGGATCCTGTGAATAAGAGTGCTTTGAACAGTATAGTGAGAATAAGAAGAAAATGATCAGTATTTTACAGGTGTTTGTCAACTGCGAGTTTCCAATGAAGGAAGATATTGGGAGAGCATAAGCTAAATCTATACTATGGAATGAGAAGGCTGGTGTAATAGATAATTTCATCAGTATTAAAAATGCAAAGATTATTGTTGTATACAATCTTTTCAATTTGTAAGCCACAGGAATTATTCCACAGACTACCCCACTTAGTCTTATGTTCATTAAAATCAACAAGAATAATTAAAGGATTATTTAATCTATTTTTATTTATGTTTAAATTCAGGGTTAAGTAAAAACTGCAAATTGGGATAAGAGAATTTAAGTTAATTCTTACGGCAACAACTTACAAGTTAGTCTAAATGTTCATCAATGAAATAGGGTAGAGCAACACCACCACTGGCTCTGTCACTGAAAACATAGTACTTCCTATAAGAACTATAATTGCAAACATTCACAATAATGGACTATTTCAGATAAGTTTACTGAATTTCTTACAGAGCAATGCAGGCAGGTTGAAAAATACTAATAACTTCATAAACATTGGGGACATGGTATCTGAAAGCATGGGAGTTCCAAGAAATTTGATTCATAATAAAAAGAAAGAGAAAAATAAGACACTGGGTCATAATGTGTACCAGGTACATGTTCCTCAGTTAAGACTGGAGAGGGTTTCTCATTATGTCCCAATGACTATTATACAAATACACATAACAAAGGTCCTCTAAAAAAAAGAAAATTTAAGAAGAAAGTTTTATAACAATTACTATCAAGGCCCACAATTTCACTCCCCTAAAAAATTCAAACAGGGTCTATTAACTAGCCATAACAGTGACTTTTGTGAGAGAGGCTAAAGGGTGGTATAGGACCCAGTCAGATAAGGTTTGGATGAATTGAGATCAGCACTAATATAAAAAGGGCTTCAAAGGAGGCATAAAACTTTCAGTTAAAACAGTTCTGTGCTACTTTCTTTTAAACAAGAGTGAAATTATTCTTTTTCAGCAATCACTGTTTTATTTATTGAATAAATAAAACAGTTTGAAAATAAATATAATAGTTTGAAATAAATTCTTTTATGTTCTTTGCCAACTTTACTTTTATTAAGACGAAAAATAAATGTCACTGTAAGTATAATATTGACAAAATATTCATAAAATGAGTTTTAAACCCTAACTTTAATAAAATATCTTCTATAGCCTATAATTCTTTATATTGTTATATTTAACATTTCCAAGTTAAATTAAGATACACATATATATAATAAGTATTATGATAAATAGCTGTTAATTAATTCTGCTTAAAAATCCCTCCTTTTTTTTAATGTTTATAATCACAAATATCTTGAATTTTTCAACATATTAATTTTTTTACAGATGTAATTAACTGAAAATTCATTTCAATCTAAAAGGAACACCAAATCAAATATAATTCTGTAAGCAATTTGAAATTAAGAGTTATACACATACTCATATATAAATACTTATACATACATATATATATATGTATGTATATGTGCGTGTCTGTCACTCACTTTCCTAATTTATTACGACCTCCAAATACAAAGATTTCATTTCCCAATAAAGCTGTAGAATGATGTGCTCTTGAATAACTCATGCTGGCAGCATGATACCATGTTTCAGTATATATATTATAACACAACGTTTTGCTTGAAATAGTGTCATATAGTCTTGAGGTCAAACCATGATATCCACCTAAAACAAATAAAAACATAGTAGAAAGAAATAATTTTTACATTTACTTTTAAGCAAAATTGAAAGAAAATGGTTTTTACCTATAATAAAAATCTTATTGTTGACATATATAATGCTATGATGGCACCGATAATCAGGCAGGAAACCCACATGCTTCCAAACATTTTCGTAACAATTATACATTAGTATATATTTACCTAAAAAGTGTTTATAATAAGTAAATAAAAAACTTTTAAGGTTATTTATTCTGAAAATATGATATCTCTAAAAAAATATTTGCACACTAATTTACAGTTATCAAAGAATGAAATTTAAAATAAAGTGTAAAATTGAATTTCTTCTGTTATACAATACATAAGTATATCTATATATAAGGCTGTTACTGAGCTGTTAGCCACCTGCATGCAAGGTAGTATTTGGTCACCCTATTCCTGCATGCAAGATAGTATTTGGCTGTGTGCATGCACCCACTGCACATGTACTAGCCCTAATATATATATATATATATATATATATATATATATATATATATATATACACATACAATTTAAAAATATATAGTAGTAAAATCTAATAATATCTTATATATGTTCTTCAATGAAATAAAAAAAATAAATATATATATATATGAATTTTATTACATATATTATGAAAATCAATTTTTAAAGATTTGCATTTATTAAAAACATGTTACTAAATTTTTAATAAAATGTTTAAAGAAGTTTTAAAAGCTGGTTGCAAATTGTACTAAAGTCAGAAATCAATATAAAGTTCATATGTTTAGAAAGTTGTAAAAAAATTAAATATAATTTCAATTTATTCACTTTCTCCATAGAAAAAAAAACTTATAGTAAATGCATTGAAAACTAATAAAATAATAGTAAAATAATAAGAGGCATACTTAAAATTGGAAAAAAATGTAATAGAACTGTGACTGAATAATTACTCTCAATTAATTAAAAATGTCTAAGAAATTTTTAAAAATATCTCAGACTGGGTGTTATACAAATAAGTCATGAAATTAGTCCTATAGAACCAACTAACTTACCTCGTTTCTTTCTGATATAATTAAAACAGATTGAACTACACTCTTAACTTCTTTTCAACTAACTCAAATCATTCACTGATTAACTTGTTTTATTTATTCATGTAGATTTTTAATATCAATATTCTTAACTCCCTGGGGACAACCCTGGCCCATACCAGCCGTAGCACTTAAATACGGCCTTGGCCGGAAGGATGAAAATTAGAGGTGACAGGTATGTCTAGCAGGGGTCTTCTTTTAATCTACCCTGTCTTATGACCAGTTAACAGTTTGATTGATTACTGCCTACAGCAAAGCTTGACCACATTTTGAGATGTTTCCCTTAGCAGTGAATTTTTACTTTCTTTTTATTCTCTAAGATAATTCTAAACTAATTTATGCTGATCTATATATTTTGAAGTTTAGTTTAAATGTATTTTATATATGCATAAGCTAGTTAAAAATTATAGATTTATAGTTAAACAAATTTGTTTTTATTATAAAAGCCATAAACTGATTTAGTCATATTTAGGATGGGACAGAGGAAATGAATTATACAGTATGAATTACTTTCTTTTGTTCTTAGAATACTCTCAATTTTATAATGATTTATTTTTTCTGGAATTCCTTTGTTGTAAAGCTATTAATTTTTTTATAATCACAAATGTTTTAATAAGTGTTCTTGGGGACCCGGCATTCTTGGGGAATATGAGCTAACTGGCTACAGGGCTCATAGAGTTTTTGGACTTGTAATTTTTTCTAGTGACGGCGATAAACAAAAGATGGGTGTGGGTGTTTTTCCAAAAGTCTCCAAGAGAAGGGGATGACTTTTTGTGGAGGATTTCTTTTTCTGAGGGGATCAGATTACCAGCAGCTGACTGACAGAAGTCTGCTGGAAGCCATGGAGACAACAACATCTCTCACTGGAGAGGGGATTTTTCTTTTATGGAGCTGAGATGCAACCTAATATTTGCCATTTCTATTGTAGGACACTTGTCCATGTGTTATGATTGCAGATAATCAGGCTCTGGAACTCAAAATATGATGCATACATATTTTCTGTGTATTTAATTTTATATATATATATATATGATTTTGTAAATAAACATACTTGTGTTGTTCCATTAAAATTTAGAAGTTGAGAAATTTATGCACACCAAAGACAACATAAAGAAACCTTACCATACCAGCCCTAGTTAAGTAGGTGGGCAGGTCATGCGCATTTTTTATAGATGCCCCACATAGCACTTTACATGATAAAATGTTTCCTTCATAAAAATCCTAGCACTCCCTTTGCGTTCACTACCTAAAACATTTCTAGCCATTTTGAAATAACTATATGCGTTTGGTGATGATCTTATTAATTATTACCAATGAAGAAAAAAAAAACTTACCAGACAATTTATTAAAAGTATTTAAGGGTATGTTTTTTTTTTTTTTTTTGATAAATTAAAAGTTTTTGCCAAACCAAGCTAATTTATGATAATATATATGTCTACTGAAGAATAATGTCAAATTAATATGAAAAGATAACTAGGAAATAAAGAATTCTTCCCAATGAATGTGCTAATTGGGTAAAAAAAGCTGTCAGTTACGGCATATGCTCCAATAATTAAGAAATTTTAGACTAATGTATTTGAAATAATTAAAGAACATACAGTCAACTTAGAATATCTTGAATTCTAAAGTCAAATTTTTAGGAAGATACTAGTCCTTTCAGTAATGATTGAATATTAATTCTCCTGTTAAGTTGAGCTCAAATTCCAATAAGACAAAGTATTTCAGATTAAATTTTTATACTTATCATATTATGCTTGAAGATTATAGGTTGTATGTAAGACAAAAAAAAGGGGGATACATAAACAACCTTTATCACTTATAAACTGCCAATAAACTAAATTCACCAAAGAATGCTGCAAAGGTACCTAGAATGAATACCTAAATGAATCATAAATGAAATTCCTTTTCTGCAATAGCAGAACTCTAGCTTGTGAAAGAAAAATTTTAAAGAATCAAAATAAATAAGCTTTTACAATAAAGCATACAAAAATTAGATTTTGTCTTCATAACTGTATATGAGTGTGAGTTTGAGATTATATGTCTAATTTTTTTTAAATGCTCTTATTCTATAATTTTTTTTCTTTAAACTTTTAATTTAGTATATGTTAGGATTACTTGGACTTAACCAGCGGTTAAGTATTGGTCTGATTATATACAATTTTCGACACCTTAAGATTGTAAACAGTTTCAAATGTACTAGTCATCATTTGTAATTATATTTTCTTTATTTAGTTACTGTGTGTGTATTTTAAGTTTTGTATATTTTTTATTTTAAAACTTTATGCAAATTTTCACGTGTATGTGGACAGCCCAGTTGTATTTAAACAATTGTAATTTTCTGTGTGCTGACTCTGACGGTTGTTCTTTAGATTCCCTGTGTGGGTTTCACGCTAGTCTTATTTTTATTGTTCGTGGAGCAATGTGTAATGTTATTAATTTTTGATTCATTTAAATAAACGGCATGTTTTTTTTTAATGATTTCACTCTTCACTCACCATACTTGCCGCTCTGCATTAAATGTCGTATGAGACTGACATTTTGGTTATGGGCCCAGCTGCCTATAGTAAAGTGTGTGGTAGAGTTGAATTACGATAGAAATTCGTCAATTATATATTCTGCTGGAGTTGTTTAGATGTCTTTCACTGTTGCTTTAAAAGTGAATTATCCTTTCTCTACTGGGTGTCTGGACAGATGAAGAAAGCCCTCGGAATATATCATCTATCAGGATTGATGAAGGATGCTTTTGGATTTATATCATGTGATGGAATTCGACTGTGTTTTTTTCTACGGCGTTGCTGTAAAAGTTGAGTCCTGATATGTGTGGTGTTATGAAAAACTTTTCTCCTTTTTCGACGGGTGTTGAGTGAAGTATTTGAATTTACTTCGTTGGCGAGCCTACTTGAATCTTGCATTTTCTTCGACGGCGGGCCAAAAACAACCTTTTCGTAAGTACTGTATACTATATTATAACTATGGATCAAATTCCCATTGATCCGCTTGTTGCTGACAATTATGCCACTTGGGCAAACGACGTAAAGGTCCTTTTAATGAATAAAAATTGTTGGAATACCGTGAATAAAAGTGAAGTAAAACCTGTAGTTGTGAAAGATATAGTGCCTGATCCCAAGGAAGTAAAGGATTATGAGGTCAGGAAAGCAAAAGCCTTTAGTATCATATACTTAAATTTATCTAAATCGTATAGAACACTTTTAACTGGAATAGATGATGCTTGTATTGCATGGGATAGGTTACAAGCTCATTTTAGGCCTGATTCCCGTGCCCGCATTATCGGGTTGACCGATAAGTTTTTTAAATGTAAACCTAATGAGGATGAAAGTATAGGACTTTTTGCTGCTCGTTTAACAGATATTGTTAACGAACTGAAAGATGCAGGTAAACCTATCGATGACTGGTTTGTTGCTTTTCAACTTATTAGACCCCTTCCGAGTGATTTTGCAGGCATTGTTCAGTCTATCTATCGATCGATTATTTAAATCTGATAAATGAAAGGAAATGAACTTTAGCTGAGGAGTCTAGACTTTTGGTTATAGGGGTGACCAAGAAACAGTTGCGTAAAAGTTATGAAAATCGCAAGTGTTTTGTGGTAAAAAGGGTCATTAATATGTAGGGTTTTTTGGTTGTTCGAAAAATTTCTAGTAGTAGGGTAGTTTTTTTCGTAGAGCAGCTTCTTTTTGAGTAATAGTAATGATAGATGGGTTTTGATACAGCGGCAAATTTTGATTTGTAATATTGATTTAAGAAAATCTCTGGAACATCAATGGCTGTATAGATGTTTTTGGATTTTTGAAAAAATATTTTGAAGGGAGGTTTTTTTTAAAAGAAATTTTTTAAAATTTTTAATTGATAGCAACGGGGTAGCTTTAAGGGGTAAGAGTTTTTGGAAAGGACAATCGCGTAATTTTTAGAGCTAAGAAATGTCAAGGATTTTTTATGTTTGGAAAGCGTATTTTTAGTAGTTGTAAGTTTGTAAATGTTAATGAGTACTATTATGTTAAAACGTTGGCATTGTGTTAATGTTTTAATGGTTTTAAAAAACGTAAGTAAAAACAAGGAAGAAATTAAGTGCGAGTCTTGCCGACTGAGTAAATCTAAACGAGTGTCGTTTAAACCTATAGCAAAGGTTAGATCTGATAGACCCTTAGAGCTTGTGCACATGGATTTATGTGCAATGCCAGTAAGGTCAAAGGATGGACATAATTATTTCTTGAGTATTATTGATGATTACTCAAGGAAAGTGTCGGTTTTCCCTCTTAAGAAAAAGACTGACGTTTTTGATGTCTTTAAAAAATGGCAGAAAAGGGCCGAAAGGTTCACTGGTAACAAAGTACTAAATGTTAGAACCGATCAAGGGCTAGAATTTTGTCACAAACGATTTGAAGATTACTTAGAAGATCAGGGTATCCATGCTGAGCGAACAAATACTTATTCCCCTGAACAAAATGGAGTTAGTGAAAGGTTCAATTTCACAGCCGTAGACGGAGTGCGAACCTTACTAGAACATAGTTCTTAAAAGAAATCTTTTTGGGATGAGGCCGTACTATGTTTTACCTATACCTGGAATAGACTTTGCCAACACAACCAGGTAAAAACCCCCTTTGAACTTTTTGGAGGTAAAACTCCTTCAGTAAAACATCTAAAGTGTTTTGGTAACCCTGTATATGTAGGGATCCCTAGGCAACTTCGTAAGAAGTTAGACTCCCGTGCCAAGAAGGGCATTATGGTTGGTTATGCAATGCGTACTAAAGGGTACCGTATCTGGATCCCAGAAGAACGTAGGGTTATTGAGACTATTAATGTAAAGTTTGTAGAGCCCAGTGGTCGCGTACTGGACCCTGTTGTACCGAAACCTTGTTACGTTGATGCTGACAATGAGTCGGATAGTGATGGATCTGATACTGAACATATGATTAGGGAAGATGTTACTAGTGATGGTCAAACTGAGATCGAAAGTTCATCTAAAGAACCTTACTCAGATTTTGAACCTCACTTAAAAACCACCACATGGACTAGACGGGCCGTTCCCCGTATTATGGGAGGCAGGCATGATATATATTATTATCCTGATAATAGTAAGGCACGCTTAAGGTCGCTAAATGATGTTGACAAATACTGTCGTGCAAATAATATAAAGTATGATAAATCCCTCTTTAATTTTAGTACAAAAAACACTTACTCTGGACCAGCAGAGAAGATTAATGAATATGTAGAATTAAGTAATAATGAATCCTGTAATTTTTCAGCATGACTAGGTGACAATGATATTCCATTAAGTTTTAATGCTGCTCTAAGAACACCCCAAGCAGATGAATGGTATAAGGCTATGGAAGAGGAAAACAAAGTATTACATGATCGTCATGTATGGGATCTCGTAGTTAAACCTCAGAATGCCAAAGTTATAGGGAACCGGTGGGTATTTTATGTAAAAAGAAATGCTGAAGGAAAAGCTGTTCGATATAAAGCGCGCTTAGTTGCACAAGGTTTTCTTCAGAGAAGAGGAGAAACTTACGATGAGACTTTCAGCCCTGTCGTAAACTTTTCCCTCATTCGTCTATTCTTTGCTGTTTTAGTTGGTTTCCTTGGGTGGCGACATAGGCAGTTGGATATCAAAAGTGCTTATCTGTATGCCCCAATATCTGAAACTATTTACATGAGGCAACCTCAAGGTTTTGTTGATTCTGAGAAGCCCCATTTGGTATGTCTCTTAAAGAAAGCGTTGTACGGACTTCATCAGAGCGGTCGTGAATGGTTTCACGAAATTAGTAATAAACTTGAGGAAAAAGGCTTCTGTAAATTATCATGGGCGAACTGTGTTTTTACCTACGAAAATAGTGTAGTGCTGTTGTTATATGTTGACGACTTGCTAGTTTTTGCTAAAACTAGTAAGCAAATTGACTTAGTGATAGGTATTTTGAGTGTCGAATTTGATATAAAAGATTTAGGGAGCACTAAAAATTTGCTGGGAGTAGAATTTGAAGAAACTAATGGAAAATTATACATACACCAGAGAGGATATATTAAAAAAATACGCAATATGTTTAGCAGTTTTAAACTCCCAATAACATCGCTTCCCATCGCGAAAAGTATAATACTGTCTAAAACCCAATGTCCAAGTACTGAGGTAGAACAGAAAGAAATGAAAGCAATTCCTTATAGAAGTGCGATAGGCTGCTTGTCATTTTTAGCTTCACGAACTAGGTCTGACATATCATACGCCACTAATATTCTTTCTCAGTTCCAATCAAATCCAGGCATGGTGCATTGGGATGCAGTTCTAAAGTTACTGGGATATGTATGTCACAGTGATATTTATAAGCTTGAACTATCAGGTACAAGAAATATAATCTTTAACTGCTTCAGCGATGCTGATTTTGCATCCAACAGAGATGACAGAACATCCGTGGGTGGTATGATATTCCTTGTTGATAAAACCCCAATTTCATGGAGGACTTTTAAGCAAAAATGTGTTTCTTTATCAACTATGGAAAGTGAATATGTCTCACTGGTAGAAGCAGCTAGAGAACTTATTTGGTTTACTCGAATTTTTCATGAGTGTGCTGAAAATGGAATATTAAGTTCAAAGCCTTTAGAAATTAATTTATACTGTGATAATCAAGCTGCTATTAGTTTCTGTAAATCTCCCATAGAAAACCACAAAACGAAACATATATCGGTTAAATTGCATTTTATCAGAAATTTGATAAATGATAAACTTTTTGTGTTAAAATATGTTAACACAAAGGAAAATCTTGCTGATTATTTCACGAAAGCAGTAACTAAACTGCAACTAAAGAAATTTATGAGCTGCGTGTTCAGTATTTAAGAATGGAACTTTTGCTATGTTAAATTTTATAAAAAATGTTTCTTTTACTTTGTATTTAAGATTTATAAACATGTGTAAGATGATTTTTGTTAATGTACTGTGTGTATATATACTTGTTATCTTGTTTTACTTAGAATAAGAAATATAACTTCATTTTTTTGATGTGTTATAAAGATTGTATAATGTTTATAAAGTTTTGTCATTCGTGTTCAAGAAACTTTTTTTTTTTTTTTTTTTTTTTTTTTTGTTTAGATAAGGTTTTTTTCCACATTCTGATAGAATAAGTTATACTGTGTTCTTATAACGTACTGTAAATTTGTGAATTAGTTTTTTTTAACTTAAACTTTCAGTACAGTTTTATCTTGCATGTTAATGTTTTTTTTTTTAAATATTATTATGGTTACTTTGATGTCTTGACCAGGATTGGATATCTGAATACAACTTGTTTTTGAGTGAATTCAAGACTGTTTACCTTTACTATTATGGCTTTAATTGTTTTTATGTCTAAAATTGTATAGGCGGGCCACTTGTTAGGATTACTTGGACTTAACCAGCGGTTAAGTATTGGTCTGATTATATACAATTTTCGACACTTTAAGATTGTAAACAGTTTCAAATGTACTAGTCATCATTTGTAATTATATTTTCTTTATTTAGTTACTGTGTGTGTATTTTAAGTTTTGTATATTTTTTATTTTAAAACTTTATGCAAATTTTCACGTGTATGTGGACAGCCCAGTTGTATTTAAACAATTGTATTTTTCTGTGTGCTGACTCTGACGGTTGTTCTTTAGATTCCCTGTGTGGGTTTCACGCTAGTCTTATTTTTATTGTTCGTGGAGCAATGTGTAATGTTATTAATTTTTGATTCATTTAAATAAACGGCATGTTTTTTTTAATGGTTTCACTCTTCACTCACCATACTTGCCGCTCTGCATTAAATGTCGTATGAGACTGACAGTATATTTAAATTATAAATTCATATTTCAAAGTATTATTTCTTGAATATTTTAGAATACATTTTACACATGCCTTTGATAACCAATAAACCAAAATTCCTATTCCCAAGAAACTCAAGTTATTAAGAATTGACTGTAGTTACTTGTGAGAATATTTTACATATATTAAAGAATACTCTACACATGTTTTTGATAACTCAAATTTTCTTGTTACCAGGAAATTCAAGTTATTGAGAATTCCCTGTAGTTACTCTTGAAAATATTTTTAAATAACTACTGCATTATTCTTCTTGTGGGAACATGGTTTATATATAACATAAAACTAAAGTTTTAAAACATCAAACTCACTTTTGATAATATCAGTTGGATATTCACCTCCCATTACCAAAATTATTGGAAAAGATTCTTCAGTTATACTTCTACAGATGAAAAAAAATAAATATAATTAACATTTCAAAATAAAAATTCACTGTATTACATAAGTTATAGGTACATACTTCATAGCTAAGTGAAATAATATTTAAGTTATGAGAATGCCAATATAGGATCAGAAGTGAAACTTTTATACTGAGTATCTTACATTTTTCCATTCTCAAAAGGCACATCTAAATTATCCTTAAAAAAAAGAGAGAGATTTATTATTAGATTTTAGACTTTAGATTATAACTAAGAGAAGTAAATAAAAGATTATCAGAAACTATAGTACATGAAATAAGCAAAAAGTACATAAAATGGATTACTCCCCAGTTAACACTAATTTACTAAATCTCCCACTAGTATATTATGCTATCCTTATACAATCTAATAATTATCCATCATATCACTGTGATTACTACCAAATGACACATATAAACCCTACAAACATATGAACCCTACAAAGGTTTAGGTGTTCAATTAATTTCAATTCATTTTGATAAATATTGTTACACTTTTAACCATTGAGTATGATTGGTTCAAAATTTTTGAAAATTTCTTTTTATTTTTCGACATTATATATTTTTTGTTCATTTTTTATGCTTAAAATAAAAAACTTGTTTAATTTATTTTTGCCATTTTAACAACTTTTTGTCACCAACAGCAAAAAATGTCAACAAGAAGGGCCGATACTACATATTTCCTATGAATTCATATATATAAGCTGATCCCCCACTTTGAGTCTATAACAAGTCTTAAAAATTTTCGGCTCACACACAGAAATATGCTGTACTGGTACATAATGTCTTTCAGCTTCTTAATAGGGATGCCATCAGATTATGAAAATTAACCCTTTGGATCAAAACAACCTTGAATCAAAAAATATTTCCAACAATGTTAGAACATATTATTTCAGGCATGCATAAAATAATATCAGAAATTTAAAACACAAAAATTTATGGGCAAAAAAAGGTGAATCTTTAATAAATAAAATAAATATTGCAAATTACTTTGCATAAAAATTATTTATCTAAAATATTTACAACTACTTGTTTGAGAAATACACTTCTAGCATGTCTACATTTTTTAAAATTTTAATAAACTCAAAGTTTATTTCAGTAAGTTAATGAAATCAAAGTGTATTTTAATTATATTTATATCATAATAATGTGCCCTAATTACAGTGTTTCAGCATAGCAACAATCAACAAAATAATCTTTTAAAGCTTACTACATAAATGGTATCAAAGTTTGGGTAAGATGCAGATCTGCAACACACAGATACAAAAGGATAAGTCAATGCATAATTTTAATTATATGACAATCGAATCAGACTTTTTTCATGTCCAAAAAAGGAAACTAGCATTACCCTGTTAAAATTCCTATCTATCAAAGAGTTTACATAATAGCATTAATTTATTTCCTAATACTTTTGTGCAATATTGTGATGTTTAATGACCATTGAGAACATGGATACTTGTATATTATGTGGCTGAAATCATTAATAAATTTTCTAGTCTATGACTGAAGCACTAAAGAGATTTATTGGGAAAACTGTGCATAAGTATCTAATTTGATCCAATCAATTGGCACATAAAAATGTTTTGCTTATTTTCAAGCACGATTTTATTCCATACAGTACATATTGTATCTACTGCATTATCTAGAATTTTTGTAAAGGTTCTAAAGACATTTTTAATAAAATATCTTAAAACAATTATACTGATATATTAAATATTTTATAAATCCTTTCGGTTAAAATCAAAAGCTTTCATGCATTTTTAATTTACTATGCAGTCATCATTTATGTTAAGGATAATATTTCTAATTTATCATCTTTCCCTGTTGTGATAAGTGATTTGTCCTATAATACATCTTTGTATACAACTTTGTACATAAGAAGCCAAATAACTTAATTTTACAAAAAGCCTTAACAGTAACATAAATCATAAAATTAATAGAATAAAACTGTTTAATAAATATTTTGAAATAAATTAAACTGTAAAAAATAAAATAACTCCAGTACTAATACTTTTTGATTAAAAAGTATAATCATTGACCAGATATTGTAGTACACTGCATTAAACATTGATTTTGTTACATAAAACAATTATATATTTTTCTATTTAAAAAAATATAAAATGTTCTGACATATTAAGTTGTCATCCAAAATGTTAAGCTATTTCCTTCAATCAGCTATATTTGAAAAAAACCTTAGAATTCAATGACATAATGTTTATCATAATATGTTTATAAAGAAAAAAAATTACAGTCTTTTAAACCAGCAAAGGAGAGAAGAGTAAATTAGGAGAGTAGAATCTTACAGTGATATTTAAATTTCCTTACACAAGAAAATTTAGGATACATTCATATAATGTGATTTTGTTTTACATAATACATAACTGAAAAAAATGGTATGAATTTATTTCTTTAGTTTTAAGCTACCTTTTGTTTGTAGAGTAGCTTAACAAGTTAAATGTGTACAAAGTTTAAGATATTAATCTTTAGAGTTTGATCTTAAATGTAAAAGAGAGAAAACTACAAACATACCATTCTTGTTTGAGTATGAAGAGTTGATATGTTATCAAAATTTTCAATGTGATATTTTTCCTCCACATTTTTTTCATTAGATTTTAAATCTAATGAAGATTTGAGACTGGATTGGACATACATAAAAGATTGTTGACCCAAAGGCTTGGCATTACAAGCAGAATCTACAAGATTTGAGTTAGAATTTAAATTAGACAACTTATCGAAATCTGATAATTTCCCAAAATACATAACTTCTGTGCTTTTTTCAGAAGTATTATGTGAGTCTATACAATCTACTTCGGTTCTGACACTCAGTTTTGGATCTGTATTTTCAAAGACTTCTTTGTGTAGGTCTTCATCTGACATAGACAATGAATTAAAAAACTTTAACCACTTTGAAGCAGATGAACTTCTTTTGCTCAAAGTGCTTGAACTTGGAGCTATATTTTCCAAGTAAGAATTCAAAAATATTTCCATAGAAGCTCTGTATTGCACATTATGTGAATCCTCAGTTCTTCCATTATTTATTTCAAGATAAGTATTTAAAAGATCTTTCTCTTGAAATTCCTTATCTAAATTTGCTTCTTCAATATTCTCTGTAGGAATAGTTTCATTAACAGCTTCATTGGAATATTTTTTGCTATCTAGTTGATTTTTATCAGAAATAAGATAAGATATGTCCTCTTCTTCTGAGATATTTTCCAGTAAGGTGAAAGTTTCAGGCCTCTTACTAGTCTGAATACTATTTTCTTTGTCAGGAAAATCTAAAGTTTCATTGAGTGTTTCTTGGCTATAGCTTTTATTACATTCTATGCATTGATGCTCCTGTAGAGTTTAATATAATGTGAGACTTATAATAATTAAATTTCTGGTTTTAAAACTATATTATTTCACTTTTAAAATGCCAGATATAATAAATTTTTACATGACATACTTTGAAATGTTAAAAGATTATATAAAATAAAAATTGGCGAAATGAATATTTTAAAATTATTTATTTTATTTTTACACATTAAAATAATAATTATAGTTATGGAGGAATGAATAACTATAAAAAATGCTATGTCTTTAAAAATCTGAAATATAGTCAGAAAAATAGTAAAATATATTTTTTAAGCAACAGCTATTAATGTACATAAGAATATATGCAAGGTTTATTTAAAAAATAGTTATGAAAAAATAATCACACAGGTTAGTTATTGTAGTAAATACAAGTTTGTTTTCTAACTTGGCATTATAAAATGTTAGTAAAGAATTATTATACATCTTCAGGCAATTTAAATAGCAGTTGCTTTATACTGCTGACCAACTGAAGCTGTAAGGATTACTTTTATAAATAAGCCATAATCAAGGTCATTATAGCATTACTAATTTCCTTAAATGCTTTAAAATTCCTGAAATTTTTTTCAAACTGATGTTTTGCTCCTATTGTTTTTAAATTTCTAAGAATATAGAATATAATTGTTTCAATATTTTTTGTTGTTCTTTATGTAGAATTATTTCTTTAATCTTCTTAATCTTATAATAAATGACTCATAGTCAAACTGGCCATTTTCTGCCTCTTTACTATTTTGGTACATCCATGATTTTCAAACTGGGTGCCATGAGCACAAGTCAAGGGTACTGGGGTAATAATAATGAAGATCAAATAATTTGAGGGTAAATGTAACTGAACTTCCCACAAGCTAAAAGAATATTTTGAAAATTTCATCCAAACATTATTATTAACATTATTATATTTAATCCATTGCCTTAAAGACAAATGAATTTTGGATATTTGCTAATTCAGCTTTCTTTATTTTGTATTTAAACTCTTTTAAGGATATCTGTGCTACAAAATTATCTGAAAAAGATGTATACCAAAAAAAGTTTGAGAACCCACTATGCCTTTTAACATGCAGGAACAATGGATTACATAATGTAAGAACCAAAGAATGGATATTCAAAACGTATTCAATGAAATAATTTCTGGCAAAGAAGGGAAGAAAATCTTGAGAGTTTTCTGCAGTCTGGCTCAGATTCAAAGGGTTTCCGTGCAACATCATTTTTATCTCTTTTTAAACACAAATATCCACTTCACTCAATTATTAATTACTCTTTTTTTCAAGAGTCAAGGCAGGAAAAAAAGCCTCTTACAGTAAAAAAACAAAAATTGAAAAATTCCTCACAAATATAAACTAAGACACATGTAAGATCTACAGTAAATAACATTTGAAAAACTCTCTAACTTCTAAAACTAGTCTTATTCAAAATGCTTGTTTAAACCATTTATTTATTGAAAATTAAAATAATGGCAATACAATCTGAAGAAGATTTTTCTTTTTACAATTATCACTTATTGTGAAAGCATTATAACGTAAATGAACATTTTACTAAAGTAAATATTAATATTCAAATGCTAGGAGACTAATACTTTCATTAATTTCTTTCTTGATTTGAATTGCATTCAAATGCTTTTCAATTTTAGACTAATATTTTTAAATACATTGAAAGTATAATACACATATAAGTGTATATATAATTGACTATAACTTAAGTTATATATAATTTTAAAGGCATAACACTACTTACACTAAAGTTTCCATTAATAACTACTGAAGTACAACCAGCAACAGACACAGGAATATTGCAACATACTACATTAGTGTTTGTGCTTGTATTTATGACTTCAACAACAGAACTTGCATCCTTATTTGTAGATTCCATGCCACCAAGAGCATAAATACACTCCTCTAACAAGAAAACAAAACACAATCACCAGAAAAAACTCAATAAAACAATTTGCTTATAAAACCTAAACATCTACATAAATTTAAAAGTATAAAAATTAAGTTTATACAAAATGTCTAAAGAAGTAATTATGATACAACTGATACAAGAACACACAGAAATACATGAACATATTCATTTAACATGGTTGCAAAGTTTGTAGAAATACATTTAAGTTTAAAGAATATCACATTATAAGTAAATATGTACAATAGAACAAATATCATGTATATATCTCCAGTATCCAGTCTAATTTTATATGTCTAGAACCCCATCTGTATATCTACATTAACCTGTTCAGGACCACAGTCATGTATATACTTCCACAAATTTCTTCCACCAAGGGTCAACAATGCATTTGAACATTAGAACATTTTTGTAATATATTTAAATATCTTTTAATGTCATTATTACAGTGACATCTTGTGGTTTGTTAAAATGGTGGTTCTCACAACAAATTTCAAAAATTAAACATGCAGAGTAACTTACAATTTTAAAAATATTTGTGTTTCCACAAGTAACAAAAGGAAAATGCAAAATAAAAGAAAACAAGTTCTAAAATGAAAAAAAAAATTGTAACATATTATTTCTCACAATGAAGTGTAATAAAACCTTTGTATTGCTTACACTGTATCTTTGAACAGTGAATAGGAAACAGTCAACCACAAATTTTGTAAATTAAATCCTCTCATTGCTTGTTTCTTTCTTTTTATCAAGTCAAACAAATCAAAAATATTATTGGGAAGCAAACTCTTAGCTACAGCAGGGGTCATTTGAAATAGTAACTGTAATTCAAAATAAAACTTACAATTCTGTTTAAGAAGCTCAGTAATAGAATAAAAAAGAGTGAATAAATAAATTAAGAATGCAAAGTATTCAATATAGAGCTATGTATAGACCCATACTTCCAGATTTCCAGAAATTTAAACATACATTAGAATAATTCTATAAATAACCTTCTTTTAATCACATATTTAAAGAAATATAATAATCTTGTGTAAATATTTATCACTGTTTGTCTTTATTTACTTTTCGTACTTCATAATATCAAATTTAAAACCATAATTAATCTTTTATTTACAATTATTTTATGTATCTTACTATATTTTTTATTATTTTATGCTTTATATCTGCATAAAATGCATAAATAAAGGATTAATAACCATCCAATATACAGTTAAACTGAATTTATTACATATAAATCATGTTTTATACAAAGATATATTTAAGAGTCATTATTTTGCTATGCATAAGGGATTTACTTTCAAAACTACTCAGCCATAAAATAGTAATTTGTTTTCAAGACTGTTGTCCTGAATGGGTTAAAGATCAAAATGTCATGAGGAGGACATTCAAAGAAGCAAACTCCTTCTCAGGTGAAAATTATATTTTGAAACTTATTGATCATTCTGTTTTGAAAATTATATATTAAAAATTTAACGTGGGTAAGGAGAGTATATGGAATGATTAAAAAATATATAATTTACTGGACAGAAACAACAACCTGTGCAGCTTATTGGCAACAAACTCTAGGCCAATATATACATAAAAAGGAACAAGTCGAGTGATGAAGGATGCATAAACATTAAAAAGTAATTAATGTAAAAACTAAAGTTAAAAAGTTAGTGTAGGAAAAAAAGAGGATAAATATTATAATATTGTCAAACAAAATTTTAATGTGATAAAGTTTCCAGCTAGTGCACTACCTATACTAGTAAAAGCCGAAATATTGGATGTACAGGATAAGAATCATAGCAGAAAACAAACCTAAAACAAAGTTTTTAATTTTAAATGGAAAACTAATGATAAATAAAATGAAAATTTCCTTTAAAAAGCTTATAAATAAGTTTATAAATTATTCATATTGACATATACGAAATCCTCTATATTTATGTTTACTCTGTATTCTGAAATGGATAAATAAAACGATAAAATGTGCATGGAGATTTCAATAAACCCAATTAAGTTTAAGGTTGAATGTATGAGGTCACAGTCATAATAAAAATAAAATGCTTTTTTTGCCTTATTGCATGTGATGACCATATAGAAAGCAGCTATTGGATATATTGGATATATATGTGGCTGAAATTATTAAAATCTTTCAAGTAACTTAATTCTTCTGATAATGTTTAAAATGTATTTTTATAATTTTTTTAATTTCATATTTGTTATCTTTCTATAACAATCTATTCCCTTGCTAGGAGTGCCCATAAATTTCCAAATTAAGCCCATAATTTTTCAAATTAAAAGTATTTAACATTCAATTTTATACCACATGCTTAATATTTTAATTTTGATTGATACTTTGATTCTCTCACGAAAATTTTTAGTATTTTTTTCTTAGCAAAGTGCAAGGTTATATCATCAAATATAGCACTTTTATTTCTTTAGTTTATATTTCACAAGTTTATGAAAAAAATTAAATGTAAGTCAATTGTTATTAGTTTTTAAAAATAAACTTTTTTTATTTTCAAAATTGTTTATATTGTTAGTACATAATATAATCTAAATCATATTTTGAAAGTAAGATAACTTTTACTTGGGCTCCTTGGAGGCTAAGTACAGGGTATTTAACGTTCCCATAAGAAAGGTTATATTTACTTCTAAATTCAAATTAGTTTTTAGATTATATTACACTAACAATAAAAACAATTTTAAAATTAAAATGACTTATTACCATAAAATGAATAACAGACTCTATTAAATTTTGTTTTCATCATGAATTTCATGCATGTAGTTCTCATCATTTCTATATAATCATGTTTACAGATAGGTACTCCATTTCATTCATATAGATATAAAATAAAAATACCATATAAGACAGCTGTCAGTGCATGCCTTGGAAAGGAAAGAGAAGCAACTGATTTCCATTCAGGATGCTTCACAGATAAAGGAAGTTGCAAAACAGAAGAGCAACTCACAAAGATATCATCATTCTTTGGACTTTTTGCAAATGTACATCCACCAACTAGCCATAATGAATGTTCACTAGAAACACAAGAAGAAAATGCACAGGCAAAAGGTAGTGAAGGCTCTTCATTCCATCTGAAAAAGATCACTTTTGAGTAAATCTAAATGTCATACTGACAGTGAATAAAGATGTACCAAATTAAAAAACCATATAACTTAATTACATACATTCATTCTATGCATTTCTAATAAAATCAATTTTATTGTAATACTTAATTTTATATTTGCAGTAAGTTAATCAAGGCAGATTAACTTTTCCAAAGGAAGTTAGTTAATAAAGATCTTACAGGCAACATGTGCACAAATGTGTTCATAGCAGGTGGTGACTTTGAAAAGCAAAAGGTGTAACTGAATTCATGAACTCCATGGGATGCCTATTTCAATGAACTCAAATGGACATGTTGATGAGTAGAATCAGTATGTTGGTATTTTCGATACCAAAGACCATGAGTTTATTTTCTGCTGCTGGCATGGATTTTCATAATTGTTCAAAATCAGCTTTAAGAAGTATGTTCCTGTCTATTTAGCCCTTGAACAGCAAAAGTAGCAATAGCACTACAAATCAAACCAGCTGGTAATTCAGAAATTTTACACTAATTAACACTTAGGGAATTAACACAGGGATAATTTCTATGTTGGAGAACCTGGGGGTCATTCAGTTTTTGTATTGTGAAATAAAAGATTCTTTAGTTCTTAGATTTAAAAGTGAAAAGAATGGAATCATCTAAAGAATTATATTGAAATAAGGCTGGGTATTGATTCATTCAGCCCATATAACAATTGGTTTAGTCTGAAGAGTCATTTGCATATCACATTTATGGTATGCACTTTATACAAGATATAGGTTTTTAGCATTTTTTTCTAAAAAAGATCAGGATATATATTATAAATACATCAATAAAGAATATAAAAAACAAACAAATCAGAATTTATTTTAAAATAATATTACAGTTGTATATTACAGTTACCAATTTAAAAAAAATTATTAAAGTAATAAAATAAAGTTTAATGTTTTCAATATGCATTAGGCACTCTTTTAAAAACTAAAGGTAAAATATACACTGAACAAATAAATTAAACAACTGAAAATGTATGTCAACAGTTGCTTTGCAGAAAATAATTAAAATTGATTTCAAATTTATATAAATATAGCAATCATGTTTTTAATGCTATTTAAGAATAACCTCTTCAGGGATGGATTGAAGGAGTAGACATTTTGTAACAAATGTTTGAGAGGTTTTCCAGAACTATCACTTGTAATGCCTCCAAAAATCCAGATACTGCCAGAAGTACAAGTTGCACACAATCCCATAGCTGGTTGTGGGGTAGAAGTTAATAATGTCCAGGTATCTTGATCAGGATTGTAAATTTCAACAGATGATAATATTCTATAAACACAAACAATTATACAGATAAGAATGCAAAATAAATTATGTTGCATCTATAAAAATTTAACTAATGACAATATTTTTATAGCGCACAGTATATGCATCTTAAGCATTTGCCTATACAATGCTGCAGAAACAGTTGACCATTTTATCATAGGAGCACCATATAGGCAGCCAACATTACTCCCTAAGACAACATAAACAAAGTTGGTCCTCATAATTTAGAAGCAGAAGACTAGTGATAGATGTAGAACAAAGTTATCCAATTGTAAGTGAAGATTTTATCTTAAATCTTCACTTACAACTGTGACCAATATGAAAGTCTCCTACTATCTCCTCTATCATCTGTATATCTGTGCTTTATTAAAGAATATGTTAATGGCACAAGGGACTAGTAGAATCTTTTGCAATCTTCAAGATTGATGAACTGTATCTTCCCACTATGTAAAAGGATAAATTTATTTTTATCATATCTCATTAAAAGATAATAGAACTCAGCATCTGCAGATTTAGAGAGAAGAGCATCTAGTAAATGATCCTATCTGTCCCAGAACTGGAGCAATTGGCCTAGAAATGTCCTTTTCAAGTCTTGCATCTGAAACACACAGGTTGGCAAGAACTCTTGATCATTAAATTAATAACAGTCAAAATTACTTTGGCAACTGACAAGGTAATATGATCAATAATATTAATCTTTTCATTTGTAATGGTCATTTGGTGAGAAAAGTACTTCCTAATATGTTTTATGGGTTTCAATTTTTGCATTTCCTTTTAAAGAAAGAATAGTATGAAGGGTATTTAAAGATCACTTCTGCCAAAGAATGATCCTTGCAGAATCAGGATGATTATACAGAACAATAAATAGCCAAATTCAGTTAATAGAATATGTTGAAAGTAATATGAAAAACACCAACCCAGTAATTATTTAGCATATAAAACATTGATCCAAAGCCAGTATTTCTCTCATGTATGTTTCTGTAATTACTACTGAATAGGAACTACAGTTCTATGATAATTCATGATAATAAAGGAATTAACACTAAAGGTAGCCTTTACTTTACTGCTAATAATTCAGTGAAAAAATGGTCTGAAAGGCCTAATGCAAAAAAATTACACTACATTTTAGATGATGTATAATTAAAATTAATTTTAAATAGTTAAGATTTGGGAAAACTAATGAATACTTATATCCAATATGTTAATATTTCCTCTTTTCAGGATTCAAAGGGAATACATCAATCAAGAAAAAAAATTTAATAACTTGTTATACATTAACCTGAGAAATAATGATTTACATGCAAATTGAAAGGCCTGTATTATTTAAAGCTTCTAAACTTTCTCAGAGACACATAAATCACACTTTTAAGTTAATGTGGGCTAAAACATTTAGAAAAAAACTAATAAATTACATTTTTATAAGAGATTCATTTCAAATGTTTAAAATCCAAATTAGATACAGCTAAAAAAAGCAAATATTCAAAAACATTAATAATTATTTTCATATATTAAAAAATAATTCTTCAAATTATAATAAACATGTAATTCTTACTTTGTTTAAGAACATCTGTCTCCCCAAATACATATAAAATTATTTATATAAATCAATAGCCTGGGTTTCTCTATAGTCACCATATTTCTACATCATTTTGCATGTCTGACATTTAAATTACTTTCATTTTATAAAATATCAATTACTCAATGCACTAAATACTTTTATGTCAAAGATATAATTTAATTATATAATACTGAGAAGCATGTAATTCTTACTTTCCTTGAGAACATCTGCCTCCAAATACGTATAAAAATGATTTATGAGAAGCAATAGCATGACTTGCTCTGGCAGTGACCATATTTGCACATCTTTTCCATTGCCTATTATTTAAACTTAGTCTATCAGTTGAAGATACAGCTAACATTTCTCCATGTTCTCGTTTTAATAGAGAATAACCTCCTACAACCAACAACAAAGAAAAACTTTTCACAAATATTTTAAGAAATATTTGATTCCTATAAAGAATTATTTGATTCCTATATCCTATAAAGAATACCTGTTTTAATTATATATTGAAAATTAAATAAAAAATTTATAAAAATATACATTTCTGGAAATAATACAAAATGATGGTTTGTTGGTTGACTACAATTTATCAGCACTGGATTCTCATGAGGAAATCAGATTGAAATTAAATAAAGATTCAATAATGCCTAACATCCAGAAAGATGTGCTAATAAAAGAGAAATATTACAGTAAAGTCTAGGTATAGAAATAGAATCCACTTAAATGAGATTTCCTATATTTAAGAGAATCTGTATGGAGGTTTTACAATGTAACACTAAAAAAAAAAAAAACTACAGAAAACCAAAAGAAAAACCAATAAGTTGAATGATTTAGAATATTTAAGTCATTTAATTAAGAATAAATGAAAATTATTTAAGTCATGTTTTCATAGATGTTTTTGTGTTTACAACTGAACACAAAAAAATTATGATGTGAAATAATGCTTAAATTCTTAAAAGTTATCTTTGTTTGTACAAAGATTACATTAAACTAAGGATTAATTTACTATATATTATGCCTTAGAATTTTTATTTTAATGAACTGCATATTTAAAATAAATGGAAATGTTGTTCATCTGATTGTAAAAAAATTTAAAACATTTCAAAACCTGTTCCAAGATTATTCCTTTATACTATAAAAACACAACTTTCCATAACCACCTAAAACCCCAATTCAATATAATGCAAAGAATTTATAATAAAAATTTTGATTTTACTTTATTAAAAATTCTGTTATTTATTATAAACATCAAATTGTAAGTTTCCATTATTCATTTTTGTCTGAGTAATAAAGCAATGATAATATTCATGAACAATTTTTTTAAAGTTTTTAGAATAAATTTCAAATATATTCAAAACATGAAAAGGAAAAATTTACCAGTAACATAAACAAACTGTTTATCCACATCTAAGATACAAGCATGATAACATCTTGGTTCAATCATAGTACCATAATACTTCCATGTCCTACTGTTCAACAGATACTGAAAGATTGAGCTGCCTACAGATACAAAATTATAAAAACTTATTTAACAATTAATGGATAAAATTACCTAGTAGAATATATTCACATTTTCAAAAAGTCACCAAACAAATTACCTTTAAATTAATAATAAAAAATTATTAATGTCTAATCATATGTTCATCACAAAGTTATGGTATATACATATATTCTATAATTACTCAGCTCCCAATCCAAAACAAAAAAATAATAATAATAATTTAATAATAATTGCTGAAATATAAGCAACATCAAGAATTTTGCTGCAGTATTGGTCATCCATTAAATCTATGTTCTATATTATGATTATGACAGCATATGCTTGTAATAAGAATAATCTTCATTTACATTATCTCCATCTATATGTTTTACTCAGAAATACAAAATAATTTATATTTAAAAAAATCACAGCAACATTTTGATTTATTTGGATAATCTTTTGATTTATAAGATTTACCAATTATTTAAATTTAGAAAATATATCAGATAATTACAAGCAAACTTATATTCAACTATAATAACCCACTTGCCTAAAACAAAGTCATTATGATCAAAATCAATAGTATCCCTTCTCAGTGCCAAAGATGGATTCAGGCCACCAAATATTAAAATAGAAGTTTCACAAGAGCAAGTTGAAAGAGGAAGACTGTGAATAAAATGAGGCTCTATGTTCCAACAATTAAATGTACCATTCCTGTTAATAAAGTCACAACTAATTAATCATTACAGAAAGAAATCTATATAATTTACATAATTTTAGCAAACTTGTAGAAAGAAAAAATTGCATACAATAATATGATATATATATATATATATATATATATATGTAATCGTCCAGGGGACCAACCCAGCCCCGAACTTACACTTGAAAACTGCTTTTGAAATTGCCCCTATTATTTTCCTCAGCCTGGGCATGCTGGGCTGCAAAGTGTCCTGCTAACCATCCATTAGAAAGAAGCACATCATTCGTAGTGGCCGAACTTAACTTTATTTCATCCTATAAATGTAGCACGGAATCCAGAGACCTCTGAACCAGACAGTGTCAGAACGCTCTGAGATGGGCTAAAACCTGTGTGTGTTTTTCTGAAGTGGGAAAAATGATGAGGCAACTATTTTAATTGCTTATAGAGAGTAACCTTTGACTAGAGCCATCTGTAAAGTGTGGCGTCTCAGAGGAGCATTACTGCTGATCGTTACAAATTTTCATGGGAAAGTTATAACTTCCTAATTAAAATGCCAGCCATATCATTTTCTGTTTTGGGAATCATAGAAAGTATTTTGGGGTTACGCTGAAGGAATGAAAACATCCTCCATTAACTTGGATGGCTGGGAAATATGGTTAATATAAAGAGAAGAAATTAAGATCTAGAATAATGAATGGGGAAAAGGGATAATTTTGTATAGACTTTAGGGCTTAGATATTGATATTATTACATATATATATATATATATGTATGTATGTATATGTGTATATATATACGTACTCAATATTTTTGTTAAAAAAAAATTTAAAAAAAACATGAAATAATTTTATAATCTCTTTTTTCTATACTGACTTCCAAAATTACTTATTCAAAATCGACACAATTGACTAACTTCAACAGAATAATAAAAATCATTAAATTTCAGTAACTTCTCAGCCATTACCTTAAAAAAGGAAGATAAAACTGTGTTTTTATTTATGAGTAATTTGTACTTGTCAATTCACCTCTGTATAAGCATATGAGCCATGTGGTATATATTTTTTAAAAAATCCACAACTAAAATATTCAGTTTTAAAAAAATAAGTAGAATGTTTCTATTTTACAATGTATTTATCTTAAATTTTATCTCATTTTGCATAAAAAAACATTAAAATTTTCTTTAATCTATGTTCACTATGCTGCTACCTTCTTAACTTTTCTATTCAGAGCATTCGTAAACTTTATCTCAATAAATAATTTCTAAGTTCTTAAATTTATTTATATAAGCATTTTTAAGTTGTCCTAATAAAATCAAAATGAATGTTAAAAAAGACCAGACCTGCCTCTATTTATATAATGCCCCTTATATGAAATATACCATGTCAATTGAAAGAATTTATCATGTACAATGGAGTCTATTATTCTCACATTATTTGTTCCTCACATAGAACACTTAATTCATTTGATCCCAAATTCATCCCCACAGAATCCCCACAGAACTTATTTTTCCTAAATTCATCTTTCCTGGATTATTCAGTTTTCATCATCTATAATTAAAAAATTTCAGTCTCATTGCTTCCTCTTCCCAGAAGTTTTGATTTATGGAACTATTATGTAGACTATGATACAACATCTATAAGTCCATAATTTGCAAGATATAATCAATGTTGAAAGAGATAAATATTCCTCACTCTCAGAAAACAACTTGACTTTCTATTGTACTCCATATAAATATTCTCCACTTTCTCAGCTAGTGAAAAAGTTAAACAAAATACTTTTTTAATTTATTCAACAGCAAGGCAATTTCATGCAAAAATCAACAAAATTCAAATTTATGAATTGATTACTCTCTAAAGTCTTAAAATTTTGTAGATAAATTATCAATCACAAAAAACAATATTTGTTAAGGCATTACCAATAAATATACCTCTATAATAAGACAAAAGAAAGTGGTAAATATTACTAATATAGCCCTACTTTAACAAAAACTGCTTGAAAATTGGTAAAACTAGTCTTTAGAACCATGACCAATAGTTTTGTCTGTGTTTATACAAAATACCAATGAAAACTATAATGACTACATAAAGAATTGGAGCTTGAACTAAATAAATTTTTTAAAAAATTACATGCTTTATTATTGTTAAGCTAAATTTAGCTGCAAAAGAGGATGCCATTTGTTTGAGTAAAAAAATAAACAGGTCAATAAAGATGATGGAATTTATGAATGTTAAATCTTGATGTAGTAACAGATTCAGTTAGTCAAGAAAACTTTTCTTGTTTTTTAAATAAAATTCAAAATTTTTTTCTCTGACACAAATTTTATAACATCACTTACATAAATAATACAAATTTAAGAGGTGATATTTATTTGTATACCAGCTGATTCAAACCTAGTCTTTGGTCTAAGTATTAAAGGCTCATTCGTTTCCAAATTTAATTAAGTTTTTAGAATATACTAAACCAGCAATATATGAAATTTTGGAAATATAAGAATTCAGTTTCATAAAATAACACGTCATCTAAATTTTCTTCCAATAAACAAATACACATTGCAAAGGACAAAATATATACACAAATACAGGATATATATATATATATATATATATATATATATATATATATATATGTGTGTGTGTGTGTGTGTGTGTGAAGAGAGAGCAATTTTGTTTTAATATAAATATACATTAGAGAAATCTTTAAATAGCTTTATGTTTATTATTCCTTAAAAAGTTTAGTTGTTAATAATTTATAGTTATTTTGATAATTAAGGCTTGATTATATTCTTACATGCAAAACAAATCTATATAATCTAAGTATTTCAGGTCTAATCTTTTATGTATAACTAAATGAAATCAAAAACTTACTCATATAAAATATTTGATGACGGCATTTTTCCCATGATTCCAAAATTAGGGTCTAAAGGAAATGGTAAATTACAAAATTGAGAAAAAGTTTCTTCTGGATAAGTTGGAAAAACTGAAGACTGTGACTTTGTTCCTAAAGGATGAGTTTGAAATCCTTTAGATGGATCAAGTGGTATACTTATTCCTACAGTTATAGCTGCTTCTTCATCCTTAAATAAAAATGCCAAATCAAGGTAAAGAATAAATAAAATGAACTACTAACTTCTAAAGAATCCTACATGATAATTACAAGTAAAGAAAATTTTATATTCATAAATAAATATTAAACTTTCATTATTTGCTATCTTCATTTCTGAACAAACTAGTAAATATTTAGAAATTAGGATTATTGTTAATCAGATTATTGGTAATAACCCAAATAAACCCCAAGAGTTTTTATGGAAAAAAACACTTTCAGACAAAAGAGTTTTTTTTTCTTTTAACTTCCTGCAGTACATTCGTAACTTTTACTTTATGTTGACTTCTCTTGAGCACAATGCTGCACTTTCCAAAATTCCAATTTAATGCATATTAATAGAGTATAAGCAAGTCCATTCTTAGAAAAAATAAAATGCTACTGATTGTGCAGAATAGTTTTGAATTTTTATTGTTTATTATTGCCTCATACAGAGTAAGAAAAGTATTGCAATTGCAAATTATTTCAATTTAGAATGAAATATCTCAATGTAACAAATGATAATACTTCAAGTCTTCACCAGAGAGGACTTGAGCTTTACTCATAACACAGTTACATTGAAAATTCAAATCTTTTTTGAATGCTCAAGACAATGTACAAATGATAATTCTAATGGTGCATAATACAAAATAACAAAAATAGACATTTGATACAATAGGAGTACAAGAGAGTCATGTGGTGATCACATAATTTTCTTTATTTTAGTCATTTGAAGGATTTTTACACCATTCTGGAGACAAGGAATTGAGATGTCTACTAAAAAAAACTAAATTTACAAAATCTACTAAATTTGCTTTTCAAACATATACACCCCTTTTTTATTTAACTTAATGTCTTAATCTAGCTTTTAGGGCCTATATAAATTTTTAATTTTTCATACCCTTGACTAAGGAATTGAACAATAACCCTAATGATTAGTTTGGAGTAACTGTTAAACAGGAGATCACATTTTTTTTTTCCTGTGCTTGTAGATCTTCAAGCTTCTGAAAATATTTAAGGGTAGCCAAGCAAACTTTAGACAAGTGGTTGCCAAAATTATAAAGACTCTGAGCTACTGGGCTCTTTTTAAATCTTATTGTGTGCCACCAAGAACTCATATTTTTTGGATAAATGATTAGAGTTAAATCATTAAGATGGGCTTCTGCTAGGTGTTTCTTTCTCCACTTCCCTTTGTACACTTCTATCCTCCTTTAGTGGTGCAATGAAAAGAAATAATTTTTTAAATTTAAAAAGAGACAACATGAACATGATGCTGAAATTTACTTAAAATCTTTCTGTGAGTTACTGAAAACCTCCCAACAAGCTATTGGAAACTTGTGTTCAACAGTTTTGTGACCCCTGTTTTAGACCATAAAGGTACTTAGCCCCTTTAAAAGCTCAATTTATAGGACACTTGTAACACTATTTTGCTTATAGGGTTGTAAACAAGAATTTTGTGGTTATTTACATTGACTGCAGTTTCAATTTAACTTTTCCCTTATTATATATATATATATATATATATATATATATATATATATATATATATATATATATATATATATATATATATATATATATTTTAAAATACCATTTATTCTGATAAGAGAATAGATTCAACATAAATTTACAAGTATCATTTTCTAGATCCAACCATATATTTAAAAATTTTAGATGAATAAAAATATTATGTCCTTTTACTTCTGACATCATCTAGTAGTTTAATAGTTTAGTTAATTTCACAATACTGAATTTGGAGTTAAATATCAAAAGAACTGAATTTCTTAAAGTAAACAAGTTAATAGCTATTTCTTTGAAGTTTAGTATGCAGTTTAAGATCCTATGAAAGATTTCATAAGCATATTTCCAGGTTTTTTATATCAAAAGCCATATTTGAAAATTAGCAATTATTAATTCCTCTGTACAATTAAATCCTAGCATATGTTTTAATATTTTTTTTTATTTTAACAGCTAAACTAAATACCCTTTCCAATAATATCAATACTTCTAATGCATATTCGATATTTAAAATTAAATCATTGATGTTTTTCTTAACTATGTACATTATTTTATGTTATATTAGAACATGTAAGGTAAATCTTTTGGAACTTAAAGGTAACTAGATTGGGTCTTATTGCTAAAAGTTGAATCTAAATGGATATAAAAAATCTGAATAGCTCTATGCTGTCTTGGATTTAGATATTCTATTATATCCAAACCCAAACAGGTCATAGTGCCCTGCTCTTGGAGAATGCACGCTTCCCTCCCTTCCCACAAGCTGCAGTACAGATGATTTCATTCATTTTGGCAATATATATTGATATCCCATAGACCAGCATAAAAAGGCAATGCCCTATATGTGTTGCCACTTGACTATTTAGATTTCACTCCTAAACATCAAGGCACTTTTAATTAAGAACATTCTATATTTAGTAATTGGTAATAAACTCCTATATTTCTAACTGATCTATAAGCTGTCAAGCTTTAAAATAACCTTATTTTAAAATTCTAAACCATATCATACTGAGTAAATTTCTCTAAGATTGTCTCTTAAAATTCATCTTTGATTTATTACAGGATAAAAATTCAGAAAGGTATATCAATATTATTTCCTTCTACAGATCTTTTACATTTCATCCATTTTTTTTTAATTAAAACTCTGCACACAAAAGCTTTATTTATATTCACTACTTGTTCCTCATTTCTTCAATCGGCAGTAAATTCAAATTGGTGATACAAGATGGTATGAACATATATATCACTCTTTTATTCTAGATAGCCGTGGGTTATTTTTCCGATGCTTTTCAAACCAAACTAATATTTATCAAGTAAACTTTAGAAAACAATTATAATATTTAAATAAGGCTAAATTCTATTAAAACATTATTTCTTTTATATCTCATTTTAATTTTGCTGTCTTCATTATTTGCAAATAATAATGCTCAAATTAAAACAAGTAAATAATAAAATTTATTATCTGAGAATATTTAAGGAAGGATTATTACGAGGAATCCTCTTCTTATTAACTACATTGTACATGAACTTTTACAAAGCCCTCTAAAACTCTTATTAATTTACTTATTAAATTGACATTACAGCTTAAAACTTTTTAAAAGGAATTGTAACAAAGAAACAACCTCTATATCCATACTATGGACAAATGCGTAATAAATTGTTCAAGGCTTTAAAGTTTAAATTTTAAGATATATTTCCAGTATTTCAACTACACAAAATTAACCAGAGAATACTTGTCACAGAAAACAGAAACTTAAATTATCGCTCGCTTTCTAAAATCGATATCGATTATATATTTAATCGAAAAAAATATAAATTAAAAAGCCAATGGTAAAAAAAAATCTTAACTGATACCGAATTTCAAAATTTTAAATACTAATAAAACACATTTTTATTCTTATTAAAAATTAAATAAATAAATAAATATAAAAATATGTGATTTAAGTGACGCAATACAGTGTCCTTTTCTCCCTACACGCACATTTCATTTGGCATGCCTGTTTCAGCACCGGTCTGAAGAGGTGTTTAGCTGCAGTTTCTTATGGATTTGTTATAGCAGTCTTTGTTTACAATTTTTATTTCTGTCTCTTTTTCAACCAATACTAAGTTTTTTCTTCATTAAATTGAAAGCTTACAATTTGCATTGTATTATAATAAATAGTTATTTTATTTTTCAAGAAGTGCAATGTCTTACTGCGTTTCTCATGGTACTATTTTAAATCAATTTTATTTGTTTTATGTCACCTTTATAAAATAATTATTTAAAATTTACTTTTTGTGTGTATTTTGTTAATTTTCTACATTTGAAAAATAATAATAAATATTAGTTTGAATCGTGGGCCATTTATGAAGGCTAGTGTTTTAATGGAGCAGTTAAAAAAATTTAATATATTATTATCCCATCTAATGAACTGTGCTATATGTTAGTTCTCTATTGAGTTCTACTCATAATAGATACCCGCAAGGTCTGGTTATGTCTCGTAGGTAGCTGAAAGTAAAAGGTAGTACTACAAACCAAACTGATAAAGTTCATCAAACAGAAAACTAATAAAAGTAAAGCTGATGTCATAATAGAATCACTTGATAAAATGTAATGATACATGCGACTAGTTTATTTGTTAATATAAAAGACAATAAGGACACTTTCATATAATATTTGTAATGTCTTTGAAACTCATAATAATTAAAATGTTTTTGCAAGACTATATGTTGTTTAGGTAATTAAAAAAAATCTTATTTAGATTTTTAAATACAGCTATACTTTAAACGACAGTAGTATTAAATTGCACTTTTTAAAATTTTAGTTGGAAATGGAGAAAAGTATGAAACAATATCCATAATATAACAATAGCAAGAATGTTAAATTTACAAGTTTTAACTTTGAAGTTACCCCTAATTAGTAATCTTTTGTTTTTGAAATAGTATAACTTTAATTTACTCTGCAAATTATTTTTAATTTATGAAACTTTAAATGTCAATAAAATAATTTGAAAACACTAAGTGGATGTGTACATCTTTTTGAAATCTGTAATAATTCACTTTTAATAACTTCTGGCGTATTTCTTATACAACTGTATGGTGTTACAATGAGCTGCATGTGTAAAAATTACTAAGTAATTAAAATAAGTTTTGTATAAAAATTTGTTTATAACGCTTCCATAAAAAAATGAAAAATTATTAAATTGTCTGTAAAAACCTTAAAATCTCCAGTCTTTATTAATATAAAGTAACTCAATTATTTGTCCTTTATATTCAAAACATGGGTTACATTGAGTATCTGGATAGTGTTTGTATTTTAAACATTGATCAGATACTCAGTAGAACTTGTATGCTGTTAGGGCTGTAAACTGATTATTTAATGCTAAAAAAAAAAGAATGATACATGTAATTGTTTTACTTTGTTTTGAAACAGTATTTTATTTCTTAAAGGGAAAGACAGGGTGATGTTTCTGACAGAAGAAGAATTAAAGAAACCTAGTTCTGTAGTATTACCAGATGATGAAGAGCCACATGGTTAGTATATATTGCTTCCTGCAAAAAATATAAATATCTAAGAATCGGAAGTCATATGTGGGAAAAGCACATAATCATGTTTTAAATTTTTAATTCTAAATATAGTGAGAGTTGTAACTGTATTTTAGTATTCTTTTAAAGGCACTATAAAAAATAGTGTTTTTATATTGCATATTAAACTTTAACCCAGGTATGCATACCTACCACCTCACTTTCTTCAATGTTTTTTCCCACATTTATTTCGAAAATGGATTATTCCCTGTGCAGCTGTAAAGTTGACAGTCTAAAGCTCTAGGCTATATAGCAAGAGTAGCAGTAGAGAGCTATATCTTACAATAAATGAAGTCATAGTCTTTAAAAAGGAACAAAATTATTTATTTTACCAAAACATAAAAACAGCTGTTCAAACAACACTGATGTGAAGTAAAGTAATATATGTGTATACATATGATTTTGATTAAATTACAGGACATAATACTGATGACGATAACAGAAAATAAAGTCATAGTTTCTGAAGAGATCACCTACTTCATAGAAATGTTTCAATAGAGTCAACAAAAAAAAGTAACAGAACAACAAAGGTCATTGTTGATGAGGGAGGATAGGTTGAAAAATTCTATAAATAATACTTTGGAACAGCTTTGAATGGGTATGTCATACCCCTGCACAATCATTTTTGTTACATTTTGTGGGTAGAGGAGCACATTTTTAAATCACTTTATTATTGTTCATTATCTCAATTATGATAAGGAAATGCAGTGTTTAAGAAGTTACTGACTGTTCCTTCGGGTAAAGAAATTTTTAACTAAGAAGATACAAAACCAAAATATAATAATAACCAGAGCTCTTCAAATGAAATCAAATAGTTTGGAAAAAATTAAAGATGCTGATTCAAATAAATATGGTTATTCCTCTGAAGGGATAACATCACGAAATGAAGAAAAGAAAACTTTAATTCTAATGTAAAGATCTCAGTGACAACATTACTATGAAATTACAGAAAAATACATTTAAATTACATAAAAATATGTTTGTCTCCTTTGGAAGCTTGAAATCTACTGATACCTTGTGAAATGATGCATAGTTTTAAGAAATGGGTTGATACTTTCATTGATCCAGTTAAAGAACTCTTTCTTGAGAGAGATATGCTGAGTATAGTAAGGAGTATATAAAACAAGTTCTTGAATACCTAAATAAAAAAGAACAGAAAAACTATGTTTCTGAAAACTGTGATACAAAAATATGTATAGAACTTATGGCATGTATTTGCAGAAAATGTCTTGTTTGTAAATAACTTTATTAAATATGCTCATGAATGTATTATGCACTTTATCTTTAGTGTATTGATTTTATGGTAGAAAATAGGAAGAAACACCTATGGGTGTGAGACACCCCTTTGCATGTAATCTTCTACATCTTCCTAGCACTTGTAATACCAGGGGTTTTTTTTTGGGGGGGGAGGTTTAATATAAAGTATATAATATATTACAAATTTTAAATAAATATTATACAAATCTTTACATGTATGTATTTATCTAATATCATTATTTTAGTTTCTCTTGTATAATTGTAAGAAGATAAGATCTAACAGTTCTCACTCTTTTCTAATATTTAAAAATTTTAATGCTGCATCTATGCATTCTTTTATTAAAGGCATGAGAAAAGTTTGTTATACCTTAAATTCAAATATATTTTTACATTTTTATAACAAGAAGGTAGTTTGGTTATGAGCAGGAGAGTTAATATCAGTAAATATGGTGGAAATTAGCTTGGAAAAAAAGCATTTTAAAGTAGATTTGGGAAAAAACAGTCACCTATTGCATTGCATAATATTGTAGTGCATACATATGTACTGCAGTCATATAAATTACTTTTGAAATAACTCTTAATACTGTTTCATACTCTTTGCACTTGATGCTAGAATTAAAATTCTTATTCTCTTTGCTGTAAAGAATGTAATCACCAGTAAGTTTAAATAGTGTGAGTTTTTCTGTTTCTATGCTTCTATTATTCTTAAGTAGTAGAACTTATTAGTTTTAAGTGTACTAATACATTTTGTGTTATAGGTCTTCTTCTTCCCAATGGCGAAATAAATTGGAATTGCCCTTGTCTGGGAAACATGGTTGTTGGACCATGTAGTGTAGAATTCAGAGAATCTATATCATGTTTCCATAAAAGTGCAGCAGATCCTAAAGGAAGTGATTGCATGGAACAGTTTAGAGCAATGAATGATTGCATGTCTAAATATCCATCATTATACAAGGCAAATGATGAAGAAGAAAATAAAGTGCATAATTTAGAAGAGGAGGAATCTATAAATTCATCAAAAAGCCCTGAGGATTCAAATAATGCAATTACTTCAGAAACGAATAATTTAACGAAAGCATAACATAAAGTTTATTATTGAAATAGCATTTATTAATGTTTTTATCTTGTACAAAAGATATTGAACAGTTAAGGATTGACATATTTTAATTTCTAAATGTAATGTGCTTACTAAAATAATCATAATATTTAGCATATTTAAAACTAGTATTCAACTTTACAAAAATTTAAATCTTAAAAAGCTGTTTTGAAGAAAACTTAAAGATTTTAATATGTTTAATCAGAGTAGCAGAATCATCTTTATATATTGTCAGTATCTGTTAGAATGCCATACTGTGGTGAATTCAGCTGGAAAATTTCAGAAATTCCAATGTTTATGATCTTTGGAAATACATTGGATAATTTATATTCTATTTTTAAACCTATCATCATATTTGTTTACTCTTCTCTGAAATGATGTTTGAGATAGTTGGTCATTGTGAAAAGTTTGTATTGAAGTAATATGAAAATTTTTTTAACATTTGAAAAATGTTTTTACTGGGAGAAAAATTAATAAAAGTCTATTTAATAACAGCAATCAAATTAATGTATTATTGGCATATTTATATTTGCATTGCTGAAGTATTTATAAAATAAAGTAATTGGTTTTGTATAAATTACTTCAATATATGTATATTTACTATTGTGTTAAATAACATATTTAAAAGCTAAAATCAAAATAGAAAATAAATGCTCAAAAATCTGTCAATTTGTACCAGTGTGGAACAATTTTTCTGCTATACTACACATTTATAGCTGTTGAGAGATTTTGATTGTACAAATTATTTTTTTGTTTCTAATAATTGTATTTGTTAAATATTTTTTATGCTGTATAGTAGGCATTTGAAAGCAATAAAAAAAAGATTAAGTGGAAAAAAATTGTTGCTTACAATGTGCATTATATAAACTACAGCTGCTGGTTAAAAAATAAATTGTGAACAAAAAAAAATGCAAGGAGTAATTTGAAGATAACTTAATGGGTTTTTTTATTTTAAATAATACTGTAATAATTACATGCATAATTCAATTATCTTTTTAAATTAATAAAGACTATGTTTTAGAGCAAGTTTTAATAAATATATATATATATATATATAAAGTATAACTTATCTCTAAAATTAATACCTTATTGCTCATTTTTAAGAGAACTTTATATGAGTTAAACCTGAGTCATCTGTTGTAGTTTCATTTTAAAAGTAGACATTAATATTTTTGGAAACCCATTCTAGCCTAATATTTGATTATTTGCTAAGCAGAAACAAATGTTGGCTTTTTGTAAATAACTTTCATGATCATAAATCTTACTCTTGTACTGGCCAGTAAAATTGACAAAAGTTTTAAAATATAAAAATGGTCTTAGTTTCTGATAATTTTTTGTTGATAAGGATATTACTTCCTTCCATTACCAAAATGGCAGAAAAATCAAGTCGGTTAAGTCCCATGGTTCGGTTTGGTTTGGAGCACTACGATCTACTGTTTTGCACACGAGGGCTAATGAGACCGGGACCTACGGTGTAAAGCCGATTCCGAACGGCTACAAACATCCATGCCAGCAGCGGGATTCGAACCCGCGAACTCCGGTTCCGAAGAGCAGCGCTCTAACATTCGGCCATCGTTCGGTGGGGTTAAGTCCCATAACACCCAGGTAAATTTCTTACTTCCTCTTATACAAGGTAGAATCTCCAAAGTAGCAGCAGCATTAGCTCTTAGTCTTTAGCTAAAATTAGGATGAGATGCCATACTAATACTGATGAATAAAAGTTATAAATTCTAAATGAAGATAGAAACAGAGCTATAGTAATTTAAATATGAATATGAAATAATTACATGTATAAATACAAATATTTAACTGTAATATTAACTACCGGAGATTTGAATTGCCAAGCACCTACTCTCCACTTCTGTGTGTCCGTGACCAGAAACCCTCACTTATTTAGAAGTTTTTTGAAGCAATTTTTTTCTTCACATTTAGTTAAAGTCAGATAAGTAATAAAACCTACAAGATTCATTTTTGTTTTATTACATTAGACCATTTTTTCAGTAGGTTTACTTGGTTTTTCTTAAATCAAACTGAATTTAGCACATATTGAATTTGATTTAAATTGGTTTAATTGAAATAAAACAACATTGAAGAGGCTTTCTTGCAATCTGCTGCTGTTAGTAAGAATGTAACAAAAATTTTAATTGAAAAATTAAAGAGTTCATTTTAGTTCTAACCTATTTTCTGAGACAAACTTATGATAGCACTGCATCAATAAATGGTTAATTGAGGGTTTTTTTTTTTTTTTTTTTTTTTTTTAAGTTCTCACACTATCTTATATGATTTGTAAGTTATTGCTAAAATAGATTGTCTACTGAATATACATATCCCCTAATTTACGTAGTAGGTTATGATCTTCTGGATTTATTGTTGAATAATTAAACTTGTTTTTCTAAATTTTGTAATTGGATGAAATTTGCTGTTTGCAAAAATTTTTTGTCAATGTTTTGATCTTTAATCAAAGATATATAGAATAGCCCTTTCTCTTTCCTTTAAACTGAAAACATATTCTAAGATCAACCTTAAATGGTTAAAAGGTAAGTCTTAATCCACTCATACAATGGTTTGGACTTCCTAAAAATGATTGTAGAATGTTTCACTAAAATTGATAATTTCCATAATTCAAATTGAACACCAATTCTTGAATTATCCTAAAATGCACTCACACTTTGGCTTTTGTTAAGATAAACAAAATAGTGATTAGATTTTTTTTTATTGTTTTTGATCTTGCTATTAATAAGTCAAATAAGGCTAATTCTTAATAACACTGTATAAAACCTAACAATGAAGATTTTTTTTCTTTTATGTTGAAGTTACTCATGAAACAACCATTTATCACTTTTTTAAAGCTAATCAGATTTTTATTACATACCTTAGTCCTTTTTAAAAAATGGAATATCAAGTTATTTCTGCAAAAGTTAATCTATGTAGAAGCTCTGTTCTAACAATCATGCATGTTAAAATGTAATTTTAGCATACAATAACTCTAAGATTTTTTAGACATTTGCACTATAAGTCCATATGAATACTTAATTATTCATAGCACCATTTGGTCTTTGGAAGATTGCTTGAATAAATAATTTAATGAATAATAAACTCATTTGAAAATACTTCCACAATCAACAGTTAGATTTCATTCATGCTAACAATTCTGTTAGCATGGCTGAAATCGGTATAAAAATCTCATTTGAAATCTGATTCTGAAGTAAGGAGTAAGTGAAAAACAAATTCATTGGCATTGACATAACTGGCACCTTGGACTGAAGATCCATTATCCCCAGTATATACACAGTTATGTAAGAAACCTTAAACTAATATGGCTGACACTATGATATATATAAGAAATAGGAGAGAAGATGAGAGAGCAGACAGGGAAACATAAAACTATAAACAAGTATATGTGTAACAGGACCTTCTCTTTTTTTTTTTTTTTTTTTTTTTTTTTTTTTTTTTTTGTAAATATATATATATATAAACAGGATATATGTAGTAGCTTTTTATCTCCCAGACCATATGTCCATAAGGATCGCCAGAATTAGCCTGAAGGGCTTAAAGTGCTTTCTCTGATCATAGTCAGGGAGATCAAAGATTTCTTTATTGTCAATGTTTGCACTTTTTTTATATAAGTTTTTAGAGAGGTTATTGATTTAGCTTCTAATCAAATCCAGGTCTTAGTGCAGCATAATTTTTGACATATATCTATTAGGTTTCCTTATACCACTTAGAATTTTAATTTGAATAATTTGTAGCCGCTGTATCAGTGAGTTGGAAGCCGACCCCAAAACCAGGACAGCTTAAAAGAGAATGCCTATGAATGGATTTACATAATAAAATATGTTCCCCATTCAGACCTGATTTTGGTACAGGAGGTGAGCAAGGGAGTATTTAGCTTTGTTAAATTTATCCATAATGAAGTTCATGTTTTTGTTTAAAGTACACCCCAAGAAAACTCCCAAGGTATTTTATTTTCCTCTCAAAGTAAACTAGCTGATCGCCTACCATTACCGGAGGAGGGGAGAAATTCTGAAGCTGTAAAAGATCGCTTTTGTTTGTTCTGGATTTATTACGAAGAGAATAGAACCTAGCACAGAGCACTTTGTAATCCCAGCGCTAATGGACCTGTATGGGGTGGACTACGAAGAATCAATCAAGGTAAGAGTGAATTGAATGAATCACGGTAGAGGGGAAATTGTACTTGATTAGTTTGTAGATGAGTCCACTGTGCTATGCTTTGTAAAATGCCTTCTCGATGTCAAAAAAAATATTGTATCCGGTTCTTGAAACCATGAGTTCGAATTCCTAAACCGCTGAATTAACTGAACCTGCCTCTCTACTTTTCAATACCTCAATCAGGGACTAAAACACGGTACCTGCTTTTCTATACCTGAGTCCACAAGACAAATAACACAGGACTGCGAAATTGAAAATTTTGGAAAATACAAGAGAAGCTTTTCCAAATTTTTAAGTTATTTGGTATGCTGATTTCGAGAATGACCTGCATTTTTTTTCCACCATGTCAGAATTTTTGGTAAAATTGATGTACATTTTACTGGCAATGTCCTAAATGAAAAAAATGCTCTCGAACTGTTAGCTTGTTCTAACTGACAACAGTAGGTTTTATCTATTCATGTGAGTTTATTTAATCTGTTTATGATGAGGCATATTAATTTTTAAACAACAATTAAAATTAAAAATGTATACATTTAGTATATAAAGAATGAAAACCATCGCAACCAGAACGCATGAACTGCACCAGGGCGAGACAAAAAGTTCCCTCGTTATTAAATTATTTTACATTAATTTTATAAGAAAAACCCTAACGACCTGTTTTTACGTTTTATTAAGGTTTATATATATAATAAATGTAAGTTTGAAATATATTTGAAACTCAATAAGAAACAAAGACATTTAAATTTAGTTTTGTACATTTTTCCGTTAAAATTTCTTTTGGACGTTCTTCTTTTACGTTCAATCTTATCTTCATCTCTTGCTAACATCCAAGAATAGTTGGCAAGCATATTCTTATTCCACCTTCCTTGATATTTTCTCTCCATATCCTTGATGTCTTGGTGGAACCTTCTTCGTGTTCTTCGCTGACGGATCCTAAATTTTCAGGGAAAAGTCCAAATGCGATTGGAGGAAATGCAATTTTACACTCATGGTGCAGCCCAACACTTGAAATTTGTCTAGCATGTTGCCAATTGTTTTAAATTTGGGATCTTTGTGATTGCCCAGAAATTTTTCCACAACATCAACATCTTTGAAGGCAACCCAAGCTTCTCTTTCCTTTAATGTCATAGTTATCTCAAATTTGTTATTCTTAATAAGTTTTCAGTTGTCTGGTTCTACGAAGACTCCCTCTTTCAATTTGGCTTCAGAAAATCCAGGAAACTTTTTACACATATATTTAAAGCAATCACCATCTTTTGGAAGAGCCTTAACAAACTGTTTCATAACACCTAATTTTATGTGCAAGGAGGATAGTAATAATTATTTATTTTTTTGGATCAACCAAGCTTCCTCAAATTACATTTTTGGTGCCTGGCACAAGATTCTGCCTTTTGGGCCAATTTTTTTCTGACCCAATTGTGTTTTGTCTCGGCTGTCTCACAAATAAAACATGGAAATTTTGTATACCCGTTTTGTTGACCGAGAAGCATGGTGATGATTTTTAAAGCACCGCAAATGATCCATCAGTGGTTGTCATATTTTATTTTGTTGAGAACGAGAGCTAGGTTTTCATACCTTTCTTTTAAATGCACCGAGTGTCCAACTGGCTCAGATGCCCATTGGTTTCCTTGATGAAGTAGGACAGCTTTAAGGTTCCTTTTTGATGAATCTATAAAAAGCCTCCATTCATCTTTATTGCAGGGAATCTTAAATTTTCTCATTAATCCAGGAACATCTGAGCAATAAATGAGGTTCTCGTGTTCATCAAAATACTGAATAAATTCCTTTTCACGATTCCTGTACCAATAAAAAGTGGTTCCTTTGGCCAATAAGTTTTTTTCTTTCAATCTGGAGCCTAATAATTGAGTTGCCTCTTTAGAAAGACCCAGATCTCTAGTCAGATCATTAAGTTCAACCTGAGAGAAAAGCCTAGGGTAGTCGTCTTCAAAGGGGTTATATTCTGTATCGGATTCTTTAACTTCGGAATGTCAGAGTCGGAAGATTTGGAAGAAAAAACTGGTAATTCTGTTGGAGGCAAAGGCACTGGGACATCAGGTCCCTGAGGAACGGGGCGTATGGCCGAACGAATGTTTGTAGGGTACAGTCATCAAAGTGGTTTTTTGGCTCCCTCCATATCATTGAAATTCCACATCGCAAGACAGTCTTCTTTCCTTTGAGCCATGAACTTAAATCATTGACACTCTGCACACAAACTTTATGAGGAGCCCAAGATTTGTCCTGGTCTCCAAGTTTCATGCCAAAATGCGCAAAATAAAGCCGTTTTACGTATCCTGTGATGTTCCTCTTGCGACTTTTAATGACACTATATTCTCTGCAAATGTAGCAAAAGTCATCAGGAATATTTTCACAGCGTCTCGAACTTGAGGTCATTTTCACAAAGTACTGGTGTTTACATGAGGTCACTGATAAGGATTCGAGCGTCTCTATAGGTTAACAGCGATTGCGACGGGAGGGAGGGATGATGAAGAGGGACATTGCGCGTTCCTAGGCTTTTTCCCGGGCTCGCACGCTTCCAGGAATCTGTCTAATTGGTGATTTGGATCAACATTGAAGCTTTAAAAGCCCTAAAATATTAACTGCGCTTTTGTAGTTTACCACAGAAGGGTATTTTGAGGGTTTCATCACGGTAAAATGTCAAAACACTAAGGAAAATATCAAAGCAAAATACGTGAGAAATATTCATAAAAAACCACATAAAATTGAATTTTTCAAAAAAATTTGACGCGATAGACATTTTTAAGGATTCTTTTCAAAATCAGTACTAAAAAATATGTTAAGTTCAAGTGTCACATCTCTTGTATTTTTTTCATCGTAGGTCTATGTAATTAGTTGAATTGAATTCAACTGTTAACATGGATGAAATCGGTATAAATATCTCGTTCGTAATTAAGAAATAGCTCCGGTCTCGTCAGCTCATATATAGTAAATACTGTGAAATGTAATCACAGTGGTCTTTCAAACCAAATAACATGCTACTGCTGGCATGGGTGTCTAGACACCCATGCCAACGGAACAGCTGTTCCGTTGGAATCGGTTTTATGTAGTACAGTGAAACATAACTAACCCCAATTCGCCGTGCCTTTCTTGCAACTCTCCCCCGAAAAACATATGGTTATATAACAGAATATACCATATGGCACCTACGACCGAGTAGGTGCGGTATCCCCCCTCCTCCTGGTTTCCACCGATGTAGTAATTTACGATCTAATGAGCTTCCGCATTGTAATAAAGGGCCAGGGCTTCAAACGAAACGATGTACACTGGAAGAAAAAAAAAATATTCAGACAGAATGACCTATTACATATTTTCAACATTTTTTTAGAATTAATGTAAATTTTTTTCCTTAATCGTTGATCCAGAGCCATGCCATTCGAAAAAGACATTAGAACTATAGAATACAAACTTCCTCTCTCTCAACTAATTACAGGGACCAACGTTTGTGCATACCAAGTACTCCAGGTATTAAATTAAAACTGAGTTACTTAACGAATAACAAATGAGTTTGAGAAACAATTTCTAAAATTGTTATATTATCAGTATTTTTTTTTTTTTAATTTTAATACCACAGAATTTACTTTATGAAAGTACTAATTTTAAAACTAAAACAGTTTTAAAATTAATAAAAAAATTGAATTGTAATAATATTAACTAATTGGAAGTCGGAATCAGTAAACATTCACACTTTTATCTAGTAATTGAAAACCCATGATACTCTCTTTGGAAAATTAATAATTACTACTTACCCTCAATTTATTTGCTATTTCAAAGATGAAAGTTTGGCAACAAAATTACAGCATGTGACAGAAAACAGAAACAACCTGCCGATATGGCCGTCTTTGACGGCAGCGAAAGATCTAAAGTAATTTTAGATGACACTCAAAGTCTGAGCTGCGTTTTAGGAGCTGCAGAAAATGTTCAGGGTCATACTGTAAGTTATACATTTAAAACTATAATTCTGTTATTGAATGTTTTGTTTTTATTGTTGTGATATTTGTAGATATTTAAGTAGGAGTTTTCTACACAACAGATTAAATGCTCATGCACAACAACAAACTGAATTCATTGTTAGTTAATTCGTATACAGATTTTTGACATAACTTTTAAAGAAAACAGTTAATATTGCGTTTAAATCAACGATTTTTTTTTCTTTTAATAATCTTCGAAATCTCATCTGAGTTTTTGTGGAATAAACTTATCACTATATATTAAAAACAATTCATTTTTGAAAATTTGTAATTAAAATGTAAATTTATTAGTATTCTGAAGCATGTTTAAAGGAGCCAGTTAGTTTCTAAGCTATTTTTGGAAATGACCAGATTTAATAGAAATAGGATAAATATTAAATTAAATAAAAAAAAGTAAAAGTGCGACATTTTTTGTTTTATTTGTTCTAATTGAAAGGCTATATAAGTTTATACTTGTTATACACAAATAAAGAAACATATGAAGCAAAAATTTTTTTAGTGTTTCATACTCAATGAATAGTGATAAAGCTAGGTGTTAAAATTTAGTAGTAGGTAATAATCTTTTTAAACAGTAATAACTATTAAATATTGATAATATTCAAAAGTGGGCATGCAAAGTTGTGTCAGCTTTTAAGTGAGAAAACATACAATTTATAATTGAATTCTTTAAAAAAAAAACATTAAAATACTTGTTAAAACTCACTTCAAGCTTAATGATATTTAATATAATATCTGATATATAGAGCCTTGACTTTGGGAAAAAAAGATAGCTGTAATTTATGGTGCATTTAATTTTATTGATCAGCACTAGAGTAAATAATGTTTATATTTTAGCATGTATACATAAATTAGTTAAATGCATTGTCACTTGAGAGCATTTAAAAGGGATTTATTAAATATTTTCAATTTATAAGCAAAATTTGTTATTATTAAGCTAAAAGCATTATTTTAATGATTCATGAAGTATGAAATAGAGTGTGATATCATCATGGTACTGTATGACATAGATACATCCCTTGTTTTATTAAACTTTGTTTTAATTAAATATTTATTATGTGTTTGTTTAAATCAGTTCTTCCTTGTAAATTTGCCCACAATCCTTGAAAAAAATTGGAAAAATTCTTAAAATATTCTTTGAAGGCTAATTACGGGCTTCAAATTCCTGAAAATAATGTCCTGGAAAGAAGTCTTTGATCATTCCATCCTTAGTAATGAAGAAAGCAGAATTCTTTAACCAATGCAGTCTAATATATCCTTTCCTCCACGATCATGTCCAGTAAAAGAAAATCAGTTTTAGCCAATTGTAGCTCTCTCCTCCACCTTCTTCGTAGAAAATAGATTTGTCCAGAAGCACTTTGACAATGAGGTGATAGGATATTCATTTCAGCATATCTTTAGCTAGTGTTTATTTGCACTCCAAGTCTAAAGTTGCCAGCTCATAAATGTAAATTATTTTCCTGTTTCATTCTGTGTTTATACTGAATGTATGAAAAATAATGCTTAATAATTTAAGGCTTGTTTATAAATACTATAAACTTTGGATAAATTTTCGAAGATGAAAACAGTTTTGCCATACTTTTTATTTATTTATTTTTTTGCAATGCAGTGTTGAATCACAAAGCATTAAAATTTACTTTGATACAAAATAATTTGTTTAAAATAGAACTTTAATTTAGTTTAAATGAATAGAAAATAAATTAATAAAAATATTTAACCAAAGAGCAAAAATCTTACAAATTGTATGTATTAGTGGGTTTAATATTTGATTTTGTGTATATTAAAATTTTATTGAATAATAAATTACACTATGCTTAAATTTGTTTATATTGTGCATTAAATATCCAGTGGCACAATTAACATAGGTTTATTTGTGTTGTATTGAAATTAGGGTAATATTTTTTTATTGCAAAAAAATTAGTTACCTTGAAATTTTCTTGTAATATGAAAGTGAAAATTGTCTGTTTCACTCTGTACCATATTTTGGTATATATATAATTTAAATTTACTATGTCGTAAACATGTTTATTGTAGGTAAGAAATCTATAGGGGAGACCGGGATAAAATGGACCAACCCCTATTATTTATTTTATTTATTATTTTTAATGTTTAATATTTTGATACATAGATGACAGCACTGCAGCCTTGAAAATGAATGTGTAATTATGTGTTTAGCTGACAATTTAGTCATTTTATTCTAGAAAGCTGATTTGTGATAGTCAGAAGTAAATATTTTCATCATAACATATCTTCTTCTCTTCATTTAAGAATTGTGATTTGGAGGATTTAACTTCTCACAATAAAGAGCTAAGATAATGTATTATTATATTTAATGTAGCTAAAACAATTTAATATAAGATTTGTTCTTTTTTTTTCGGACACTTTTTGCTAGAATTACACATGGGGTAAAATGGACCATGGACCATTTTCCAGGTTGCATTTTTTTTTTTCTGTATCCCATATGCTTTTCTAAGTTGATTTTATGTGTGAAACTTTAAAAAACATGCAATCAGGATTTAGAGTAACAGATATATGACCATTCAATGAAAACATCTTTGAGGATATCCAATATCTCTTATCATATGTGACTGATCAACTGCCACCAGATTTTGAATTACCAAGCACAGGTGATCAACAATCAAGCGTAAGCATAGATGATCAGCAACCAAATACATCACAATCAGTACAAAGGGAAAATCATCAGTTGAAAACAATATCACCTTTTGAATGACACCCCTTGGCAAAAGCTAGCATGTGCAAGACAACAAACAAATGAAATGTCAAAGAGAAGGAAGAGAAAAAATTAAAACAGAAAAATGCTGCTTAAGTTAAAGCTAGGAAGAATTTAGAAAAAATAGTAGTCTTAACTATGCAGAAAAATGATAAAACTGTTTTTTAAAGCAAATAAAGAAAATTTATGTGGATCAGAAAGTTCGAGTGATTCAGAAAATATGTCTGTTTATAGTGATACACAACACAATGATAAAGAAAGCAATTTACAGCATGGTGCTAACTTTGATAATGAATTAAAAGTTGGCAAGTATGTTTTGGTTAAATTTTTGTCAAAAAAGACAGTGGTTCATTCTGTTGGTTTAATAACAGGAAAAAATGATAAAGATTGCGTTCTTGTGAAATTTAGAAGGCAAAAACCTAATCAAAATATGTTCATTTTCCCTGACAATGTTGATGAATTGCTCGGAAATGTTCAAGATATTGTGATGAGTCTCCCACGCCCTACTGCTTCAAGAAAATAGCAGACTTTCAGTAACACATAAATCTTTTGGTGTATTATTCATTAACTTCAATATTCGCTAATATTATGCTTTATATGTACAGATTGAAGCTATAGAAAATAAATATAATACATTTTATGTTTTGTACTATTAAATAATGTACTACATTTAAGTTATCTTTAGAAATTTTTTTGCGGTCCATTTTACCCCGTGTCATGGACCATTTTACCCCGGGGTCAGGGTAAAATGGTCCACTTTGTCACTTGCTATTAAAAAAAATTATAATAGAAAAAGTAATTATAATAATTGGTTTTGACTGAGTGTAACATAAAGCCTAATATATAGGTAATATGTATGTATATTTTCAGATTAAAAAAGTCATTAGTTTGAGAGTAAATACTCAAAATTCACAAAAGCGGACCATTTTACCCCAGTTTCCCCTATAAAGGAGTATTTATGTGTCTGTCTTCTGTCTGTAAACATGATGTGTGTAAATAAGGAGACTTAATGTTTGAGACTTGGTACAGAAGTTCTTTGTGACACTTTTCAAAACTTCTCAAAGCCATTAAAGTGATTTTTAACTGGTTTAACCTTTGATTTCAACCATTACTTTCAAAATCAGCTGCAGGTTATAAATTTTCTCAATATAGCTTAAAATTTCGCCATCAAATATGTTTTCAATATTATAAAAGTTGTCACAGATGCACATCACCTCTAGTGTTTAAACTATTTCTTTTTGCCCTTTGCTAAAATGTATGGTAAGAAATATTAAGACTCATTTTGTAAATTAAATTTATTGATTCTATAAAAAAATTAAATTTTTAATTGCTGTGCTTTGTATTTTAATATAGGCTGTTTTATATATTCAGTTTTCAAATGCAATGTATTTTAAAGACAGCATTGATATAGAACCTAATTGATAATGTTTTATATTAGCATCTTTTTATCATCTAGCTAAATGTCATTAATATTCTATAAATTTCATAGAAATTTATTTTGTAATAAATAATACAATAGAGAAAATATGATTTTGTAGATCCATAAATTATAGTTAGATTAAATTTAGGATGGGGTGGCCCATAAGAACACCAGCACTGCGACCCAAGGCCTATTGTACTGAAAACCCCACTTTTACTGGAACAAAAGAATCCCAGCAATAAGTTAAGAAATATTAACAATTAGGTCTCGGAGAGACCAATAACTGAGATAAATCTAAGCAGCAATTTAACCGGGAAGTTAGTCAGCTCCCACGGCTCGATGAAGTGATACCCAAGAACTTCAAAACTCTTGGCACAGTAGTAGTCGCATTCACACAAAATGTGTGAGGAACTCTTCTCTGCCATATGGCATCCCCTCCATACTGGGCTGTCTGTGATGCCAATAATGTTAAAATGCCTCTTGAGGTAACAGTAGCCAGTCAACAGACCAATGGCCACGCTAAGCTCATTCCTACTGAGCCTAAGTAGCTTGTTAGCCCTCATCCAGGTATATCCCTAGTTAAGCTCCTTGGCCTGCCTTTGATTGCCAAAATTAAGCCAAGCCCTATAAGTCTCCCCCATTAGAAGGTTTTTAACAGCCCTTCTCACTGCATTATCAGGAAGACCAAGTACTGGTTCCGGCCCAATGAAGGACAGATCAGAACCATAATTTGTGAGATTATTGGCAATTTCATTGCCAAAAATACCCCAGTGCCCAGGAACCTAGGCTAGGGTTACCTTTTTAACCATAGACAGTTGGTTAATGATCTTAGAGCAATCCCACACAATTTTGGTTAAGAAGCAATAACTGTGCAAGGCCATAAGTGTGGCCTGACTACCCGAGAAGATCTTTAACCTTCTGTTGGCAAATCCCCTTGTTATGCAGTTATTTGCACAAGCAAGAATGGCAGCAACTTCAGCCTGGAAAACAGAAGCTAGTTTACGTAGGGAGAACAAATTCCTGATGTTTCTGGTAACGCAGAAGGCACCAGAACCAGTACCAGAGGGTATTTTAGAGCCATCTGTAAACCAAACCTCCTCAGCATATGTGAAAAGCTTTTTAGGCTCCTCCCACTCATGCCTAGAGGGAAAGACAACATTAAAGTTGTCAGTGAAAACAATTTTCTTGAGCATCCAGTCAGAGTTCATAAGAGAAGGATACCCAGTGATCTGAGTATTGAATTTATACAAGGACTTTTCAGAAGTTTTCCTCAGTCTAAGAAATTTCAGCTTTCGGAAACAAAGATTGTCTCAATCCCGACCTTCTTATGAAGAGGCAAAAGACCCAGGAGCAGATCCAGAGTTTCTGAGGGAGTAGTCCTCATGGCACTAGTTATAGTGACTGTAGCCATTCTTTGAAGACTAGCTAATTCCCTGATAGTAGTGACCTAACATACCTTACCCCACCAGGCAATGGATCCATAGGTCACAATTGGTACAATTACCCTGGTATCAATCCAATGGACTACCCTTGGTGATAGGCCCCAGTTGGAACATGTCTACAAGCCCAAAAGATATGTTTGGTTTTGTTAGTGCAATGCTTGATATGACTATTCCAAGTCATTGTCCTATCAAAAATGATACCAAGTTATCTCACCTCATTCTGATAGGTCAGCTCAGAGTTAAATAAATAACCTCATTACTGGCATTCCTTAATTCTTCTCTTGGTGAAAAGGATAAGATTCATCTTACCAGGATTAACTGACAGACTCACCTCCTTGCACCATTTCTCAACCCTTTTTAAGGCAGTATTCATGAGGTCGACAACAGTAAAAAATTATAGTTAAATTTACTTGGAAATTCTTAATTCTGTCCACTATACAACCCTTATAATTTTTAGAAATAAATACAAACAGCCTGAAATGTAAAAAGTTACCAATGGAGTCCGATACTAAAGCAGTATCTAAAATTTTTTTTATCGTTATGGGTCAATAGGTTATTCTAATTTTCAATTAAATGTTATGAACGCTCAATAATGCAAATTCAGTTAGCCAAATTCTTGGTAATGGTCTGCAAATTTTGGCATTAGACAAAATTTATCCAACTATTGATTTTAAATGCAGTTATTGAATGATATAATCAAGACGATAAGTATTATAGAAGAATAGAAAGTAATTGTCAGTATTTTGACTGTAATGATGAGTTGTTGGCTTCTGTTGTTAGTGTAATATAAAAACTAAGTTGAATTTTGAAATAAATATAACCTTCACTTGAGAACTTTATAATTTCTTAGACTAAAGACTGAGTGCAAAGTGACTAGTATAAATTTACATATTTTGTATATATAAAAGCATTTGTACTTATTTAAATTTAGTTTTATTAATCGTATTCTGAAAGTATTTAGGACCATTTTTGTTCATAATTTGTTAATATTTCTTGTAAATTGTAATTTGTCTCAATCCTTACTAATATAAAAGTGAAGAATATTATTTTCATTATTACCACCACTGATATAACCTTTTGTGGCTGAAACCTGAACTAAATTTTCTTCTATATCATACCAATCTCATCCTTTTTTTTTATTCTGATGACCATTTGTGAAATACTTTATTTCTCCAGTTATAAAGACGTAAATAAAGATAAGATGTTTACTTCCTAATTCAACATTTATATTATATATTTTCTTAGATCAAACCCAGGTCTTTTATGAAGACCAAAATATTGTCTTCATATTTAAACATTAGTTAAGTTAGTTAATTCGAAATTTATCTTGACATTTATTATTAATGTATTGATTATAGTCTGGGTGATCCAAATTAAACCTGGGGTTATTCATTCTTTCTGCAGGGAAAACTTGATCCATTTCACTGAAATTTTGTATGCATGTTCAATATGTAGAAATGTAGTAAAGTATGTAGTTTTGATTTCTGAAAGAAAAATATTGATTTCTGATTGGCTGCTATAAGAGAAAATATACCACAGGACAGATAATTTATTGTAACATGTCCAACATCCTACTTAAGGTGTCTTGAAGCAGCTTTTCACCATGAGTAAACTCCATCATGAAACTGACTCTACCATTTGGTGAATTAATGAATGAATTTTCCTTTTGATTATCTCTTGGGAGGGTTCCCCTAGAGCAGGGCACTGCAACCAGATGTCTATTTTACTTAGACCCACAAAGAAAAACACAACCCAAAAGTACCTAAGAAAATAGGCCATAGGTTGATTCAAATTTTAGCAGACAGCTAATAGAAATATCCTGCAGCTTCTGAGGCTCAAGAAAGTAGCAACCAAGGTATTCAAACCTGAGAGCTGAGAAAAATTTGCAAACACACAAAATGTGGCTAGCAGTGTCCTCCTCAAGACGGCAGCTACGACTCAAGGATCAGGACTGATCCCCATAAGTTAGGGTACAGTGACCAATAAGACCAACTGCCTTCCTCAGGCCATTCCTATGAAGCAACAAAAGCTCTTTATTCCTGAAGAAGGCAACTAGCTTATTCTTAGAGAGATTCATAGACAAGTCAGAAAATATTACACCACAAGACAGTATGTACTTGAGTGTATCGTTTATAATGTTCATCATATGACCAAACTTACCCTAACAATTATGGCAACATCATCAGCATAACCCAAGCAGCTAAAATTGTTTTAATAATATACAACTACATATAAGTTGTAAAATATATTACATATCCATTCAACAAAACCTCCATAGTAAAATTAAAATAAAACTTTGTGAATGAAATATCTTGCCTATATCTAAGGGAAAAGACTATGAAACTTGTTGTCTAATAGATATATTTATGTTATGACTACAAAAAATTGTTGGGCTTTTCAATCTAACAGTATTTTTTCAAAAACACAAACATAATTTTAGTAGGAAAATAAGTCAAAGTATTATTTGATGTAAAAGTTTATGAAAACTTAATATTTGTATTTGTTTCATTATGTCATTTTCGTATTTAAGGTTTATGAAATAAAAGTTTGTAGAGGACCAACTTCTGATAATTCATGGTGCATAAAGAGAAGATACAGTGACTTTGATGCATTAAATAATTTATTACTAATTTCATCCATTGATTTACCACTTCCCCCAAAAAAAGTATTTGGAAAACTGGAACGAGAATTTGTTGCAGAAAGACAACAAGGTCTGCAAGTAAGTGTGTTACCTATGTTTATGTGTACTTTATATTATTTCTTGTGAAAGTTAAAATCTTCAAAAATGTTGTGCATATTTAACCAATTTATTTATGATTCATTTTCTTGTTTAAGGTGTACCTTAATTTTATTTTATCTCATCCATTTTTGTCATCATCTATTCATGTTAAGAAATTCCTTGACCCTGTGAATTATTCTTTTAACTTTGTGGGTAAGTAAATGATATCAATATAATTGTACTCAGTCTTTTTTAATGTAAGGGCTATGTTAGTGCCTAAACTCTTTTTATTCTGTTTTGAACTAATTCTATCTGTGCTTACTTTTATGTATATCAAATAAACAGATAATATAAATAAGTCATAAAGTATACAGTTAAATGTATGTTTTGTTACTATTTTATTTATATTTGAAATCTGCTGTTCTAGATCTTTTGATAATTAAAATAAATGTCATTATTTGTAGTTAAAATGAAATATATTTTGCTTGATGAATTTTGTTTCAAAATTGTAAAAATTAATTTATTACAATTTCAGAGACTTCACTACAACATGTTTCAATGGTATTCCGATCAGAACCCCAATGGGAAATTAGTGAACCTTTGCTTGACTTTGGTATATTATTTATTAGTAGCTATTAATTTGTGAGATATAAATGTGTTTATATATATATATATATATATATATATATATATGTGTGTGTGTGTGTGTGTGTGTGTGTGTGTGTGTGTGTGTGTGTACAAATATACATTGATATTAAAAAGTAATGCATGTATGACTCCAATTTATTTTTTATATTGCAGGGTGGAGAATTCGGAAACAATATTTTAGTATAAAGTCCAAAAATGAGCCAAAGAGAAGATTTATTCTTTCATGGGTATACTTTTAATATGTTGAAATAATTTTAAAATTTGTTCATATGCAGTGGTAAAATTTTATATAATACAAATATAAATGCAATTTTTTCTAAAGCATCTTAAGTTTGTTTATGCTATATGAAAAAGATTTGAGTAGTTGATCAAAAGTAACTTTATGTAAGGCAAAATTCTTTTAATAATTTAAACTAATCTTTCTCTTTCATACTAATATAATGTATAGTTTAAGTTTTAACCATTATCAGTTTTATTTATTCCATTGTTTGTTTCTTTTCTACCTATTCAGCTACTGTCCAGTCACTATACAAAAAATAACTATTTAGTTTAAATTTTTTTAACTTGTCTTTTAAAATCAGTAACCTATTATTTTTATTCCAAATATGTAATTACTTGAAAGAAAGTCTTTGCCTTTCTGTTAAAATATATCTGTTAATACATTTTTTATGACATGAGCATTTAATATTTCAGATGGATAATGGGCCTGATAAATATCTTAATGAAAAGGACATGACATCAGCAGTCAAATTATTGGGCAGTGTGCATGTAAGTTTTAATATTTTTGGATATATATGTGTGTGTATTCATAGTAACTCATTTGCATAAATAAATCATTTTAGCAGTTATATGTATATAAAAACAATTTCTGAAATATTTTCTGTGAGAAAGATAAAGGAGTTTGGTTTGCATATTAAACATAGCAATGATTTAATAAATAAATATGTATGTACATACATCAGAGCTAGTTAGTATTTCATTCTTATTCTTAAAATTTAATTAAGTTAGCAAGAGGTATTTAAAATCTTATTGTATTATATGAAACACTGGTTAATCCTTTATATATATTTTGATTTCGCAGTTGCAATATATATGTGTGTGTACATAATCTATAAATTTGCAGATAATATCAAAGTTTTGAGAAGGCGAGTCTTATATTGCTTATGCTTTCTAAACAATATTTTAAAAGAATGCAAAGCAAATGAATTCAAAAGAATGCAGTTTTAGGCCAGCTACTTTCTAAAACACTATTATTATTATTATTATTATTATTTAAAACAAAAAAGGAGATTAGAGCAGAAATTTTTTTCTCTTATGTGAGGTATAAAATAGCAGTAAATGTGACCAGTTTGCAAGCATAAGAAAAATCCTTCGTTAGATATTTTGTTTAATGGAAAGAAAAGTTGGAAAATTTTTTTGGGGGGCAAGAAACTTATTGAAGAAAAATTGGGCTCTAGAGGCTATCTACAATAGACTGATGCTGACAGATTTTATGGAAAAGTTTAAACAGCACATGTAGTAAATGCAGGATATGTACTTTTTATAGTTTCATCTTCCTGACATGCTATAGGCTTTGAAAAAGAAAATAAATGTTATGCATTAAAAAACAGGGATAAAAATTGAGGAAGGGAATTTAAATATTATTCAGATAATATTTAAGATGGCTAATTGGCCTGATTTAAGATGTTATACACACACATATATATTATAAACATTTACAAACCGTATTTGGCTACAGCACTCTTTTAATGAATATTATTTTGAAATTTATTATGTAAGTTGTTAGTATTATGTATTATTCTTGTCTTTTTCCTTAGCATCCTTATATATATCCTATTACAATGTGCTCAGTTAGTTCAAATGGTGGTTTAATCATTTACGATTTTTTTGAAAATGGTTCACTGAGAGATATGCTATGCAAGGTAATTATTTTTCTCATTTTATCCCCATAAAGTCTCTAAAATATTGCTCTTGATTAATTTTAATAATTCATGTAAATTTTTATTTAAAGGGAAAAATTGAATATTGAATTGTTATACAAAATATAAATAACCAAACTTTTTATACTTGTTTTTTATATTTATCGATAACTTTACTTTTATGTATGGTTTTGTGTAAGGAAGAGTTTTATATTTTCAAACTACATTAAAAATACTTTATTGATAAGTTATATTTCATCTATTTGGTTGTGTTTTTATTGATTTATGTGTATGAATGAAGTATAAATATGAAAATTTGCCTTTTAAAAGGTTTGTATTATTTGCATAAAATTTCTTTACAAAAACTTTTTGTTTTTATAAAACCTCTATTACAAATTTACTGTTGAACCCATGCAAGAACTCTCATAAAAAAAATACCCCCCCCCCCTCATCCCAAAGAGCAGTAATTGAAGGCTAGGATTTTACTGGTACAAAAATAAAAACTTACACTCTTGAAGTTCTTTTCTTTATGAAATGCAATTAAAATTCAGAAAAATATTTTAGATATGTTTAGCTTAAATATTCATTGTATTGCATATGTATGCACTTATAAGATAAATTTCTTTGTACACTAACAGTTAAATAAGCTGTAGGAAAAAACAAATGAAAAACTTCATATCACATAGATGTTTATGCTAAGGATGTAAGAAACTACTCATGGGTATGCCCATATAGAAAGATGATCAGATATCCAAAACTGAATATTTAATTTGTCTAACAAGAATTAATATACATAAACTGCCTCTCAACTAAACATCAAATGTGTGATATTAATTTTTGTTAATTGTTATTCTAGGCCAAACCTCGAGCTCCATTTTTAAAGAAATATGGAAATCCTAAAACATATAATGTACTGGAAGTTAACAAAATTCGAATATTTGGTAGTCATATATTATTAGCTCTGAAGTTTCTTCATGACAGAGGATTTTATCATGGTAATTTCAGTTTTTTTTCATTATTAATTTGTGCTCATATTATTGTACAGATATATACATTTCTCATTTATTCTTAAAATTTTTTCTAATATAATAGCTAATTCTACTAGCAAATATCAATAATTTTATTAGCTAATAGTATGCTTCTAAAGAAAATTTCGTACTTTTTAATTTTCTATTATTCTGCTTTAATACCATAATTTCACACATATTTATTAATATTGTTATTAATTGTTTAATAACATTAATTGTAATTAATATTAGGAATAAGACATTTTATTTTTCTTTTTTTGATCATGGCTACAAAAATTTGTACTTTGTTTATGTAAAAATTTATTTCAAGATTGTGCATGTATTAATTAGGAGTATCATTTACCCGTAATGATTTATAAAATGCTTATTATCTAGTTTCTTATAATATCAGTTTTAGTATACATAAATTATTCAGATAATTGTTTGAGATGTTTCTAATTTGTTGCTTTAAAACTTATGTCCTGCAGTAGAAGCCAGTCAATATTTTAAGATGTGTCTTAAAGTATCAGAATGTGACAAAAATTTATTTACTTTGATATCTCAAAATTAATTTGTTTATACCTTTATAATATCACTTTTAGGTAATCTTCATACAGGAAATGTCACTATTGTTGAAGGAAAATGTAAACTTTTAGATATATTCAATGGTTTACTTGGTGTGCATAGTTATCTAAGGCCTTATTATCTACCTGTAAAGAAGATTCAGGTAAACTAGATTTTTTTTAATAGCAACTTAATGATTTGTTGTAAATATCTCTTTTTCTTTATATTACATTCTAATCAATTTTTTAAATATTAAACAAATGTTTGCCTTAGTTTTAATTTTATCAAAAAATTAAATTTTGTGAACATAAAAGAATGCATTATTTTTTGTATTGTAGTATTTTATTGTGTAATATAACTTCTTTAAGGGAATGAAATACATATAGATAACTTACATAAATAAATTGTTCTTTTATTTTCTCTTAATCTTAAATATATTTCTTTAAATTACAATCTTTTGCAGTTTTATAATTTAAAAATAAAATGTCACATATTATATATTCCATTTCTGTAATATTTGGGAAAAATATATCCAAATTATTTTATTTTTATGCTATATATTGTTTCTTTTATTGGTTTACCATTTTTAGCTATATTATGCTAGTTAAATATGTTGTTTGTTTAAAATGTGTTTTTATGCAATCGGGATAGTATTAATTTAGTTTATTTTTCCTGTCAATTAAAATATGCAATTTTTTTTTGTTTAGACTATGGAAAATATTGATGTGTATTGTTTTGGCCAAGTTTTGTATGAAATGGCTTTTGGTATTCCTCTTTTTGCTACTAACTGTGATAACATTCCTAATAGTTGTGCTCCTGAACTACGTAAGTTTTCCCTCATATATATTTTTTTAATATAAATTGTTATGTTTATTTCTTTCACAACTGTAGTGGAATGCCTTTCATTTTAAAAACTTTTTCTGAATGAATCCTCTTATCTAATCAGGTTGTTCCTCCCCCCCCCTTTCCCAGAATTGTGAAATACACATAAAGGTATGAGGGTGGGATAAAAAGTTTCCAACCTCACCTAGAGATGCCATTCTGAAAATTATTTTGACAAAGGCACTTTAAACAGCTGTCTTAATATTTCAAAGCATTTGTGTTTGATTGTTTCTATACTGTGCAGCTCTAAAATTTTCTTCTTTTGTGTTTGAGTAGGGAGAAAATTGACATGTAAGGTATGATAAAATATTTATTAAAAAAAAAAAAAAAAAAAAAAAAAAAAAATTCCACCAGATACTAAAACTAGGCTAGATGCTACACTAAGGGAATGTGCTCCTATGCTTACAACAGTTAAAACATGAGCATTCTGGAAGATCAGAATCAGCCGCTACAAAAGAAATCGGTAGAAAATTTCATAAACATGTTGACTGCTGATTAAAATTGACAGAAATTGCTGGGTCTGTGGCACATTTAAGGGAAGAACAGGCCATATTTTAACCATTATTTTGGATTTGAGAAAGTTGTCAGCAAGATGGGTGCTGCATTTTCTGATTTTGGATCAAGAACTGTAATGTGTGGGGATATTGGATCGATGTTTGCAGCTATACAATTCAAACCCAACTAATTTTTTTGCAGCATTTCAAAACTGTGAATGAGTTGTGAATTCATCACTGTACTCTAGAGATCAAGCACCAGGCAAAACAGTGAGCAGTAAGGACAAACCAGCCCCCCCCCCCCGCCCCCAAAAAAGCAAAAAGTGGTCCTTTTGCTGGAAAGCTTACGGCAAGTTTTTTGAGATGCTAAGGTAATTTTATTACTGGATTGTTTAGAAAAAGGCAGGACCATAAATTCTGAATATTATGTAAATCTTTTGTATAAGTTGCATTCTAAAATCAAAGAAAAAAAAGACCAGTTTGCCCATAAAGAAAGTCCTGTTTCAGTAGGACATTGCTCCTATCCACAAGGTTGTCATTGTGATGGGAAAACTCCATGAACTGAAATTCAAAATGTAAAAGTACATACAACTTTTGTATGCTATGCACAGCTATAGAGCTGCAGTAGCTCACGCGACAAAGGCAGTGATCTTGTAACTGAAAGGTTTCGGGTTCAGGGCTTGAGCTGGACTAAGATCCACCATGTTTGTTAAAGGTGCCTGAGGCATGTAAAATATGTTCATGGTCACAATGTACTCCAAGTTCTCAATCGATACTTCTGGGGGTCTTCTGCTTGATCCCAGCTTCTAGACTACTAGGATTTAGGAGGGGGGTGATGTTACTTGCATCTGTAGCATACTTTAAGCTACACATGCTCCCCAGGTGGTGTTAAATGGGTAACAGCTTCGCAGTCTTGAGTTGGTATAAAGCATGTAGTGCCTATATTGCTAGCTGCATAAGAAAAAAAAGCTTTTGTGGGATAATTTACAGAATCAAAGCATATGATATAATTTTGCAGATGATCTTGCTATTAGTTCTAGCAGTAAAATAAGCAAACCTAGAAAAAAGCAACAAAATTTGTATTATTTTAAAACATATTTTTAAAACATTATTACTTGATTTACTTAAATGATTTTAATTATTTTAGCACATTATCAATAGAAAACTTATACAATATATGATCACTAGGCGCAAGTTGAAGACAAAAAACCTACATCATGACTTTTATCTGCAAACAGTTTGATCTGCCTAAAACTTTAATCACCATGCAAAATTTCATGAAGTTTGATCCAGCTTATTGGAATACTTAGTGAACACGCACACACTACATACATACAAAGGATTTGTATTTGTAGATATCATATGAATACATGTGTTCATTTTTTCAGACAATAACTGGTTGATTTAACTAATAATTTTCTAGGTCTGACATATTTGATTTTCATGGGACCATTTCATTTGCATATTCTGGTTATTTTACTGCGAGTTATTGTATATTTTTATTCATTTTAGGAAGTTCTAATGTTATTTAATATATGTTTGATAATATAATTCTAAAATGTTCCAGAAAAAAAAAATCACCTTGATATTTAGTGTCATTCTGGTACTAATTTCAAAAAGTTGCTTGTAAAGTAGCTGGAATTTTACCTGTAATTATAGTATTATGAATTATTAGTATAAATAGAAACAGTAAAATTTAAAATAATAAAAAGTGTTACAAATCTGGAATATTTACAAAATACATTATAACATCATTATGCTTCCTACATCTTCAAGGTAGTGATATTGTCACATAGACGCAAATACTGGTTGCACACAATGAAGAGTCAAGTTAACAAAGAATAGTGTTTATTAAAGGTGAAGCCACCTAGCTCGCAGTCAGACAACAACTACGGCTCAAGTTTTAACACAAGATTTTATAGGATAACAGAATATTCTAGAATTATTTTAATAGTACAGAAAATTTGCATATTTTAGGAGTCTTCTTGACTAAAGTGAACAAACATAAAATGAAGAAAATAAGCTTCTCCTGACTCAGGATCGAACCGAAGACTTTTTGGTTCGTAGCCCATGACTTTAACCATTGTGCCATGGAGCTTGGCAGTTTCTGTTTGAAATGTGGCAATATGATCAAGGATCATCCTTGGGTAATGCAAGTTGTTTAAAAAAAAATACAGGTTTACAAATTTTTTTTTGTGGGGATGATAGTTTTATTCTCCTAAAATTAATATATTTGTGTGCAACTAAAAATCAGATATGATTTTATTTATTCATTCAGGTTGGGTCAACCGACTAAATCAGGAGATTTTGTTTCATAAAGTGTCTATTATCAATGCCATAAATTTGTGTGAATGAAATTAGAATTGAGGGAACAGAATTCTTAAAATCTTTCCCAAAAATCTATAAGAAGGAAAAATGTCAAAAAGACTCCAACAACCATTCCTAACACTGCATTTCAGCTGAAATTGTCAACAAAATATAATGGGTTTGTGCAATAAAGTTATTATTTCTTAAAATATACTTTCAAGTTTTTCATTTACTACAGTGTAATGATAGTTGGGAGTGCTAACTAGATAAACAGTTTGATAGTAAAAATGATCTACAAACCAGAACACATGCTTAGATTGACTGGTTCTTGCTTTTGAGTCTTAAAAATGCTCCTATGCATGTACAGTCATTATGGTGTTAAGATGCTACTCGTTCGATAGAAACAGTACTAAATATGATTAATTTAACATCAGATTATGTTATTCATTATTCCAATTGAAATTTGTTTGGATAATGTAGAAACTGGGATTAAAAAATTAAAACTATAATGCTGGGATGTAAAACTTGATAAAATTTTTGAAAAATAAAAGTAGACATCCTATGTAGGCTAAAGTTTGGCTTTGTCCTAGAAAAGTAATTGTTGAAAATACCATAATGATAAAATTTCCAAGGTTTTTATCATTTCAATTACACATTTGGGGGAAATGTGTAATTGAAAACTGTTACTGTAAGAATTGAAATTGTTACTGTAAGAGGAACCTATCTGTCAGATTTCACATTTCTAGTTTCAGCAGTTTTGGCTCTGAGTGAATATTAAGCAGAATTAAAAAAAAATATATAAAATCAAGAGCAGCATTACATATTGGATTTTATTCAAATTACTCTATACATGCCTGTTACTAATAACAGCAAATTTGAAATTGCTATAATTAATAAAAATAAATTGTGAAATTCTCAGCAAAATTGGCCAAATAGTTTTTGAGAGTATAGAGGGCACATAGTCTTTTATTTATATAGAAAGAGAAATATTTTCAATGAACATGAGCAAATTTTCTGCTAGTATTTAGTTATTCTTTATAAGTTAAAAACATTTAGTACTAACAGCAAAATTCTCTTGATTTAGAAAAATTTTCATCCAGTAAAACTTAACTTTTATATCTGTTGAATAAAAATAAGAATTTTGTGACTATTTGATACAAGCGTACAATGCTTTTTATTTATTTTCAGTATATTTTAAGCATGAACAAATTTATGAAGTAACTAAATGTACACATTAATTACAGGTTCTATTTTGGAGTGTATTCTCTCTAAAGCAACACTAAAATGTGGTCTTCCCTCCATATCAGATTTACTACAGCATCCGTAAGTATATTATTTTAATCTTAATAATTTTTTTATTTAAAATGTTAACTCTTTCCTCTACCCTTAATTTGTGTAAAAGTGGAAATTATATTATTTTACTTTATTTTATATCTGTAGAAATAGCAGTTCTTTGTTGCCTATAAATCTATAATTATTGCCTTCTGTAATAATTTGTATGCACTATGTTAACATTTAGTTGAGAATTAATTTGTAACTGGACATTTATTTTTTAAATCGTAAGAAATTATTAATTTTTGAAACATGTTAAATATAGTGTTAAAACTTCTGGTCAATTGGACTTGCCTAAAACCTTCCCAGAGTTTATTTGTATCATCTTGCAAAATTTCATAAAGATTGATCTAACCATTTCAGAATGTATAGTGAATAGATATACATTTATACAGAGGATTTAATATCCATAGATTAATTGTATAACTGTGGTCATAATATCCAGTTGTAAAAAACATTTTAGATTTTAAATATGATAAGATCATCTTCCTTTTTCCTGCTATATCACTTCACCCCATTGTCACCCTCTGTAGTATAGTGGTAAATGAGGTGTTTTTGAGTGAACAAAATAGATTTAGATTTTTACTTTTACAAAAAGAGATTGTTTACCAGGATTAATAAATTACTCTAATATGGTTTATATGGACATAGGCTGGAAAAAACCTAATTAAACATTTTCTAATATTAAAAATTTCAACAATTAATGATGGATCAGGGAATTACATCAATTTTTGTATACTTTCCCAAATATACCTGGTTCACTTTGGTTGTGAATCTTGTACATTGTAAGTGTTGATTGATTTTAAAGAAATATTTCCTTAAAATTTTATATCTTGTTATAGCTGTTATTATGCATTTAAAGACATTAACCTTATAATTATTAAAAAATCAGATTAATTGCTGTTAAGTCTAAAATACAAATTAAGTAAATTATATTCTTAAAATAAACTGGCTGCTTTTTTTATGATGAAGTTTAATTTTATGTAATTCCACAACTCACTTTACAGTTTTGAAAGCTTATGCTTTTTTTGAAAAACTACTAAAATTTTCAGAAAAGTGTCCATATTTTTTTGATTGGTATTAACTTTAAAATATGTCTAAAGTACTCTTTTAAATTATTCAATTTTTTAAAATTTCTTATGTAAGCAATTAAATTTTTCTTCTAGTGCCTGTTATAAAAATAAATTGTCTTAATGAAGACATTTTTAAAATAGATCAAAGTTTATTGCTATTTATTTTTTGAAAATTTAATATTTGAAATAATTTTTTGGAAAATCAATGCATATCTAGATTAACACTAAAACATCCAAGCCCTTACCACTACCAAAAGTTCTGACTGGTATGTGTATGTTTGTATACATATGCATATATATTTATGTACACATTTATATATAAATATGTGTGTACATATATGTATTAATAAAGTTATATGTATATATGTGACTCACACATGTGTTTATAAATATATATATTTAGATATAGATTTTACTAGACTTGGCTCAAAGGTAAAATGATACTGACAGACATTGCAGTGTTTAATGCATTATATGTTATGAAGGAAAAGGGTCCTACTCATATGAGATTGGTTCTTATTCCTGGCTTCTTTCTACAGCAATGTGGTACTGTACCACATTGGCATAGAAATATATGTCAGTTCCTGAGCAATAGTCAACCCCATCATTAGATGACAATGGTCATGCTGGGTCAAACAATATGCCATTGCTTTGTTCACTGCTTTCTCCAGAGCTAACCCCTAGAGTTAACCTACTTATTTTCTCCGATGGGACTAAGTGTTTGTTTCCTATTCATCAGGCAACTGAGGCAAAGGATAACAGCAGAGCTAAAATCACAGCTAGTCTATCATGATTGTGGAAGGAACTGGAATACCCATAGATACATCTTTACCATGAGAGCAGCTAGAGTATGAGAGAAACTAGGATAATTATAGTTTACTTTAAGCTTGATTTATCAAAATAAAATAATTATAGCCTTCATAGGTTTGCTTTGTATTTGTCCCATTCAACATAAAATACCATGTATTTCTGAATTTTTTTGCTTCAGAAATTTGTTTGTAAATTTCTCTATTGTTTTATTAACAGGTTTTTTTCTGCATCAGCAAATGGTGTCGAGAAAATACATTTTAAGGTATCTTCTCAACTTAAAGAAAGTATAAGACAAGCAAGGCAGTTAACTGAACAACATTTCAAAGAAGAACAAAAAGCAGTAAGTTTCAGCAGTTATTTTCACTATTCATTAATATAATTCAACTAGCCAGTTTGAAACTAAAGAGATAAAAGTGTTTTATTTGGCAATTATTATTGGAACTCAAATAACAGAGAAATACCTATTTTTTTTTATTTATTTATTTATTTTGTGGGAAATTATTTAAAATAACCAAGGTATTAAAAAAAAACCTATCAAGCGTGTGACATAAATAAAATATTACTTTTAATTTTACTTGTGATTGTATCTTTTCCATTAGAAATGGTCTAGATTGGCATGAAAGAAACCTAGAAAATAAAATTAAGCTAAATTAAATCTAGCTGAGAAGTTACAGAACTAATATTATCTGGAAGCTTATTTTAAACACTATCAGATTAATTAAGTTACTTAGATTTTATTTTTTCATAAAGAAAATATGTATCTAATAATGCCTTAACTAGGTGCTCACCAAGCCTGATGGAAGGTAGAAAAATGTTCTATTTACATCATGATATTGATCTCAAAATAATTTGACCTGCAATTAAAAAAAACTCTTTTGACTAAGAACTTTCGAGGTTTTATCAAGCAAAATTTTGAAGATTAATTTGACTATTTTAAAATACATGGTGGACAAGTTATTAAATGGCATTTAAAACAGCATAATTGAAAATCTAATATTTACATAACAATCATAAAAACAGCATATAACACAACAAATTCACTTTTTAGTAACATATTCAAGTAACTTTTCTCTTAAGTATTGCCTTTGAAATTTTCAACCATGATTTAATGTAAAGCATCACAAGAAAAAGATGTTCTTTTGACCATTCACCTCTGACTTTTTGAAAGCCAATTGCTTTCTAGAAAAATATTTGAGTAAATTGCCTTTTCAATCCATCATACATCTTTCTGTGAAACTCCTAATGATCTGATTTTGATAATTAAATTTGAGCTCCTTCCACTAAAAACTCCATAATTCAACAAATTCTTGATATTTATGCTTTGGTTTTTCATTTTTCAGTGCATAAAAAACAATTCATATAACTCAGTATTTCACTCTCACTACAAATACTGTTTAAGTATTTATACCCACATAATTATCTTTTCCGAAATTATTCCAATTTTTTCTTATATTTTTAAAGAACTCAATATCTGGACTCCCTTGAATGCCTAGTATTTGAAAAGACTTTGTAGGAGACTAATTTTCATATTTGGTGCTGACATAGAAAATATATCTCTTGGTCTGCAGACTGTTCCAAATGAAGAACTACATCTTTGATACAAACATTGTTGGAATAGAGAATTTTAGCTTGATGTTTCAATCCACAGTATTTTGTAACATTCTAGACAGTCATCACTTGCTCCTTTCCTGTGAAATTAACACTCAAGAATTTGTGAAGAGTTTAAGACAAAACAGTCATATTTTAATTGATTGACAATTTAGCTATGTTGTGCCCTGTAGACTCAACTGTGGTTTTGAGAATAAAAATATTTGTATACCTCAAAAATTTGAATTAGAAAATGGTTTATTTTCTTAAATTATTTTAGTTTTAACAAAATACAATAAAAATTTACTTTTATAAATTTAATGCAGATATTTTTGTTTTGTTTTTAAATCAATTTATAACAATAAAATTTCAATGATCCATTGAAATTGAGTAAAACAAGATTTGAAATTAACCCCTTGCCTGTGGATTGTATTTTTAAAAAATGCCAAAAAAGGAAAACATTTTTCCTCTTTAATTTTGTTCATTGTTATCATCAAAATATTAGAAATGGATTATTTTTTTGGGAAAAAATTTAAAACAAAATAATTACTATTTTCAATATTTTTATATGTAAGGAAAATGATAATGAGTTACAGTAACTTTTGCTCAAATTATGGCAAAATAAATCAAAGGACATAATTTTCTGGAAATATAATAAACTTATACAATAGTATTATTATCTATATCAACTGTCATGAGTTCTGTGTTACTCAGATTCCTTTAAATTTCATAAATCCTTTACAGTAGCTGAGAAATAGCAACAAAGGTGTAAAACTGTCAAACTTTTTGCAGAAAAGTATCTATCTATTGGGAGAAGTGGTAAATTGAATATTATGCATTCAATGAACCGAATTCGAGCTTCACAGAGTTGAAGTATCGTTTATTTTGTTGCCCTAACTCAGGTCAGGAAATCCAAAATTGGCACATTTGCGTTGTTCAAATTGAGCTCAGCGGTCACAGTCAAGGGGTTAATAATGAATTACTTAATAAATTATTTAAAAAAATAATTAACCCCTTCCGGTGCGATTTAATAATGAAAAACTGTGCGTGAAGTAACCATTTATTTTTTATTTAAAAAACTTGTTTCATTTTACAATTCTTACAGATTCCTAATTAAAATCCACTTTTTACATAGTGTTAAATAATATCAGAAAAGGTATAATTAAGAAAATATCGAAGCAAAACATTAATAAGGTATACAGATAATAGTCTTCAAGATAGTGGTACTTTTCAAAACAAAGTGCAAAGGAATACTGAATTGTTTACATCTCTAGGGAGTCTCACTTCTAATTTGATTCTTGTAACACACACGGCATTTCTTAGTAGGTTTTCTTTTATTCTGACTCATCAATTTGGCAGTGACTTGTACCAAGAAATTCTAAATAAACAATATGTAATAGTGACCTGGTATTTCCACAAGTAACAAAAGTCTTGCTAAATTCAGTATACTAGAAATTATAAACTAAATTAATTATCATATTTAACATTAACTTAGTCGCATGACGAGTGTAGCTCGCTATTGTACAGTATGGAATGAAAAACCAATGACAAGCTAGACTCGTCATTTTACCAGAAAGGGTTAAGTAACATAAAATTGGATCTTAATTTTTAAAAATATAAAGACAGTTCTTATTTAGAATTTAGATTCTGATATTGTAGAGCAAGGTGACATTTCATATGGCTTCATAAATTATACGTTGCTTTTGAAGAAACTGCATATAGACCTAAATTGCAAATCAATAAATTTTCACTGATTGTTTTGCCATTTTTATTCCTGGGAAACCTTAAAAAATTGCCAAACATTGCTTTAAGTGACATTTTTTAAATATAATTTTATGATATTTAGGGCAGTCAATGCTATTCTGACCATTTTTTATCCCAATATTCACCAAATTACCTTCGATATTAGAAGATATGAGCAAGCAGGAAGCTATCTAGATACATTGACACTGACTATTGCAATAAAACAATCAATTTCAATGTCTTTGATATATCCCAATGTCCCAACAGGCTAGTAGCAGGTGTGGGAACAGAACAAACAAGTCAATCGCTACCAATGGTGAGCAGTGGAAATTCCGATCTTGACCCAACTGCTAATTGGGTTAGTATTGAGATATATCCTTACCATACACATATCACATATTATTGCAATCAAGCCGTCAATATCTTAGATATATCCCAATATGCCAATAGCAGATTCAGGAACAGAACAATCAAGTTCCTCTCTGCCTACCTTGAACAGAGGAATTTTCAGTATTGCCCTGAGTGCTTTGTTATCATGATATACTGAGATATAGTACCAAAGACCTGGACGGAAGCTTAATAATTTTCAAGGGCAAATTTTCTGGCCTGTGTTTGTATCGAGGGGTAAATATGCAAAGCAGACATTAATAGCTTGAAAAATATTATTTTATGAAGAATATTTAGGTTGTCTTTTGGTGATCCAAGTTATCGAGTGTGAAGATAAAATAGTTTTGCTGTCGAGGGTATATCAGCAAAACAGAATATAAATATTGTTATACTTAGGCATATTAATAGTTGGCAATATAGTGATAAACAGTCCATCCCTAATATATATACGTTTGTAGTTATAAAAACTAAACTCTTATATTTTTATTATAGCAATATTAAAAAATTCATTCTTATGTTGTAGCTACGACATAGTAAACGTTTATCTAAAGTTCAAGCACAATTGTCCTCTGAAGATGAAAGGAAGAAAAGATCAGCTGAGCGCAAAAAGGTATTTTGCTGTGTTTAGTACTTTTTAGGAGTCATGTTAGTGTAATGTTCTAGGTTAGATTTACTTGATGATTTTACCAGTTATTTGTTCTAGTTAATGTTCTAATTAGTAGTAATATTTTATTTCAGAAAAATACTTTGGATCTTACAAATTCAACATCAAGTGAAAGGTCACAAGCTTCTACTCCAACAGGTATGTTTAAAATCTGATTTTTAGATATTTTCAGCATATGAGTGAGTAGTTATTTTATTATTTACAATTCCTGAAATTTTTAATTGTTTTAATAGTATTTTAATGTAATATTAATTAGACTAGTTTATTTGCATCTGATTTGTTGTCCTTTATACTTAAATACTTTGTTATTTATCATCATTTAAATGAATAACTTTATATCTTCAGAGTTAATATGATTTTTCTCCTATTTTAAAATTTCATTGCAAACTTTCAAGAACATGTAACTTTATTACTGTTATCCCTTCAGGGTGATTTTTAGACTTTCTTTTCATTTGCTTTAGAAAAAGAACATTAATTCAGTTTTAATATAGTATATATTGTATAACTATGCCTTTTTCTTAAAGTATTCAAATTCTGAGTGACCTTAAAAAAAAAAAAAAAAAAAAAAAAAAAAAAAAAAAAAAAAAAAAACTCAATTTCATTATGTGTGAATAATTAATGCTTTTGTGCTGTTAAATTTTGTATTTTCAGTAAACAGTTTTAGAAATCATTTAGTTACATCCTATTTGTCCTGTTATATTTGTATTAATATACTATATTTTGTTCTCATAAAAATGCTTCTGTCTTTATCATGCTGTACATTTGGCTCAGGTCCCACCATTTGAAAACATTTCTCCTCCTGCCCTCCATGTTTTTAAACATACATTCCTGGCTTTCAAGTACAACCTGTAGGTTACATTTTTTTGTTGTGTTATTTTAAAATTTTGTGTATTTTTTGTAGGCATTTTTAGCTTAATTGTGCTGAAATATAAGCATTCAAATACAACTTTTATTAAATAGAATTCATGAACCTTATTATTGTAAATCATATTCTGCTTTGTTATATGTAGTTGTATTTTGTTGTATGTACAGTTTTTGCATTAAAATATGTTGTGACTTTTAATAAATATTTATTCTTTCTAATACATGTCAAAGTTATTGCTAGTAGCAGAAGCCATAAGAAATTTACTTGTATCACTGTCTTAAGTTAATTATGACATTTTATAATTATATAAATTATAACATTTTTGTAAAGAAACTTGCCTTTTGACTTCTGAGTTTTTGATTACTCTTCATTAAAAGAGCAGTGAAGCCATTAAGTGCAACCAGGTAGAAAAAATTGTGTCGACATATACTTAAAATTATACTTTTATAAATGAAAATAATAATAACAATAAAGAATCATGCTTTTAGGCAGCAATTTCTTCTGGAACTCATTTCAGTGAAATGTTGATTAACTATGATATGTCAGTGAATTTTAGTAAAATTATCAGGAAATTTAATTTTTCCTTGTATTTAGCAGTTATGATGGAAAAATCTATTTTGATAGGTTTCGTTAGAATTGAAATTTTAGTTCCATTTTCCTCCTAAACATTCCAGTCATAGCAAGCTCTGTTAAAATATAATTTAAAACATTTTAACAAGGTACCCCTAGTGACTTTTAAACATTGACTACTAATTAGTCAATTATTTCATACAGCCGTAAATTGGAGCTTCAAATCATTTTTATTTTTCCTGCTCAGCAAATTAATAATGAAAATGATTTTTTGCTGCTCTGGCTTTAATTGCAGTTTAGTTTTGAATATATCTATTCATCTTTTCCTTTCTGAAATAAACTTTTGCTTTTGTTTTTTGGTGTTGAATTAAAACCTGTTTAAATTGTGCACTATTTCTCAAAATGTGATGTGTATTAACAGATTCCAGAAAATACAGATAAATTGAATAAAATTTAATATTTTTAAATGTTTTATGTTTAAGAATCTTATGAGATCATAAATTTATATTCTCAGTAATTTTTTTTTTTTTTTATTGATTAAAGAAAAAATATAAAATCTTCATTAAAAGCAATCGATTATCATCCACATGCTCATATTTTAATATTTGGTTTAATTTCTGGTTTAGGGTATTATTTTTTGTTGCTATTTAACAGGAGCTAATTAAATCAAGATAAACTCATTAAACCAATTACAAATGGCTGCAAACCTCCTAGTTAAAAGTGATTTTGAACCCACTGACTTCAGTATCAAAAGTTAGGGGGCTGTACCATTGGCCATTGCCAAAAATTTTCTAATTTATTTAAAAATTAGTTTTATACCTGGAATATGTTATTTAAATCCTGATTTTTTTAAACTAATTAAAATTAAATTTTATAAAAACTAGCATAACTTTACAAGTATTAAGTGTAAGTGAATAATTTGAAAGTTCTTTTAAAGAAATATGTTTTAAAAATTTGCTTCCTTTAATGGGCTTTTAAGTTATTAATATATATGTGGATTATTTTGTTTTAATTGGTTATTCAAATAGAAAACCTCTGTACTTGCTTAATTGAAAAAATCATTCTGATTTAAATCTGTTTTACAACTTTAAAATAAAAAATAAACAAAGGGGAAGGGAGGGAGACAATAGTAATTTGTATAAATTAATTAAAAAATCATTTTTATGTATTTGTTTTTGCATTATGTAAATTTAAAATTTGTTCTTAATAAATTGTATTTTCCCCCACTTTTTCTGTGTTCTTAATCTTTATATATATATATATATATATATATATATATATATATATATATATGACTAATTTGCTTGTAGGAGCAATTTTTACTAAATTATCATAAATTATATTATTAATAAATTTAGTCTTTCAATTTAAAAAGAATTGGTTATAATGACAAAAGAGGATAGTGGGAACAGAGGAAACTGAGTTCTATTGTTGTACCAGCTATTTATGATATAGTGTGATCTTATTTACATATAAAATAATTCATATCAAATAATGCCTGAACTTGTATGCAAATATTATGCATTCATATACATGTCTATATTTTATTTTTTCAAACTGTTTTTCTTGTGAACTTGACTACAGATTGTTTTCATTTAACAGAACAAGATGTATGTATACTTGGATATATTTATACTGTATATTTTTTTGTATGCTTGGATATTGTTATACTGTGCATTTTTAGTTTTAGCTGATTGTTTTCCAATAATTTTTCTTCATTTTTTATTACTATACATAGCTGAGAACAAACCTTCTCCATTACCAACTGTTAATGTACCTCCTCCTCTGCCACCTCCATTGCCGTCCCCTCAGTTATCAGCTAATACTCCAACAGGATCGTATCAACCAAATTTACAACCACCAGCACCACCTCCACCTCCTCCTCCATCTGCATCTGTAAATAATCCTTCTGACAGATCAGCCCTTCTAAACTCGATTCAAGGTTTTAACAAAAGCATACTGAAAAGAGCTGAAACCAAAGACTGTAGTGCCCCAAAAATTTAATTTTCAAAGTTTGTTTCATTTATTTCTATAGTCATAATTGCAGACTTTTTTTGTTTGTGTATAATTACATCATATTTACTCATATATAATGTGTATACATGTATGTGCACACTTTGCTATACAAGGAAAAGTGGTAAAATTGTTTATCTTATATATAACTTGCATCATTAATTATGCATGCAAATGACTTTCTAGATTGTAAATCAATTGTTATAAAAATAAGATAGATCAACCTCTAAATCTATTTTAAAATCATTCTTCAGTCGGTTTCATTTTTTATCTTAAAATTAAAAACCAAGGAATCTAAACTTTTAATTTCTTAATTCACATTTTAAAAGCTGTACAATCTTCAGGTTTGCCCTTTCCTGGTTTTATAACACCCGCTTTCTCATATTCTGTTTTTATATTCTGTTAATGATAACATTCTAGGTTTTTAAATATTTTTTTTTTAGTAGCATTTTAAAATTGTGTTATTCCATGTATATCACTCAAGAATTTTTGTGTTAGTATTTTTTGAGGGTAGGGTGTACATTATACATGAGTAAATATTTTCTAAACTGGTGCTTTTATTAAATTTATGTTTAATTTAATTGCAGTTATAATTTTGTATTTAGAAAATTTTGTTGATTTAAGTATTTTATCAAAAATTACTAAAGAAGAATTATTTTATAAACTCAGTTCTTCCAATGGTCTTCATCCCTTTAACTATTTTCAAACACAAATATTTTGTCATAATTTTAGATTTGTCAGATAAATAATGAGAGCTTACTATTGTTATATGTTTCTTACCCAAGTCATATTTAATGATGAAATGAGTAAAGTGATATAGTATTACATTAAATAGCATTGTTTATTTTAGTGTATAATACTTTGATTTATTGGGTATCTTTTTAGTGAGGATTTTATATAAGTATCTTTCTGTGTAAATATAATTTAGTATTATCACAAATTAAATTTGTTTTTTGCAATATAACCAAGAATAAATTCTGTACATGAGGTTTGTTGCAGAATTGATTCCCTAGCAGCATCATAGTGCAATAATATAATCCTGATTTGATTATATACTGCTCTAGTCAATTTGACCTTTATATATTTCTGGATACAAGATTCAAAGTAACATTTTCCTTTTACTTCCTTTGGAGAAGTTTGAAAGGGTATTTTCTATAAGTTGTGATATGATTATGATTTACTATTGTAGGAAGTATAAAAACACTTATTTCATTATCTTAGTTAATTTAAGTGTATAATCTGTATTCCACATGTCACCTATGCTTAAAATTTAATCACTGTCTCTATACACTTTATTTTATTTTTATACTTTTTTTTTTTTTTTTTTGTCTATAGATGGAAAAGATATGAAATTTTATCCCTTCTCAATAATCTTAGACAAATATATTGTCAGTAATTTTGATATTTTTAATGTAAAATTACACTTGTATATATTAAAAGTATTCAAATAAGTCAGTTTTGGCTTACATGTTCTGTATATTATTGTAAAACCCAATTGCCATATATTATTGTTAGAACTTTCTATTTAGGGCAAGATTAAAAAGGAATCAGATTTTTTTATCATTTTTGTTTTTGTCATTTTAATAGTTTAATTCAACAAATTGTTGGATTATATATATACATATATATACATACATATATATATATATATATATATATATATATATATATATATATATATATATATATATATACACACATGAATAATAAAATTTGTATATAACTGTATAAGAACTAAAATAGATGTTTCAGTTCTAATAAAATTTATAGAATTCATAATTATATGTAAAGAAAAATGCAAAAGACAACTGAAATGAAGTAAAATGAAATAGAGAAATTTAAAACATTTTTTGTTTCCCTTGAATTTATATTTGAAATTTAATAAAATTTACTAATGTATTGTAAGTGTCTCACTTTAAATGTATAATTTCCTTTTTATATTATTTCTACAATATACTCACATATTGTCATAGATATGTTGTTTTTTTAACTTTAGTGGTAGTTGCATTTTTATTTAGATATTACAGAACTTTCATAATTGATGCTATTGACTGTATAGTGAAAAAAAATTACCATTTTTATGCAATATATCTCCATTTTATGCTTTTATTTAGTTTTAACAATAAATGAACAAATTAAAGTTTAGATGCATATTGAGTGTTTGTAATACAAAAGTGTTTTATATGCATGTATGCCTTCAAGAAATTTGTTTATATTTTTCAATTTTTCATATGTATTTTACCACTAATTATAAAATATTTTAATGTACTGTACAACATTTTCAAAGATTAAAATTTAGTAATTTTAAGTAAATTATTTTCTTTTATAACCTTAAAATTAAAATGTTGACTGAAGGGGTCTGAAACCTTGTTTACATTACTTTGCAATGTGAGAAGTATTGGTTGTTTTTGTTTGTTAGATAGTGATGCTGTGTGTGCAAGTTGCCGTGACTGTTTCCTTGATGCCAGGGCAGTATGTCAGTTTGGAGTGATGACAGGGGATATCCAATGTAAAAAGTACTTTTAAAAGTATATGTAATTGTAATTATCGTTCATTTGTATAGGATGTAATATATGTATCTTAATTTTTTTATCTAATGTTCAAAAAGTATCAAAGCAGTTAATGTATATTTTTACCGCTTTGGGACATAATCATTGTAATATTTGTCTGTTTAATAAAAATTAGTTATAATTGAATTTACTAAACATTTCTAAAATTGTAAATTTGAAGAAAATTCTTCATATTGGACATTTCTGTAGTAAAAAAAAGAAAAAAAAATGACAGAATCTAAATAATTGCTTCAGCATTATCAATCATCTCAATTGAAGAAAAAAGAGCTTGTGAATAAATGCCAAAGATAGTTCTATAAGCACATTCTGTCTAACTGTAACTGTAAAATGCCTTGAGTTGTACTTGCAAATTTTGTATGCTATTATTGTATTATTATTACATAAATTTTAAGTAATAAATTTGATTTATAATCTGTGTTGTTAAATCCATGCAGAGATTTGCTGAATTCGTTTTTTTTTTTTTAATCCTGTATTAGTATTTAACTACTATTAGCTTGAAATTATTAATCCTCTGACTGTTTAACTCACTTATACAGATTCACTCAAAGTTGTTTCTAGTGATAAAATCATAAATATATAGTATGTAAATTGTGATTTTGACTTGCAACCATCCTAAAATTTTGTCTGTATGTGAAGACATCAAAGGTCATGGTAGCTCAATTGACAAAAGCATCAATGCCATAACCAAAAGATTTGAGATTTGAGCTGCTCAAAGACCTATCATATTCATCAATGGCAGCTGGGGTACATAAAACAGGTTCATGGTTGCAATGTCCTCCAAGTTATCAAACAATTTCTTGGGAGATTGCAGGCTAAGCCTGGGAGGTTCCTCTTGGTGCCTGATTCTAAATTGCAGGAACAACAGGAACAATATTACTACATGTCCTTAGCATTCTTTTAGCTATACATGCTTCTTGGGTGGTTTCAAATTAGTAACAGATTTGCAGTCTTGTTTGAGATAAAAAATATCTATTAGTATTGCTGTATGTACTTGGAAGGAGTCAGGGTGATGAAAAAGAAATACTCATACATATTTTTTGTCTTGGACTACAATTGTCAGAGCATTAGTATAACATCCTTACGTTTGGTTCACATTTTATATCTTTTAACATTTTATTTAACATCTGTTCTGTGAAAATATAAAACCCTTCTTAAGTTACTAGCATATAGCCCGCCATATGACGGGATCAATAAAATTTTCAATATTCCATAATTGTAAAGTACCCTTTAAGGCAGGTAAAAAAAATGGTTTGTTGTTTGGCTGAGAATTATTTTACAACAAAGTATTACCTTAAGAAAATTATTTACGTAATATCTAAGTTTAGTGATAAAACGTATGGGAATAATGCAGAAGATATTTAAATAATCTAAAATAAATGATTAAATGAGATGATTAAAGGAATGATGTCATAATGCTAGAAGTTTTTTTTTTATTTTTACCTATTTATGTGATAAATCGATACATTTAATCACCTGCTCTTAAATTGGAGCTTGATATAATAATGGTAATACTTAAATTTAATAAAAAAAATCAAAAATTTGAAAAATTGTAAAAATTTAAAAATAATAAAACAACTTTAGGAATAAGAATTCAAAAGAAAAAGCAGAAATTATTAAATTAATTAGACATTTAGATAAATTCGGTTACGTCGGGGGCAGAACCATTAATCTGAGAAGTACGGCGATCAAATGGGCAGACACTCTATCCCATGGGCCAGCTTACACGTGGTGAAGGAAATCGTTAGAATATATAAAGGTCAAGTAAAAACAGTCCAGAAATTTAAATATTGCACTCCGCCCTCGCCATCCTATAATAATGAATTTAGTATAGAATAAGCTTGAAATAATAGCATTAAATGCTCGAAAAGTAGGGGATGACGTGGATTTCGAACTCGCTTTAAATTTCACTAACCCTAACTCATAAAAAATCCAATATGGATGCCTGTATGTATTCCAGGTACAACCGCTTCATAAATTCACGGACAGACAACTTAGGCTATTATTATATAGGGGATAAATGTTGTTCCATTTTACAATCAGGCTGACTAAAAATTATTCGTATAAAACTTTACTCACTTTGAATTTTCCCAACCCTGATTGATCAAGAGTTCAAAATGAATGTCTTATCGCGTATTACTACGATATTAAATTAATTATACACTTAGTTTGAGCTATATTACATTCTTATCCCCTAATCAGGCATAATAATCCAATAAAAAGAAACGAAACATTTTCCAGTCTTATTAGAACAACAACTTTTTATTCCATACTAATTTTTATCAAAACTTTATATCAAAAACCAAAACATGCAAACGATAAACTTGTAATAAACTGCAAACGATTTTTAAACTAAAAATAAATCATTGAGTCTGTGTTACCACAGTCTCTTTACATTCAAATTTTGGCGCTATCAGGAAAAAATTACTTGGTTCGTTGGCGCCATCTATTCACTAATATATTGACTATAAAAAGGTCATATTTATAATAAAAATATTTCCCATTCATTCCACCATCCTTTTGTGATGATTTTAAAAATTTGAGTAATCATGTAACATTGCAGAAAAATATTGTTAATTATAAAGGATTTGAAAATAACATCCATGCTTATGAGTTTGTTGACAATCCATGCCGTGGCCCAATTTCTTTTAAATGAAGCAATGAATACAAAATAAAAACCAGAAAATAAAGAAAATGAGTACAGTCAAAATCTTTTAGAAGAAGCTTTTCAAGTTTTTCCCAGTACCTCTGAATTTGCAGAAGGCCAGGCATATGTACAAAACAAATTAGGTAATATTTCTGCAGGTATAAAGTATATAATAGAAAACATTAATTTTAAAAAACTTTTAAAAAAAGATGAAAATAAAAAAAATTTAAGTAAAAATAAAAATTAATTTTAAAAATTGTCAAAAATGTAAATAAAATATTAGAAATGAAGCAAACATTCTAAAGCTCATTTCTTAGCAAAAATTAATTTTATAAACTTAAACCGACAAAAAGTAACAAAAATGAAATTTAAAAATTTAAAATTCAAGCAAAAAAAATAAAAAAAAAGGAGAAAATAGAAAATTAAATTAAAATATTGTTAAAAATAATAAAAGAACTTTAAAAATAATAAAACAGCTTTAGGAAAAAGAATTTAAAAGAAAAAGCAAAAAATATAAAATGAATTAGACATATAGAAAAACTTGGTTGCGCCGGGGACAGAACCTTCAAGTCGGCTGTTACGAAAATAAAACGGGCAGGCACTCTAACCATCATGCCACGCTTTCACATAAGCCGGATTCTAATTAAAGCATATGACAATTAAACTAAAAGAGTATATAAACTTAAATATTACGCTAAGTTCTTGTCATCCTATTAAGAATGATTTTAATATAGAAATTCATTTGCTTTTACTTTAAACATGAACTGGTGAGAACTCTTTCTATTTACCGACCATATGTTAGTTGCCAGCTTTAGTTTATCTTGTCATATTACATAATAGGATGGAGAGCAGAGGTTTTAATATTGACAGTGATTATTTGGTGGTATATATGAATGGTATCGAAAATGATAAATTTAATCGCCTGCTTTTAACGGAGGGAGAATAAGGCTTGAAATAATAGCATTAAACGCTAAAAAAGGGGGGATGGCTTAGATTTTGAACTCGCTTTGAATTTTTCTAACCCTAACTCATCAAAAATTCAATATGGATGCCTGTATCCGTTCCAGGTACAACCGCTTCAAAAATTTGCCGACAGACACCTTAGGCTATTATTATATAGGGGATGACAGCTTATTAAATATATTCAGAGCTGGCAAATACCATGTGAGAAAAATTTACCAGACTGAAAAGTTTCTATCTGAAATTGATACTTAAATCATAATAATGGCCTGTTTCTTATAATTTAGACTTGGTTCTCTGCAATTAATGATTTGATCCCACAATATCAAAGATTATCAAACAATTCTAACAACATATTTTAATGTAACATTGTAAACAGGGCAGCAAAGGGGTTTAATGCTAGAATGACCAGAGTGGTTGGTCTAGCATTAAACTGCATAGCTACTTTGGGAAGCAATTATTCTTAAAATATTTAATGTCAGCTCACTCATATTTTGTGACTTATAAATATTTTAATGTTTTTAGGCATAACATTGTTTTGCAATATTTCACAATGAAGAGATAAATTAATTACCCCAATGGTTCATTTTATTTAGATATAGAAATGTTGGTTGTTCTGGTGTTAAGCAAATGTGATTTAAAGTGCTCAAGTAGACGGCCATAATCCCAATTCCCAACCATTTTGATTATATGCTGAATGATTTAGAATGCAAAATAGACTTTCTGTGCAATATAAAAGCATTGCAGCTTCCACAGATTTTTAACCTTATTGTAGGAAGAATCAAGGAACCTGTTTACATCATTTACAGGAAAACCTCACTAGCTGTATTAAAGCTGTCAGAATAGTAATAAAAAAAACCCATGCTGTCTGAGTATATATCATCTGGGGGGAGTACTTAGATATACATAGTATAGCTGTGGTTTCAAAACTATGCTCTTTGTTCCGACACTTTTGCACACCCTTTGTTCAGAACACTAACGACCGACATCAGCTGATCTGAATCCCTCCTGTTTCGACCCAACTACAATAGCGCGGCGACGCAGTGTCTGGGATATTGACAGTTCGGGTGAATAGGCATCACGCCCTTGATCAGTCGCGGTAATGATCACGGAGGATTGCCTCGAGAATTCCGGAATCGGGACAGCTAGTGAATCAGAATTCAACTAAAAAAATAGCTGCAACCTTAGCTGTAGTTCTCATGTAACTGGAATCGTGACTGACCAAAAAATGGTTTGCGGGACCGTAACTGAACCCCAGGTATAAAAAGCCTAGAATTTTGCGACTCGGGGCTTTTCGACATTTTTTTTTACGTAGGTGCTTTGTCCTCGTGGAGGCTTTTGATCGGAATGCGTACGTGTGTGTATATACATATAAATATGTATATATACAGCAGTAGCAGGTAGCATGGTTCCGAACGTTCTACTGTTCAAGACGACCGTGGATTCTCAAAACGAACTTCCGTTGTTTTTAATTCTTTTATTTGAAAACATTGCTTGTGGTTCAAGGGCCTTAGCTTTAGTTTCATGATATGGAAGCTTAAACTGGAATGAATTATATATTATATTTTAGGACTAAGGCGAATATATTTCTAAACAGTAAGTAATATTGGATTACTTTGGGTCATGCGTGGTGTCACCTAAATTAAAGAAAGTGTGGGGACACTACACAATATTTTAGGATACTGAACACAGTAACATTTACACCTATGCTTTAAAACTTTACTGAATTAATATAATATAAAATGAACTTGAATAGTTTTTTTTTTCAATATTAGGAAACTAGAAATATTTGTTTTCAGTACACTCCTTTATCTTTAATTATAAAAGATAAACGTTTCTATCATTTTACCTATATTCAGACGTATTCAAATTCATTTATAATCAAAATGTAAAAGCATATTTAAGAATAAAAACCGTTTTCATTTAAAATATATTCTACCAGTAATATAGACAAAATAAAGCCCAGTGGCGTTGGGGTAGTGCTTCGCGCTCACAGGCACGTGCCAAATGTTCAGTTCTCGGGCTGGGCAAGGTTGACTCAGTCTTTCACTTTTTCAGTTGGTAGATAAACTGAGGACCAAGCATACTTGGAAACTACACTCTGTGGGTTTCGCGTAAGGTTGACCACATAACCGGGACATATGCTGTTCTCGAAAATGGACATTGGCACCGTAGGCTATGGCCCTGTGTTAGATGTAGCGCCGGGGAGCTTATTTTTTTTATATAAAAGCATTTTTTATACGCAAAATTACAGCAATATGAGATTTATATCTAACCAAGTAACTCATTAACCAAAAATTCTTTTTGAAATTAATAGAGTGATGTATATTGATCTGCAATTCAGTTAGAATTGTCAAGTCTTCAGATAATAATGGATACGTAGTTAGTATAGCAAATCACTAACTTAAATTTATATATATATATATAAAACAGAGGATAAATTTTTTCATGATTATTAAAAACACGTTTTTTCACTTTGCCTGTTTGTTATTGGAATAATAGATTAATCTTAACTCAGCCTTTCATCTCTTCAGAGAGTAAACTGAGCAGAGCATACTTGGGCAAGTAGCGTTTGGCGTAAGGGTTGACATAACTGGACTTTGCACCCCAGAGCCTTTGATCAGAGATGAGCACCGAAGACATCGGCCTCCTGAGTTGGGTTGTTGCTTCGAGGTGTTAAGTTTAAGAAATAAGATTTAAGTATTAGATGAATCACTTAATATTTTATCGTCAAGTCATTTTATTCTTTAATGACATGGTAACAATAAATTGTACACATCTGTTGAGTGCTAACATCTAATGTCATCGAATAGAACAGAGATGGCGTACCTCTTTGAGACTGTACGTGTAGACTAGATAGAAGCAATGTTTCCTTTGATCATATTTTATTAACACAGAAGGGTCGGCGACCGCTGACGAGAACAACCTCGCGTCATGAAAAACATACACGAACTACTAAACAACAATTTTAAAAACACAAAGAAGAAAACAGCGCATGCGCAATTGCTGCGCTCGCAAATACGTAAGTGGCGTAAACATTCCGGCCCCCGTTGATTTAACTTTTTAAATCTACATACATATGCAAATACACTTTTTTACATGAAAATTAAACAAACAATAAAATACTCTTGATAGTACTAAACTACAGAATAACACACAAGAATTCTAAACAGAGTAACCACTCTGAAGACATGCCCTGTTTCAATTACACACACATTGCATACATATTTCACAAGAGTCAAAATAATTTTACCAATTCAAATATATAACATAAATGAACAAGGGAACGAATTATAATATTTCAAACGAACAAAATTGATAATTATGAGATATTTACAGGTAAAATGGACAATTTAGTAATAGGACGTTTTATAATGCCTTGCTTTGTCTTTATCATGCAAACTCTAACTTTATTGTCTTTCCCATAAATCAATTTTTCAATTTTTCCTAATAACCATGAGCAAGACGGCATATTGTCCTCCTTAACAATTACTATGGTATCTTTTTCAATGTTATCCTTTGAAAAGTACCACTTTGTTCGCTGTTGTAAATGGCTCAAATAGTCACGTTGCCATCGTTTCCATAAGTATTGAGTTATCTTTGTAGTGCGCTGCCAGCGGTTTAAGGTATTATCGGATAAATCCGTTAAATTTGGTTCAACTATTGCTGTTACTGATCTTCCGATTAGAAAATGCGCGGGGGTAAGGGCGTCGGGTTCATTTGCATCATTAGAAAGGGGTGTGATGGGACGAGAGTTTAAAATACCTTCGATTTGGGAGGTGATAGTAAGAAATTCTTCATAGGCAAATTTTAAGTTACCGACAACTTTTTTAAGGTGAAATTTGAATGATTTTACCCCCGCTTCCCAAAGTCCACCAAAATGTGGAGCTCTGGGAGGGATAAATTTCCAATTAATTCTTTCTGTAACTAAGTACCTTGCAAGAGAGTCATCGGGATATTTTACCATGTTGTGCAATCGCTTAAGCTCATTGTTCGCGCCTATAAAATTACGAGCATTATCTGTATACAAGGTAGCACATTTTCCGCGCCTTGACATGAATCTTTTTAATGTCGCTATGAAAGAATCCGATGACAAGTCAGTCACAATTTCTAAGTGCACAGCCCGCGTTGCGAAACAAACGAAAATCGCTACATAAATTTTATGCAGTTGACCTTTTCTTTGGGTTTTGTATTTTATGAAAAAAGGTCCACAGAAGTCAACACCGGTATGAATAAACGGGAACGATGGGTTTATCCTGTGCTCAGGCAAATCTCCCATCGTTTGTTCTAAGAAGAGTGGCTTGTTTTTCACACAAATAACACATTCATGAGTTATTTTTCTGGCAAGATTGCGTCCTCCAATGGGCCAAAAACCTTGCCTGACGCAATGCAAAAGAGATTGTGGTCCTACATGACAATAGCGAATGTGATGATCTAACATAATCAAATATGTTAATCTGTGACCCTTGGGTAACACGATAGGATGTTTTGTACCATATGACAAATTTGCTTTGCGCAACCTGCCACCTACCCGAATTACTTCACACTCATCTATGAAAGGGCACAAAAATTTCAATTCACTATTTTTTGTTACCTCATTTCCTTTACTTAAATTACTAAAGTCTTCGGAAAGACTGTCCTTCTGTACAATAGAAATTAACTTTAATTCATTTCGTCTGACCTCCTCAACAGTCAGGCGACCCTTTTCTCGATTCTTCTTTCTGCAGCCATTAATAAACCTGAAAACAAAACTAAAAATATTAATTAATTTTGTATAATTATTGGTAATGTTTAGCAGGTTGTCAATAAAGTCACTCTGGATTGCGACTAAGTTCAGGTTGGCAGCGGGTTTCAGTTCACCAAGATACTGCAAGTCTGATGAGGCTTCTAGATGTGCATCACCAAAAACATCTGTCGTTGGCTCTTGGAGAAACTGTGGGCCATTCCACCACAAGTTCAAAGATGCAAGTTCTTGCGGGTATGCTCCTCTTGAGATGAGGTCAGCTGGATTCAATGTAGATGACACATGTCTCCAAGTGCAGTCCTCAGTTAGTTCTTGTATTTTTGCTACCCGATTGGCAACAAAGGTTTTCAAGCGATGTGGAGGGGTGCGAATCCAGGCCAAGGAGATGGTGGAATCTGAATACAATACTATGCCATCTAAAACAAGAGACAACGATTTCTGGACCCTTCGCATGAGCTGTGAAACCAGAAGACATGCACACAACTCAAGCCTAGGTATTGATTTAGTTTTCAAAGGTGCCACACGTGACTTGCTGGACACAAGCTTGGATGACGCAGTTCCGTCTGATGCTATGCATTGCAAGTACACAACTGCACCAAAGGCTGCTTCAGATGCATCAGCGAAACAATGAAGCACAGTCTTTTGACAGTCATCATTTAAGACGTAACGATCAATTTTGATATTTAACATGGAGTTGAGAGAAGAACCAAATTTCATCCATTCCTGGGAGACTGGATCAGGTAGTTCATCATCCCAATCAATTTTAAGCATCCACAGTTTTTGCATAAGAATCTTGGCCTTGGCAATAACTGGTCCCAAAAGTCCTAAGGGATCAAATATGCGTGCGATTTCGGTCAGAACGGATCTTTTTGTACATACTAACATGTCCGGTGTTCTGGTAACTGCAAACTCAAAAGTATCACTGTTTGGATTCCATTTGAGACCCAGAGTTTTGATGCTTTCTTTATCTTTGTCAAAATGATATTCCTGTTCTTCATAAGGCACACTCTGCAGTAGTTGTCTGTCATTTGAAGACCACTTATGGAGCCTCATACCTCCACTCTGAAGTAAGCTGATCAACTGTTCCTGCAATTCAATTGCTGAAGCAACATCTTGAGAACCAGATACAAGGTCATCCATGTAAAAGTCTCGTTGCAAAACTTCGGCAGCAACTGAAAACTTATTTCCTTCATCAATGGCTAGTTGTTTGAGAGTCCTGGTAGCCAAGTACGGAGCACTAGTCGTTCCGTAAGTGACGGTGCACAATCTGTACTCTTTTACAGGTTCATGTGGGCTATTCTTCCATAAAATTCTCTGTAGATCCTGTTGACTTGGATCGATCATTATCATCCTGTACATCTTCTGTACGTCAGCTGTCAGAGCAATGCGATACTTTCTAAACCTTGTCATTATTGCGAAGAGATCATCCTGAATTACGCCTCCATTAGCTTGTAGAGAGTTCAGAGATGTCCCATTTGATGAGGGAGCTGACGCGTTGAAAACAACTCTCAGTTTTGTAGTGCTCTTATCAGGGCGATAAACGCTATGATGAGGAATGTAATATGTAGTCTTCGGCTCCTCTACCTTTCTCATATGCCCCAATTCTTCATATTCACGCATGAAATTCTGGTACATTAAACTAAGTTCCGGATTTTTAGAAATACGGTTCTATAGCGAAGTTAATCTTCTCCAAGCCATTTCTTTTGACTTGCCCAAAGTCTCGGGATCCTTCTTAAAAGGCATCTGAACAACATATTTGCCTGTTTGATCTCTTGTGTGTGTCACTTGGAAATGATTTTCGCAAAATTGTTCCTCATCGCTTTTTCTATCAATGGTCACTTCAATCGACTCAAGTTCCCAAAATTTTGCAATAGTTTGCTCTAAATTATCCCGTTCTCTTGATAAAAGACAGCGTCTAAGGGGCTGGCTGCAAGGTAATTTTCCTGAAACAATGTACCCGAAAACGGAATTTTGTAGAAGAATGGAATCATTAATCTTGATACTGTCATATTTTAGAACTTTAAAGAAAGTCTCTGCGCCTAATAAAAGATGAACCTTGCTTGGTTTAAAGAACTCAGGATCTGCCAATTCTACACAATTCGGAAGTTGGATACTAGAAATATCCAAAACACTATGCGGTGTCAAGTCCGTTATTTTTGGAGTTACAAGAAATTCTAATTCTTCTTTAAAATCCCCATTGGCATTTGAAATAACTCCGAGCACTTTAGATTTAATCGTGTGCACCACTTCATTTATTCCAGACACTGGGGCGTACGTCTTTTCCTTTTTCAACCCCAAAAGATTAGCACACTCAGTAGAAATCAAATTTACCTGACTAGCAGAATCTAGAATCGCTCTAAATTTATTTATTTCCCCGCATGAATTATAAACACGGATAATTACTGTACTCAAAAGAACAGTCGATTTTTCCTTTAACGTGCTACTAAAACTATGAAGGGGACGCGGGGGGAATACATTTTCCAAAGCAACATTTTCCCCGCTTGCCGTTAAATCATCCCGAATGTTCACATTCGAACGTTTTTCATTAAGTGGCTTGTATGAATTTCCACTCCCTGTCGGCGCCTCTTCACGGTCAACCGACAAATGTAAAAGCGAATGATGTTTCTTTTTGCAAATGGAACATGAAAATTTCGATTTACAGCGTGATGCTATATGTGATTTGTTCAAACAATTCAGACAAAGTTTGTGATTACGTACGAAATCATTTCTTTTACAAACATCCAAATTTTGAAAAGAGGCACATTTGTTTAAATAATGAGAACCGTTACACAATATACACTTTATATTTTCGTTTGCATTAATAATCAAGCTTTTACTTTTTTGGGAATGAACAATCAGATTTTTATTTTTTACGTGCGAATTTCGATGAATACTTTCAAGTACCATACTTCGTTTTTCCAAAAATTCTAAAAATCCATCAAGAGCGGGAACATCTGTAGTTTTATGAGTAGATTCAAATTGTTTCCTGTTTTCTTTATCCAATTTTTGCAATAACAAATTTAACAACAGAATATCAGAAAAATTGTTTCGATCATATTTTAATACTTTAAGCGCTCTCATATTCTTTTTAATGCAATCCAGAAAACAACGTAATTCTTGAGCTGATTCATATTGTATTTTTTCATAATTAATCATTGCACCGATATGTGTGTCAACAATTATTCTTTTATTTTCGAAACGTTCACTTAGTGCTTTAAACAAAGAATCGAAAGTATCATCATCAGTTTCTATTTGCTTGGCTTGGCCCTTTAATGATGCACGCACCCAGCTAGCAACATTACGTTGGGCCAACGTTGTACTGCATACGTTGGGTCAACGTTGATATGACACGTTGGCCAACCGTTGGTTAATGGTTGGCTAATGGTGGTTTGTTTACATATTGCCAACGCAATACTACGGCGGGCCAACGTAATACTACGATGGGCCAACGGAATACCAACGTTTATATTTCTGTTTATTATTTTGCTATAGTGTATAATATAGAATGGGCATGTGCTATTACTTTCAAATAAGCTGATGTTTTTATAACATAAGTCATTTTTAAATTTTGCAATAGTTGAAAAATAGAAAATAGATATAAAAAGAATGACATAGTTTATTTTAGTCCACACCACACATTTCATATAATACTTACTCTGCGGCAATCCATTTATTGCTTTGAAATCTGTATTAATTTTTTTTAATGATACAAACTTTCGTAAATTAGAAAAACAAAAAAAATTTCTCTTTATGAGAGCTAAAAATAGATAATTGAAGAAAAGCACAACACAACAGAGGTTAAACAAAAAAAATATACATATTTTAGTTATTTTTCTTTTATTTACAATTTTTTTTTTAAATTTAAATTCGGCCACCATATCCATGTACCAAAGTTCTCTACATTTTCTCTGGATTCACAATTTCATGGCATCTGAAACACAAATAAGTAATTCAAAAAGTATATATTATAAAATGTTTTAATGTTACCACAAACATTTCCTTTTATCCTTTTACCTTTTTAAAATGATTCAAAGATGATTTGAATATGTAAAAAAGTAAAGGCAAACATAATTACATCTAATAAATAAAATTAAGTTATAAAGTAAACAAGTTTCATAACTATGATAAAGTGAAATCCATAATATTTACATATCATTATACAACTTTATTATTATTATTAAGAAAAAACACAAAAAAGTAACCTAACGAGAATTTAAATCAGCATGCTTTAAAAAAAATTGTCACCTATCTTAAATTGACTAAAAATTTGCTATTTTCTTAAATCTGTACTAAAGAAGTGTATTAAAAGGTATTAAAGACTAAAGTGTACTAAAACACCGTGTATATACTTTTGTAAATGGTATGTTACTATTAAAAACACAAAAGAGAAACTACAGTTCAGATAGCCAAACATCGTTTCCTTCAGGAATAAATTAATAATAATGAGGGCATATCATATATATATGATAGAACACAAAAATATCAAGAGAACTTACCTTGCAAATTTGAAATCCTGCAGCGATGGCGTGTTAACCCTAAAGATGGCGGTTGATACACAACTTTCTCTTTTGGCGGAGCTTCTGCACATGTTCGTAGATATAGGCGGTTACTTTTATATTTCTTAGCCAATGGTATGCCGATATTTGTGCAAGAGGCGTAAACAGAAAATCTCTTACGTTGGCCCAACGGTTTGCAACGTTTCAGAATTACCGATGGCCAACCAAACATTTTGCCAACTAATTACCATCACTTCATTTCCCCTTTTCAACGTTTACCCAACCAAAGACCAACAGCCAACTTATTGCCAACGAAAATCCACGCTAGAAAATTGCCTGGCTCACTAGCGCCATCTATTAACTAAAAACCTATTTAAGTAATCGAGAGCTCGCGTCGAGGATTTTTAATAGAACTTGTTAAACATGGAAGGTGAAGCAAATGTGGATAGCAAATTGCGTTTAACCTGCACAATTTGTAACCAAATCTTTAGCCGAATCCTAAAACAAAATAGATATTTCTCCACTCAAAAGAAAAGATGTAGTAGAAGCAGTTTGAAAATTCCAACAGCAAAAGAAATTATAAATATCAAAGAAGGATTACTGTTAAATCCCACTGAATTTACATCCATAAACACAGAATTTGATCATACCTATAGCAGCTCAAATAAATAAGATTTATTTGTTTTTATTTGTATGATCTTTTACTATGCAATCCCATTACATTATTCAGACAATGTTTGTTCTCAGTTTATTGTAATGGATAGTAAATAGCCTGATTTAAGCATAAGAAAATTACTTATTGAAATGTACTTCCATATACTACTTTAGAAGCTTATATTTCTCTATCAAAGAATATTAAAATATTCTCCTTTACTGTTTATTAAGTGAAATAATTATTCAATATTGCTGTATACTTTTTAGAAGAATAGTAAAATTTAAACTTATGAACATTCTTTGACAGAAAAATGTAAGTTCCAAAATTATTATATTATAACATTTTTTAAAACAATGTTTTTATCTTTAAAAATCAGGCTCTTTACTGCCCATTATAGACAGCTTGAGGTATAAAGTTTATAATATCAAAAATTGATTTTAAAATAATAAAGAAAAGATAGAAAAATCGACAGTTAAAAATAAAATCAATTTTAAAAATTGTCAAAAATGTAAAAAAAAAATATTAAATTATAAAAATAATAATAAATATTAAAATTAATAAATTTATTACAAAAGATTAGAAATACTAGCACTTCTCAAGCTCATTTCTTACCAGAATCTAATTTTATAAACTTAAAACGACAAAAACTAAAAGAAATAAAGGTAAAAAATTAAATACAATTTAAATAAAGAGAAAATTGACTGAAAATATTGTCAAAAACGTTAATAAAATAACTGTCCAATTAATTGAGTAGTATTAGTTGATATATTAGTTAATAGATGGCGCCAGTGAGCCAGACAATTTTCTAGCGGACGTGTAAGCACCCAAAATTCTTTTATTTTCGAAACCTGATCACTCGTCGTTTACCCAACCAAAGACCAACAGCCAACTTATTGCCAACGAAAATCCAACATTTCCGTGCTAGCTGGGCAAATAATATAATTTTTGCGATTCATTTAACTGTTCATTATTTACAATTAAATTTGTAGACTGGGATTTAAAATTTGACCATTCATCGTATTTACCCGTAAAAACCGGTAATGGAATTTCGGGAAGTTTAACTTTCACTTTAGAATTACTTTCGATTCCGTGTTCTTTAGAATTATTTACAACAATACTAGTAGAAGGTTTAAATGATTCTATGAAGGTTTTAATCCTTACCTCCAAGGCTTCAATCCGGTTTTCTATTTCTTCAAAATCAGCTTCGATTTCTGTAATTTCCTTTTCCTTCAAATTCGAAATATCGTAATACTCATTCCTTAATTCATCAGTTTTGGTTTGAAAGCTTTCAATTTTTTTAAGTTTTACTTCCAATTCACTTAGCGATGTATCCTTAACATAGATTTCATTCATAAATGTTTTCAACTTTGTAATGTTGGCCTTTATAGCTCCTTTCTTACGATTTAACTTTTCCATAGTCGCTAGCTGCGGTGGATGACGGACCAAATAATGTACGTGTAGACTAGATAGAAGCAATGTTTCCTTTGATCATATTTTATTAACACAGAAGGGTCGGCGACCGCTGGCGAGAACAACCTCGCGTCATGAAAAACATACACGAACTACTAAACAACAATTTTAAAAACACAAAGAAAACAGCGCATGCGCAATTGCTGCGCTCGCAAATACGTAAGTGGCGTAAACAGAGACGTAGGTCAAATTTTGTTCTACTATTTCCATTTCTAAATTATTAATACTTAGCCCCCCATATATATATATATATATATATATATATATATATATATATATATATATATATATATATTATAGAATTCTCTTTTTACAAACATAACTGAGCATAACCCTACAAAAGTGCATTTTATTTGAAAAAAAATGCTTTAAATATGTTTTTTTTTTCAACAAACAAAATGTAAGTAAAATTATATACTTTATTTGATATTTTGTAAACATTTTTGCTTTATATAAAATGCTACAAACGCATTTGTCGTAATTTGCTAAATTGTAAAACTGTAATGATCAAACTGAAGATTATGACAGCATTTAAATTGTTTTCGAGTCATTACAGTGCTTTAAAAATATAAATAGAAAATAAATTACAAATTAGAAAATCTAAATAAACCCACGTAAACAAACAAATGGTTTCCTAGCAATCGTCGGTCAGTGTCTGACCCACAGGGTCATAGGTTCGCTATCACTGGAATAGAAGAGTGTCAGAACAACGACAAACGTATGTATTATTTACCTAATGACATAATAACCAAGTGGAAATGTGTATAATGCATATCAATGCATTACTACATACATTAATGGATTATACATTTCATAATAAACATAAACAAATTAGAAAGTATTTTTAACATTCGTAGATTACAAAATATATATAAACTAATTCGTACTTTTGTTCATGATATCTCCTGTTATATCTTAAAATATTGGATAATAGCTTAATTTAAATTTGAGGACTTTGTGAAACTTCAAGTTTATTTACGAACAAAATAAAAAAAAAAGATAAAAATTTGGAAAATATCCCCGCATTGCGAGGACGTATGGTCATCTACGATTAGCCCAACTACCTTTCGGCGAAACTCAGTCTTACTGTAATGGTTTCGTTCTGACTTTTGTCGTTTTTGTGATTAAGTTACTTTCTTTATCGCAGTAAGAAGCTGCAAAATACCAATTTTTGTTTTAAGGATTTTAATCGTGTATTTCATCGCCGAATTTCAATTTCAATTCCGGTATGTATGCCACTTGCGATATTTAGGGCATTCACTAGGTGCAGTACTGTGGATCCTGGTTCAGTAGTTTCTTCGTGAAAGGATAACTACGCTGGCAACCTGAATCCGTTGTTGCTTTACGACATTCTAGAATGTTTACTCCATAATGGTGGTTAACAAACGTGTTGATTAAAGGCCAACCAAACATTTGAGATTTGAAAGTTTTGCATTTATTAAATTCTGGAAGACATGGATGATAAGTTATTTTTCGGGCCCAACGGTTATCATTATGAGAAAAGTAAGTATCATTTTGCATTATTTTGTTCTAAAGCGGCTTTTAATATCATACAAATGTTTTATATTGTATTTATGAATATAGTGATCAGAAATATATTTTCTCAGTGTAAACTCGTTTTATAATAACTCTTTTCTTATTAAAGTGCTTCTTATTAAATTTTCTGATTAAAATTAATGTTATCTTAATAATAATTTAATATATTAATAAGTTGTTTTTGCTGCATATCTGATGTTTTGCTTAAAGATTGTACAACAATTTTGCACACTCATACAGAAATGTTTTGCATATTTCTACTAATTATGATAATTTCACTGTATAAAAATTCAGTGTTCTGCAGTACATAGAAAGCGATTACCTGCAGTATTCAGAATGCGAATTTTCGTAGTTTAAGGTTCGCCCTCATTAATTTAAACTCCATATGGAATTAATGCCGTTATCATAGTTTCTCTGCTTTATACTAAAAACGAATAGAAACTTCTTTCATATTTGAATAAAATTATATCGGATAAGGTTTGATATATACCCTGTTGAATATAAATATTTTTGTTCTAGTTGTTACACAGAGCAGAAAATTTAGCATCCCTCTTCATGTATATGAGTCCATAAAAGTTTCCAGGGATTATTTTGACCCCACAAACCTCTTTATAGGAATAAAAATTGGTTACTAACTAACTAAATTCTTTTAATCAAAATCCTGTGTGAAGTAATAAACTAAGGTTAGTTTAATAATAGTATTGCAGTTACATAAAGTTTTAATTGTAAAAGTGGGGTATAATAGGGCATATACATTTCTCTTTTAAATTGGGTTCTGATGAAAATTAATCTATAGAACTAAATAGGTTTATTGTACAACCTAATTGTTGCATTCCCTAAGTTATAATATCTCTTATCTTAATATTGTTTTCAAGATATCTCTTTAAGTTTTTACCTTAACTATTTAAATCATTTATATTGACCAAACTTATATAATTCATGAAAGTGTTATAAAATATATCACATAATATGAGATTATAATTATAGCAAAATTAAAATTGTGCTTCATTGGACTGATATATAATTATTAAAGGAATTAGTCATTATTATTATTTCACTGAGAACTTTTATGAACTTCTTGAAATATTAATTTTCTAATATTTACAATATATAATAAATGTTTGATTTGGATATACTTCTGTATAAATTTCACAAAATGATAAATTTTTAGAGATGGACCACCTGAGCATTCTTCATATAGGTATAAAGGTTATTTTTATTCTCTTAAGGGATTGAGAAAACTGTCTAATGCTTAGCATTATGTGTCAGAAAAATATTGATATATTGTATTTTGTTGTGACTTTTAATTAATCATTGTGATAACTTATTTTTTTAATGTGTGTTTACAAAAGTATCATTGTTCTATTTTGTTAATTTCTATCTGTTGTTTGCATTCATTGAAAATGAAAAAATAAGGTTTATAACTTTTAAAAGATTTCAGTTTTAATTAAAAAAATTTGTTATTTTTATTTACTAATTGCATTACTTGAATTGTATTTTTAGAGATCATTTTATTTTGGGAAAATCGGAGAAACTGTTAAAGTTGTGAATCATGTTCCTGTAAACTATTTATTTCATAAAATATCAATTGTGTTAATTTATATTCCTTTGTAGGTGATTTTTCTTAATTTAATAATTTATAGGTGAAAGAAAATACCCTTATGGACATCGTGATGTTAAAAGAAAGTTAGCATTTGTTAGTAAGAAAATTGGGGATTTTCAACACCAGAGAAAAATTTTGTATAAAAATTCAGCAAAGGTAAAAAATTTTAATAAACTAATTTAACTTACTGAATAAAAGCAACATTATTTTGTGAAATTATCTGATAAGTGTTATAAAAGTAATTTATTGTTCCTTGATTAAAAAAAAAACAAACTAATGGAAGAGTCAAATATATTTACTTAAGTGGTTTACTTCTAAAGATAGTTCATTACTAACCTATGTAAACTAAAAAAAAAAAAAATTTAAAGATTTAGATACTTATTTTGTATCTAGCCTGTATGGCTGAATATCAGGCTATCAGGTACTTTGCTAAATATGTAATGATTCAGATATCCAGATTCAAGATATCAAATCATTAATCAGAAGGTAGAATTTCTTATAAGCACATTGCTCTTGGTCAAAAGTTAGATTTTGAAAATTTAATAAATTATCAATTTAAAAATTGTTTACTTAAAAAAAATTTCTACTGGATAATGTTTGAACAACAGATAAACTTTACAGAGTGATCATAAAAATCTGCCATCAGTGAAAAGACATGTAGGATTCATCTACTGGGATGATAAGGCCAGAAAGGTTTCTCCTCTTTGTGAGATTCTATGGTTTCAAGATCTTCTTTAACTAAACATAAGTGTGAGGCTACTTCCCCTCTTTGATGAATTTTGATCTTTGCAATCAGACAAGCCTTTAAAATGAATACTTATGTGTAACAACAGAGGCTGTTCTTTGCTGACTTCATGTGAACCTACCTCTACCATTTTTGTTGGAGTCAGATCATAGAAAAAAAAGTCAGCAACAGATTTTAATGTGTAGCAATTTACAAAATGAAGTATAGATGCAACAGTAGTATTATAACAGTAGCAGATTGGCTAATCTTCTAATAAACACAGTTCTGTGTAAGCCAGAAACAATCAATAAATTGCCAAACTTAACATTTCTTCTATTTTTTTAAGCTTACATTGCTTAAAATATATGAAAACGTTATTTTTATATAGGGTTACTAGAGTTGAAACTTGTTTTTGTCATCTAATTAAAAATATCCTTGGATGCAAGGTCTAGCACTGCAATTATCAAGCAGTGCACCATGGCAGTAATCGAGATAAGTTAGTGTGAAAGGAATTAAGACAGCATGAAGTTAATTAAAGTTTAAATTGTAAGTTTTTTTCCTCACCACTTTTGAAACATGCTAAGATATCTTTTTGTATTTTCTTGAGGTGCAACTGATCCTCTAGCCTTTGGGGTTAATTAAATTGGACGTTGTTATGAAAAGGGTTTAAGAAGGGTTGGTCTAGTGTTTTTTCTTCAAAGCTATTTGATTGGAAAATATTTTCCCCATTTTACAGTGGTGACTTTTTTGGCTTCTTGGTGACATATTTGAATGTTCTAGAAATTGTTTTTTCATTTTGGCTTATATATAGGTTTTGACTTTGGGTAAATTTTTGAAGGAAAATAGTGCCCTTGGCTTCTATAAGGGTGGGTTATATTCAGAAATATACAGTACTGTTATAAAAGTTTTGGTATTCACTATCCATTTTATCCTTTATTATTATTTATTGTAAGTATTAAGTATAAGAAAAGAATTTCTTAGTGCAAACTTTTTTTTTTGCCTATGAAGCTTATTAGAAGTTTTATTTCTTAGTAAGTCTGATAAACTTTCAAGGCTTTTATGAGAAAAGCAAAAAATTTTAAGTAAAAACTTGCAAAACAAACATAAAAAATGATGGGGAGAAAAAGTTTCACAACAGAATACTTAAGAAATGTGTCAGATGAGAAAATTCCATGTAAACTTGTTTATTTTTAAAAAGTTACAATATTAACAAAATTTTATTTACAAATTTATTATTTTTTTATTTTTTCATTTCTAACAAATAACTTTTAAGTGAAGCTGGAATTGATATAAATTTTACTTTCCAGGTAAAACGAATTATTCATAACCAAGTTAATCAAATTGTAAAATGCTTAAGAGCCCGAGAACGTAGTCTTTGGGCTGATATAGATGAAGCTTACATTGCTGAAGATGAGTATATTAGTGAGGAATTATCAATGCTTCAGTCAGTGCATACTCGCTGTCAAGCTCTACTTGAGAACTTCAATGATAATAAAAAGGCTGTTGAATTAGACAAAATCTATTCTATTTTATCAGAAGCAAAGTAAGAAATTTCTTTGAGTTTAGTAATTAAAACATTTTAATGTTTTAAAGTTTTTTTCATTTAAAGACCTTAAAAATACAGATATGTTGATTTAAAAAAAATACTTGCAAAACTAGCCAGAAAAACTAGCTTCAGACTGGGTATTTTAAAGTTCTCAAACTGAAGCTATTTTTATTTCAAAAGTTAAATTAGATTTTAGGTTTTATAACGTCCCAGTACTATAAACAGTAGAGAAACTAAAACAACTCATTTACAATAAACAAATAACACAATATTTTTAATTTAAATTCTTTTCATAAACTTAAGTGTAAACTGAAGTGTTATGTTTGATGATTTATTCTTTCATATTAGTAACATGCAATTATTTGATATACATAATTAATGTATTTTGGTTCGACTTTTTGATTACAAATAGCATAAATTTCAGATTTTTTTACTTAGAGGCACAATCACCCCTGTGCTATGCATTGGTAACAATTTACATTTATTATTTTAATTTAAAAGCTTAAGAATTTACAATATTACCATTTAAAATCCTTTTCAAGTTGTAATATTCCATATTTTTCTTGTATTTTTATGTATCTAAAATTATAACTATTTCTCAAATGCTTAGTTTAAATTAAATTTTTCATGGATAATTTATTCAGCATAAAAAGAATGAATAAATACACTTGTGTATTTGTACATACAATTTAAAGACAAATGGAATATCTGTCTCTATAAATTGATCAATTGTTTTTTATAATTGTAATTAGACCACTAATATAATTCTTGTATTTAAGTACATATGTACATGAAAGCAAAATTTTTATAATGATTTCCCTTTTCTCAGGATATATTTGATGTATTGAACATATTGCTTGTTGCATAGTATTACATCTATTTTCATCACAGTGCTATTTTCACAACAGTTTTGATAATTTTAAATATCTGAAAAAATTATCAATTTTGTATATTCATGCATTGTTATTAAAATTTTTAAAATTATATTGACTATTATGTAAAAGAATTTTACTATATTTTTTGTTATAAAACACTTCTAAATGACCTAAAAAATCTTTTGTAGATTATAATATATATTCTATTAAGAATTATACATTTATCTCACTCTTATTCTTTTAAAACTTTTGGCTTTTTGTAATTTAGGTTTGGAGAGAAACAAGATGTGAAAGCTCTAGACTTTATGTCAGAGTTTGAAGCCATAAAAAATATGGCAAATTGCTTTGGACATCTAGAAGGTGACTTTGTGAAAAAAGATGAATTTGTTTTTGTTAACAAAAAAGAGAATAATTCATCTGATTCAGTTTGCAAAGAGTTTCAGGGCAAGGTTTGTACTCTTCTTTTTTTACAATGTTTATAAAATTTGTTCGAAGTTTGTTTTGAACATTTTTACAAAAGTAAAATTTAAAAAAAATTTTAAGAATTAAGATTTTCTGATTCTTTATTCTACAAACCAATTTGAATAATTACTTTGAGTTTGTATTTTAAAAAAATAACTATTCAGATTAGCTCATGAGATAAAAGTTTTACTAATCTTTCCATAGAAAATCATCTAAATGTGTTTGTCACAAAATAAATAGTACTAATTAGGACAGAAAACCTAAATACCTATATAGGAAACTACAGGAAAGTCCTAATATCCCTACCAAATAATGCCAGCTGTCTCTTGTAATCTGATATCACAAAGCTTCTGACAAGAATGTATTCACAATTCAGATCAGCCAGTGCCAAATTATTCTGTCAATTTCCAGATCTCTGACTATTTGCAAAATCTGCTTTCTGTAATTGCATAAAACTGCCATAGAACAAACATGGAAATTGATTGTAAAAGATTGAGTTTCTATTCCTTTTTATCATTTATTCAAATTTATAATATTGAAGCTCAATTTAAATATACTTTGAGAAGATAAAAGTAGTGATAAAATAATGAAGCAGAAAATAAAATTCTATATATTATAATAGTTTAAATAGTTATTGATATATAGCTTTAAAATATGAAACCATTAATCTATCTTGTTCTTAGGTTATAAGAAATTGTTTTAAGTTGCCTGTAATTCAGTGTTTAAAATCAAAGTTATATTTCCATTTATAGCATAAATTTTGTTTTGAAACTTTTAAATTATGTCAGGAAATCAAATCACAGCTGATGATTTTTATACATTAACATGTAAATTCATTGGATACTTTGGCATACAGTATGTTAAATTTTTCTTCTTTTTTATTGTTGCAGAAAGGATATACTGAAACACTTTTACCATTAACTGCTGTAGAAGCGGAAAATTCTAGAAAGTACTCTAACTCAACAGATTTTGAAGATACTTTTGAAATAGTGGATTTGGTAGAAAATATGTCATGTGAGGATACTGAGAAAGATTATGTTATGGTTTGTATTTTTTGTTTGTGTATAACATTTATATAGTTTAAATTGTTTGCATATTTATTTTTTACTTCTATTGCTTTGAACTCTTAAATATGGAGAACAAATAAAAAAACTATTTAAAGTATATTTTAGTGAGGTAACCATTAAAGAATTCTCCTTTTCTCTTGTTTAGGGCTGATATTTTTCGAACATTATAATCGTTAATAAATATAATTCATGTCTGTCAATGTGTGGGATTTAGCCATTTACTATACACGGATTTGCTTCACATTGTAAGATTGAACCTTTGCATGTGAAGACCATGTGGTTTTAGATTAATTTAAATAAAAAATAGTCTTGTGGAAAAATTGGGAAAAAAAAATTCTATAATCTGCTATGAGGGGAAGGTGAATATATGCAAACATTTTCTGTTTGCAATGCCAGAGATAATTCTTTTCGAACCACAGAAATATTGTCTGCTTTGTTATCACATGATTTGTGGTGGGAAGGAATTATAACATAAAACAGAATTTCAAAAGTTTTATTATGTATTGTAACAATACCACAGAGCAATGCAGACTGGGAGAAAATATTCAACTGTGTACACAAGACGAACTCAATTTAAAAGTTCCATTATTAATAAAAATTTAGAAAATATATTTATTGAAAACTAAAATGTTGATACATGAGCAATGTTATTGTTAAAAACAGATTCTTGACAAAGATTTTTGAACTAAGTCAAGATCAGTCTCATATGATCATTTAAAACATGGACAGAATATTTTTATTTTTTTATTATATTAATCATCACATAGAAGTGTAAAACTTGAAACCCTTCCCCTAACTGAAAAATACTTTAAAAAACTTTAAAATTATCACTTTTAGATAAGTTTGCAATACTAAAATTTTTTTATTAAAAATTGATTAAATAACTTTTTATTTTTACATTATTTTATCTTAGCCTCTTTAACAATTTATAATCATTGCTTTAATGTTTTAAATTGTGATAAATGAAATGCATATTATACTCTTCTAGGCTGAACAAGAGAACTATCAAACGACCACTAAGAACTGTCAACAGGAAGAATGCATAGAAAATTCACCTGGAATTAAATTTCTCAAAATATCAAATGGTTTAGGAAATTCTCAAAAAACAATAAAAAGTAATGATTTTGATCCTGAGGAAGAATGGAAGCAAATATATGAAATGAAACACAGAATTGCTAATATTAGTGGAATATCACCAAAATTATCAGAGGATAAAAAAAATTGTGATAATCGAGGCACTGTAAGTAATTACTTTAATACTGCCAAATGCTATGACAAAAATAGTAAGCAAAATACTTATTTAGCCATAAAAGAAGCTGAAACTTGGTTATGTGATAAAAGTTGTAGGAAGGAAAAGCTTGAGACAAATTACAAACAAAACAAGTTTTTATTTTTTAAGGAATTAGATAGTTGGCTTCATAATGGAAGCTCGGGTAAAGATGTATTGAATAAGGAAACCAGTTTTGGAAAGATTTATACTGCAGTGCATCCAGGTTCTTCTCCAGCTGAATTGATTCGAGAAGCATTTTCTTCATACTTGACTAAAGATAGTATTCATAATTGGCTTTTATGCAACTAATTAATAGAAAATACTGTAAATTAACAGTCTGGATTTTTATAAACATAAAAACTGATATAATATCTAATAATTATATCTAGTTTAATACCTGTATGTATAGCTGCCAAATTAAAGATCTTAGTCTTGAATTATCTGTTTCTATAGTAGTCATTTTTCCTTGAATTTATTGGAGGTTCTTGTACAATTAGTTATTAAATTATTAGAATTCCCTTTATTGATTAAAGGAGTAGTATCTTCAATTTAATTTGTAATAGGCTTCTATTAGAAATTACAAAACACTACCTACTACAAAAAGCATAATTAAATCAATTATGAGAAAGAAAAAAATGTTTTGTTGCTTTTTAAAATTCCTTAGAGTGTTATTAAAATTAAATTCTTATCTTCATAATTTGAAAATTATATTTGGAAAGCATTTAACCTTCTGGAGGGCAGAGTTTATGATTTTGTGTGTTTACTATTTATGTTGCATTTTTTTATTATTATTTGCTAACAATAAAGAGAAAAATTTTCCTATTAGTAGTAATTTTTTTAATCAACTCGATCCCACCCACTCCTTGAAAATTTTCAGTGTGATTTAAGTAAAGAATATTGTTGAAATTTTTTTCAAGGATGTAATTTCTGCTATTAATTTTCTTACTATATTTTGTCATCATAAGTTTGATTTATTAAGATATTCAAGCCTAGCTGTTAACATTAACCACTCTCCTGTGGCTTATCTATTTAAACTTTCTATTATTCCATCCAACCACAAAATACAGAAATCTCCATACCCAAATGCCAGTTTATGTAACAACAAACTGAAATGCTTGAAATGGGCCAGCTTAAAAGATAATAATAAAAAAAATACTGATTTCTACTCTAACATTTTATAAACTAAACCCATGCAATCAGCTTCTATAATGATTTTTTTTTTCTAATTTTATTGTGAAGTTGATATTTACTGAAATATCAATCAACAAGTTAACCCATGTTCAAGATATAAAATCATTATAATTTAATGGTTTTTTAAAGGCTGTTTTACTTAAGATTTTTGTATAGGAAAATTAAATTTATTCCTTAAAAAATTATTTTTTATAGTTAGATTTTAAGATTCCCACTTACATTATTTTTATTTTTATTTATCATTTCTTTTTCTTGCTGATACTGCCAGTATTATATATTAAATGGTATAAATGGTATTTTTCACTGAAAGAATTTTTCCATGTTAATACAACTAATAAAATTTAATTTCTGCTATCTTGTTTTAAATTTTAATAGGTACATTAACACTCATTAAAGTAAAATTGCTTGACAAATAATTATTAGAAAACTAAGTTCATTTATTACTTAGTTTACTACTTTTTATGCCTTTTTTTTCTTCTTTAAACTGTGTTTGACTATTCCAAAATAATTACTTAGTTACTTTGTATTTAAAAAAAAAATTTTATATAGTATACATATGTCCAGACTTTTAATTGAACATTTATGGTATGTGATGCTAAGTCATTTTTTTAATTATATTGGTTATACAATAAATTACATTATTGTTGGAAGTATCTGTAGTGAATAATCTTTTAATATTTTATTTCATTACACCCAATGAATTTAAAAATATTAGATTTCTTTCCTTTCTTTATAAATAAAATATTCCTAAGAATTTAGTTAGCAAATGGCTTTTTTTTCTGTTTGACATAACTAAGTAAAAGTTTTCTTATTTCAAATTTCTAGTGTTTTTGATCACTTTATCATTCTAGTTTTTGCTTTAATGGTTTATTGTCATATTAACTTGTTTAACTCAGTAATTATTTCTCTAATGTCTTAACTTTGTTTTAATCTTAATCATGGACTTGATTTAGATGAAAATTTAAAGTTATTGATGCTTGTATGCAATCTCAAATAAAAGCTTACAAATAACTAAATTTGTGTTTTGGACAGTTTTTTTCATTTCAGCAAAAGAATTTCAAATCTTGTACACAAAATTTAAAAAAAAAATTCTCATTTGTTTCCAACAATGAACATCCTCACATTTGTGTAAATCAAGCAAATTTTTTTTTTAATGAAAGTAATTTTTGTATTTTTATAAGTGAATGAGTTTGAGAAATCAGGAACTAATATTTGGTGCAAATCCTTCTACTTTGTGTATGGAATTGGAAGATTTAGGTTTATTTTTTTAAAGTTTTCATATTCTGCTATTATTCTGTATAAAATTTGAATTGAAATAAAATTAAAACAATCTTATTATGTATCTTTTCTTTATATTTTGTGCTGTGTTTATTTTTTTACAGGTATTTATTTTTATACCTAATGCTAGCTCAATACTTAAAAAAAGTAAATTTCTTGTTGGGGTTGTAACTGTTATAAAAACGTGTATACTATTAAGTATTTTTAAACTATAAATTTTATTCATATATCATACTTTTTAAAATTTATTTTATTTTATATTATAATCTGCTGAAGATATTCTATTTCCATAGTCCTAAATTATAAAATTATCCGTTTAAGAAGTTTTGATCTTAACATTTTCCTGCTTAAAAAGTTCCTGCTATTCCAAACTTCTCTTTTAACTTTATTGTGAAACTTAAGTTTTGAGCTAAGGGAAACTGGATTTTCCATCCCCATGAAATGGAGATCATCAAGGTAGGGGAGAAGCATACCTGAGTGGACATTGTTCTTGTAACTAAGCAATAATAAAATAATTCTAAGGTTACTTCAAGATTTGTCATGGATAATCCGAGGCCCTTATTAACATTTAAGAAGAAAGCATCCCAAGTCAGTGGTCTTATATCCTTCTGTATGCCATCAACTTAGAGAAAAGTATCCTCCCTGTTAAAATACATCATCACATGACTTCTATTGTGGTAAATAACAAAAAACTTCTTATGAATTAATCCAAATGTAGTACACATTTTCATGTTAAAAGAATCTTTTAGTCATCATCTTAATAGTTTGAAATTAAGTTCAGCTATTCCAAGATATAATTATTCGAAGATCCTCTTTAGAGCCATAGAAACTATAGAGCCAGAAGCATTCAGAAATTGTTTTAAGCATTTTTAAATTGCCAGGCAATTACTAAAGCATTTTTACAACAGTCAGATTTTATTTTTCATTAGTTTTTAATTTGGTCTTCCTATAGACTGGTTTAAATTAAATATTATAAACATTTCTAGATCAATATTAAGTGTAAGGCTTTATCTATTGACCAGCAACTGAAAATAATTCCTATTTAATCCATATTCAGATTATTAAAAAGTTGAATTTTAGTGTGACAATACTTAACAATGTGTTTACTAGACAAGTGTTATCTTGAAATGTTTAATATGTTTAGAGAGAAAATATGTAGGCTGCAAAAATAATCTTATTTTATGGTTGAAACAAGTTTTATGAAAAAACATCCCTATATTTATGTGTATAATACAAAATACAAATTTAACTCAAATTTACTAATACTGAAATACTAGCTATCTTAAAATTTTAGTTATGCAATTAAGCATTCAGAATTAAAGAATTTTTTATCTCCATTTGAATTTTGTAAAGTTGTTATGGGTACACATAAGGGATTATTTCTTATTTTGTAAATATTTTTATCAGTCTTATATAAATGTTTAGAAATCAAATGTTCTTGCAGTATACACTCAATCTTTTAGACTACAGTTCTGGGAAAAGGTAATTTTTGGAAAGGGATTCAGTGTAATTTATGTTTAAATGAGATTTTACTGCACCATATATCTCTAGTCCAGTGCTTCTCTCACTTTTTAAGGGCTACTGCTCCCCTAAGGAGCAAAATATTTTCCTTTTTTTTTCTTTTTGAAAATTTTATAAATTATGGTATGAAAAAAAAGGGATATTGAATTGTATAAGGAAAAGTGTTTATTTTCTTCAAAACGAACGTACGTGGTTTATACATTTCGATACATTTATCCCAGGATGTAACTGCAGTCTATTTGTTAAAGTACAACTGTCTAATGCAAAAAAATGTTTAAAACTTATTTAATAGTTCTTTTTTTTAGTTAGATAATTAATGAAAAAGCTACTCAGTTTGCAATCCAGGTAGAAAGTCTACCTCACAGCCAAAATTTTAGGAGACAATCATCATTATGAAAACTTCACCAGTTGAAAATTCAACCAATATGTCCTGAATTTGTGCCTCTGCTCTTCTGATATGGGTTCATGGTTCAATGAGGAACTTTCAGGGACAAAATATCTTCAAAACACCTAGAAAAGTTTATATGCAAAGTCTTAATGAGGTGAATTTCTTTATTCTGCATATCCAACAACATTGAAAACTGACTGAATTTGTCGCGGATAAAATTCTGCTTCCATAAAGTGAGTTTCTTTAAGAAGACAGAAATAACAAATTTCTGTTGTTGTTTCTAATCCCACATGATCAACAGAAATATCTGGATTAAGTCCATGAGACTTAAACTATACCAATACATACACAGCTGATTCTTCTGACAACAAATGTATGTTAAGGTATGGGTATAATGGCTGGAGTTAAATTGCAATTTGGGTAAAGATAAACTTAAGGCCCGACACGTCATATAGCAGGAAGATACCCACTACTAACTCTAGCAAAAGCCACCTGATAACATACTGTTTGCTCCAAAGAAAGTAGCACAAAGGTGATACAATCATAACACTCATGTACTAAGATCTTTTCCCAAGAGGAATTGATTTCTACCCAAGAGAAAAAAGACAATCCCTATAAAATCAGTAAATCTTAGGCTGCCCTTCTTGCCCAATCCATCTGCAATCTCCTTACCATAAACAACCACATATGATGGAACCCATAAAATATGTTATGGACTCACAAGCAAATCAAATGCTAAATAGTTATCTGTCATCTTGTTTCCATCATTCATTCAGGTACTGAAAAGATATGACTTTTGCTTAGAATCCAGATCAGCATTGATATCCCTATTGATAAAATAATTCAAAGTATTTTAATAAGTATTAGTTCTGACCAAAAAACTATAAAAAAGTTATGATTTCTCCTACTAATCTCCCCTGCTTAATGAACATTGCTACCTAAGATACTTTCATCACATATGTTACCATCGATTTGAAACTAATGAATCACCAGAATATTGTTAATGTTTTCATACTCAAGGAGTCTAAAATAATCTGGGTATAACACACCTCTGATAATCTAAGAACATAAAATTCTAAAGAAAACCTGATTATAAAGAGAAGCAGAAGCCCTGACAGAGCAAGCCAGAGAGTAATGTTCTACTTCACATTGCACCAACCCCCAATTTCAGCCCGACTAAGCAGGCTTCTTCTCTTAAAGTGACGATTGTTGTTTCAGTTACACAGAGGTACTGTACTAATCAGTATAACAGATGAGCTTAGAAAGTATAGACCAGGAGATGCCTACTCCAAAGCTTAAGCGGCTAGTGGTCAGATATTGCGGGAATCAAAACTGATTCTGCCAAGCTGTACTCTTTCCAATTTATCTACAGATTTTATTATAATAAAGTTGATCTCATTGCCTTTAAATTCCAAATTCATTCCATAGAAATTTGTTATATATCAGTCATGTAAGCAACATTGATCCTAAATTACAGTTATCTTTCTCTAAGGGTTACATCCTTCACTTTGAGAAATTGAAGCAAATTGGAAAATATTTTAGAATCCATTAAGACTGGCCCTATGAAGAGCCAACAAACTTCGATGTGTACAAGAAAGCAATTGAAATCTCCTTATGCAATTTATTAATCATTGAGAAATTATTTCAAATTTTGTTTTCAGGAGAGATGACACATGCAAATGACTGATGGAAACAATCCCTGAGATTTTTTACGGTTAAATTATGCCTGAATCCAACAGGGAACTGCTAAAATACCTGAAATTCCCTCTTTAATCAGCCAATAAACCATCAATGATAGCAATTGAACAATTCTGATAATCAAATTCTGGTACCATCTTGGTAGGCATTTCATTAACATAACCTCTGTAGCAGCAAAACATGATTTGAGAAAAAAAATCTCAGAAGAATTTCTTCTGAGATGAAGAACTCACAGGTACTGATAAAATACCAATATTTGTATGCACTTAGAAAACTACCCAAATAAACAATGAATGTCAATCGAAAATGGTAGAAAAACCAGAAAAGAAGAATGCAAAAAAAAAAAAAAATTTTTTATCTGAAAGAATGCTTAATGTATGCACTGCAATTAATAGCAGTAAAGGCACTTTTGATGAAAACAACAGTTTGGAAAAAGAAAAGCTTTAAATTTTGAAATTAAAAAATTTCTTGCTAATACAACTTCATATAATGCACTAACAATTCTCAAGAGAATGCTATTGAGAGAATTTATTTACTGAGTGTTGGGAGGTTTACTTTGCTGATGTAGAAACTAAGAGAATGAAAGTTTCTACTTCTGGTCCCAGGGTATAACGTTTAATACTGGAACAAATAGTACAAGCTGGATGTCTGATTTAATAAATTTATTTGTGAGTTTTATAATTAATTTTACATACTCAAACATGACACCCCCCCAAAAAAGCATGGTCACTACCCGTAGGGGAGTGATGACACCACTGTTGAGAATCACTGCTCTAGTCAATACTATGTTGATGAACTTAATGGAATTGCATTACTGAGTTCTTGAATTATCAACCACTATTTTGTTTTACTGTATCATCAAAGATTAAATTATAAACATTTGGCAGACTTTTAAAAACACAAATTTTAGTTAAAACTAGCAACATTGATTACAGAGGGCTTTTCAGTAGGAAATGATGGTTTAGAATTCTACTGTTGACATGAATGCTTGTCATCATTTTCTATCATCTTTGAGAAATAATGTAAAGTCAATCACGTATGTTGTGAAAAATTGACCATATCACTCCCATCAGTCACCTTATTATAATTTGATGTACTAAGAAAAGTATCTTCAGAAATTGCATGCAAGTAGAAACTGCTTTCAAACTATCCTCCCTCCTAAATAAAAGCCAACATTTCGTGAGTACATTGTTTGATATTAATAATATTAAGTAGCAATGAAGTATTTTATTTTAAGTCATGTTAGACTGTCTATCCTACTGGATAACAGAAGTGTGTGATGTAATATCCAATAATCTTTAAAGTTTTGATCAGGAAGGGGGCAGGGTTCTGAATCCAATTCCTACTTTTCTTCTACCAGTCAAATTCCCATCAGAGGATATTTAGACCCACAGATTTATCTTGCATGTTTTCTGGGTAAACAAGGAGATGTTTCAAGCTGCTGCCAGGTTCGAATTTGCCATGCTAAGGTTCAAGCCCAGCATCATAACCACATGGCTGTCTAGTGCAGTGTTTCATGTACATTAAATAGCTCCCAGAAACATAAATTGCATGACTATCATGATTAATATTTAATATTATAGCAACCTTCCTTAATTGTAAAGTTTAATCATTATACTCATAACTTTTAATACTGAGGTAACATTATATTTAGTTGCTTATTGAGAATGGCTAACATAGCTCTTCACAATAAGATTTTTTGAATTTAAAGAAGAAAAATTTAGGTACTTAATTCACAGTCTTTTGTTTGTGTATATCTGTAATGTATTATAATTAAAAAATAAAGAGTAAGATGCATGTACTTAAGACACTAAAAAGTGGAGACTTCTTAAATGTAATTCATATATTTACTTGGTTAAAATACATAATATACAGATTAAAAAATACTAGAAGAAATGATATAATTAAACAAAAGTTCAGGCACAATATATATTAGAGATAGTATATATATACAAGATAGATTTTCTCCCTCTTTCAAAAAAGCTTTTTTAAATAAATTCAGAGTATGGAGCAATGTGCTCTAATTATCACTAACTTGGAAAAAGTTGCCATACAAATATTGAGTGCTTTACACAACCACATATACATGAATTATATGTATGTATATATATATATATATATATATATATATAAAGAGAAATATCAAAATTTGTATTGCTTAACATCTTTTAAAAATAAGATATTTAAAATCTGCAATTCATTTTAATATTTTAATTATTTTTTAAAGTAATGATACTTAAAAGTGTGCTTCATACCTTACTCATGCAGCCAAATTTTTTAAAAGATTAATAGTTACAAAACAAAGTAATTTCTGGCTATTTTTAAAAATGTTTTTAAAACATAAGATATGTATTTTTAAAATAAATTTGTTACAAGTTTCTTTCTTAAATGAATTCCAAAAATTTAGAAAGGAATTAAAAGGGTTATTAATGAATTCCAACTAGTGACCAGTTCTCTAGAATTGAAATACAGTAAATGACAAGAAATCTGAAGACAGTATGAAATATCAGTGTATGCCAGTAGTGTTTGTTCACAAATGATTGAAAAGTGGAAAAAAAACTTGTTGAGTAACAATATGGATATACCTAATTAAAATGCGAAACAGGAAATACTATTTTATTGGATTGTTAATTTAAGATGTATAAATTACATTTCCTTGTGACTTTGTCAATCTCAAAAACTTTGATAAATTTTTTTCAAAATTTATACAATCCTTGCATCTTTACCTAAAAAACATTTTCTAAGGAATGAGACTTTTTTTTCACCTTTCATTTATAAATACATGCATAATGAATTATTTCACTAGCTCCTTAATATGTAATGTACAGGAGTAATTTTTAATATTTTATTTTTTCCTATAAAATAGCATGAATTATGCTAGATTATGTATTCTCTCTCAATTTTTGCTGTAAAATACATTTTTTTTCATTAGGTTATAAAAATTTTACAGGAACAAAAATATTCTGCATTTATCAGTTAATATTTTTTTGAGCATTTTAATTTTAGAGCACTTTCATTTTACAGAAAATATAATACTGTTTATATGTTTACTAACTTTATAACTATTAAATTCACATACTTGATACAAAATAGATATAAGTTTAGGAGGCATCCAAAAATAGTCATGTACGTAAATGTTATGTTTATTAAAATAATAAAAAACAATAACCAATTGTATTTAAAGCATTTAGCTCATGTAGCCACAATAGGGATATTTGTAATATTTTATGAATTTTCTGATTAATTGCAAAATTTTCATACTATGCCTAAATTAGTGTTTAACAAATTTAGGATCATAATTTTGTGCACTGAATTATGAAACAGTCTATGCTTACACTTATTGATATACACATTGTATAATAGCCATTTGTATAATTCCAAGATTTCTATAGGAAGACAAATATAAATTATTATATTTTTCTCTTCTGTACATATTAGAGTCTGCATATAGATTTGAACAATTTGGGAGCTATATATATATATTTTTTTAAAATTGTTTTAATACATTAGATAGCCTTTTTATATCCAGATTTTAATATGAGATATTTCCTTAAAATTGTTAGTAGAAAGGTTCTTAATAGCTATCCATAACTTTCTTCCAGAACTTAGTTTAGAATTAGGTCTTCCTAACAATCTGAAAATGTACAAACCTATTATTTAAGATTGAATGATTTATGGATTATGAGCACAATATATATGTCTATTATTTCAATAATTATAGTGGTAGATGTGCAAATTTTGGTTTAGAGAAAATGTGTGTAAAATTAACAGAAAACTCTTTTATTTCTCCTTTGATAAGTTTTACTTCAAAATTATTAAAAACAAATGTGTACACAGCCTCTGTACATTTTGTTGTAAAATTTTATTCTATTTCATTTGCTAATGAATGAAATAATGACTTAATAAAGTTTAATATAAAATACATAGGAAAATAACTAATGCATTAAACAGTTATTTGTTATTTTTTTTAAATTTTGAAGTTTTCAATTAAATACTGTGTAATTAAAAGTTCATTCTAAAAATTAGATTCCTTCTAACTCATTCTAATAAAAAAAGCCATATGGCTGAATGGTACAGCACTGCTCTTCAGTATGGGAGTTCACAAATTCAAATCTAACTACTAGCATGGATACTCAGATCCGTTTGGAATTAGCTTGAAGCAGTAGGTCCTGGTCTCATTAGCCCTTGTGAGCAAAACTGTAGACTGTAGCATTCCAAACCAAACCATTCTAACAAAAATTTCATACTACTGTTATACCTGAAATAATGTGGCATCCTAATCAAAGTTTAAAAATAATCTTTAAATCTTGTTCTTTGTTCCCATAACAATGGTTCTTTAAGATTAATAAAATAAACAAAGTATCAAAGTAACTGTCATGTTCCAAACTAGGAAAGTGATATATCCTGTTTGGCATGGGGGGAAAAGGTAGCAATTAAACAAATTAACTGGAAAAAGTTTTATAACACTTTAGAGTCTCTTTTAAAATAATGTTTACATCAACATTAATCTGCAATACTTGTTCAATAGTTTGCTGTTTTAATTTACCTTTCAGCCAATATTACTTATATCTACCTGTTACTACAGAAAAAAATAAAACTGACAGTACAAATTTAAATTTACCTTTTAACAGAACATGATTTTCAAATTAAGCTATTACCGGAATCTGACATTATTTAATATTGTTTTATAAACAATTATATATGGATTATAAAACCATATTATTGAGTTCAACATGGTGCATTTTAGAATTTTAAAATTAGTTTTCAGCTTATAGATGAATGAACAGATATAAAAACGAAAATTAATTGCTGATTTTTTATAACAGTTGAATTAATACTGATTTAGTAAATAATAATTAGAGAATCAACAATTGTCTTTCACTTACTGCTTAATTTAAGATTTAAACAACATATTGAAAATCATATTCATTTGTAAAATATTAATTCATATTGGAAATAAAGCTTCAAACCCCTAAAATCTAAATTTATAAGAAACATTTAAAGGGAAGGAAAAATATTTTAAGTGTATAGAATTGAACATTTATTTTACTCAGTAAAATAAGTTCAGGATTTCTGTTCAAACTAGTCTAATTGTTCCTGGTTAAAAAAAAAATAAACCTGATTATAAGACTTCATTTTAATGTGTCTTGAATGTCAGCTGTTTAATTACTAACTAAATAAAAAGGGTTAAATTATATCTAAATAAATTTACCATTTTAATAATTACTTAATCAGTTATTTCTACTATGATTAATTTTACAGGAAACCATAATAACAAAATGCCAGAATACTTTTCTACACATCTTATGGTTTTTAAATCTTTCTTTTACCTTTGTAACCAATAAATAACAACTAAATTCCTTTTAAAAATATTTCAGATTTAATTAAAGGGCAAGATGATAATTCATAAAAAAATTCTAAAGAAATATAAAAAAGATGCATTTATACGTGCTTAGTTAAATAATCATAAATATCACTTAGATCACCAATTTACTCTTTTATACTTTACAATAAACTATACAAAATATTCAATAAAATTTTGGATATAAATTATCTCAACTTAAGTTTTATTTACATTCTTTATACAGGTATCCAGAAAACACTTAAGCAAAATTATGCCAGCTAACAAAATATATAACAACACAAAATGGCCAAAAATAGCATTGTCATAAATACAAATGTTATAAATATTTTCAACAAATTGTCATTTAGACAAGTAATAAAATGTGAAACTTAAAATGAAAATATGTACGTTAATATCAAATTATAACAGGAATTCTATAGCTTATATTTTTATGTTTTTGTATTTAAAGGGAATAAAGACATGGTATGAAAGAAGCTAAATATTAGAAAATAAAACAGCCAAATTTTCATATTAGAATGTTCAAGAATAATATTACACTTAGGAACTGGATTCTGACTTTTTTATCTCTGATCGTATTTGTCTACTTTCTTCAAGCAATTTTGTTATTTCAGCATGTAGGCTATCATTCTTCTGTTCCAATGCATCTAAGCAATTGCTTATTTCATCTAAAGCCTTATTGAGTTGAATGTAAGCTGTAAGAAAAAAAAAAAAATTCCATTTGATACCCAAGCAAAAAAAAATTCAATTTATGAATATTTTACTAAGTAATAAAATAAATAGATATAACAATCTAATTTAATATGGCTCTGCAGGAAAATTTTTATATTCCTAACATTTAAAAATATGCAAAAAATATTTTATATTTTATCCTCAAATAAAATCAATTATAGGAAAAACAACCTATAAATAATCTATAATAAATAAATTTATATACTCTACTAGATTTCAAATAAAGATTATAACCCTAATAGATAATCTAATCTTGCTCAATGTTTCAGCAAATACTTTAGTAACGCTGATGATCAATGACAACAATATCATTTTCTTATTTATATTTTAATGTATTAAATTTATTTTAACTACACATAACAGCTACAATTAGAATTAACAAAAGTATGTTTTCATATTTCAGAAAGTCACAAGTAGAATTCCAGTAGCCTTACTGGTAAATTTTTGAGAGTAGTTTGAAATGATCATCAAAATGCCTCCAAATAATAAAATGGTATGTTTGAGAATAAATATATGAAAAAAGAAATGTCAATTAAAAAACAATTTGATTGTGTCTATATAATAATAAAATGCTTACATAAATATTTATTGTAAAGTACATTGCAATGATTTCAGTCTTCCTTGTGGAGATTTTTTCTACTTAATTTGTACCCTTTTACCATCTGATTTATTCTGCATTTATTCTACTAATAAGAAAAATATTTTGGATGCCTGTTAAGCTTAATGTCGTCCCTTCAGTATTCAAGTTAAGTTTACACTAGACAGCAAGCTATATCAAACAACTAAAAAACTCTTCTCAATTGCTACTTGAACTTAGGACCTTTGACATATCTATTAGAAATAATAAAATGTTTTGTTTAATACACAATAATTAACTATTTAATAACCTAGGTAATTATGGATACTTCAACTAGTATATATTAATAGATTAAGAGGTGCATAGGTGTGTGCGATGCACCCACAGTTCAATTAAAAAGTTAAAATTCATAGAAATAGGAATAAATTATTAAATAACGTTGGAAAATGAAAACTGATAACGAACTTTTATAATTAAGAGCCAATATTTTTTACAAAATCTTATAAAATGTTTATTTAAAAGGGGATGAACATATAAAGAACTCAATCTGAATGTTATGAGAAGAATGCTATACTCTTCTCTAAAATTTTCTAAGAATAGCTTCAAGTTGAAAGCTGAGAGTAAATTTTTCATTTCTACAGATTACTTTAATTGAATACAAAAAAATAGTGCAAAAATAAACCATTTTCCTCTATAACAATGCATTCAATTAAGTTCAATTCTGTAACGTCATACATTAAAGGAAATCTTTTTTTTTTTTTATTCATGAATATTAAACCATAATTTTAAGTTTGTTTTAAAGTACTGGCTAAACTAATATTACTGTCAATTATATACATTCCAGGGCTTAAATTTTCATTACAAAGATAAGCATGTAATAGCTAAATTAAGAGATTTAAAATACGAAAATGACTGAACCTTCCATATCAGTATCTTCTTCATATGAACACAATTCTTCATTTTCAGAATCTTCTGGCTCGTTAATTTTGTTTGTAGCTGTCATTTTAAATTTTTATTGCTGTGTTGTTAAAAAGCAGCTGACTGAAATCCGACGATCAAAGAGCAAATTTCACAGTTAACTTATAGATTGCGCAAGCGTTTTTAATAACAATAGTAAAAACAGTGTGCTTACTCTATGGTTAAAACGAAAGACGAATCTTGGAGCTAGTTTGTGATAAACACACTATAGCTAATTACATTATAACAACGTCCGATGTCTGGATAATTTTTGCCATAATAATGATAATATTATTCTTGAACATTTTGGTTTCAGACGTAAACATTCCACCCAAAACCAGTAAGGCGATTTCACGCAGTAGGGCAAATTCTCAAATTATGATAATTCTGGCTTTAGTTTCAAACGGAAGGGCAGTTTATTGTTTGTCTATTGGCTGTTGTAAACATGAAAATGAATGGGAAGGTCATTATAGTAGTTCGTGACGTTACGACAGATTGCCTTATTGTGGAGAGTTACAGAAATCATGCATTCGGCTTCTGAACTCAAGCAGATCACTTGTGTTGTTTTCATCGTGATTATCTAGTTGAAATTTTTAAAAGCTTTCAATGTAATCTTACCTCCATGATGCATATTCAGTCCTAGACCCATTTTTTAATGGAGTTCAGCCAGATAATATACCTGAACCTAAACCATCCGACATGCATTTTAAAGATATGCCTTCTGATCCTAACATTGATCTCAAATCAAATTCTAACGATACTGTTATCTTTTCCCGAACCAAATGCACACGTAACATCTTTAATGCTGTCAAAAATTACCTCAATAATTATAAAATTTCGCTTAAATGTTGACAAATTAAGATAACGTTAAGTGCGGTGAAATATTTTCCACGCCTAAATGATTGTTCAAGTTTATCGATTTTAATAATCTCAAACTTACGGATGAAATCATTCTCTTGGAAACTTCGTATAAATATCTAGGTGCTATCCTATATCATTGGTTTGGCAGCCTTATTTCAAGCATTTCCCATTAAATAATGTTGCTTCTCTCCGGATCTTGAGCTGGAATGCCAATGGCCTTCAGCCCAAGGTTGACGAGCTACGGGATTTTGTTTCTGAACAACCCGTAGATTTGATTGTTGTACAGGAGGCTAGGTCTCTCAATTTTAATAGGCTTAAAATTCAAAACTACAATATGTATTTTACTCCTCGCATGGACGCTGGAGGTAATACTCAATATTACGGTGGCACTGCTGTTTATGTAAAAAGGAATGTAAATCACTGTCATATCCCTAGCCTCAATCTTAACTCAATAGATAATACTATTATCAAAATTAACTTACCTTCTTTCTCTTCTGTTTACTTAGTCAGCACTTATGTTAGGGCCTCTCGTAACAATTCCATCGTTCCTGACCTGGATAGCCTTTTCTCCTTGGGAGAAAAAGTTATCCTCTTTGGAGATTTTAATGCACATCATCCGCGGTGGAATTGTCACAATTATAATAGTACTTGTACTCTTGGCAGGCTAGTTAATAACTATATTAATGATAATGCAATAGATATAGCCTTCCCCCACTCCCCTACTAGGTATGGTAATTCAGGTGAAGCTACTACAATAGATTTTGCACTAATGCAAAATATTAACTTCCCTTTTGCAATTAATGTAAACAATAGTCTCTCCTCTGATCATGTTCCTGTTCTCCTTAATATTTCAATTAATTTTACCCTACCTGCCTTGAGCTCCCCCTCCTATACGGATTGGAATATTTTTTACAAAACAGTTGCTGACTCCCCCTGCCCGACAGTGAGATTCATAACCCTGATGACATCAACAGCACCGTTAGGTCACTTACGAGCATTATCTCCAGCGCCCTATGTACTGCTAAAATCCACACACCCATAAATAATTACTTAAAGCTTCCTCTCTATATAAAAATGTCTATTAGGCACAGGAATAACATCAGAAAATCTTGGCAACGGACTAGGGACCCTAATATCAAAATAGAACTTAACATAATGAATGCTATTATTAAGCGGCAAATCTCTCAACATAAAAATATCAGGTAGAACAATTTTATTGAGTCCCTTTCCCCTACGGATAACAGTATTTGGAATTATTTAAAAAAATTTAAAAAGCCCTTCCAAAACTTACCTTTTTTATGTTCCCCAGCGGGTAATATTATTACGGACACCCAAGAAAAAATTAATAACCTTGCGGACTGCTATGAAAACCAATTTAAGCCAAATAATGATGTATTCTGTCCCTATACTATTGACAAGGTCTTTGACATCAATGATAAGTTTTTCAACAACTCCCTAAATAATATTAATAACGATCCCATTCCCCCTACGGACTTTAATGAAATCGTAAATGTTATTAACAATCTTCCTAATAAAAAAGCTCCTGGGATAGATAATATTAGCTATGCTGCCATTAAAAATCTCCCTATTAATTATGTTAATATTTTGGTAAACTTAATAAATAAAATTTTTGAATTAAAATACTTCCCCAAAGTTTGGAAAATTGCCACGGTTGTACCTATCCCCAAGCCTGGTAGTGACCCTCACCTTTCTAAAAATTATAGACCAATTAGCCTCCTTTCCTCTCTAAGTAAACTAACCGAACACATTATATGCACCAGACTTAACTCTTTCCTCAACACACATAACATCATTAACAATACTCAATTCGGCTTCAGAGCACAACATTCTACTACACATCAGTTGCTGCGGGTTTCCGAATTCATCCATGATGGATTTGAAAACCGTATGCACACTGGTGCTGTCTTTTTTGATATCGAGAAGGCTTTTGACAAAGTATGGCATAGCGGCCTCATTTACAAACTAATTAAAAACAAACTGCCTGCTGCCATGATTCATTTGCTACACTCTTACCTTCTCGATCGGTCTTTTTCAGTCCGCCACACACAATACTTATCCACACACAGGCCCATCAATGCTGGGGTCCCTCAAGGATCCAAGCTTGGCCCAATTTTATTTAATATTTATATTAGTGACATTCCTCATCACCACAACACGACACTAGCCATGTTTGCGGACGACACGGCAATTCTTGCTAAGAATAATAATGTTAAATACATGCACAAATACCTTCAGCGTCACGTTAATATATTAGATCGTTGGTTTGAGAGGTGGAGAATTAAAATTAACCCCTCTAAAACTAAAGCTATTTTCTTTAGTTTTAACAGGATTCCACCTCCCCCGATCTCGGTGTGTGGACAGTCGGTTTACTTCGAGAGGGAAGGTAAATATTTAGGAATATTTTTAGACAGTAGGTTAACTTGGAAAAGTAATACTAACTACACAATTGCAAAATTTTATAAAGCTAGGAAATCTATTGCCCACCTTCTGTACCACAATCAAATGGGAATGGGAAATAAAGTGTTATTATATAAGATGGTGTTTAGACCCATTCTCCTCTACGCAGCCCCGGTCTGGGGTTCGGCTTCCAACACTCAGATCCAGAGACTACAAACTATTCAAAATAAAACCCTTAGAATCAAAGTTCACAGGTATGTCAGAAATGACATTATTCATAACACTCTTAATATCGTACCCATTCGGGACTTCATAGCAAAGCTATCCAATAACTTCTTTAATAATCTGAACAATATAAATAATGAAGAAATTTTCAACCTCCTTGATTATGATCCTGCAGAAAATCGGCGCAGGCCGAGAGCCACCACTTTATTATCGGGCATTCGCCCTCAGGTTTAAAATGTCAATTCTAATGTTGTAAATATTTTCATGCCAAAAAAAACCTCTGAAACTCTCTTATTTGATTGATGTAATTTATTGTATATCAACCAATCTCTTGTTTCTAATCTTGTCTTATACTATGTTATTTAAATGATTTTGTATTGTACTCACCCTTTGTAAAGAGAATATTCAGAGTGGAAAAAAAATATAGGCAATGTTTATATCCTTATATAATTGTATATCTTGTTTACTTTTATTCTGCACTGTGTTGTCTATGTTCTTTTCTCTTTTCCTTCCCCTTTCCTCTTTCCTTTTCTATATATATTATCCAAATATCAGCCAAAGGATTAGTTGTAATGTTGATCACATATATATGTCCAATACTGGGGATAAAGGGCCCTCGGCCCTAGGCGCCCCAAAATGTTCTTTCCAGTGTCCAGTGTCCAGTGTCCAGTATATCATTGGTTCTAAACGGGGAGCTACCGCCTCCCCGAGATGAGGGGTGGGGGACATACTTGGGACGAGAGAAGGGCAATGGGAGCATTTTTCACAAACATAAAATTTAAATTAACCCCAAATAACTTTTTTAATCGTGTATAAAATGTTCACCATTATTATTATGATTAATAAACGAGCTTACGTGATGGCATCAGAGTCTGTAAATTTCATTCCCTGTTTCCAAGTGAAGTTGCCCTAACCATCTTAAAAAAAATAAATAAATAAAATAAAATAAATAAATAAATAAATATTCTAAATTATTTCAGAATTTTTTTATACTCTGACAGCATCTCTCTGACAAATCCATAATCATACAAAATTATTTGACAAACTGTTTCCCTTTGAGAATTTTCATAAAATGTGAGGCAGTATCTCTGCTGAATTCTTTCAGTCTTCTTCAGAGAAATGAGTAATGCGGTATCATTCACTCGGCTGCTAACAGACAGAAACTGATTCACTCGAACGCGGAAAAAAAATTTCAAACATGAGTATTAAATTATCTTCTTTCACTGTATATAGTGGTACAATTTTAGCATAACTCCTGTGCGTGGCAATATTCAAGGTCAGTTTATATCCAGGTATGTAACCTGGTAATCTGTGATAAGTGTTACCTGGATATAAAAATTTCTTTTATAGCTCATGTATTGAGCGTCCTTTCAGTGTGAATGTTTCATTTTACTCATGATTTTTGCCTTGCTTTTCGTACACTTCATTTCTGTATCTAACTCCAGGTATGATTTATATTCATTGTTTATTTTATCAGTCGGCTAGGCACGGTGAATACTAGTTATTTTTCTTTAACTATAAATTTTGAGAAATAGTTATCATTCTCTTAGCATATTTTGCTGCTGAAAATAATGTCGGTTAACAGAAAAAAAAGTGTCGTAAATACATTCTCCGCTGTATTTATAAATCGCTGTCAAACTTGCAAATATTTAGTGTTTATTTTGCAATAAAGTAGTATCTAATAGGGCAATAAAATCATCTTGTTTACAGAAGTATATTCACATAATTTATCTTGACAAACAAAATAAAGATTTATCGTTTCACGAATATAAGACAAGTTTCTGGCTTATCTAAAACTTATTAGACACACATCCCAAAAATACGATGATTGTTTTATAGCCTACTGAAATATAAGAATAATTAATGCCCCAAATCGGGAAAAGCTAATATCATCAAGAAAGAGTTAATAAAGCCGGATTTGAAGGTTTACAAACTGTTTTCCTCTATCCAAGCAAGTTCAATGTAACCAAAAGTTTCCATAAGCAAAGACATAGTAGGTCGATAAATTGATGATACGTTGAAATTCCCTTATACAAACTTTTGATACACACAGAGTTTTCTCTTCAAGTTGATGAATCAACTTTGCCAGATACTGAGGCTTTTCTGATGGGATTTGTCCAGTTTATAAATAATGGAAAAATATTCGATATATATTCTTTTTCTAAGAAGTTTAATTGCAGTTTCTATAGATGAATATATTTTTAATACTATGAAAAGTTATTTTATAGAGAAAAATATTCCTTTTACGAACTTAATGTCTGTTGCCACTGATGGAGCTTCTGCAACAATGGGTTGTCATTGAGGGTTCATTCGAAGAGAGTGGTACCAGTTATCTTAGCTACTCACTGTGTAATTCACAGACAGCAATTATTTGCAAAATAAACCTCAGAGATTTCTCGCTTTACTTATTACAATATAGCATTTCTGCTATGAACAAAATTAGCAGCAATGCTCTCAATGCTCTCAATTATCGATTATTCTGGCAAATGTGTAAAACCAAGGATGTAAAGTTAAAATATTTGTTTAAACACCTCTGGGTTTCTTGGCTTTTTTAAAATGCTCCTGTCATCATAAGTTCTGAAATCTCTTCCACTTAGTGCTTGGGTTCTCGAAGAAAAGAATGCAGCTCTGAGAGACAAAATTCTATAATTTAAGGTCAGTGTTGCTTACATGACCAATTTATTCGCAAAATTCGAGAGAATTAATTTACAGATTTAAGTCGATAACTTTAATTTGATCGCAACAAAATTAATTAATTCTACCGTCCTAACGAATATCAATTTGGGGTAGAATAATTTTGGTCGTTGCTTGTTCAGAAAGTTTCCAAATTTATCCGATTCATATAATAATAGTAAAATTTTCTTCGATAATGAGCAAGTTTACCCGTCAATGTCTTGAGTCTTTGAATAAGTATACCCACAGTGCACTTTGCAGACATTGCTCAGCAGGAACCTCCGAATTATGACCAGTGATATGGAGCAAATTGGGATTAGTCAAGACAACACTCTTCCGTTGGTCTAGTGTTCAATGCATATGCTCACACGCACACTGCAAGCTCAAATAAGGATAACATAATGCAAACAGCACCTTGGTCGAACGTCAGCTAAGGAGGCCAATTTTCCTCAAATCCAGAGATTTCTGACAGTAAGCATAAAAATGACAACGAACAGAAAATAAAACAGCTAAAAGATGAAAGAAGGAGATAGTGTGGTGGATTCGTCAATTCATAACACAAAAATCTAGAGATACTTAGGGATAGAAAACACAAAATATTTTTATGGTCAGGGGCATCTGTACTCTGCGACAACAAATAATCTTCGTGTAAAGGATAATCTTCGGAGTACTGGGCCGGTTGGGCATATCTCCAGTAAGCAAGATAGGATATTTCACAAGAGAGCGGTTCATAATGAAATATTGTATATCAAGATGCCAGTTACAGTATGGTTATAATACAATAGTTAAAAGGGTAAAAAAAATATATGTATACATATGAAGTAAATAAAAATTAAAAAAGAAGTTAAAGAAAGTCGTTAAGTAAATATATCAAAAGTTGTTAAATACGATAAAATGCAACTAAATATAATTAAAAAGAAATAAAAATGTCTGTAACAATGGAAAAAAATAATAAAAGAATCATACAGAAACGAAATTATAAATTTAGCATAAGTAAAATTTTACAGTATGAAAGAGTGGCCTATAAAAGTAACATTATTCTGCAGCGAGCCTAGGCCAAGGCATAGTGAACTGTAGTGATGGGTGGACAAAAGCATTTAGCTTAGATATTAATGTGTTTAAAGAATACAAGTGTCTAAAAATAGTCATAAAATAATAGAAATATTGAAAAAGTATTTGAAGAAAGAGTCGAAAGAATTGAAATGAGTAAAGTGGCCCTAGGTCTTCTTCTGAACTCCGGATCTGCGAAATCATAGTCCGGCAGCTCAGCAACAATTTCATTATGAATATTATTTAAAGTATTAAAAAATCTTTGTGATAGTTTAAGAAAATGTTCTTTAATGGTGGTAAACTAAGATCTCGCCGAATTATGTCACTACGAAGGTAGCGAGGTGCCTTCACAATACGTCGTAAAATTTTATTTTGAGCTACCTCGAGAATTTTGATGTTTGAGGGAATAGCATATGACCATACTGGTGCGCCATAGCACGCGCGTGGCAGTATTACTAGTTTATAGAGAAGAGTCTTAAGCCGAACCTGAAGTGGGGATAGTAAATCAAAAGACGGAGATCATGGAGATTCCCGATCATGAGTTTTTCTATGTATTTTATGTGTGGCTTCCAGGTAAGCCGCTTGTCGATGTACGCATCCAAGTACTTTAATGAGTCCTCCCAGCAAACAGGGTCGTTATTAAGATATAGCCGAGGTGGAGTTTTATAGGTCCGGTAGAAAAGTATAGCATGGCATTTAGAAGTATTAATTTTGATTTTCCATTTAACGAGCCCCGGTTTCAGAGCATCAAAATGATGTGGGATGTAGGACGAAACAGAATTAATATACGGAGCCTGTGTGTAGATGGCAGTGTCATCCCCGTACAGGGCTATATTGGTGTATTCAGATTTTGGAATATAGTTAATATATAAGTTTAAGAGAAGGGAACCTTGTTGGACCCCAGTAGTAATATTTTTGAGAGAGGAAAATTTGTTTTTGACACGGACCGTGAAACGACGATCGCTAAGATAATTGTGTAATAGATGAATGAGTGCATCAGGCAACTGGAGCTGAATGAGTTTTCCTTCATGCGTGATGCTGTCAAAGGCCTTAGAGATGCCTAAAAATATAGCACCAGATGGAGTTCTCGTCTGTACTCTCGTTAGCGAGTTCCAAGACTCGAAGCAACTGGTGTGTTGAGTTATGGGAGCTTCTAAAGCCCAATTACTCTGGAATTATAATGTTATTACTAGAAAAAAAGAGTTCCAGACGGTTGAGAATAATTCGTTCAGCAAGTTTGCTGAGGCAACTCAGTAAACTAATTGGGCGATAATTGTCAGCAAAAGTTAAATTGGTTGAAGTTTTTAATATTGGACATAACACCGCAGTCTTCCAGAAGTCTGGAAAGTATACCAGTTTTAGAATACCATCAATAATGGCCGTGAAATAAATAATAAGATTAGGTGGTAAATTTTTGAGAGCTTTGTTCGAGATCGTATCAAGTCCTGGAGCTTTCGAATTTTTTAGTTTCTTAACGGCTTCCAAAACCCAAGCAATGTTTGTAGGAGAAATCGGAGTACTGGGAGAGTGAGCCAAGAACTCTTGAACAGTATTATGGACCAGAATATCATGATCCTCGTTATCGATGTCAGAATTTAGAGAAAATTGATCCTAGTACACGTCTGCAATTGCTTCAGCTTTTCCCAGTGAGACAAAGGCAACACCATTCCTTCCATGGATCGGTGGAGAAAATTCACAGATTTATTTCGCAGTTTTTTTCGGAATCGACAGATGGTGTTGTCTTCAGGTTGATAAATTTAGAATAAGCTCCTCCCAATCCTTACTACGGAATTTGCGAATCTCGTCCTTAACAGATTTGCACAAATTTCGATAATCTTGTGTGATGGATGGTTTTCGATAATATTTCCGTGCAGGATTACGGCACCGAATAAATTTTTTAATAAAAGTAGGAAGTTTATAATGACGAGGGATCGCGAGTTTTGTAGATGAATTTTGTGTCGCAATATTTATAATCTCAGAGAGTCTTGACTGTCCGTTCAATGCAATATGAAGTCCGAATGACAGGATAAAGCAATTTAGATCAGGCAAGAATATCCTGGATTTTTTGCCAATCAGTATAAATGATGAGGTCGAAATATTGAAGCGCAGAGCTCAGATCGATCATCAGTTCAACTGGCAGATGATCAGAGTCAAAGAGATCCAACGTTTCAATGTTTGAATTTTGAGGAATATTCTTAAGTAGAGCTAAATCAATAGTAAAAGATCGTGAGTGAGCTCCAAAGTGAGTGGTGGTAGGGGGGTGATGTAAGATTACATCAGAATGAGAATTTAAAAAATTAAAATGATCTGTGCCAAATTTATTATCTCTATAACGATTCTAGGCTCTATGGTGAGCTTTAAAATCACCCGCAATGAAGCATTGTGGGTGATAATTAGAATTTTGGTAAGATTCGAGGATGAAAAATTTTTCACATGATGAATGAATGCAAAAGTAATAAGTAACTTAGTGGACGGAGTAGGCAAAATCATAACCGAATGAGATTCCAATTCCGTAGTGTCAAGATCTGTAATAACGTAATGATTTAAACTGCTTTTAATGTAAATAGCAATACCACCTTAATACCGCCGCGGAGGAGTGCACCATTTATCGTCGACCGGTCTTTCCGGTAGAAAGAGTAATTATAGACGTTGAATCTAAAATCTGGTTTTAATTTAGATTCTTGTACAATGACAAAATCAATATCAGACTCACCGAGAAAATCTCTAAGTTCATTAATTTCGGAAGAGAGACCATTTGCATTCCAAAAGAGAATATTTAAGCTATTACTTCTGGTGGGTTGTCTATCCATCATTGGTGTCAACATCGAAAGTGCTAGAAATTATATCAAATATTTCATAAATTTTAGTAAAAGTGTCTTTCGACGACTTCATTATAACTGAGATACTTTTAAACATAAAAAGTTTTATTCCACCAAAAGTATTTCACTTTTAAAAAATTTAAAAAATAAATAAATGTTCTAATTTTTGGCTCTCAGAGTTCATAATTTTTCATACTTGTCTTTTGATATTATGATTGAATGTGTTCAGTTTCAGAACAAGAGGTGCCATAATAAAAATTAGAAAATTTCACTTTTTGAAAGATCATTCCCTTTTTTCAGCTCCTGTCTGGTAACTGGTTGATTCATTTCGAGCACTACCGTCCGCTTTTTTTATACTCGAGAGCTACCGAAACTTATTGCATAAAACTGATTCCGAACGGCTACAAACATCCATATCAGCTGTGGGATAGAAACCCATGAATTCTGTTACCGAAAAGCATTGCCCATTCGACCACCATTCGGCTCAGCGAATGACTGAAATAAGGGTATATATATATATATATATATATATATATATATATATATATATATATATATATATATATATATATGTAATAATATCAATATCTAAAACCTAAAGCGTATTCCAAAATTATCCCTTTTCCCCATTCATTATTCTAGATCTTAATTTCTTCTCTTTATATTAACCATATTGTTTTTTCATTCCTTCAGCGTAACCCCGAAATTCCTTCTATGATTCCCAAAACAGAAAATGATATGGCTGGCATTTTAATTAGGAAGTTATAACTTTCCCATGAAAATGTGTACCGATCAGCAGTAATGCTCCTCTGAGACGCCACGCTTTACAGATGGTTCTAGTCAAAGGTTACTTTCTATAAGCAAATAACACGTGCCTCAGCATTTTTCCCACACACGGGTTTTAGCCGTCTCTCGCAGAAGGTTGGCATTACTTTTACTTAGAGAGAGAGCGTTCTGACACCGTGCGGTTCAGACGTCTCTGGATTCTGTGCAATTTTTATAGGATGAAATAAAAAGTTAAGTTCGGCCACGACAAATGATGTGCTTCTTTCTAACGGACGGTTAGCGGGACACTTGGCAGCCCAGCATGCCCGGGCTGAGGAAAATAATAGGGGCAATTTTAAAATGAGTTTTTAAGTGTAAAGTTCGGGGCCAGTTGGTCCCTGGACGATTACATATACATACATACATACATACATACATACATACATACATACATATATATATATATATATATATATATATATATATATATATATATATATATGCGGGATATGTCTTTAATTTAATGACCTAATAGATATATGGGGGTTGATCCGATTAGAAGCTGCATCAATAGCCTCTCTAATAGATTCTATAGCAATACTGCAATCATTCATAATAAATTAATCTTTAATTTCCCTGACTATGATCAGAGGGAAATTTTAAGTGCCCCACGGCCCACGTCAACCATGGTGATCCCCACGGATATACGGCCAAGGAGATAAAAACTACTACCCCCTCATTGTTAGGAATATGAAAATATTCTGTTTAAATACACACACACACATTATATATATATATATATATATATATATATATATATATATATATATATATATATATATATATATATATATATATATACATTAAATAAATAAAACCTGCCAGACATATACTCCACCCTAAACTTTTATGAAGTTGTTTATTGTATTATGGTTCCAAGTAAAGTAATTTTCACTGGAAAGTGTGCTTTAAGCATCGTTTAGACCAAAGTATATTTGATATAAAGTGGTAGTAATGCATTGGTTTTTCAGTGTATCTATATGATATATTAAAAATTGCCGTATAGAAACGTAAAACTTTCTATCAAAATAATCTACTAATCCAAAATTTTGATATACTCAAAATTTTCCAAATTTTGAAATTGTGAGCAGTTTTGGTGGGTACCAGAATATGTAGAGGTATAATTAAAATTTTAATCATCCTGCTTCTTAACGTAAGATTTATAAAACTTTGCTCTCCTTTATTTCTCTTATAAGAACAATAAAGGGTTTGGGTTTGGTTTGGAGCGCTACGGTCTACTGTTTTGCACACGAGGGCTAATGAGACCGGGACCTACAAGAACGATAAAGGAAAGGAAAGCAAAGTTTTATAAGTAAAGTCTCAAAAGCATTATAATTCTTTTGAGAGTAACTTCCTTCGAGAGGGGATTTAAGTATCTATTGATTAATTTAGATATCTTGAATATTTATTTAGACAGCAAGTTTACAATCAAGAGTAGAATTTCAGTAATTCTGTAAATACTGTGAATTTGAAGTTTTGCCTGCTCAAAACTCCTATGTTTACGTTTCGTACTTTATAGGATAACCTCAAACTTCTATTTTATTTAAAATCAGAAAGTTAAAATTGCATACATAAGTGAAACATAAATATTGCAAGTATCATTAAATAGTTTGTTTAGACTACGAAGTGTAATATTAAAGTCGAAGTGTAAAGTCAAATTTTTTAATAAACATAAAGGGATTTTTGTAAATAGTTTAAATAAATTTCTGTTAAATATATTACAATTATGTCCGTCGCAGAGATTTAAGATATTGTCCTTCTAATAGAGTGTTATTCATGATTCTTTAACGTAAATGACTTGATAAAAAATGTTTTTCCAATCCGAAAGTGTGTGAAAAGTATTTGAAGTGAAAGTTGCATTACTACCTATACGTTATAATACTTTATGGGTGACGTAAAATGTTAAAGCAATTTGATTGGTCTCTTAACAACGGCGCTTTTTTGAACGTTTTAAGAAGTGTTTTGATAAATATGTTTGGTGTTTGAAACGATTTATATTGTATGTTTTGATTTGCTGCAATATCGTTTTACAGGAGTTTATATACTATCGTGTAACGTATATTATTCGCAGCCATGAGTAAAAAACCAGATAACGCTCAAAAAAATCAACGAATTCAAGTTTTTGCTCGTTGCAGGTATATGAAGTCTTGAAAGTTAATCTTATTTCTTTAATACGTTATGCAACTTGATTTATGATCTCCAGTTTAGATTATAATATTAATTGTTTGATGTTGTTTATATTCCTTAATTTTAATTGAGTATGCATGTATTTCATTCGACATACATTCATATTTCAAAATCTTCAAAGCCTTTTAGAAAGTGATTTTAATCTGAAGGCTTATATAAAGATTTATCAATATATATCAGAGTTTTATCGTAAGACTTACGAATTGATATTGCTGAATATTTTTATTAGATATGTATATCAGTCTATAAATTATAGCATAATTTGATGAGTTTGATATATATAGAGTACTTTTTCAAAAATGACAAATTTTGTCAATTTTTGATTTCCTCCTTTTTAATTAACTAACCCACAAAAATTTAATTTTGAGTATAAGGTTTATGGTTTAGAAGAAATTAAGTAAAATCATCCTTTGTTAATGGGACCATAATAGGTTTGGATGATGAAAGTATTTTCATGATCATGTTTATTATATTATTGTTATTTTAAAAGTATTAGGTATTAGAAATGTAAGTTTTTAAGTAGTTTTCATTTTACAGGCTTTCATTATTTCCCTAATTTATTAAAGACAATGATTAAATTGAGGAATTATAAATTGGAATAATTTGTGATTAAATTTTAATTCTTCTATAGATCACTTTTATCAGCTGAACTCAGTGTTTCAAAATAAGGAAATTACATTTATATTTCCATTTTGTGTGCAGTGTTGTGCTTTCATGTATTATCATGTTCAGTGTTATGTGGGACTATTGAAAAGCTAAATGAAATAACTATTTTGTTAGTATTCATATATCTATAACATGTTAAAATCGTAGTTTGAATCAACATGCAACTAGTTTGATCAAAATAAGTTATTTGTTCTATATAAATATGCTAAAACATTCAATATTTCATTCTCAAAGCATTTGATTTCATTTTAATTCAAGAGCATTTTTCATTTCATAAAAAATACTCTTAAATAAGAGCATTTTTTTATGGTGATACCCATTTTTTAAAAATAGTTTTTTTATTGCATTAAGAGATGCTTCTTAAAAAAAATTTCTATTTATCCTTTCATAACTTTTTTTCACTATTTTTTTTATACTAAAGTGGATCAGCATTATAAAATAATCAATTAAAGAAATTAGAATTCCTTTAACACTCTATCTTTATCATGCATCTCCCTTAGTATGCTCTATATTGAGGCAACTTTTAAGCTATATATGACTATTAACATTATTACTCTGCTTTGTTTTTAGAAAATGCTATTTTTTCAACAATTTAAATAACAAAAGGACTTTCTCTTTAGGCCCTTAAATATCATTGAAAAGAAACAATACTCTCCTTCAGTAGTTGAAGTTATTCCAGAGAAGAAGATTGTTGTAAAAGATAAAAATGCAAACCGAGAGTTTCTCTTTGACAAAGTATTTCCTCCTGATACAAATCAGGTAATATTTGCTTTTATAATTTTTTATTTTAGTAATAACAGAAAGAACATTTATTTACTATGAATTATTCTATCTACATCCAATTGTTTACAAGTTGTGATAATGGAGACAGCATTGTGTTTTACCAATAGTAGACATATTTTCTTATTACTTTGTAGGTAGAAGACATGTAGAATATTAAGAATATTTGTAGTTATCCAAGTAAATATTATCTGTATCCAACATATTGCTAATAATGATTACGATTGCACTTGTAATATACCTAGATGTAGCACCAGAATTTTACCCTTAAAAGAGCCATAACATATCACAGAAAAAACTCAATAAAAATGTACAGAAATGCAGTTACAAGAAAAAATGATTAGATTTGGTTTATAGCCCCTCTAAAAAATTAATTTTCCCCATCATGCCAAGGATTAAAGTTTTTACATGTGTCTGACCCTTTGAATACTAGAAATGTTTGATAACACGATAGTATTCGAGAGTTGAAAAGCAATCCTATTCATATTATATTTATCGTACTAAACACTGTATTTATTTAAGCATATATAGAACAGTTTATTGTTCACATATCTTTAATGTCATACTCAAGTTTAAAGGTTTGTTTTGGTGAGATTTCTCTTAAAATTTTTGTAATTTCTAGCAAAGTTGTAACTAACTTGTAAAATGTACTGTTTCTAACTTGTAAAATATCAATATAATATATAAAGCTGTGAAATTTCATCTTTATATACAAGTTACAGATATAATAGTATACTAGTAATTTTTTCTGATATTTTTGGTATTTTGACCAAGTAAGCTAAATAGAGGATTATTAATTTTGTTTTGTTTCACTGGAAAATAGTGTGTTTTGAGCATTTAATTTATGTCTTTCTTTTGTATCAATCCAGTTTCACTTAGTTTGCATTTTTTTAAGGTATCCGTCTACGTTAAAAACGCCATTTTCTGCCAAAAATCATAATTTTTTTTTTATTTCTGTATTGTAAAATTTCAACTTTTAGGCTTCTAAATCTGTTTTTGTTTTGTCTCTATGGCATTTTAAAGAAAATTTACATCTGTTTAAACATCAGTGACAGCTGTCAAAACAAAACGGAAGAGGACCACAATTTTTTACTAATTGTAAATTAAGCAAAGATTTTAGATTTACTAGTTCAGTGTATAAGAAATGTGTTGCGTCAAAAAATATTGAAATAATTTAGTAAAAAATTAGACATTTTGAAAACCCCCGATTTTTTTTACTTAATTTTCTTCATTTATTTGAAGTTTTATAAAAACTTCTCTAGAAATAAATTTTTTAAGTGCAATTCTCTATGATAATATAAAAAATAAATTTAAAAATTTAAAAACATGAACTAGTTTCTACATTTAAAGAAAAAAGTTCTCCGTAGACTGGTACCTTAAGTGAAATTTTATAAACAATACATATAAATAATGTGCATTGAAGATTTAAATAGAAATTTAAGGTAGTTTTCTTATTTTAAAATGTATCATTCAGTAAGAAATAATGGATCCTGTCTCCCCAAAAGGAGGTAACTTCATTGTAATTACAAGTATAATTAATTAGTATCTTTGAACTTCATAAAAAGATTCATACACAAATAATTTTTTCATTATGTATGTGTATGTATGTATGTATGTATATATATATATATATATATATATGTGTGTGTGTGTGTGTGTGTGTAGCTTTTTACTTGTGTACTTATATAAAACAAAATAAATGTCACTCCAATGCTTACATAATTTGGATGACAGAAAATGGGCAACAAAATTTTTACTGTAATGTTTATAGTTTTAATTTTATTATGATTTGAAACCTATTTTCATTATGTTTAAATGTGTGTACAGTTTGACACTTGGTAACTAATTTTTTTCTTTCATTTTATAGATATCTGTATATAAGACTGTTGTTGGACCATTGATACAAGAAGTTTTAATGGGTTATAATTGTACTGTCTTTGCGTAAGTAAGACTACTAAAGCAATTAACAATAGCTTTCCTACAAGATTTTTATATAAAAATATTTATATTTTTCCCTTTGTAAACATTATGAAACTTTGGAAACATTTCTGCTAAAAGAATTCTAGTCATTTATGAAGTGGATTATGTTATGTTCTGTTTAAATTTGAAAATCTTTAATCAGCGTTTATTATTTTTAACACGTATATAGTTTTAGAATAATTTTTTAAAAATGCATGCAAAACAAGGTGAAAATTTCATATAATTTTCACTTTTAAAGAATTTTTTCAGTTTTCTTTTTCTTTCTCTAATTGGATGTAATTATTATTGTTGAAGTTATATATCTCAGGCTATTTTAAAATGCTAAAATAAATTTTGAGATTTAAAATTTTTAAAATTTAAAGTTTTTCAATTTCTTCAAAGTAAAGATAGAGATTTTTCCTGTTTTAATATTCTTGAAATTGTATTTCATCATAATAATAGTTTGATGAGGAATGCTATATTTATCTATTTGCTACAAAGACTTAATAAAGAACTACTGCTTAAGACTTATTTTAAATAGCCTCCAAGGGAATTTTAATCTAAAGAATCTGGTTCTAAAAAATAGTGTCATATTTGTTCAATCTTCATTCTAGTAATGAGCAGATACCTTTATACCATTTTAGATTATAAGTTTTAGAATAAGTTGTAAATGTTTTGTGTGTTTTGGTGTTGCTGTTTGCTAATTTGGTGTTGCCTTGTATCTTTTAATTAATGTAAAAAATACACTTAATTACATAAGTAATTTTTACTGGTTTTATTATGTATTTCTTGGCATATTTAAAGTAAATTTCAGGTAATTTATATTTACTTTAGTGAGTTATTGGTTATGAAACAATATAATTTACAATAGTTATTTCAATTAGACTTGAAATATATTTGGTCCATAGTGTCAAGTTTAATCAAACTTCATTATTTGTTCATAAAAAAGTACATTGTTTCTTTAATACAATTTAGTTAAATTGGTTAAATTATCATAAAATACTCTTAGAAATTAAATGCTTTTTAATATATTTCCAACTACAATATTAAAATACTTTTCAGATATTTTTTGTTGTATCAGATCGAAATAATGTCTAAACATAACTTCCAATTAAAAGAAGTATAAATACCTTCTCTATTTTTTTTTTTATTTAAACATTACTTCTATCTCTGTATATAAAAACATGATACTGCAGCAGTAAATGTGTATGTGTGCATAAATAGATATGTTTGACATGTTGTCAGTGTCTGCAAACAGAATAGCTGTGGTTAGTATTAATAAATCATTTACACATTTGAAGTACATTAAGATAAATTTTAAAAATATGAAAAATTATTCTACATATCGTTTGGTTTGATTTTCTGTATTTACGCTCCCATGAAATCTGAATTATTTCCCAAAATGAAAACGTTCATGAGCTGTGAATTTTCACGAGAGTGTAAGATTGTTCTTTGGTGAATCTGGGTAAAAGAGATATTATAAACATATGTACACTTATATACTATCAAGATTGATAAAATTATCCTAAAGATCAGAGTAGAAATAAATATTAATGACTAGAAAATTTTAAAATATCAGCAAAACAATCCAGAAATAGAAAGTCCTTGCTAACAAAATGTCAACATTGAAACATCATGAACTGTGATGTCACAACCAGTCATGGAGTGTTTTAAATCACGTGGTTTTCCCTTAACTTAAAAATCAATTTTAATAATGACCAACCCAGCTATTTACATTTTTGAAATTAATGAGTCTGGAATTAACAGAAAAATATTAAGTTGTTCAATTCCCCCACATGTGCAAATTCCTCATTCTAATTATGCAGCATACAAATTAATAAAATGTGTATAATTTAATAGACAACAAAGAAGTCATGTAGTGTCAAAATCAGATTTTTTAAAAAAATCATGTAATGAGGTTTATTGAGAAAAATAATTTTTATTAAAAACATTTGTTTTTATAAATATATAAAAAAATCTTTTTGATTTCCAGATAATTTTATATTTTTCTAAAAGAATTTTAGTTCAGCCACAGGTAAGGAATAGGTCTAGGATATTTAAAAAAAAAATAATTATTTCTTATATATTTTAAAAATTTCGTATTAAGTTCATTTGTTTTGGGTTGTATGATACTTTTTATGTTTGTTATTTAAACTTCATTTGAACTTATGTATTTCTGCTTGTTCTCAGTTATGGGCAAACCGGGACAGGAAAGACTTATACCATGGAAGGGGAAAGGAATAATTCAAATTGTTCTTGGGAAGATGTAAGTTGTTTTTATTCTTTTACTTTTCCCTCTACCATTTCTCTCTCTCCTATCCCTTTCCATATTCTCTCTCCTTATCCACATATAGTGGAAACCATTTTAAGATGTTTTCTTCCCGAGTTAATTTTATTCATATCTCTACTATAAATCTAAAGAAGTTTTAACTTTAAGATTTTCACTCTCAAATTTTCCCTTTAGCTACTTTTATAAGTTTTTACCAATTTATCATTTTTGTTTTAAGAATGATTGAAAAAGTATATTTGTAAAGGAGTTGATAAAAGAATGGAATAATATCTATTCTTTAACTAGTATTCAAAATTGAGAATATATATCTGTACATATCAGACATTGGAAACTGATAGGCTAGTTTGCAAATCTGAACTAGGAAGAGAAAAAAAAAACAATTGCTGCATTATTCTATAAAAGAAAGGATGCTAATCGGTTATAGGGACCATGGAGTCAACTAGCCAACTCTTTTGTAGACTATACTGTAATCAATTAATATAAATTTAATACGCTTGTACATCTGTTATGTTAGCTAGATTTTCCTACAATTTTGTTATAGGGATGAAAGTCTGAAATTAAATGATGAGTTAAAAAGATGCTATAAGTTTTCTGTAAGTGATAAACTTAAGGCAAATTTAACTGTCGATAATTGAGTTAAGGCTGCACAGTACAATAAGTTTATTTTATAATTTTGGTCTTCATGAAAATTTGAGTTTTTGTTTCGGTGCAATGAATTTTGGCCACTTTTTCACAATAGCAGATTACAATATTTTTTTTTAAATAATGACGATCAAATTCATTATAATTTAAATTTTTATTGCATTGATAGTGAATTTATTATATGGAATATTAATGTCAATGCTTATGTTGGTAAAAACTTGGAGAGCAGTAATAAATACATGATCCCTTTCAAGCAGTAAGTACCAACAAAAGTGGTCTTTTACCATGAAAATATTATGATTGTAATACCGTGGTTCATAAAAATTTTTAGGAATGAAAAAGATGATCAATCTATTTTTATTTTTTTGATTTAACCAAATCTAAAAAATTGTTTTTATTTCATGTACATTCATTTAAATTCACATAAATGCTGCTTTTGTTGGAAAAAGGGGAAATTTTGAATGGTATAATTTTATAACAGAATATATATATATATATATATATATATATATACACACACACACACACACATACAGTGTTCGCATTAAACTATCTGCAACCTTAGTACCCACCAATGAAAAAAATGTGAGTCCTCTAACATACATACACAAAATAAATAAATGAAAATAAAAAAGAGAGAGGGAGAAATTTTGACAAAGTTTCATCCTGTTATTACAAATTTGTATATTTTTTTTTTTTTTTTTAAAGGGCTAGAGTTTGTAGATGTAAACCCAGATATATATATATATATATATATATATATATATATATAAAACAATATTAATTGGATACTGATATGAAGAAAACCAGAATCATATCTTAATTTTATTACTGTTATCAATATTTTATGAAGGACCCTGGTGCTGGTATCATTCCTCGCTCACTACACCAACTTTTTGAAGATCTGAACAAGGAAGAAAATGTTGAATTTTCTGTTAGAGTTTCCTTCCTTGAATTGTATAATGAAGAATTATTTGATCTGCTGAGTTCAGCTGAGCTCTCAAGATTACGTTTATTTGAAGACTCATCAAAAAAAGTAAGTAATTCTTTAGAATCCTATTTAATGTTAATTTAAATTTTATGAAGGAAACCTTTTTTGAAATTTCAGATGATCAAGGGAAGTAGTATGAAAATATCAACTTATCTTAATTAAAGGATTTGATTTAGTTTGCTTCATTCACTTAAATGTCCATTTGTAGCATCAGGTATTTGATGTCAGACTTCTCATCATGTTTCCTTCTCAAGTATTTTTCAAGGCTTAATCACAATTATAAATCTCAATTATATGAATATTATTTATGCATGCCTGCATTTAAGTTGAGCATAAATATTTTTTCAGTTGGGTCTTGTTTTCCTTTGTGCTATGCTCTGTTGGGAAAACCTATTGAATTTTGGACCAATATGTACCCTTGGTCCTTCAGTGTTTTCAGTGGTATCTTACTTTTTTGAAAAATGTGGTTTTATTTATAGACTTGCTTATAGAGTGTGTGAGTGCATAACAAAAAAGGAAAGTTTCTTATCATTATAGTTGATAATGCATGTAAAGGTATGGCACCTCATAAAGTAAATTTAAAAATTTTTTTCTCAGTTGAATTCAGTCCTACTTTAACCTTAAATGCTTTTTATCAACAAATCACATACTATTTACAAATGTATTGTTACATCCTTGATGTTTTCTTTACATCTAAATAAGTTGTTCAGACTATTTACCCATTGTACCTCCGATTGACTTCTATGTTTTATCACTGCTTATGTCCAATATACAATATCTTCCCTGTTACATTAAATAAATATTTTAAGGTAAATTAGTTATTTGTGCAAGAATTTAAATTTTTATATTTTTTTTTTATTGTTCACATTTAACAAACATGCCTTAGGATGAGTGTTGTATGTGTTATGATATATACACACATGCATATGCATATATGTATATATAATTACTAGCATATAGCCCGTCATATGACGGGATCAATAAAATTTTCAATATTCCAGAATTGTAAAGTACCCTTTAAGGCAGGTAAAAAAAAATGGTTTGTTGTTTGGCTGAGAATTATTTTACAACAAAATATTACCTTAAGAAAATTATTTACGTAATATCTAAGTTTAGTGATAAAACGTATGGAAATAATGCAGAAGATATTTAAATAATCTAAAATAAATGATTAAATGAGATGATTAAAGGAATGATGTCATAATGCTAGAAACTTTTTTTATTTTTACCTACTTATTATGTGATAAATCGATACATTTAATCACCTGCTCTTAAAATGGAGATTGATATAATAATGGTAATACGTAAATTTAATAAAAAAAATCATAAAAATTTTTAAAATTTAAAAATAATAAAACAACTTTAGGAATAAGAATTCAAAAGAAAAAGCAGACATTATTAAATTAATTAGACATTTAGAAAAATTCGGTTACGTCGGGGGCAGAACCATTAATCTGAGAAGTACGACGATCAAATGGGCAGACATTCTACCCCATGTGCCAGCTTACACGTGGTGAAGGAAATGGTTAGAATATATAAAGGTCAAGTAAAAACAGTCCAGAAATTTAAATATTGCACTCCGCCCTGGCCATCCTATAATAATGAATTTAGTATAGAATAAGGCTTGAAATAATAGCATTAAATGCTCGAAAAGTAGGGGATGAGGTGGATTTCGAACTCGCTTTAAATTTCACTAACCCTAATTCATAAAAAATCCAATATGGATGCCTGTATGTATTCCAGGTACAACTGCTTCATAAATTCACGGACAGACAACTTAGGCTATTATTATATAGGGGATAAATGTTGTTCCATTTTACAATCAGGCTGACTAAAAATTATTCGTATAAAACTTTACTCACTTTGAATTTTCCTAACCCTGATTGATCAAGAGTTCAAAATGAATGTCTTATCGCATATTACTACGATATTAAATTAATTATACACTTAGTTTGAGCTATAATATATTCTTATCCCCTAATCAGGCATAATAATCCAATTAAAAGAAACGAAACATTTTCCAGTCTTATTAGAACAACTTTTTATTCCATACTAATTTTCATCAAAACTTTATATCAAAAACCAAAATATGCAAATGATAAACTTGTAACAAACTGCAAACAATTTTTAAACTAAAAATAAATCATTGAGTCTGTGCTACCACAGTCTCTTTACATTCAAATTTCGGCGCCACAGTATCAGGAAAAAATTACTTGGTTCGTTGGCGCCATCTATTCACTAATATATTAACTAAAAAAAGGTCATATTTATAATAAAAATATTTCCCTTTCATTCCACCATCCTTTTGTGATGATTTTAAAAATTTGAGTAATTCAAAGAATATTCAGCAATTCTTTTTTACTCTTTACTAAGTGAAATAATTATTAAATATTGCTGTATACTTTTGAGAGTAATAGTAAAATTTAAACTTTTGAATATTCTTTGATACAAAAATGTAAGTTTCTACATTATTATATTGAATAACATTTTTTTAAAACAATGATTTATTTTTAAAAACCAGTCTGTTTACTTCCCATTATAGAGAGCTTGAGGTATAAAGTTTATAATAGAAAACATTAATTTTAAAAACTTAAAAAAAAAAGATGAAAATAAAAAAAAAATTAAGTATAAATACAAATTAATTTTAAAAATTGTCAAAAATGTAAATAAAATATTAGAAATGAAGCAAACATTCTAAAGCTCATTTCTTAGCAAAAATTAATTTTATAAACTTAAAACGACAAAAAGTAACAAAAATGAAATTTAACAATTTAAAATTCAAGCAAAAAAAAAATAATAAAAAGGAGAAAATAGAAAATTAAATTATAATATTGTTAAAAATAATAAAACAGCTTTAGGAAAAAGAATTTAAAAGAAAAAGCAAAAAATATAAAATGAATTAGACATACATAAAAACTTGATTGCGCCGGGGACAGAACCTTCAAATCGGCTGTTATGAAAATAAAACGAGCAGGCACTCTAACCATCATGCCACGATTTCACATAAGAAAAATTCTAATTAAAGCATATGAGAATTAAACTAAAAGAGTATATAAATTTAAATATTACGCTCCGCCCTTGTCATCCTATTAAGGATGATTTTAGTACAGAAATTCATTTGCTTTTTCTTTAAACATGAACTGGTGAGAACTCTTTCTATTTACCGACCGTATGTTAGTTGCCAGCTTTAGTTTATCTTGTCATATTACATGATAGGATGGAGAGCAGAGGTTTTAATATTGACAGTGATTATTTGGTGGTATATATGAATGGTATCGAAGATGATAAATTTAATATCCTGCTTTTAATGGGGGGAGAATAAGGCTTGAAATAATAGCATTAAACGCTAAAAAAGGGGGGATGGCTTAGATTTTGAACTCGCTTTGAATTTTGCTAACCCTAACCCATAAAAAATTCAATATGGATGCCTGTATCCGTTCCAGGTACAACCGCTTCAAAAATTTGCCGACAGACACCTTAGGCTATTATTATATAGGGGATTATTTGTATTTTAATAAATTTTTTCTTGTTAGTAAATCTAAGTATCTTAATTCTCACTGTTGAATTAGAGACAAGTATTTATGCATTTATGAGTGAAAAGGAAAAGAAATATGTCCAAGGTACATCAATTGTATTGTACCTTGGTCCTACTTGAACTTTAATTTTAAAATGCTGAGAAATATAAGAATAGGTAATATAAAAATTATAAAAAAATTATATCACTCAATAACAATTTACAGCATCAAAATAATGGATCAGATAGTTTTTATTTTTGCTGTAGAAGTATTCATGTCTCAATTTAAAAAAAAAAAAAAGAATATAGCATGAGTTTTAGAAAGATATATTCTAGATCTTTATCATTATTTGTAATTTTTTAAAAATATATTAATTTATTTATTTGTGTTAAAATCTTGCTGCTTTTGGAGAAAAATTTCTATACTGTGTTCTATGAGATTAATAATACAGCTGACTTTGAGTTATAAAAAACAGAGCCAGACTTTATTTTCTTGAATCTCAGTAATTTTTCTCATAATTATTACTGTATTTTTAAAGAATGAGCTTTTTGTTTTTTAGGGGTCAGTTATAATTCAAGGATTAGAAGAAATTACTGTTAATAGTAAAGATGAAGTATATACTATACTTCAGAGAGGAACTGCCAGAAGACAGACAGCTGCAACAATGCTTAATGCAACATCTAGTCGTAGTCACACAGTGTTTTCAGTGACTGTACATATAAAAGAAAACACTATTGAAGGTGAAGAGTTGTTAAAGACTGGAAAGCTAAATCTAGTATGCATTTAACATATATTACTATTAGATTGTGGATGCAGTGTCATTTCTAAGATTAGGCTTATTATCTCCTATGTTTGAAAATATTTATTTTCATTTTATTTCCAAGAATTATTTTTCTATATAATACTTATATATTTATAATATAAAAAAATTATTTGTCCAAAGTTTTTTTTAAAAATATTACATAATATGAAATAAAGCTTAAAAAAGGGGTCTGTTATTTATTTAGGTTGATCTAGCAGGAAGTGAAAATGTTGGACGTTCTGGTGCTGTTGATAAGCGAGCTAGAGAAGCAGGTAAACATTTATCTGGTTCCAGAATCCTTAAGTTAAATAACTTTTTCTTATAAAACTACTTTCTTTTGAGGTTTTCTGTAATAAGTTTAATTATTCTACAGTCATTGCTAAGGTGAAATACTAAAAGTAAACAGTCACATGATAACTGGTGACTTTGATTATACCAGTTGATGCTAATTCTGTAGATTACTGTAAGGGAATAGAAGGGTTTGGTATTGCCACGGTTTTACATGCTGACACTCAAATGCTGTATGTGCTAGTGTAAACGTGTGAGCATTTTATTTGTTTCATTACAAAAATGGAGAATGCAAGATATAAGATATTTTTATCTTACACACAAAATAGTATTTTTAAACTTTTGTGTACTTAAAAAAAAAAAACTGTAGTGCATACTAAATTTAAACTTTACAAGATTTCATATTATTATGCTACAAAAACAATCCATCAACTTTTTTTTTTTTTTTTTTGTAAAATTACTGATGCATTTAAACTTCAAACCTTAAGTTTGTTTATAAAAGTGCAAAAATTATTAGTGAAACTCATGTTTGTTATTGTAAGTCTAGTCCTGAAAATTTCAAGTACTTTGGATAATAAAAAAGATATATTAAAGAAAAAAGAATTCCCTTTTGAAGTTGATTAAAAGGGGTAACTTCTGTTTTTAATCAACTTCAAAGGATAAAGTAAAGTACTACCACTAAAGGAGGTATTAAAAGTATTACCACTAGTACTAGTAGTTTCAAAAATCTAATTAAGTTTTAATTTAATAGAAATAATTATTTAGAATAGTGTTTCCTTTTTGCTTCATTTTCATTGCAAGGTCATTTACATAAGTTATGTAATTTTTTAAAAACATTTAATGCATTTCTTTTTTAACTTTTTTTAATAAAAAAAAAATGTGAAATACTTTTTCTCATTCAGGGTTTTGTTCAAAGCACTTTATATGTTAAATTATTTTAGTTTGTCATTTAATTAAATAGTCTAAAAACTTTGTAAACTTAATAATAAAATTATGTGCAGTAAAATAGGCTTTCATTTATATTCAGATTAGCAATATAATGATTTGTTTTTCCTTTATTTAAATAGCCTAAAAAACTCTTTAAAACCTTAATAAAATCATATGTAGTAAAATTATGCTTTCATTTCTATTCAGATTAGCAGTACAATAATTTGTTTATATCAACTTATATTACAACTCTAGATAAACAAGGTGGTATCTTGGAATTATAATTAGCCCAAATTTCATCAACTTTTCAAATAAAAGATGCAAGAAGTGCATCCTTTTCACATATTATATCTATTTTCTATAACAGTAGATATGTTATATAACATAAATGTGTTACACACACACACACACATATATATATATATATATATATATATATATATGTGTGTGTGTGTGTGTGTGTGTACACCCTCCCATGCTATATTAAACTCCTGTGCAAATTTTGTTGATACAATTTCCTGCCTTATAGCATATGTGTATTAGTATATTCAAATTTCCATACATTAAACTGATATTTTATCAAAATCTTTTTATATATTATTTTTGAAACCTTAATTTTGAATGTCAGTGTACTTTTGGTGTCTCATCATGGTGAATATGAATGTAAATTTATCCATTATTTTATGAGCTATTTTTGTGATAGTGTAAACTTAATTTGAATTAATTTCTTTTTAGTATCTTTATAAGTTTGTATTAAAATATTTATTTTTAGTTATTTGATATCTTCATGGTTTTAAGTTATATTTTTTCAATTTTTTCAGTGTACATTGGATAAAGCATTATTACTTCATTGTTAGTAAATGCTGTTGTAATCGTACTTGATTACATATATTTTTATTGAAAGAAATTTTTTTTAATGTAATGAAGAATCCATATTTACAAATAGAAATATTATTTTTTACTTTATATTTATTGCATAAAGTTTTTCCAAAGTGTTTGTTGCATTTTAAAGGAATCTGGTATTTTCTCCCATTTATTATTTTTCTTGTATTATTCAATTTTAGGAAACATAAATCAAAGCCTTTTAACCCTAGGACGTGTGATTACTGCATTAATTGAAAAACAGCCTCATGTACCATATAGGTATGGTAGTAATTATTTTTGTTGTTAAATTGCAGTTTTGTAATTTATTTTTGTAATGTAGCAAAATGTGTTTTATGAAAGATTTTAATTGTAAATCCCTGAGCCACTTTTTATTTCTCTGTGTGTGTTATTAAAAAAAAAAAAATTCAGCATTGTTTATCAGTTCATATTTATAGCGACATTTTTCATAATATATGAATTATGATCTTTGGCTGTTTTCTTTTGAAAAATATGTTTTCTAATGCAGTAGAAAAGTCCCAATTTTTTCATAAATTATGCACAATTTATATTTCTGTTTGAATTATAATGTATATTTTCATATATAGTATGTATTATCATGGTTTTTATAACAAAATATTATGAATTGTATGCACGCATATTTGTTTCTATTGCTTTGTTTTTGGTATTAAAGTATTGTATATAAATCTCTTTCTCTTTCACTCTCTCTTTCTCTTTTTTAAGAAAATATGTACTGTTACAATGATCCTTTTTCTGGTATTACTCTTAAATGAGGTAGTATTACAAGGATGATAAAATATCCACTATCCTACTGAATTTTACATATCAGGAATCTTGTATGTCTGTACTAAAGATCCAGCTATCAAATCTGATATCCAAGGGTGAAAATTTCTAGAAGTAAATTTCTTATAGCCAAAATCTTAGGTTTGAAAATTTAAGGAATTTTAAATCTTAAAGCAAAATTGGCTAGATGAGGTATTTAAAACTATATAAAATTTACAGGGTGATGTAGTAGTTTGATCACAATCTGCTATCAGGAAAGGACTCATGTAGACCTCATTTAAACCTGAAAAAGGGAGGAGTTGAACAAAGTCATAGTTGCTGTTTGAAGTTAAACTGATTATAGGGGGCACTCATCTTTACTCAATTTTAGTCATTGGAATTAGGGAAACTTATAAAGCCCCAGGTGTAACGAGAGACTATCATTTGATGAGTTACATTATTTATTAAGTGCATAATTCTTTCATGACAGTATTATACAAATTTAAAAAAAAAAAAGGATTTTTTTTCCCATTTAATATTTAAGGGACTCATTACTCTTATTTTGACAAAATATCAATTTTCTATATTTTACCTAAAATATTATTTGGTATGCATGCTATATTGTGCTGAAAATTTAATGCAACATTATAATTAGAAATGCATTTAAAAAGGGTATTTTTGCATGATTGTGTTTTTTTAATGCCTCTTTCAATTGATTATTTACACTGCCTACATTATTTTATTCCTTTCAATGAATTTTAAATAAAAAAAGAAGAAAATTGCATAGGAGGGAAGGAATTACTTACTACTGTATACTTTTAAAATATGGTTTGGAGAACATAAAGCTCTGTGAATATGAAAAAGATTTTTTTTATGATGTTAATGTTCTATAAGTTTCAACTAATATTAAATTTCATATATGTAATTATACTAAAAATTCTCAAAGAATGATTGAAAGTATGATAAAGATGTAAATATATATTTTATATAATGTGCTTTGTATTTTTCTTGATAATTCTGTTTTGCTTAAGTTTATAAAGAATATCAATATTTATGAAATAAGGATCTAAATTTGTAAAAAAAGAAATGTGGTTCAGGTTGTTAGTACAAAATATAGCAAGATATTAAATGTATAAAGAATTTAATGTTTTCCAAGGTGCATACAATTCTTAAAAATCCTTAAAAATTACTTATTTTTCAATTATGATTTTTGAGGACCTTAAAAACTGCTTGATTTTTTTTTAAAGTACTTAACAGCTTTTTTTTTTGTTTCTCAAAATACATGCATATATATATTTAGAATATGTAAATTATTTAATGAATTAACTGTAAATTAAAAAACAATGTCTTAATGATACTGAATACCCTTAATAAAAGCATATTTAAACATACAGCTTTTGTAAATTTATCTTAGTATATTATTAAATATTAGTATTTTAACTATTTTGTTAATGATATATAAAATATATTTGTAATATATTATTTAAAAATGATATATAAAATAAGACAAAAAGTTTTAGCACCAAATATCTTTATATGGCAGGTAAGGAAATTTAGCATTATCTTGTTATCCAGAAAAATCACTGTATTTCATTTCTAGTTCTTACCTCTCTTGCATTACATATAGCAGTGAAGTGGATAATAACCACTTTTGATTAAGGAGTTCACTGATTAGCTTGAGTTGCATAAGTGTTTTTGTAATTTTTTTTCTTATGTACAACATAAGCTGTGAGAAAGTAGTAAAATTCAGGTCTATCTTAACACATCTGATGTTAGTTTACTTAAAGAGTGCTGGATTATTATGTGATTATTTGAATAAATTCTAACAATACTAGCATTCTGTTTGATATATAAATTAAGAATAGTCCAGTTAATGTTGGTTATGTGAGCTAATATGTTTATTCATACTTAATTTTGTTTATTTTTGTTATTGTTAGAGAAAGCAAATTAACAAGACTTTTACAAGACTCACTTGGAGGACACACTAAGACTTCTATCATAGCTACAATATCACCTGCCTTTTGTAACTTTGATGAAACTATAAGTACTCTAGATTATGCTACAAAAGCAAAAAGCATAACAATCAAGCCTGAAGTCAATCAAAAGATGACTAAAAGAGCTCTTATCCGGGTAATTTTATTACTGTGATGTTCCTTGCTTTTCAAATTATACTACAGTTCTGAAAACTTATTATTAATCACTCCTTTTCATAGCATACCTGCCAACATGTTCTGAATTCTAATTTCATTGCAAGATTGTATATTTGTTTGATAAAATTTTGAATTATTTCAAGGGGATTTTGAAATGTGTTTTAAAATTAATTTTATTTGACACTATTAGATGTGTGTGTGTGTGGTAGTAGTGATGATGATGATGATGATGATGATGGGGGGATCTGCAGTTAAGATATTTTATAGTATATCTCTATTTGAAATAAAAATTTCTTTGGATTGGTTATTTATAGAATTTGGTCCAAAACTGTACTTAATTCTTTGTACCTTTACTAAAAGATATTTACAAGAATGTCAGAATACATTATTTTATGTATTGTTAAAATTTATAAATGTAAAACAAAAATTTATGGGCAAAAAAGTATACTACAAGAAATTACTTATTTCATATTAATATTATAAATTGTTGTAAAAAATTTAATCCTAACCATCTGAGTGCAGTACAATAAGTAAAACATTTCCTGGGGGGAAAAAAATGTGCCAGTAGGCTACCATGTATGTCTTCAAAGTGCTTCTGGGAAATTTCTTACCTTAAAACTTGGCTGGGTCATGCAATAAGGGTAACACACCTTTATTTTTCTTTGATAGTGTCTCTTCCCATTAAAAAAGGTGTTCTGAGGGCTTGTCTACCACTCCCCTAGAGTTTTTCTCTACTGGTTGTTGACTTGACCCAAACAGCACTATTCTCTGTGCATTTCTGGGCTATTTTAGGTGTCAATTGGTCCTAGAAAAATACTTAGACAATTTTGACTCATCTCTTTGTACCAAAACCTTTTATACTAAACATAATTCTGTTTCTGTATGTTTGAAAAATGTTTTCTAAAAAATAAGTAAATGAAAATAAATCTTATATATTACATATATTATATATCTTATATATTACCTTAAATATTACATAGACTTATTTAAATATACTTATTTTTACAAAATTTTAAAAGTAAAATCTATGGAACAATTTATTATTTTGTAATGAACTTGGTTTATTTTGCATAATTCTTTAAGATTCCCAAAGAATTTACTGTGTTACAGTTGTTATATAACATATTTTACGTTGTCTTTAATATATACTTTCAACATTTTAAGTTAACTTCACATACTTTTTTTAATGACGCATAAGAACAGAATGTTATAATTCTAATTAAATATCTTCCTTTTCCCTCAAAAGCTACTATATTAAATACGTTTTGTATGATTTGAATGTTATAAGTCTGCAACACAATGATAGAAAGGGTTAAAATTTTATGTTATAGAGTTATGCAATAAAATTCATATATAAACCTGCCAATATACTCAGTCTGAAAATGATTTTTGTGCATTGAATTTGCAAAATTGTAGTAATCTCATAAAATGATGTTTCAAAATAAGTTTGTGTGTTTTAATTATTCTTGTTGTACACTATAATTGCTGAATCTGAATAATTAAAAATATCTTATTATACCTTAGAAGAAGGAAATATGTTTCTAAAAATGCACCTAATGTTAGATAAGTAAGTTATCCAATTTTTTTAGAATTAATAGGGGCAGAATATGTTGGTTTGGTTTCGAGGGCTATGACTTAATGTTTTTCTGTAAGGGAGATACTAAGACTGGGATCTATTGATCTTAAAGTCCTAAACAGCTACAAACATCCATGCCAGTAGGGAGATTTGAATGCACAAACTCTGATATAGAAGAGCAGCTTTTTACACCTTCAGCCATTGTTAAGTGGTGACAGACTAGGAAAGAATAAATGAAATGGAGAATTATGCATGTAAAAGAATATATTACTGCGAGCAGTTGTTGCTTTAAAGTATTATATCAATATCTATCTAAAATATATTTAAAGTAATACTTCTTAAGATGCTAATCCTTTATGACAATATAATAAAATAATCTAAAAGGAAAAGTAGTTACTTTAAAATTTAATAAAATTATAGTCTATTAAATGTAATTTTTGCTAAATATCAAAAGGTTAGATGCACTACAAATTAAATTAGCATATTTACCAAATCTCTCTTTATGATGTATAAAATGTTTTTGCTTAAAACTTCACTCCTATTTTATTTTTTAGAATTCCTTTTAATTGTACAAAATATAATTTAAAATTGCATAGAAAGAACTTAGTTGCATTGAGTATTTGTGTATTACATGTGTGTAAATTTTGCTTTACTTTTTGTTTTCATTTTATAAAAAAATCTTTTTTTAGGAATATACTGAAGAAATTGAAAGGCTCCGAAAGGATCTTGTGGCGTTACGCAGTGAAAAAGGATTTTATATTGATTTGGATAATTACACGTAAGTTTGATTTGTTTAAAACTATGTTATCCAATATAATTTAAATCAAATAAATCAAATTTCTTTTAATTTTCTCAAAATTTTTCTTGTTTATTCAATTTTAGAGCTCTAATGAATGAAATTGAAGAAAAGAAAAATTTAATAAAAGAGCTTACTGAAGAAAATACCAAAGTATGTCTGTGTTTTTAAATTTACACGCAGATTTGAACTTTACTTGATATTTCTGTGAATTAAGTTTTATTGATTTATATATTCTTTTTAATTTGTAAAATCAAACATTTAAATATTTATCTGTTATATCAATTTGCAACTGATAACTATATTCTATTTTGTACATTGTTCCACATTAAAACTTTTCACAAAGTCTTTTTCTCCTGATTGGAGTTCCAGCAGTCCAAGGTATGATAATAAGAACTCAACCAGCTTGTCTGGTGTGGTTGTTATAGCTGAGCAGTTTCTTTAAAGACTTACAGGACTAGTGAAGTTTAAAGACTTACAGAACTTGACAGTGGCTGAAATTTGTTAAAAGAAGTGTGCTTGTCTCCCACTTCTGCATTTGTTTCAAAGATTGTGAAACTCTAAATTCTCAGAAAATAAAGACACCTTTTCTAGCTTTATCCCTTTTCAAGTTAGGATGAGGCACATGTATGTCCTTGCTAATACTTTTGTAATCAATTGCTACACTATCCTCTCAATTTCATCAGTTTTCAAATACCCCTAGGCAATTTTTGTTTTTAATTAAATAATTTTGTACACAATGTAGTTTTGTTTGATTAGTCATGGTAGCTGAATCAATAGTATTCTACCTTTAGGTATTAGAGTCTGTAGGTACAAACCCCATATCTGGTGTGAATACTCATGGTGGTTTAGAATCTGCTTTAAGTAGTAGGTCCCAGTCTAAGTAGCACTTTCTTTTTACTTCTCTTTTCCTACCTAAAAATGCTATTCATTCTGCTTTTAGTATTTAATTCCAGTGTACATTATCTTTATTGTTATTTTGTATTATGAATTTAAAGGAATTATTCTAGGGAATTCGGTACCCTTTTTAGTCTAAATTTTGTCTTTATGTTAGTAATACTTTCCTGAATCTGCTGTTATAATTTGTTAATTTTAGTTATTGATGCATTTAAAACCATAAAGTTCAGTATATTATCATTTACTTTTTTTTTTTTTTTTTACCTATTTGATCATAAAATTTATGTAGTTTGGATTGTGTTTCTTTTTTTTTATATAATGTTATAAAATTTATTGTTTTTATAAGCAGTCAAAATGTTTAAAATGAACACTTACATTTTAAAAAATAATGGATATCATTAAATACAGATTGAAGAGATGTTCAAGACGACAAAAGAAGAACTCTGTATAACAAATGAAAAGCTGAATGAAACTTCGCAAAAATGTCAAGCTACTGAGAAGAAATTGTCTCACACAGAAAATGCTTTGAGTCATACCCAAAAAGTACTAAGTTATTCCCATTCATTGTTATCTGCTTTTTACCAGCACTTTTATTACTTTGCACTGTGTATCAATTTTCTTTTTATCGATATTTCACCCTCTTAGTAAACAAGAACCTTGAAATTTTGTATACTAATTATCTTTAGTGACAATATATGAATTAATCATAAAATGCAAATTATTATAGATTATATAATTAATATAATTATATATTTATCTTATAATTTATTGCAAATATATATATGTATATATATATATATATATATATATATATATATATATATATATATATATATATATATATATATATATAATATGTGTTTATGCATGTTCTACATCTTTTCATAAACTATTAGCCCAGTTGCAAAAGAAATTGGTATGAATATGCTTTGCAGTATGGCAAAAAATACAGTCATTATTAAAATGTACAAAATGCATCCTTTCAGGCCCTCTGTTTTTGGACATTTTATATCATTATTTTAAACATTGTTTCTCTAATTAAACACAGGAAATGAATTAGTCAATTTTTGGCATCATAATTTAATCATTTTCTTGTATACTATGATTTGCCCTTAAATATTTCATTTATTCATTACTATTATATATTAAATATCATCTTCATCTTATTAAATTTGCGATTCCATCAAATTAAGATATTCCTTGATTAGTTTTGTTTTTCATATGCTGCAAATAGTTCAACCACATAACTTATCCTAATTTTATATTTAATCCTAAATTAATTTTTATCAATTAATGAAAGTTCTATAATCAATATTCTAGCAAAAGGTTTTTTTTTTAAACAAATAATAGGCAAATAAAGATATATCTTATTTACATATATAAAGAGTATCCATTTAAATAAGCATTTGTTATTTTTTTTTAAAATGCAAATCCATACTATTTGTTATAAATCTACCAAAAATTTTGACATTTGATACTGCTAAACAAACTCTGTCCATATTAAAACTTTTCTATCTATCTAATGTACAAAACAAAACAAAAACAAACAAACAAAAAAAAAGATATTAACATTGCTAATGAGTGGCGAATAGCAGTAAATGAATATTATTTTTATATTTTACAGCTATTCAAGCTAATGTGTAATTTAACAAATAACAGTTTATTATCTGAAGATAAAATTTATCATAGGATAATTTAAAATATTTTTTGCATTAACATATAAATTTAAGAAAAATGTGCTTACAGACATATATATATTTTTAAAGGAAAATTGTGCCAAACCAACTGTTTAAATGGAAGTTTAATAGGCATGCTATGTTCTTTGTAACTACTGACAAAATTTTGTAATTTGATTTTTGGACTCATGGGGTATGAAGCATTATGGGAATTGACTATAGTTATAACATGCATGATTATAACAAACGTATGTAGATGTTTACCCATGAATTTGTCGGTGTTGTCAAAAATATTTATAAATAGAAAGTCACTATAGCAAAACAGAAGCACCTGTGTCTGTAATTTATAAAAATACATAATTAAGTATAGCCTGATCTATTGGCTACTTTTTTACAAAGGTTGGTTTCCTTACATGAATAAAATTTAATTGCCTCTAAAATATATTAAACTTTTTTTGATTGTAGTATTTCAATTTTTTTTTTTTTTTTTTTAAATAGAGACAAAAAATATAGTAGAAATTAATATTGTGTTGGTTTAAAATTTATATGTATATTTATATTCAATAATTAAACTATCAAAGATTTTTTTAAATTTTAATTTAGCTATATCATCTTATTTTTCCCATAGGTTCTCACTGAAACAACTCTTGAAAGAGATGAAAAACAATTCTTGATAAATGTGCAGTCTAATACTGAAAAAAAGCTATCTCAACAAGCTCAAAAAGTTAGTGCCTTCTCCCTTTCTTTTATATCCTGAATTTCCATATAGTTCCCTTTGTTTAATAGAAATTTTTGATTTATTTAGTTACTTTGTGTGGCTGATGAAACAACAAATGATGTCAACAAGTTACATGCTAAGATAGATCGCAAAGCCAGGGTTGAAAAAAATAATGAAGAAAAATGTAAAGAATTTAGGACAATGTATCAAAAACAGTTTGCTATGTTAGATGACCTAGTGTCTCATTCAGAAAAGCAACAAGTTCTCAATCTGTCAAAGACAAAAGAAGATATTGGTAATATTTTGTCTTAATGTTATTAATATTTTAAAATATAACTATGATTTTAAGACAAAAAATGTTTGTTGCATTGATTATTTACATTTTGTATATATACACATTGTTAAATATACATTACTGCAGCACTATATAAATGCTAGTTTAAGAAGTTATAAAATTTTATTTTGATGAAAGTTACTTTAATTGTAAATATTTAATATTATACAATAAAAAGGCTTAGTTTTATCTAATTATCTTTTTTTTACCTGGTAGCTTTAATAAACATATTTTTTAGATGCCTCTCATAGGGTGTTTATAGAATTAAAAGTAATTTAGGAAAAAATGATTGATTTAAAAAATGGTAGCTGCCTAAATAAAATTCCTACATGAAATTTAATTATCTTGAGTTAAATGCTTGAGTAATGTTAACTTTTAGAAATTTTATAAATATTTTTGATAAAATGGTTGTTTTAATAATGTAAAGATGTATTATAAAATTTTATAAGAAGCTTTTTAAAATACAAACGAGAAAACTAAACAGTATTCACTATACTTTTTTGGTTCTTGTTAAAAACTCTTTTATATATATATATATATATAAAATGTGTTGCAGCTCTTGTGTTTTCTGCACTATTAATTTGTCTATACATATATATATATATATAAAGAGAGCAATATATATTATTATATTTATTTATTTTTATTTCAGATACACTTGTTGAAATTGTTCAGTGCCATCAAACATATCTCAAAAACTTTTTTAGTCAATTTATGAACTTATTTATATCTAATATGGAAGAGCTTTCAACTTCTTTTTCCTCAGGAACTGATTCTCAAGTAGAATGGGCAAAATCTTTGATTGATCTGATTAGTAGAAGAAAAGTATGTGTTTTTGTTTGTTTGTTATATCTTGCTTTATGTTTTTAATTTCTTTTCATTATATCTTGAATTCTTGTCATATGTTTTGCTTTTAAACCAGAAATGAATTTATAGGCATGTGAAAGATTAATTTAAATACAAACTTTTATGTATATAAATGTATCTGCAACAAATTTTAAATTAATGTTTTATTAAACATGAAAACATGTGTTGTTAATGCTGTATGTACTTGTATAATACATATAAGCATTTAAATTATATGCATTGAAGTTGCAAATAATTTAGTGAAATCAAAGAAGGGGAATGGGAAATTTGGCATTCAAATAGGAAAACCAAACTGAATTTAGGTCAAATTTGAGTAGACAAATTCTAGAATCCCTGATGATAGATAAACGGAAATATTTTTTTTTTTTTAAATCAGGGTCAATGGTGCTATAAGAAACACTGCTCTGAAAAAATAAGTTGTTAAAGCCAAAAAAACTACTCATAAATTTTGAAATGCATAAGTTTTAATTTACCTTTTACAATTTACTACTGTGTAACTACTTTAAATTTAATTTTAATTTAGAAACCAAGAAGATATGTACTTATATAGAGTCTATAATTAGCATATTAAAATTTCAAACCATGCTGTTGCTCCTGACACAAGTGCCTGAATGTTGGCATGTCTGGTATATATATCTACATTGGTTTAAAATGTGTATCTTACCAAAGAACAGTCCGACAATCTCGCGAAAATATACAACATATATTTATCTTAATTTACTTCAAATATATAAGTGCTCTATTAATACTAACCACAGCTATTCTGTTTGTAGACACTGACAACACATGAAAGATATTTATATTCATGCACACATACACATCTGTTGTTGCAGTATCACATTTTATTGAGATAGAAGTAATGTTTAAATAAAAAATTAGCGAAGGTATTTATATTTCTTTTAGTTGAAATTTATGTATGAATGTTATTTTGATCTGGTAAAATAAAAATATCTGAAAAGTACTTTAATAATGTTATTGGATATATTATATTAAAAAACATTCTTGGATCAAAACACTTAGTATTAAAGCACCCATCATTTATCATCATGTATTATTATAAAGATCACCGTTGTAAAAATCCCTATTTATTATCTTTCCTAAAGGTTTACTTTTTTGTATGCAAAATACCAATTATTTTTAATTGAAACAATCATGGCTATCTTGCATTAAAGTTTCTTCATTAAATAATTTATAGAAGTTAATAAAGAAATTTTATAAAATTATATTAGCATAAATTGTTATGTGCATATAATGTGCACTTTTAATTTAATGTTAATTTTAGGAGTAGTATAGACTTCACGAGTAACTTCGGATAATAAATTTAAACAAACAAAAAACATAATAGGAAAAAGAGTGAATATACATTGGCATATTTTATGTAAATAGAACCTGATGATAATAAAGATAGGTGGAAATGAGGATGTATAAATTTCAGAAAAATTAATATCCAGATTTTATTTGTTTGTACTGATATATGAAATTGATATTGTGTATTTGTATTTTAATTATAAATATATATATTCACTATACTATTTATTTAAAAAAAATCACAAATTACTTTTTGAAATGTATACATTGTTAGGATTCTTCATAGTACTTTTTTATACTTAAATTGTATTATTTTTTTGATTATATAGTAAAAATTTATATATTTTTATAGCTTAATATAAATGTTAAATAAAAAATGTGTATAGTTTCTGGAGTTAAATTTACATTTTTCAAGTAATATCAGTTGAGTATTTAAAAATATATACTTTTTTTTTTTTTTTTTCAAATTAACCTCCAATTTAATTAAAAGATGTTGCAATGTGAACAATATGCAAGGAAGTAAGTATCTTAAAAAATATTTTAATACCTTTGCTATACATAATTTTTTAAGTTATGTATTAAATAATTATTGCAATTTATATCTTCATAAATTCATTATAAAGTAACTAAGCTCTGTAAAAATACTCCAAAATGAGGTAACGAATGAAATGAGGTATTGTAAAACCAGTACTGGTTAAACGTAATATTTAATTTTTAAAAAAAGCAAAGAATTGATTATAGTAAGTTGTTATTTTATATTTTGTTATTTTATTTTAATTTTTAGAAATATTTGGGATGATCACCACAAATCCCAAAAGATGATTTTTATGATAATTAGGAGTTTAATTTCTCATCTCTTTTCATAGCATTAGTTCAAGTTTTACATTGGGATCTTTGGAACACTGAAAAATATCTTTTCATTACAATTAGCTGTTGTATTCGTTCAGAGTGGCACAATACAGTATTTAGAATATGAGTTTTCGCTGTCAGACATAATAAAAAAAATTTGATTTATACAATTCTTTGAACAGAAACAAATTAAAAAGTCGCCTTCTCCCATGTAAACAGCCTAGGCTGTCAGTGTTTTTATGAACTGTGATGTTACAAACTAGGTGGGGGAAAAGTAGCATTTTCGAGAGATGTTTAAGACTCCACTATAAATCCCATTAAAATCCCTAATTAGGACCCCAAATAAAATGAAAAAAGTTACTGTCCTGTGTCTATTGTTTAAAAATAAAATTAGAAATCATGAAAATACCTCATTAAAATAGAAAATTGCAACATTTGGAAATTTTTACAGTTGTTATGTGATTTAGAATTTATGTATATGGAGGTGTACATATTATTAATAATATGACAGGCATGATTTTTAACTATAATCAGAAATTTTTTTAAAGTAATTTACTTTCTCCTATTCATATTAACATGTACATTTAGATTTTATAACCATTTAAGTGTTAGTTATTGAATTTTTTAAATCCTTAAAATAAAGTGAAACTGGGCTAGTTGCTGTGTAAACAGCTTGAAAGGTTTTTATTTTGCATTTTCCTTTTCTAAATGAAAATGGTTTCTTTAGAAATTATTTTAAAATGTTAATGCTTCACATGTAATTGATGCATATTCAGAAAATCATTGTTTGTTACAAAAACAGGATTTTTGGTAATTTTATTCTGTATTTATATTTGTTGTAAAATTCTTTATCAATACTTTTCAGCCTCTTTATTTATTTATTTTATTTTTTGCTACTAGCTATTTTGAACTTTCGCCCAATTTCTTTTAGTTGTGTACATACATTTATATAGGTATATTTAAAAAAAAATGTGCTTGTACATCAGTGAAAAATTATATGATTATGTACTAATTTATTTGGTTTCTGTTTTAGGAAATACATTCTGACAAACAAAATACTCTTTTGTTAGAAAATATCCCTAAATTTGTTCATGAAATGAATTCTAAAAATTCTGAAATGGAACAATGGATTTGTAATGTTCATAAACAGTTATCTGATAAGGTAGTTATACATTTTATTTTTGTTGTACTTTTTTTATTTTAGTTTTTTTAAGGCATTTTAAAAGTATTTTTATTGTAATTTTCTGTGTAGTAGTGGCATGTTTTATAGTGCAGATCTGAACTTGTTAACCCAAAACACTGCTGGTTGTATCAAGAACTTATTTCATTCTGGTGGGCCATGCTGTATATACATATATATAAATATTAGGTTAAAATTTAAAACACTACATTATTAAAGTTATTTATAAATTAATAATAGAACAGTTGAACATTTACAATTTCACAAACAATTATAGCAATAAAAATCAACAAAACAATCCAACAAATTATATTTATTATGATCAGTGTGATTGTGTTTCAATTGAAAATTTTGTGAATCCTGTTGCAAGCAGCAAAAATGTACATGGCATTTGGCCACCCCTGGTGTAGGTAATTGTTTTTATTAATTCATGTGAATAATAGTAGTTTATGATTTTTATTCAACAAACTTGCATTTGATGTTGAGTTCTAATTTTTATTATATTCAAGCATAATAATATGATTATAATTATACTAAATATATGTAATCCCCACTTAACAACTTATCTTTTTATTGATCACTTATGATCAATTATGTTTCGACTTTAAATTCAGGGAATACTCAAAGTGCAAATTAAAACTTGGTTGTTTAATTTTGATGTTGAAATGTTAGAAATTGCTGAATTAGTTTGTTATGCCAACAGAAATCTAATAAATATAGATCTAATAGAGTTCAGAAACACAAAAGCATTTGGAAGATAAAGGAAAACAAAGAACTAAAGATGTGTTTAAAAGAAGTTCACGTATATGTGCTAGTTGTGATTTTTATTATAAGTTGCTCTATAGAGTTCACTCTGAATTTGCAATAATACAAAAATGAATCTTTAGCGCATACACAGAAAATTATTATTTTTAACAACCCATATTTTACACCAAGTTTTTAATATATTCATTTCAGTTTTTAGTTGCCTATTACTGCTATTGTTTGTCAAGTAATCTGTAATTTTTCTAAAATTTGGTTAAAAATCATGCATGTGTTAGCAATTATTATAAAAAAAACTTTTATTTAAAAAAAAATGTTGTCAATTTTAGCATAACTAATGTTCTACTGCTCATAAATTGCACACAATAATTGTATATACAAATTTTCATATTTGGATAATTTAAAAATCATTTGCAACTTGTTTTTATTTTATTTTTTTTAACAGGGTATCAATTTCTGCTTTATTATCTTTAATTTTTGGTTAGTTTTTTAAATGTATTGGTGACCTATCTTTTATAATTATTCATTACTCATGGTTAAATTTTCATAAGTCTATCAAGAAATTCTTTAGAAAATTGAAAATATATCAAAAGTGGAAAGTGAGCTGGTGATTAATGTAACCAGGCTGTGTATATATAGATATATTTATATATATATATATATAGAGAGAGAGAGAGAGAATCACTCATTGAGAAGTATCTGCACCATGCATGTTATTTCTCACCACAGACCTACCTGCCATTCTATAATATGGAATATTTTTTAAAGTTTTGAGAAAATTACTAAAACTAAGTTTTTTAATTGGTATTATGTTATTCTAATTTCTTTTATTACAGATTGAAAATGAAAAGCTCACTCTCCACAAAAAGTCGCAGGATCGAAGCAGACTGCAAAACTCATTAAAAGAATCTTTAGAAGCCATATGCAGTAATTATGAAGATATTTTAAAAGATTTCAAAACACAGTCTTTCAATATCAGTGCTCTTGAAGATAAATTTATAAAGGTATTATTCTGTCTCACATTTCTTATACAGTTATTTTTGGGGGCAGGGGGGGGGATACAAGCAATATAGTAGAGTTCATATCTTGTTTCAAATTCTCTTTACAATAGTAATGTTTTAAGAAGTAGTTACATTATTAAATATTGTAATTGGCTTTCGTATATTTATTTGCCATCATTCAACATACAATTATCACTTTTAGTACATATGTTCTTTATATGTAACCACGTTGTTTGTGATAAACATATGAAATTTTGCACAGCAAATTCTTTGAAATTGTTGAAAAAGTATTGCAATTATTAAAAACTCTTCTATCTATTCTAACTTGTGATATACAGTGGACTCCACTTAATGTGATCAGTTTAGGACACCATGATTTTGATAACAATAACTGATTGATAACAATAAACAATATGAAAAATTAGATAAATTTACCCTCCCCTTTAATTCACATGTACTAAATTTTAAAAAAATAAAAAAACACACCTTATATTTATGTACTATATATTATCCTTTAAAACATATGAATTGTATACATAATTTAATCAATTGTTGACTAGTGATTTAAAATTTCGATCTTTTGTTTTAATGTTAAATCATTTCGCTTTCTGGCTTCCATATCAACAAACTGCATGTAAGCGAGCAAGGCATAAAATGTGAATATGCTCCTTCTCAGTTCTGAATAGAATTTGTTGCCCTTTGCTTATCTGACAACTATTGACAACCAGCAGGGGGTGTGTATTTCTGAAAAATTCCAGGAACAAATTATACCGTACTCCTTTGGTCATTCTCCATTTCCCTAGGTTGTAGAGGAGAATTCTGGAAAATTCATACAACAGCGAAGGAAAAGAAAAGAATGGGTTCCTTCAGAATATATTGTAAATATTCCTTTGCCATTTAAAATGATGTTCAAAAACTGATCCCATTAACTGATGTAACGATTACATAAAGGGATAATTTTAACATACAAATGAATAGAGAAAATCGGGTCCAAGTGATTTCGATAACAATAAGCGATTGATAACATTAACCGCGATCACATTAAGCGGAGTCTGCTGTATTTATTTCCTAGATTTTTCTAGAAATTAAATTTTTGTGTTAACTTTATATCTTTTTAGGACTTTGATGAAAAATTGAATGACTTACAGATGATGGCAAAATCTTTAAAAGATTTATCACATTCTCATAAGGAAATAAAGAAAAACTTTTCCATGGTAAAAAAAAAGCCTTATTTATATTTAATAATAATAAACTATATATATGCTTTTAAATAAACTTTTTTATAAGATATTTTTACTCCTTTTCTTTACTTTTACTGTGACTCTGAGTAATGTATCTCCCATTTAGTTGTATTTTCTATTTTTAAAACATATTACAATTTTATATTTTAACTTAGATTTAGTATATCTAAATTTATAATAAAATTATTTTGATACAGCTTTCTAAAGTGATTTTATAAACTTTAAATAGTTTGTTTTTGTAATGGGTTTTATACACAAACATGTATGTATACACATGTGTGTGTATATATATATATATATATATATATATATATATATATATATATATACATATGTATGTATACATATATATACCAGATATTTCCAAATATAAGTCCATGTATAAGAGTGAGATATTTCTTCAGAAATTTACCCAAAGATTTTAATCTTTGGGTATAAGTATAATCCTATCTATAAGCTGAAATTAAAATAATTTTTCTGTAATGGTGAAATATGTTGGGAAGCAGGTAAAACAGGAGAAATATTTTCTAACCAAATTACTGTAGAATGCTGCATCAATGCTTTTCAAAGTTTTAGAATTGTGGTGTTAGACCATGAGGCCAATAATTATTTTACTTAAAACACCAATAACAGTAGTTTCAGAACTTGGGTAACCCTAGCATGTTTTCATAAATTTAAGCAATATAAACTAAAGAAAATTTAAAAACTGCTATTTTTGGAAATTTATTGATTGTTTCTCAGCTTGCATGGAACATACTTTTTTAGAAGATTAGCCAATCTGCTATAGATGTAGCAATGCTATTTTTGCAGGATTATAACACAGGCATTACAATTTATTTTTCCATTTTTGTGTTTTTTTCTCATTTCAAAATTTTTTTTAATTTTATTTATTTTATATATTTTTTGTTTATCATTTTCAATTTAAAAAAAAACTAATTTGTTTATTTTTCCCAATTTGGTGAGTTTTTGTCACCAGGAAGGCAGTGGTTGTTTCTAATGTCACTTGGACGAGCCAAGCATGAAGGGCCCAAAGGCCACACAAGTTAAGGCAAAGGGGTGCACCTTTTGTGTGACAAACACCACTTGGGCAATAGCTTAAGTCCTTGTAGTTTAAATGCATGGGCCAAGCAGAAGACTCTCAGGCTTAGTATGCTACCCCCAGAGGTATCGTGGAGAGCACTGTGACCACAAACATATTTTACATGTCCCAGTCATCATTAACGAACACAGTGGATTTTAGGTTGACTTAATCCCAGAACCTGCAAACCTCTAATTACAAGATTGTTGTGTTTGCTAACTACGTTACTGTGACTCATATATTAACTGTTTCTCCACTTTAAGTCTATAAAATGCCCTAAAAATTCTCTACGTATACATGGAAACATACTATATATATATATTTATATTTATATGTACATACTACCCTTTTACATTGACATCTGATTTGTCCAACTGACTGTACAGCATGGTATAACTCTCTAGAAATTATAACAGGCTGCAGGATAACCTTTGTGGGATTTTTAAAATTATATTTTGTCTATTCAGTGTTGATTGTATCTATGAATTTGTAGTAGCATCGTGGGTGTTTTTCTCAAGAAGGCATCCAAGTAAACCATTTCAAGAAGTCCTATATTTAATTGTTTTGAAGTACTGTGAAAGTGAACGCAGAATCTAGACCTTGAAAATGTTATTTTAAGTTCATTTGCTGTAATTTTATGTTACTACATGGTATTTTATTATTTTTGGAATTGTATTCTTTATATAACATTGGAAAATATAAATCGAAACCATGGAGGTACCTAGTGATGGCCAATTGGTTAGAATAGCCTTCAGTATCGAGTTCGTGGGTTCAAATCCCACTATGTCATGGATGTTCATGGCTTCGAGTAGTAAATTTCAATGTCTTTAGATGTCGCATAACATGCAAGTAAACCGTAGCTCTCAAAGACCAAACTAAATGGTTACGAATCTGTTAGTCTCAAATAGAATTCGAATCTACTGGCTCAGATAACGAGAGGCCGAACGATGGCCGATTGGTTTGTGTGCTGGCCTCCCGAACCTGAGTTCGCGGGTTCGAGTCCTACAGTGGCATGGATGTTCGTAGCCATTCAGAATCAGTTTTAAACTGTAAGTTCCGGTCTCGTTAACCCTTGTGTTGAAAAAAGTAGACCATAGCAATCCAAACTAAACAAAACAATGAAAGTTCCTGATAATGTAAATTTTTTTTAATTTACCTAAAATGATCTGTTAAATATTTTTAAGAATACTTTGAGTTCCTCCAATCTTTTAAAGTTCACTAAGCATTTCCTTTTGAAAAATAACAATTAAACATATTTCTCAACATAATTATGCAAAGAGAAAAAAATTAGAATTTTTTAATTTTGAGAAATTTGCTATTTCACAGTGAAAACAGTGAACATTGACTGTATTTTTCATTCACAAACAGACCGATTAAAAAACATTTAGAAAAAATATATTTGAAACTTATGTATTTGGGCAAAATTATATTAAAAATACAAAATATAATTAAATGCTTTTAATCATTCTTTAATATGATTTATATATAACTTTCAAAATAAATCTGACCTTAAATAGATATATAAAGAGAGAATATATAAATATATATGTATGTACAGTAAATCCTCATTAAGTCGTTACTCAAGGAACCAAACATTTTTTATGACTTAGGCAGAATAGGACATTTTGAAAAAGCAATGATTAAATATCTTCATCAATTGTTATAGGATTCAGTGAGAAAAATAAGATTTTTTGAAATCAGTAGATACAAAAGGAAAATGAAATTTAAAAATAAATAAACTGCTTTAATGTAACAACATTTTATTTTCTTCTACTTTGGTACATAAAAAATCGAAAGGTCGAGAATTCCCTTTAAAGGCTTGGCTTTCTTAAAAAAAGGGGGGGGGTCTGAAAAGACAATGCAATGGCATACAAAATAGAAAAGGAAGGTGCTTTTGACCATTTTTTCAAGTGATAAGTTATTTAAAGTAGAATTAAATTTGGTGATTGCTAAATGAAGGTTATTTTACATTATTGTGTATAAGACCTATCATGACCAAAGGAAAACAATGAAATAGGATGATGATTTAATGAGGTTTAATCATATATATATATATATACATACACGCATGTTAGTGTACACAAATACATATAATTTATATTTTTCTGTAAATTATATGTATGTGTGTCGGAGTACTGTAATATTGCTTTTGCTTCCTAAATGAATTCAAGTGTATCAAGTGATATTTTAGATAGGTTCTGATCTGTAAAAGGTTCCTATACAGGGTTCCCACAAAGTCAGGAAAATTGTAAATGGTCAGTCATTACCATTCTCTTGTCTGCTTCAACCCAGATTATGGTAGAATTTTAAGTGTTACAATATTGATATTATTAGGTCATATTTCACAAAATCTTTAAAATATTGAATAGTAATTATTCAATTTTCTTATCTCTGATAGTTCATCAGTCTTAATAGTGATAAATTTTTAGAGCTTTTAATATTTTTTGTTATTATTAACCATTTTATTAATTGTTGCCCATTAATCTGTATTGCCTTTGGTATGAATATAGTAAATATAATTATTAGTAAATATAATTATAGTAAATATAATTGTTTTGTAATTAATTGAATAAAAAAAAATATTAAAGGAGAGAATGGATTGCTTTGTGGAGGTTCAGAGGTTGTTCAAAAAAGTTGTTATAAGCACAACTCAGGTTTTAAGGGAAATTTTGGATAGGACTTTGAAAGTCAGGAAATTTATTTTTTTATTTCTGTGGGAACCTTGTTATATTTAGCTATTTTAATTCTTGTAAGGAGAAATTATAATAATAATAAAACAGATATTACATTTATATGGAGATTGTATTAATATCTGTATATGAAATTGTTATTTTTCTGAAAATTAGTTGTTTCTGGTAAGTTATAACTCAATTTGCACAGCTTATTTTTCTTTTGTATTGATAAAATCAAGCTATATTAAACTTACATTTGACTGATTTTATCATTTAGTTCTTTTTTAATATGTTACATTTAGTTTCATACTTTTATTTCTTTAAATTTACTCTAGTGCAATGGTTCTCTTATTACAAGCCTAGAAGATAATATGTTGAAGTTGCAAGAAATGCAGCAGTAAGTCAAGGTTTTTTCATTCACACGTCAGTCTGTTTATTTTTATTTAAAAGTGTCTTTCTAATTAAAATTATCATACAATTCTAATTTTTTCTACTCTTGTTTTTATATGTCACTTACTAAAGCAGAGAAGTAATGGCTGCTCCTATTGCTCCAGTTTCCGATATCTGCACCCAGCTGCTCTAAAATCTGTATTTTAACAGAAATTGCTCCAAAGCTGTGCTATTTTACAAATTTATGCAGTTTTTACACATTCAGACATATTGATAAACTTTTTTTTCCATCTGATTTGAATTTGTTTTAAATATTTTATTTTACCAGGAAACTTGGGTACTTGTTTTTACATTATGTAAATCAAACATTAACTTTTAATTGTTATTTAACTTTAATTTTTTTCCTTTTTATTGCATTTTCCTCCTTTTTTTCTCAAATTTTTTATTTTAGTGTCTTTAACTAATTCGTGTTCAGAACTCACCCAACACATTGAAAGATAAATTCATCTTTACCACTAAGTACCATTCTTTCTGATCCTGACATGAAAAACACTTGATATATTTTTATATTAAATTGAAGGAGAAAAGATGGCTCTCCTGTCCTGTCCTTTTTTTACTGTTATTTCACATGATATTGTGAATGAAAAGTAAATATCCTACTGATATTGCTTTTAATCATGTATAACAACTCTTCAAACATCATGCAATAAAGATTGCTTTCTTGTTAGTAAATAAATTCATACTGAAGCTGTAATAAAGGAGCTTGCTAGCAATTCTCTAGCTTTGATTTATACTGCTAATACTTTATTATAACCTTTTATTCTATTATACGAAACAATTGCACACACACACATATACATATATATATTGCATATACCAAACCAATAAAGCATATCAACAATTATTGAATATTTAGCTTTTCCAAATGTTACCAACCAATCAGTCTAAATTATTAAGTGAATTCCTTAAAAACTGTCATTTATTTTTTAAATTGTTAGTTTAACTGCTACAAAAACACTATATTCTGCTCTAAATCAACTTTTTGGCCGCTACAAAAATGCTTTCTCCTGTTACAAATTTTAAGTTTTGCTGCTCCAAAATGCTTTAAGGAGCGCAGCATCCCTTTTAAAGAGACATTAGTAGTTATAATTTTATATTTCTTTAAGTATTGTAAAATAAATGGTAAGTTATTAAATATTTAAAAAATATTTTGATTCATTGCAGGCCTTTAACAAGTCTTTGTGATTCAGAATCTTGCATTGAAGATGATGAGAGAGTTCTGAATGAAATGTTGACAGCTGTAAATATGGATGAAGTAATATATTAGCCAGTTATTTATTATTAAGAATTTAGATTCATAATTCTGTATCATTTACTAATAGCTGGATAATGATTGAACTTTTATGGTGCATATTTTGGTAATGTAATTTGTATATTTGAATCTTAGTACTGGCATTTGCTATTTATAACCAACTTTAAGGAGGTCACAGTCTGATAAGCCCTCATACAGTAAATATAGATTATTATACTTTCAGCAAATTAAATATTTAAAAAACCAATTAATTAGTTTCTGGGGAAAAAGATGAAATCTTGTGCATTTATCGCAGTATATGTTTGTATTATAATAATAACTCTTGAGTTTTAAACTTCAATTATTATTAGCTAGTTACCAAGCTTTTGATCTGCATAGTTAAAGTTATATTTATTTTTAAATTTAAATTAGCTTTTAGATTTTATTATATATAAGCAGTATAAACACTTTTAAAAATAAAATGATTCATTTTCATGAACTTTAGAACTATAAACTGAAGAAATAATGTGATATTTGGAAATTTAATTGTGCTATAAACTAGCAGAAAAATGCTTAAATCTTTTGTTTTATTGTTTAAAGATAACTACCATACTTTCAAAAGGGAAAGGAATTTTGGTTGAAGTAAAGTGCAGGATGTTTAACCCTTAAATAATTTTGGAACAATGTAAAACCACATAGAATGCAACAAATGATGTAAGACTGCAGATGTTGTTGTTTTTCCACCTCCCCCTTTATTTCTTTGAACATGATACTTTGTGTTTCTTATCTGCCTGATTGTCCTCTCATGATACTTATTCCTTTAATGACAGCAAGAAAGATCAAGTGATTTAATTGCCTCAGGAAGAATACTGTTTATTGTTCATAAATATTCTTATGCAAAAGAAAAAAAAAACCTTTAGCATGTAAAAGTGTCTCTAATTCCTCAAGAAAAGTAAATGGATTTTGAAAATAAGTAAAATTAAATACCTAAATTTATTTGTTTTTAGTTGTCAACCATAGTTCATCTAATTTATTTTCAAGTCATAAAATTTTATCCCATTTTGTGAATTATTATTTTTACCTTATATATATGTTTCATTTCATTTTGTTACAGCTGTAGCATATACAGGCTTGCAATTCTGTCACTTTTCTCACCTTTAGTCACTTTTTTTACAATTGATCACTTTTAGCCACTATTTTAAGTAAACAGTCACTTTTAGTCACCTTTTTTATGGTATATCACAGCAAAAATCTGTTGTTGAAAAAAGAAAATCTGAATTAATAACAAAATATTTTAATAAAAGACCAAAAATGGGATGCTCTAATCTTATTTTTCTTATTAAAATGTAATTAGCCATATGGTTTCCAGAATTTAGTGATTTTAATAAGTCGTAAAGAAGTTCCTGAAATCTACATTTGTACTGAAATGTACATTTAATACATTAAAGTAATTTACGTCAAAACACACATTCCTCTTTTTCTTCACAATTTTTGTTTAGACACTCTAATCTAGCTATGTATATATTTCAAAACATCATTAATATATGGAGAAAATTGTGATTATAAAATTAATGTATTGTATGTATTCAAATCTAATTTAAAGATTTTCTTGAATAAAAAGCAATGTTGAGTTGTGTTAAACAAAAATTTTAACCTTTTTGTATTCGACGCTAAAATCATGTCTTGCATGAATCATTTGATTTAGAGTTAAAATAAATAGTAAAATCTTAATAATAGCATCTGTAATCAAGAGGAGAAAAAAAATTGCTTTTTTTTTTTTTTTTTTTTTTTTTTTTTTTTTTTTTTTTTTTTCAATGTTTAGTCACTTTTTGGTCACTTATTCTGTATTATTTGTCACTTTTTTCACCTTTTGAAAGAACCTCAGCAGTTGCAAGCCTGCATATATAGCCCACAAATTTTGCTGTAAATTCATTGATGTATAGCTTCATAAATGATTATATTGTAAGTGAATTGAAGCATCTTGTTTATTGCAAAGGCATCCATAATTTTGCAATGTACTTAGCTGATTGCAAAATTGGTAGCTTTTTAATTAGCCAGTCTCTCTCTCTCTTGATTTTTTAAAATTTTATTTATTTATTTACTTTTGGGGTAAGGAGCTTTCTGTAATAACTGATGTGTTTTCAGGCTAGTTAGAAAACTTGCAGTAGTTTTCTAAATTAGTCAGATTTATCCCACTTAATCTGTTACTGAATCTGTAACAAATAATTGGCAACAATGATTCAACATTTATAAACCAGTGGTTGTGCTGAAGCTTCTATGTTAAAATAAAGTATATGTCAGAAGTTATTTGGCTTTATAATTCAGCCTTTTAGAGTTCTGAAATACATCATAGCATTTTTTTTATACTAGAGTATTTAATTATTTCCAGAGCTATCAGTATTAGATTTTACTTTGTTTCTCAAGTTAAAACCTGTGTAAAAATTATTTGAACTGTATGTAAGGAAATAGAACAATTCATGTCAACTATTTTCCAATATCAGTGAGTGTATGTTTTGGTAGTATCTCATTTTTATAACAGGCAGCTATTAAAAATGAATAAATAAAATTTTATTTAAATATATTGATTAGGGCATCTAATTTATTATTATTGTCATTATTATACATTTCTTTCTTTTTTAGTTCTCTTTGAAACAGAAGTCCTTGATCCAAAGTCAAAATAAAATGGTCACTGAAGTTGAGAAATTCTCCAAAGATTACCTTCAGGTATTTTTTATTCTTATTACTGTATTTTCTGTAATTTTTATCACTTGCATATTTGTATTTAAGATTTTTATTTGTTTTAGATGGAAGAAAATATGTTTTTAGAAACAGAAGCCAGCATTAAAAATCATTTGTCATCACTTTCACGAAGCATCTCTGTTCATAATAATAAAGTTTCTGTAAGTTTTTTATTTTGAAAGTTTTTTAATCATTTAAGAGAACCTGTTCTTTTGAAAAGGATTGCTGAATTAAAGCCTTTTGTTATTTTTTCATTTTGCACTAAAAGCTATTATTATTATTTTTTTTAGCTTAGAATTGTTTATAATCGTACATCTTCTAATATTAGTAAATCTTAAAAGCATTTAAGCATTTTATATTAAAATATAGAAAAAAATATTTTTAATACTCTATGGTTAATTTAAATTGAATAAGAGTTTTGTAAAATCCTATCTCATCTAACTAATAATGGAATTAAAATATCATTATAGTTCTTTTTCTATTTTTAATGCATAAGAATTGTTAGTTTACTTTTCAACATACTATCAAAGTTGTTTTTAAAAATGAAAGTTTAAAGTCATTTTTGATAATTATTTGAATCTTAATCAAGTAGGAAAATAAAATATATTAAAAGTTAGTAGATTAGTAGTAAATAATTAAGTTTATAAGTAACTATTTTTATTCACAGTGATAAAATTCTGACAAACAACTTGGTAGTTAGCTGTAAAAGTATTGTGATTTAGTTCAGGATATTAAAAAAAACAGAATCACAAAAAATACAATTTACATATGAATATCAATTTGTCTGCTTTCAATTGTATTTTTAATTTATTTAATAGTTTATGAATGTCCTTTGTAATTTAATTGATATTATTGTATTGTATTAGTTTAAAAACAGCAATATGCTATAATTGAGGAATAAGTGTGTTTGAGGTTATCTTAAAAATTCATTTTAGTTAAACAAATCTAAATAACAATGCATAGTTTTTGCCCTATTTTTTAAGTTGATTTTAGTTTTTATTTAGTCATTTGTAAAAAGATTTATTAGTAAATTTAAAATTTTAAAAAAATAACGCCTTTTTTTTTTCTAATCTGTACATTTTTATTTTTGTGTAATACAGGTTGCCAAATCATCTGTAGAGAATTGTATTCACTCAGGAGAAGTTTCAGTCTCTGAGAAACTCTCAGAAATTCATGATACCATTCACAAAACAAATGTTAACATTGATCATTCTAAAGAAGCTCTTGAATGTGTTACTAATCAATTAAAAGATGAAATTTTGAAAAGAGACATTGAATTTGAGAGATTCATTTCAGAAGATCTTGTGAAAGACATTCCAACAGGTAATTGCAAAACAATTTGATATTAAAACTCAGATTTGTTATCGGGGTTTACCAAAATAAACCCAGCTCTTTTCCAGACTGTCCCATTTGGATTGGTGTGTGTGTGTGGGGGGGGGCATGTTATTGCAGAGTGTGCAGAGAGACTTTTATTTTATCCATAGTGCTTTCTTTTTCCTCCCTCCCGCTAAATGACTATGAAGAATAAATTTAACATAACTTTTATATTATATTTGAGTGATCAAGTGAACTAAGTACATTTGAAAAAAGATTAGAGAAATGTAGTCCTAAAGTGTCTGCATCAGGGATGAAGTTTAAATTATTGTTAGAAAATGCTTAATAACAAGGATATTTTCTAACATATGTACATGTGCATATATCTGAAATAACAAATTATCAACTCTGGTAAATTGTTTTGAAAAAAAAATGTACTTTGTTTACTCTAATTTTAAACTTTTCTTTTAATTCTTAATCTTACTGAAAAATTATTACTTTGTTTAACAATATTTACTTATGAAATCAAGATTTAAAAATATGTGGGGGGAATAAAAAAGTTATCAGAAACTTGATAAAATCAGGGTTTTGAATTGAAAACCCAGGTAGGTTGGGCTTTTCCAGGTATGCTAGTAAGTCACTTTTCCTGAGAATCAATCACTTTTTGATGTAGCTGTATCCTAAAAGTCTCTTTTCTTAAAAGATCAGTATAATTTTTGTATGTCAGACTCTAAAAATTGAACATTTTTAACTTTTGAAAATTCAGTTATGTTTCAGTTTTGTTCATTAAATAATGCTAATCAGTAAGTGATTAGAATGAAATCAGTAAGCGAGTGTAATAAGACTTGTTAGTGAAACAAGATGGGAAAAGACATTATTTTAACAAAGAAAACAAATATAGTTAGATTGAAGTTATGTGTAAAGTATGTCTGAGAATTATTAATATAGAGGAAAAAGATTTTCAAGCATTGGTTCAATATGCAGGCTTCTCAAAACATTAAGAATCATGATATACAAAACTAGAACCTAGAAAACTTTGTGCAAGATCTAATATAATTCTAACTAATCTTAATTCTTACACAGCTCCTAACATTTCTAAATATGATGCTTATATAAATTTTAAAAAGTACTGAAAGCAACTCATCAACAGACATCATTGATGCTGTATCTGAAGCTACAAAATGTGAGTAAAATACTGAGCAAGTATCGATGTATTAAAAATAAACTTGGAAATGCTGGTGTTAGTGTCTAGTTTGATTCCACAATTTGAGAAAATATACAATGATTTGCGAGCTCCTAGCAACCCAATAATTATTAATTTAAAGTGAATGAAAATAAAATAAAAAATACACAAATTTGTCCAATAATGCAGTAGATTTTTTTAAACTTTTTTTACAATTAGTCATATTTTTAGGATAGGGGGTGTTGTGGAAAAATCTTAATTTTAAAAAATAAATAAACAAACACTGTAACTTGAGAAAGTTTAGTAACCACTGGCATAGAAAAATTTTCAGCATTGACATAGTTTTTAAATCTTTATTATAACTTTTCCTACTTTTTTTAGGCTTTTGATAATTTACATGTCTAATTCTCTCTCCCTTTTGGCCTAATTTTTGTTTGAAACTCTAGTTGTTACATTAGTATATTATTGAATATTTTTTTGCTTTTTTTAGGTACTACGCCACAGAGAAAAAATTATGTTTACCCCAAACTGCTGGCTGCAACATCTCCTCATGACAGAATATTAGAGAGGTTTCGATCAAAATTAGCTGCAGATACAGCTGTTGCTATTAACTTACCTTTGGACTCCAGTTTCAACGTATGTTATTAAATTTTATATATATATATATATATATATATATATACTTATTTATTACTATATGCAACATCCATTAAGTTCTTAAATCTCTTGTATTGATATTTCTTTTTTACTAATTTGTTCTTGCTCTTCACTTAAATATCTGGAACAATTGTGCTATAGTATTTGTTAAATTTTTTTCTAATTAAAGACTTCTTTTTTGATATTACAATTAAATTGTTAGTGCCACATTAGTATTAGAGTTAGATTACCTTTTGTTATTAGCTTAAGGATTTAACCTACATTTTGTTCCTGAAACCAGGGAATTTCAGATTTAACAGGTAGAAATCTTAAATTTGTAGAAAGATTGATGCTACATTGGATTTTATTCTGCAGTCAGAATTTCCAAGTGTCATCTTAAATCTTTTGGATGTAATGGGCATTAAGGCTTAGTTGGAATATTTGCATTTAACTCTCCTTTCCTAGAAATGATAAGAGTTTGTTCTTCCTTATTTGCATGATGTTTCAAGCCATCCTAATCAGTTAACCTCTCATTTCATCAGTTGCAGTTATTGCCATTTTCGTTTCACAGGCAAATTAATCACACATTTGAAGATAACTAAACTGATTTTATGACTTTTATGCAAAAATTTTCTGTATTCTATAAATAACTTGTGCTCCCAAACATGTATTAGTTTGTTTATTCTCTTATGCTAAATATTTTCTTTTAAAATGGTCCAGAAATTCTAGAACCTATTTAATCCAAATCATCCATACAAAAGGTAGTTAATTTGAATATGCCTTAGAGAAAGATCTCTCAATGAATAGAGATTTAGGGAAATAGAAATATATTTCTTAATACAAGGTGGAAGAACAGGGGAAAAAATCAGAAACTGAGCAATATGCTGAGGAGGTCAAAGATGAAAAATAAATGTGTCCCTTTTGTAATGAATTTAGTTTTAGTCCCTTTTTAAATATCATAGCAATTACTTTTAAATTACTAAAATTATAATTAATAAAAAAGTAAAAGTGAATGGGTTAGTTTATATTGTACTATATACAGTAGAATGTTTCATAAAGTTTAAAATCATGTTGTCAAATTTTATAAAATGCTTATTGTTTATTTTATTTATTTGCAATGACTAACTTCTAAAGTATATTTTAAATTAACAATATAATTTGATCTTTTTATAGGATTCAGATGACAGCCCAGTGTCGAACAATAAAAGGCTTAGCTTGTCAGGTGATGTAAACAATGCATCATTTTCAAGCACTGACTCCCATTGTTATGATACAGATTCCTGTGCATCATCAGTGGTAAGATTCCTTAATTATTTTCATGTAGGCTTATTCAAAAGTAAATCAAACTGCAGTGCTCCCTTTTTCTTGGAATCTTTCCTTATTTTATTGGGTTTTTTCCCAGCTATTCACTCCTTTTATTCCTTTTTTTCTTTCGCAACCTTTACAAAGTTATAGAACAGTTGCACACACACCCTCTTACCCATGTATTGATAATCTCTTTTTCTAGTGTGTCCTAAAAAATAGTCTTTTGTTATTTAATGGTGGTGTACAGTTATAAAGAAAAATAACTAGTAAAGGATCAAAACAAAAGTGGGCTCTAAAACTTTCTGTCTATTGTAATAACAATAAGGCTGTAAATTGTTTATTCCATCTCTGAACACAAAAGGGAAAAAGAAGTATAACTCTGGGTCTGCATGCTTGAAAATAGATTGCCCATAACAGGATCAAATTGTTTTTAAGATTAAGAAGACTAACCAAACTAGAACCATAGTCAAGCTTTAATAAATAAAATTTTTGTTTTTTAGATAATCAAGCTCATATATGAATTTGTTTGTATTATTTTATACAGAACACACTTATATTCATGATGCTTATAATGAAGGGATATGAATTAGAACGTCTTGAAAATATGGATAGTTGGGGAATGATATATCACAACATTAAAAATCAGATATTGTCCAGTCCCAATTCCAACTTCTAGAAATTTGCCTAAGAAAAAAATAAAAAATAAATAAAAAAAAATTCCTTAAAATTACCTACAGTTCCTTACTACCACCATCACCACTACTACTACTACTATTACTACTACTGTAGTTTATAACGATACTATGCAGTGAAAACTAATACAATATTAGGACTACAATAGAAACATCCTAAGACAGCAGTTAGTACAGCCAATTTAGTAGATTCATCACTGGCAATATTTTTAAAAATTAAAGTAATTTTTATCTTTTGTAATTTTAAAATTTATAACATGATTTCAACACCTTGTCATTAGACATTTAAATAGCTCTTCAGGTATACATACATTTATAGGCACAAAGTTTGATAAAAATATTACATATATATATTGAAACCACATCAAAAGTAATTTAGTTAAATTTAGTTGTATAACTTTGAGAATTTTAATGTAATTTTTGACTTTATTATTACTGCCCTTCTTTAATTTATGAAATACTAGCTGCTTCGCACCCAGCCTTCGGTCTGGGTTTTAAAATATTTCAATGAAATATTTAGAACCACTATTAAAGATAATAAGACTTATTAATAGTTTCAGATTGTTGATGATTATAACAGTTTATTAATAGCTGAATGTCCAGTAATTGCACTGTGTTGCCCATGAGCTGCTGCATAATTATTTCCAATTCCACGACTTTTTTTAATGTAGGAGTCAAATTTCAAAATACTGTGGAGCAGGGGTCAGCAACCTGTTTGTCCTTAAGGGCGCAATAACAAATTTGAAAATCACCGAGGGCGCATATTTTACAGATAATCAACAGGTATAAATAGGCATTAAAAAACAGATTTACACTAATAAAAAATACGTGAGTGTAATTAGATACGCTCAAGGTTAGCAAACTGCTAATCTATGCACAATCCTAAACTCAACTGACTACTTGCTGTATATTGCCGTTTGACAAGAGTAAGTAAATCGCTCTGTCTATCATACATTTACATTAATCCAGCGAGGGCGCATTAAAAATCGATCGGGGGCGCTCGCGGGCGCCGCGTTGCCTACCCCTGCTGTGAAGAGTAATATATATGTACTTTTCTGAATGGGATAATTCATTTCCGAGATTGGATGTCTTTTAGTACTAATGTTTTACATACATAAAATTAAATTTTAAACAACAAAACCTATCACGAAAACTTTTTCTTTAAAAAAATGGCAATTGTGAAATAAAAACAAATTTGACAGAACATGGTGAATTTGTAATTATTGAAAATAAAAATCACAACAACATATAACAGAAAAAATACTAACTTCTTAAAAAATTTGAGAAAGTAAAGTAAAGATTTACATATTTTGATGAAATAAAAAATTTAGCTATTAAAAATAAAGTGATTTTGATACTGGGATATTTCAAAGAGAAAAAGTTATTGCGTATGACAAATAGTTGTAACTATAGGCAATAAATGGCACCACTCAGTACATATTTTAATTAATATATTTTTCACTGATTGTAATGAGGAATTTTCACGTTTTCTAATTTTGATTTTAAATGATAGAAGACAAAAAAGTAAGCAGGACAGTAGCTATTTTTCTTTCATTTGGGGGCCTAATGAGTGATTTCTAATGGATTTTATAGCGGACTCTTTAACGTCTCTCAAAAACGATACTTTTTCTCCGCCGAGTTTGTGACGTCATCGTTCATGTCGACACCGAGCGCCTATGCTGTTTACATGTTAAAAGGCGACTTTTAAATTTGTTTTTGTGTAAAGTATAGCATATAATAGAAATTTTTTTGTTATGTCTGGCATTAAAAAATCATACTCTAAATATTGTATTGTGCCACTCTGTAAAAATACAACAACTAATTGCAATGAGAAGATATTTTTCAGCGTCCCGAAAGACCCACACACACGTAAAATCTGGACAACTGCGATGAAAAAGGATGAGAAATTAAACCCCAAATTATCATATAAATCATCTTTATGGGTTTGTGAAGACCATTTCTCAATAAGTAAATGCTTACTTTTGTTTAAATATTACTAATTTAGAACAATTAAAGTATATAAAAATACATCTATACCTTTAAAAGGATTGTTGATTAACCACTATTTAACTTTTAAAACTGCTAATTTTCGAGTATTATCACAGAGTTCAAGTACAATAAATATTTTACAAAGCATATAAATATCGAAAAACATATAAATATCTAAAGCATATAATTATCTAATAAATAACTCGCGGAAGGGGAAGGTTATGTATTTTCAAGGTATTATAAATATTTTCTTCAGAGATGCATACTTTCTTGTGTATCAAATCACAGTGATATTTTTCGATTAAATTGGTGACTAATTTGAAAAAAAGTATAATATTTTTAAAATACTTAATAATAATATTACTTTAAAAATTAAATTTAATTTGAGAAATTTTATACATTTTTTAATTTGACATTAATAATAAAGGCAATAAAATTGTATTGCTATTTAAAAATGTATAAATAATTAAATAAAGCTGTTTAAAGATTTTAAATTTCTTTTCATCATATTTAAAATATCTAAGAATTGGTTCGGTTTTGGAGTGCTACGGTCTACTTTTTGCAACACGAAGGCTAATGAGACCGGTCTCACAATAAATACCTCCTCTAATTTTTATTTTAATATTACATCTGTCTCTATTTATAAAAAACGATGCTACTACAAATGTGTGTGTATATGATATATGTATATTTATTTGACTTGTTTGTGTTTACAAAAAAAGAGCTGTGTTTAGCATGAATAAAGTATTAATACATGTTAAGTAAAATTGGAAAATAATATAAATGATTTTACACACCTTTGGGTTTTAATTCCTCGTATTTCTGCTCCCATAAAATCCGGGTTTTTTGCCAAGAAAGAAAACATTGACAGGCTGTCAATTTTCGGGAGGTTGTCTGATTTTCCTTTTATAAATCCAGGTAGAAGAGACATTTATGACAAATTGAGATAACTAAGCTATCTAGATCGATAAAATAAACCTTCAGGTTTAAATAAAAATAAATTTTGATAGCTAGAAAATTTCAGGAACTTGCAAAAACAAAATCGGAAAATAGTGCACGCTTAAAAGCAATACAAAAATATTGGTCTGCATAAACGATGACATCACAACCAATCACGGAGCGTTTTGATGTCACGTGATTTTCGCTTAACTTTAAAATTAATTTTTTAAATGATGGACTCAGTTTTTTATATTTTTGAGAACATTTTTGGAATCTACGAGTCTGAAATTATCGGATAAACACTAAGTTGTTCGAATCCCCCACATGTGCAAATTCCTCATTACGATATTTCAATGGTGGAGAGAGTATAAGCATTCAGCGGATTGGGCGAAGTAATGCATCCAAATGTATTTGTGCTTATAAATGAATTTATTTACATTTGAATTTTATTGGTATATATATATACAAATATGTTATAAAGAAATATATCAAAAGTAATGTCTTGAAAAATTCTTCAAGAATATAATAAATCACTAACAAAACTACCAAAATGTGCCGCAGTTCAAATTTTTCAAACAAACAATGGTTTGGCAGGATAAGCAATAGTTGTTCTGCATTAATATCAATTCTATTGCCAAATATCTGGCAAAAACGATGACAACAATGAAAATATGATAATTTTTTCACGCCAACTCAACAGTTAAAATGACTTTACTACATAATTAAAATGGTCTTTTTGTTGGTTTTAAAATAATATATTTCGAACTAATTAGAATATCAGAATGCGATTGACCAAAATGACTTCCTTAAGTAATTCTGCTAAGCCTAATTATGAATAGATGTTAGTGCGGTCTCAAAATTGGATAAATAAAAATGGCGCAATTTAATTGGCAATGAAAGAAAAATACCAAATATTGATAAAATGAACTAAGCACATAAGGTCAAAAGCCGAGAACAGTTATATTATCTGAAAGCGTTATCATAAAAATGAAGTTACATAAAGGATTTCAATTTTTATAACACGAAATATATACCGAAAGTCGCCAAGCTTATTTTAGAATGGAAAAAGTACAGAGTGATTAATTATTAAAATTAAAAAAATTAAATAAATAAAAAAAATTAAATAAAAATGACGCAATTGAATTTAAAATGAGAGAAATATACCAAATTAATATTGATAAAACAAAATAAGTATATAAGACTAAAATACGGAAAACAATTATATTATTTGAAATCACATTTTAAACTTTAATCAAAAGTGGCTACAATATCTCAACATTTCAGAGTTGCCATTTCTAAAATGAAAATTTATTTGTTCCCTCTATATCACTTGCTAATTTCTTTTATCTCTAGTGAAGTTGAGTTTTAGATAACAAAACCTATAACCATATGATAGTTTTTATTTAATAAATGGCAACTGCAAAATAAAAACAAATTTGATAGAACATGGCAAGTTTTTAATTACTGAAAATAAAAATCTCGCCAAGAAACTAAAATAGAAAAAAGAGTGATTTCCTAAACAAAAATGAGTTTAGCGTTTAGCAGATAAGAAAATACTCGTATAGACATAAATGACATCATATATTTATATACTTACACTTGAACTTAAATAGTGTAGATACGTTTTTCTGTTTCCCGAATACCAAGTATCTGGCTAAAATAATGCCAACAGTGAATAACACTGCCATATTTAGATGCCAACTGAACAATGGAAAGCTCATGTCGCAAAATTAAACTGGCCTTTTGTTCGGTTTTTCGTTAATATATTTCAAACTAATTGGAATATCGGAACGTGAATAGGCGAAATGACATCTCTGGATCGTTCCGCATCTTTTGGTACCTTTGGCACCCGTCTGTGTCCAGCAGTTCGCAAGGAGATAGACGCATATACAAACATACATACATATTCACAGTCAGATTTTAATCTCGGAATTCAAGATGCATTAGTATGGAATATGTTCATTTGTCAGTATCAAGGATTTTTGTCCAAAGTTAGTTACTCTATAACTTATCGGGTAGATTTGTATTAAAAAAACATAAAAATGAAAACTGTTCTTAATATCTGTAAATAAAAACAACAAAATATATGTTTACATGCTAACGATTAAATCTGCATCGAATTTTTGTCTATTAAATTTTCTCAAAACTGTATGGTAAAATATAAGTTTAACCCTAAACTGTATTACTACTGTACTTGATCAGCAACGTTAATATACTTTGCCAAATTACGTGATAGAATAGGGAGGAAGAGGTTTTGACAACAACAGGGTTAATTTTGTTCGTAGTAATAAATGTTTTCTAAAATTAAGTCAATTTATGACAAACCACATAGTTTAGTATGAAACAGAAACACACATTCATATTAACAACCATATGAATATGAAGATAACTATATAAATTGATAGGTTTTTATTTTCCCATGAGAGTCACTGAAATTTGTACTTTTTGTTGTTAGAATATTGTTGATAAATATTTCGTTGCAACTTAAAAATTAACCAAGATTTAAATTTAAAATATGTGTTCATATAAAAATACTATAATTTGCGTCACATAGAAGTGAAAATGAATCACTTTATATCTCAATTTCCAGGTCAAATCGAATTGATACTATGCAGACGATGTTTAAATAATATAAAATAAGAAATGAATAAATGAAATATTTAAAGGAATGACGTCATAATGGTAGAAAAATATCATTTTCACCTATGTATTATGTAATAAATCAAAAATTTTAAAATTCTGCTTTTAACCGAGGAAAACTGCGTTTAAAACAGTTACTTGTAATGACGTCACATTGTTACAAATATTGCTTCTTTCACTTAGTTATCACGCAATAAATTAAAAATTTAATCGTTTGCTTTTAACCGGGAAATAATAATTGGAATAATGACATGAAATGCTTGAAAAAGGGGGAAGGAATGTATTTCGAACGTTAAAAATTTACAAAAACCTTCCCAGGTATATACCTAAACATTTCCCAAATTCACGGCGATTGGATTCATGGTTTTTGAGTCTATTGAGTACATACAGACAGACACAAATTCATTTTTATATATATAGATTTTCACCAATTCCCCTGTGCTGAAATTTAAATATTAATGAACTTAAAATATTAAATTTTGTAGCTCAGCTTAATGTTTAGTATATTAAACCATTGCTTTAAAATATGGAAGGCATGAAAAGTATAAGTTGAAAAGCCTAAAATGCCTCCCCCCTCCCATTTTTGTTCAACTATTTCTGAACAACATAAATTTTGGACTACTGTCTTTCACATATATTTTTTTTTATTTAATTTTAACTAATACTATTATAAAAACTTAATACATTTGAACTTTTAATTTTTTTAATTATGATTTAAGCATGTTGTTCTTTAAGTTAAGAAATTTAATTTTTACTTTAACACATTGAACATTTAGTAATCTTTTATGTGCATAGTTAAATAATAGTTTGTTGATATTTTGTTTTCTTGCAGCAGTTTTTTATATTTTAGTGGAGGTATATGGAAATACTATAAAGTTTCTGCTGTTATTTATTATTTTGTCATTTGATTAGACATTTTATAATTTTTCAAATTTTGCGCATGAATTTACTTTTTTGACAAGTATAGCAACTGAGATCATGATGAATAGCTATATCTATTATAAAACTTCACTTTATAGTATATATATGATAACAAATAAGCCTCTAATCACAAAGTTTTACCTTTTTTATAAGTGAGATCTTAAGCCATTTAAATTTATAGTTCATCAGTAATGATGGCAGACCATAACTTTAAAACTACCTTGAATTTGATATTTTTCTGTACTCTCTAGAATCCACAATAACTTAGTTTAAAGTTTTCATATATATCTGTGGTATTCATGTGTTAGCAAACTTGATTTTTACTGTATTGTTTTTGTTCTGCAGCATTAATAACCAATGCCCAAATGGTAGAGCTCTTCAGTACTAGAGTTGGATGTTCATATTTTTCTATTGTCTTGGGATGGATGTTCTTAGCCATTCAGAATTAATTTTAAGTAGTTAGTCTCAGTCTCATTAGCCCTCATGCAGCACAGTAGACCATAGCACTTCAAATCAAACTTTATCATTAACAAAATATAGTTCATATATTTCAGTTAACAATTACATAAGTTTCATGAAATTTTTTAGTTAGCTTATCAAGATCAGATTTATAATTGCTATTTCCAATTCCCAAAATATTATCTAAGTATGAATCATCAAACTCGTTCTAATGCTTAACATACTTATTTTTGAATAGGAAATTTAAAATGTAAAGGTCAGTTACATAACAAACTTTACATAGTCCAGTTTCATCAATATGTATGCATTCTCAGTAATATCCTTGCAAAAGCATATCAGGGTGGATCAGAAATTTTTGCTCATACCAGTTGATGTATTTATGTATATTTGAAATCATATTTATGTTGTTTTACTATTTTTCATTAGTCTGATGCAAGTGTTGAGAGTGGAAGAAATAAAGAGAATAAAAAGAAAAAATCTCGCTTGCCAAAGAGGAAAGCTGATAAGGGTTTTCTAAAGCCTGCAACTCCATTAGCACGAAAACCTTTGGTAATAACAAATTCTGACATTAATGATCAGTTAGATGCATAAAGATATTTTTCATTTTATGTTTGTTAGGTTTTTTTTACACAAGGGTCATTTTCTAATATTTATACTCTGTAGTACTTGTCAATTTCTGCTATATTACTCATCACATTATGTATTTAAAAAATAATGTAAAATAAAATATTATAATAAATTTTTTATTGTTCAGTACTTTATTTTTTAGAAATGTTTCACTGTGATAATTACTTATTCATATAAAAAGGAAAACTTCATGAAAGCATTTATATTAGTCTCACACTCATCTATTTTACTGGGCTAAAAACGAATAAATTCCCAATTCATTACTGAATGTCTTAAAATTATTTCACTGGTATATAAACTTTGAAATTCTTGCAATGATACTTTTAGTTATAGTCTGATGTGTAATAATGTCATTTTTATCATCGAGGCTATTTAACTGTTCAAATACATTTGTATATTTTTGATTTGTGACTATGTCCAGTTCATTATTATGAAACATCATCAAAATGCTTAGAGATTGAAAATATTGTTTTAGAACATTCTAAATGATATTGTCATTCGATATGATCAATGTAATGCAATATTTATGATGGTGGGTATCTAGGCCACCTGCATCAATTCATCAAATTGCAATAAACTGGAATACAAGTGATCTGGCTGCCATAAGTAACTGATGAACAATTTTGCCTTCTAACTGCTTTCAATTTCTTTTTACCTTCATGGTGGTATTGCTCATCAGTCCCCATTGTTTTCATTGTTCAACTATCATCAATCTTGTTTTCAGCTGTACCTGTTCTTTGGGAGGTTTTCCAAGTTGGTGAAACAACAATTATTAATTTCATTAACTCTAGGGCAACAGACATCAAAGTATGCCTTTCCTTAAGCTTTTCAATCTCTCAACGTGCAAAGACATCCTAATGTTTTCGTAGTCATACTGCACATGCAATTTCCATTTCAGTTGTAGAAGAATGTACCTTAATTTAAAGAATAAATAAAAGTTTTATATATATATATATGCATCACATTTCTACTGAGTTTTATGCTTTTATGTGATAATTTTTCAATTTTTAATAGATTCACTTATATGCTAAAACATGTGTACTTCAGTGTTAGACGTAAAAAATATTTGCAGTTTGTTCATTAACTATAAAGCATGCCTAAACTCACAATTTCCAGTGAAATTTCCATACCTTGTGCATTTAGGAGATTTTCCATATATGGAATAAAAAAGTGTTTTTGGACCATTCTCTATCATAAATAGCTAAAAATGATTTGTAAGTTTTATATAATATTTATTTGATAATGTTTTCTTTGTCTGCGGGGAAACAGCTCATATATTCAAGAAGATTTGTTTCAATAAACATTGTAATCTTTTAAAAAATTTCTTCCTCATAATTCCCAAGTTTTATATCAAGTGCTCATAAAACTTACAAAAAAAAAAAAAAAAAAACAAGTAGGTTTGCAAACAAAACAAAGATGTAAGCTTTAAAAAAACTCATTTGACAGAGGGATATAAGCATATAAAGAAAAATGCTGTTCTTGCACATGCACAAAATCAATCAATCAATATTTTTAGGGATTTTGTAGTCAATACTTTAAATCTTTAAAAAAATTCAAATAGCATAATTTGATTGAAATTTTAAAAGTAAAGTTATAAGGTGCATTTCAGTTACTCATTGAAAGTAGCTGCAAATGGAACAGTCACTCAAAACTTGTAATTTTTAAAACATACCTGTTCTGAAATTCTACTTATGCAAAAATCAATCTTAGGAAAATATCAGAAGAAAGCATATAAAGCTATGTGAACTACCAAAACATGACCTCTTTGAATTTTAGCAATATTTTTTAATTCCCCCTCACGAAATACTTAGTGAATCGTTCTCAAACCTAATCTTGTCCTCAGTAGTGTTTGTAGAAAACACTGTAAATGCTGTGGCGTGCCTAAATGTAGTGGACATGGAGGTACGTTACTTCATTGTGGTTATTTTCGCAAGTGCTGTCCCAATACGTAACGTCCTTATCGCAAAACTCTGATTAAGTCAAATTAGTTTCAAGCACATAAAGATTTTAGTGTATTAAACTGACTACTAAATTCCCAGGATTTTAATTCAATTTATCATTTGTGGGGATGTTCTTTGTGCCTCGACTTCGTAATCTATTGCCACAATATTTTTTTTTTTTATTGGAAGCCTTGTGCATGGACTTTTACATATTGACTGCAAAAATTGCAATCCAAGATTTAAACTTTTTCAATTAATGGATTTTACACAAGCATAATGGAAACATCAAAGATAGTGAGTTGTTCAACTATTATGGTAGTTAGTATCTACCAAAAGGAAATTACTGACGAAGAAACAAGCAGTAGGTGTTACATGTTAGTGAAGCACATCTCAATAACTATTGTTTCTGCCGTACGCACAGTAGAGCGTTGGTATCGATATTTCATTGCTCAGTTGTGCTCACATTTTAATGTAGATAATAGCAGAAATGTTTCTGAATACAATTCAGTGGACTTTGTGAGGCATGGGTTTCCTGATCCGTAGACCAATCAAAGTGCTTTTACACCACATCTATATTTTCGCTTAGAGTAGGCGCTTGGGTACACTGTCTACCAATGAATATTTCGACACCTATGCAAATGACGATATCTGCTGTCCTGAGGTACGTCACGCCCTCCGCCGGTATACATCGCGTAGGAAACAGCATTAGTCGCATGCAAGATGCCGCGTACTTCGGAGCGCTCCGATTTCGAGAAAGATATGATTATCGGGTATCACAAATGTGGCCGATCCTTAAGGATATAGCTAGCGATCTGAAGTCCAAAATCGACAGTGGCCTATTTGATTAAGAAGTGGAAGGTGATCGGTGATTGTCGGAATGTGCCGAGTCGGCAGACCAACGAAACTGGGAGATAGGGACCGACGAGTGCTGTCCAGAGATATTCGGAAGAACCGCACCCAACCGATGGCCCTCATCCGCGAGGAGTTTCAACAGGCATCCGGGAGTATTGTTTCGATGAATACCATCCGTAATTAAGCACATCTTCTTGGTTTTCATGATCGTGCTGTTGCCCATAAGCCTTTCATCACAAAGTCCAACCGCGCTGCTCAATGTGGTGCAAAGTACATCGAAATTGGACCGTAGATCAGTAGAAACGGGTTCTTTAGAGTGAGGAATCAAGATTCACCCTTTACCTTTCGAATGGCAGGGTCTAGCGTCTGCCAGGAGAACGTCTTCTGCCAGAATGCATTGTGCCAACAGTCAAGTTCGGCGGAGGTGGAATTATGGTCTGAGGGTGTTTTTCCTGGTATGGACTGGGACCCTTGATCCCCATTCATGGCAAGCTCAACGCCGATGCCTACTGCACTATTTTGGATGACAATGTGCTTCCTACGTTGTGGCAGTTTTACGGGTTGGACCCCTGTTACTTTCAGGACGACAATGCCAGTTGCCATGTTTCGAGGTTAACCAAGGCTTGGTATGGTGCCAGTGGAGTTCATCGAATGGACTGGCCTGCCCAGACCTGAACCCTATCGTGAACCTCTGGGACGAGTTGGATTACCGAATTAAGGGATGCACTACCAGTCCAAAATCGGTGAAGGAACTTGTTTGTCTACTCCAAGCCGAGTGGAAGACAATACCACTAGCTGTAATACTAAGATTTGTGGAAAGTATGCCCCGGAGGATTCACGCTATAATTGCCTCTCGTGTAGGCTCTACCAACTATTGATTTTGAATAAAGTTAGTTTTCCTTCTCTATCACAGGTGTCCAAATTCTTATTGGTAAACAGTGTATAAGCATTGAACCCCCCGCCAATGAAATCGAATATCAAGTTAGAATTACCCTTATTTGAATGACTATTTCGATGACAGAGTCAGAATTTGAAAGTTTTCTTAGGAGCATTTGCTACTGCAGTGCACAGTGGACTGAACTCAGCTAGGTGGTGGCTTAGTTACGCTTTGGGGAATGTTCGTATAATAATTCTCTGGCAAATAGCCCACTCCAATGACTAAATAGCTAGAATAACGCTGACTAAGCTCCCGGTTCCTTGGGAATATTCTCTCATAGCTCGCTGTGGAGCCGATTTTTTTAAATTGCATATTGTCTTTGTGATCATTCACTTCTCTGATATCGCCAGTGAAAACTATTCTTAGTTCTCAAATAAAAGTTTTTTTTTACTACGGATTCATCGTTTTCTTTTGATGGAATGTTCTGACTACAGCATCTTCCTATGGTTTAAGTTCCTAGACTTATCCTTGCCCAACAAGCGCATAAAAGTAAAATTAATAGGGCTAATAATAAGCTAAACTTTATCTTAATTTTGTGTAATTGGTGTATTAATTTCGCCGTACCCAGAGAAGCAAAGCACAATGCACTACGTTTAAAATCAAACTGTGTTTACCGTCACTCTTTGCTCTTTCCGCAAGGCATCAGTACTGTTATTCCAAAAATGTGAGACGTGTATGTTGTGTTGGCTTGGAACATGATCACACCATTACCAAAGGTATAAAGGAAGCACATTATTTTATGACCCTAAGGAATATTTAGATGTGTTCTCCAATTTTGGGAGCTGCTGATCAGCGGGTCCAAACACTTTATGAAAAAATCGCTTTTATCAACGTGGGAGTTTTTCATGTTGATAAAAGATTATAAAGAGAAAATAAAAAGGGAAATTTAAAGAAACTTGTATTCTTAAAACTATAAATTCAGAGTGTTTTTAAAAAATGGAGAAAACCTTAACTCCTGGGTAATGTTTGAGCTTCCTTAGCTCCACTACTACAGACCACAACAGTACGTAAACCGCTTTAACCCTCTCCCCACAGCGACCTTCATAAAACTTTTTTCCCCAAATGTGAGATGTTGATTCGTAGAAGATGCAAAATTATAATTATTAAAATGTGTTAACATTTTAATATTAATAAATCGTTACTCACAAACTATACAATTTTAATTGCATTGACTCGACTTCTAATTTTTTTAGAATCTTCAGACAACTATAAGTTTCGTCATTGAAACTTTAAGTAAAAAAATCTTTGTAATTGTTTTCATATACAGTGGATCTGAACTACCTTCGTGTTAAAACTATCTCTGGGACTTTGTGTTTTATCTCATGGATACATGCATTTTAAAGCAATTTCTCTTTAGGACTGAAATATATTTTTGATGTAATAAAATGCTTTCAGAGACTTAGAGCCGATCCCACCAAAGTCGTTTAACGGCTAACTACGATTAGGCACGATTAACCCTAGCGCCAACCAATGAGGGAACGCAATTCTCCTTTTAAACCGAGATTAACCGCGGATAGCGTTAAACGACTTTGGTGGGATCGGCCCTTAGTGTTTGTTACTCGAAGTTTCCTTGAAATTGTATTTACAATTACCTAAAATATTTTATTCAGGATGAAAATTCTTCGGAAATAAATCTGTAAGTTTCCTGGTTTTAGCAAAGTGGCAAATTATGAAACCTAATGCTTGTCACCCAATTTTTTTTCCCAAATGGGAGCCATATTTTTAGCTTTACAGATTTTTATGCTGAACTTAAACTTGATTTTTCTAAAAATAAAGTTAAATAAAACTTTGACTATTTCATACAGCTTCCAAAACCAAGAAACTTCCTAAATAAATTGCTTTCTTAATGAGATATTTCAGAGTTGATGGGATACTTTGTATATTTAATAACGAAATTTGGTTAATTTTAGGTCAAATAAACAAAATCTAGCTATACATTTGATAATCAAATCTGGTTTAATTTACGTAATTTGGATAAAATCGGAATGTATGTTTTACATCCAAATCTGGTTAATTTTACGTAATATGGATAAGATCGCGATGTTCATTTTACATCCAAATTTTGTTGATTTTAACGTATTATGGAGTGAAATTTAGGGCTATCTGACATCACAAGTGGGGACGTTTGCACATATCTAAGTAATCGGAATCAGTTTTGGACAAACTAGAGCTAAATAATTGGTTGAATTTACGTAACTTTCAACCTAATTGGGATGAAGTGTATTGTGTGGGACGATATACTTTGGGAGTATTTCACTGGCTGTAAATTTACGCAAATAAATTGCCCATACAGATTTTATTATATCTTCGAAGGATTTTTCTTCTTTTTTCTAGAGTTGGCTGAATCGCGTTAGTTCTATATTCGGAGAATTTCAATATCCATTAAACGATCAAGTCTAGATGTAGCTTTCCTGTTTTATTCAATATTTCCCATAGAAAAGTATATGGTTATTTGATTCACTACAAAAAAATTTAACCTACTTTTCTAGTCCCTACTTTTTTTTTTCTTGGGAGGGGTTTGGTATGTGTAATATATTCCAATTTTTCATTTTTATTTTCTGTCCATAAATTTGTAATTCACTGAACTTAATGAAATTTCGAGAATCCCCTATTCTTACATATTTTCCTGTATCGATTTCCCTAACATATAATATGTTGGGAAGTTATATATTTATTACATATAGAAACCATATATTTTCATATTTGTACAGAATTTTCATATTTGGACAGAAATTGAAACATTCCTTCTGTTTTATTTCGATGACTTTGTAGTTCCTGTTAACTGTTACTGTAGTCACAGTGATTCTTCATAACCTTCTTAATTTCCTATCCTAAAAATAAAATATCGATATATTTCATTATAATAACAGCACCGCACTCAGTGAAAATTTCTACATTCTGAAAGTTTAGTCAAAATATTAATAATTTAGTTAGTCCGCCTTGAACGTTTATATTTTTTAATATTTAAAAAAAAATTATTCAAGTCATCTATCAAGGTATGAAATTACTAATTGTTTTTCGTTCTAGGGTGTGTGCTTAAAGCCAAAAAACTAGTTCGTATTATAGGCACGTCATAAGATACTCTTGTTGATAGAACTCATTTATCGGTACAGCTTTCGATAAAATGATACGATTTTATCTTTTAATAACATTGTAGTTAATAGAGTTATATGTTTAAAGAACGAGTTTGAAATTAAAAAACACTTGTTCACATAGATATTGAATTGCTTTCAGTTCTTGATTTGTGCATTAATTTTTTTGTATAACACTCTGCTTAGATGGCGGAAGTAAAAGCGTTAGAACATCCAACTCTTAAAGTTCCTTATGAAGTATTAAATAAAAAATTCAGAACCGCTCAGAAAACTATTGATCGCGAAGTTTCCCACGTACAGACTGCGACAGCAGAACTGGAAAGAGTTTTAGCTCAAAAAAATCCATGCATTGGAGATATAAATCATTGTATTACTATGGTTTTTGACAAACTTACTGTTATGAAAAGGAAAATTGTCAGTAATCAAACAGAGGCAGGTATAAAAGAAGAATTAGAAGCTGCATCAGCGTGTAAACGGAGATTAGATCATTTGAAAGAGTATGGAAGTTCTAGTGAATCAGCTGTAGTGCAATGGAAAAAAAAACGTTTGGATAGAATGCTGGTTGATCATTTTTTGCGATGTGGTTATTATAATACTGCCTTGAAGTTGGCTAAACATTCCAACATCGAAGATCTTACAAATATCAATCTATTTTTGGTATCAAAAGAAGTTGAAGAATCTTTAAACAAACACTGTACTGTTAAATGTTTAAATTGGTGCTATGAAAACAAATCTAAGCTTAGGAAACTTAAAAGCTCACTAGAATTTAATTTGAGACAACAAGAATTTATTGAATTAGTCAGACAAGACTTTAGATTTGAAGCAATACAACATGCTAGAAAGTATTTTGCTAATGTTGAAGAGGAACATATGGCAGAAGTACAACGTATCATGGGTATATTAGCTTATCCTTTTTACACTGAAGTACAGCCCTATAAAGATTATTTTGATTTAAACCGTTGGGAAAAGCTAGTATTACAGTTTAGGCACGATAATTTTAAATTATATCAATTAAGTAATGTTTCAGTATTTTCTGTATCCCTTCAGGCAGGCTTATCTGCACTGAAAACTCCTATTTGTTATAAGTCTGAAGGAGAACGAAATCCAGATTGCCCAGTATGCAGTCCATCTCTAAATACTTTAGCACATTCATTGCCATACTCTCATTGTTCACAATCTCGACTTGTATGTTATATATCTGGAGAACCACTGAATGAACATAATCATCCATTAATGTTGCCAAATGGTTATGTGTATGGAGAACTAGCATTAAAACAAATGGCTGCTGAAAATAATGGGGAAGTAAAATGTCCTCGTACTAAAGAAGTTTTTGATATTAAAGAAGCAGAGAAAATTTTTGTTATGTAGTTTTTTAATTGTATGATTTATGTAAAGGAGTAATTTTTTCATAATAAACATTTTTATATGATTCTTTTTGTTAAGGTTTTGGTGATAGTTTTATGAAATAAATTGATCAAATGCCATAATGTGGGTTTTTGTAATGTGTGCTTGTGTGTGAATGATATGTATGTATTAAAAAATGGAGATCTAAGTTTCATATTTCAAAAAAAATAAAATAGCAGTTTTCATATTTTTCTTGTCAATTGGTTTTGCTTTGTATATTTGCTTAATATATATTGCAGTTATGTATGGTTTGTGCTTATCAGAAAAACCATTAATTTTTTTCTATGTATATAAATTTATGCATAATTTTAAAATGTTTTTCCTACAAATTCAATTTAAAATTATTGCTGTATTTATTTTGACAGATGTTTAATCTTATGTATACATGTGTTACGTTAGCATGACTATAAGTAAGCATATTTTCTTTTTTTAATATTTGCTGATTAAAAATTGGAATTCTTAATCAGCTGCTCAGTAATCTGTCCATTCAGGACAGATCATCATGTCAATTAAGAATTAGAATTAGGACAGATGGTCCTAATTCTAATACTTAAATGACAAACTACTTTAAAATATTCAAATTTCTTTCTTTCTTTTTTCTAGAGAAATATTTAAGAAATAGATATGAATTTTCCTCATTTAAGCTAGACTTCATTTTAATCTCTAACAGAAATAAAATTTTTTTGTTAGTTTTTTTGTGCTGTACATATTCCAGTTTGATTTAACATATACCTGCACATCAAAGTTACATTTATTTATGCTAGCTTCATGTTCAAACAGAAATGCTTGTTTTAATTATTTCAGTGTAAACAGTCTTTTATGTTTTAACATTGTTTGCAACAGTTTTCCTGTTATTGCTGAGGATTATTTGTTTTTAATCTAACAATTTGTACTGTTATTTCCTCTTCTTTTTGTTCAGTGCTTCCTTCATTTGTGTATTACTTTCTGTATAACATTGATATAAGAATTAAAAGCAATTCAAAGTTTGAGTTGGTCTATTCCATTTACTCAACTATTCAGAAATTATAATTTTTGTTGCATCTAATATTTAAACAAATATTGAATATTAAAATTCTCTTATGCTAGTGATTCAAAGCTTTTTCAAAGAAACATTTTATCCAGCTGAAACATATGTTTAAAACATAATATGGAGTTAAGACATTTAAAACTTTAGTTTTGGAATATCTTTTTAAGCTCCTATTAAATATTCACATTTCTTAGAATGTTTTGTTGTCAGAAATGTGACTTTGCTCTCTGTTCTTTAGAGCTTAAATTTTTAAAAATTATTTTCAAATAGATTTATTTTTTTATAGAAAACAATACTTTCTCAAAAATAAGAACTCATACAGACATATATATATATATATATATATATATATATATATATATATATATATATATATATATATATATATATATATATAAATAACCCTTTTAGTTCGATACTAAACTTTAAGAATCTTAAGTATAAATATTGTACTTTCAGATATTTAGTAATGCATCCATTTTTTTTTAAATATGATTTAATCACATGTTCATTAATTTATGATTTATCATTGTTTTCTTTAATTTAGATTTTTCAGTATTTCCTTTTAAGTGTTGAATAGCTTATGAAAATACTATACAATGTAATGCTTATTAAAAATATAAAATTATTGAGTTTAATTTTGTGAAATTTATGTACATCTGTTTAAAACTTGCATCTGCTACAAAATATTTTTAATAATCAAAAGTACGATTATTAAAAAAAGTTAAGTTGGGAAAAACTTATAAAAGTATCTCTGATATTTTTCAATATTTATTGTCTTTAATTGTTGAAACTAGTAATCTTTATTCTGGGAATAATTATGTATGAAAAGGTATTTTCATTCTAATCAGATATGTTCTGAAAGGAAAAAAAAATGTGTAGTTTGAACATTTTAATATTTTAATGATGAATGATTAATTATACATAGTTGTGGTTGTCAAACAGTTTATTTACAGAACATTTTGAAGCATAAGGTATTTTCAAAGAATTCCTGTTCCACTCTTAAGAAAACTGTGACTTGTCTTAAAATATTTCAATGATCAATATGTTACAAGTACTTACACATACTTTAAAATACAGTTAACCTTTTCTGTGAGTGGATTTTGTGAGAGCAAATAACTACTTCTAGTTGCTTATTTCAGTTAATTTTTATTAGCTTGCTAGTAAGTGTTCTTGACAGTGTACTGCAGGAAAATACTGAGAAAACATGGATCAATTATGATTTAAAGGGATGAAATGTGTTGGGTTGCACAACAGGAATTAAAGGTTAAAAAAAGTATTGTATTTCTTGCTAAAAATTGATAACATAAAATTAATGTAGTTTCAAGGAACTGTCTAGATTTCTCATACTGGGTCCTGTTTTTGTGAAATCGGGAGAAATTTGCTTGTTTTATGAAAATGAAATTAGTGCTAAATTTGGTTATTGCAGTAATTGTCCTGTTCTGGGAATTTGTTAATTTTAAAGGTTAATTTTAAAGATGATACAGATTGTGAAAAATCAGTTTTTCACTGATAGAATTTTATGAGGGGTCAGTTCTAACATAAAATATTTTGTTTGTGATCTATTAATGAACTCATTTTGCCTAAGAAACAGGTTCTTATTTATTCATTAATAGCATTAACTTGTTCTATGAGTGTCATCTACCATTGTGCCATATTTTGTGATTGGGGTATATTTACATATTTTTTTCACATGAAGTGTCAAGAGTCCAGCTGTATTGGTTTTCTGTATGTTATGTTTTATATTCTACATTCAGTTTGTTTCTAAGTATATTTTCTTTTTCTTGCCACATATGTTAGGAATGGTTTTTAGTTTAAATACATAGTTTCAAATGTCATTAAAATGTGTGTAGTTGTCAGAAAAATTTCTGTGTATTCTGCATGAATCTGCAACCAGAAGTTAAGGGGCTGTTCTTGCTTGAACTTAGTTTTATCAATTGATTTGTTGATAAGTCATTTTTTTTACTTCATTGGTAGGCCTCCTGATTTATCTTAGTACTCTAATAGATATCTTAGTACTCTAATAGATCCAGTTATACCTAGTTTTCATTTTTTGCCAAATATTCTCTTATAGTTTTGCCATAGGACTGACAATTGGTTTACTAAAACAGCTGTGAAATTAATCAGTAATCAATGTATGAAACTTTTGATCAATTTTCAAATATAACTGAATTTTTTATTTTGAGAATGTATATTTTTAGTTAAGAAATTCAAGCAAATCTGTGATGTAGCACAGATTTTTACACTCTGGAAAGGTGTCAAACTTGTTCCTTCTCACTACAAATTATTATAGAAATCAAATTTTCCATTATGAAAGCCTTCAACAAAATATGGTAGAAGAGCTTATCTTTACGCTCATTAACTTAAATTTTCTTCTGCAGCTCATAAAATTTTTTGTTACCTTATCAATTGTTATTTTGTTGTCAGAGTTACTATCCTCTGAATAGCTGGACCTCCTATCAGTGGGGTTCCACAAAATAGTCTTCTTGAGCCTAAACTGTTCAACATTTATATTAATGATACAATGTCTGATTTTGAAATAGAGCTTGTCCTCTCTATGCAGGTGACACAACCATCCTTGTCAGACATAGACAAACACAAAATGCTCATTTTGCTGTGTAAAATTATTAAAAAATCTACAAACATTAGCTTACCTATTGATATATTAAGGTTGATCCTGCTGAATGTACCACTCTTATTTTACTCCCTAAAAAGTTCTGGAGTTCTTCAAACACGATAATTTAAAATTAATGGTGAGTTATTCCCTGAGAAGCTTTGTATAAATATTTAGGTGTTATTTTTAATTTTAAATTGAATTGGAGGCTTCATTTTGGGAAAACTGTTCACAAAATGAAGCTGTGATTGGCACTTTCAAATGGTATCTTTCAGTTAGAAGTCTTCTGACCACTAAAATAAAATTGTTATCCAAAAGCTTCATTATACCCATTATGACCTACAGCTCCCATTTGGGGTACTGCCGCTTTTACACATCTCAACAGTCTTTATGTTGGTCAAACTTGTGACCTTGAAATATGCTTTTCTTGGTTGTGAGGAACAATGCAGGTATACATGGGATTCATAGGAAACTCAAGAGTCAAGCTAGTAAATCTTGATTTCTGATGGCATACAGTATCTTTCTATAACAATATAAACCTTATTTTGAATCCTGTACTTCACAGCATAGTCTTTCATTTAAAAGTTATGCCAAAAGATTTAGAACAGTGGTCTATTGCCCTGACATGTATGTACTTCCTTTTAAAGAGAGAAGTAAGAAAAATACTGTTTTCTTGACCTTTCCAAATTTTTTCTCTTTTGCCTTTTTAAAATTTTTATCCTTTTAATATCGACATTCTTACATATTTGGGTACTTAGTTACCCTTAATAGATGATGACTCAGAATTATACTCTCTGAACTTGTTTCCAGTTGCTAGACCAGTGTTTTGCTTACCTGTAGATTTATTCAGTTTAGTCATTGTCAAGGTTTCAGCCTAGTTTAAATTTTTTAAAATTTAGACAATGTGTTGTTACCCTTAGAAACAAGTCTTGCCTTATCTTATTTATCCACCAATGTGGTTTGATATGTATTATGCTCAAAATTTCTCATTTGACTAGCCAATGCATTGAACTTCAAAATTTTCTTTTTTATCTATTTTTTGTTCAAAGGTTTTAAAGGTGTTTTTTGCATCCCCAGGTATTCTGTATAACTTAATACCTTGACCTTGACCAAATTTTCTAAAGAGAAAAAAAATATTAAACTACAAAGAGATTTTTTTTATAAAATTAACATTTTTTACAAACTAGAAAATTAAAATAAATTGTGTTAGAGTAAGGTTTTGAACATCTAATGTTAATAAATTGTTTAAAGACAGTATTATTACTGGAAGAAAATCTTTTGTTCATTGAAAGTTATAATAATGTACTAACTTGTGCAATCTAATAACTTTTTTTCCCCTGTTTGTATCTGACAAAATTAATTTAGCATAAGCTTTTAAAATAAAAAAAATTTAAATGTTTCCTTATAATTAATTCAGCAATAATGATTTTGCAGCTCTTGCTAAGTATAGCACGGTGTGAGCATCTTCTTTGTACCACTTTAATATTGTAACTAACTAGAGAAGGTACTTTATAATTTTTTTTCAAATTTTTATGTTGACTGCCAGAACTCTCAGAGATGAGTTGCAGAATCCTAGAGTTTGGTGGAAATAGTTTGAAGACCAGTGATGTATAGAAATAAGGCATAAAAATATTATCTTTTTTATTTCTTTACTAGTAAAAGCTGATGCTGGTTGTCAGACTACAAGAGTTGGAACTTTAATAGTGGTAACTATTTATTTACATGGAATACAAAAGTGATTCATATCACTATGTTTTACAGTCCTTTTATATAGTAGTCAGCATTGTGTATAACCCGTTTTCAATGATGTGGAAGTCGCAGAACACCTGTAGCAGCATCTGTTCTGTTGATAGTTTGAATGGACTGGTCTATTGCCTCAATATCTGGAACAGTTCTGAAGCGAATGCCACGAAGTGGTTTCTTCATCATAGGAATTAAGTCACAAGGGTTTAGATCTGTGGAGTATGTTGGATAGTAATGCACTTCCCAGCCCCATCAATCAAAAAAATTAGTCACCACTTGTGCTGTATGTGGCCAAGGATTGTCATGCAGAATTATAGGGGAGTTCTGCAAAAAGTGCAAAATTTTCTCATGCTTAGGCTGTGCAGCATAGTCGTAAGCACAAATCCTATCTTTCGGACCAGCTCAAGAATCGTTTGGCATCGAACACTGACCATTAGTGTGGCAACAGCATGCACTTCTGCATCACTGACACTAGGACGACTTGGTGGATACATGTCTGCCACATTTTGGTGTCCATCATTGAAGGTTTTACACATCTTGCTACAGTTCTGTAAGCAATTGCAGATTCCCCTCAAGCATCTTGAAGTCCTAGATGATATTGTCGTGATGTACAACCTCTGGCACATTGAATTTTTATCCATTTTCATAGTTCTTGTTTTGAAAACATCCTGACAACACTTTAGACCCCAAGATAATACAAGGATCAGTGCTTCATGTCGCAGTACATATATATGACATAGGAATGGTGAGTTGTTTTGCAGAGAGGTATGTAGCTTATGTGTGGTATACGTAACATTCTTTGGTTTTGTTACGTAGCATTTTTACAGCAGTGTTGCCACTATTAAAGTTCCATCCTCATATATTGTTCTTTATCTCTAAAATTAAAAATTTTATAAAAAGTTATATATTCTTTGCTACTTTTTTCTCCTGCTGCTGCTGTTATTTATATCTTAAATTCAAACTAATTATTTTTTGCATAATGAATATTTCACAGAAAAGAGGGTTAAAGAAAATAAAAGAAGTGTATTTTCATGTGGAAAATTAATAAATTTGAATCTCATTTAATGGGTTATTTTGTGGTTCTTTTATTTTTTCTATTTGAGATGACAAACTTATTGATGCTAAGTCATGAAAAGAGTAGGATAAGAAAACAAAATGAAATATACAAGGTAACCATAATTAAACTTCTCTACTTTAAAGTTGTTTACAGTCAAAACTATTGTTTAGAAAATTATGAAATGTGTGGGACAAAATGAAGGGATGGACATTTATTTCTACAAATAAAAAAATTAGTTCAAAATTTCACCACAAAAGGGTGTTTTTGATGAATTACACATTTAGCCAGCATTTACTCTAATTAAAAATTATTTCATGCTCAATATGATGCCATCATATTGAGCTTTCATTTGAAATTGACCACAGTGAGTGTGGTTAAATGTTGTCTTTCAGATCAGGTACAATTCTTAGTTTATCAAGACTGACTAAATGTTTCAAATACCTCCAAAGCCAAAATTTGTATGGGCTTGAGGTCTGGGGATTAGGGTGGTCATACATTAGGAAAGTGGAGGCTGATGATTTGTTCTTCTGTAAAGTGATTTTTTAGAACATTCTTAACAGGAAGGCTAATGTATAGAGGAGCTTCATCTTACGTAGAACTTTATATGAAAAGTACTCATGTGATTGCAGATCTGGAATAATTTTATTCAGTAATAAGGATCCATATCATTCCTTTATGACCAAGCATGTTCCTAAACCTCTAGGACTTCATTTCATTTAATTACTTAAAGAAATGCAGGCTGAAAATAAAGAATGCAGAAAGTCCACACCATATGATTACTTTTGGTGAATATATCAGAACATCAAAGATTAAATGCTGATTTTCTGGTTCCCAAAGTCGGCAGTTGTGAGTATTCACCAAAATGTCCTAATGAAAGTGTGCTTTGTCTATCCAGAGGATATTCCAAGGCCATTTTGCATCAACCTCAATATGAGAAAGAAACTCAAGTGATAAATGGTATTAAGTCTCAAAATCAGGAAATGTAAGCAACTTCTGCATAAATTGAAGCTTACATGGATAATATTGGAGGATATTCTGCATGATCTTCTGGACAGTTGAACAGCAGATCTAATGCATCTGCCATATCATGGACACTGGTACTAGCTTGTTTGTTGGAAGCTTTGTCCTCTTCCTGAAGTGCAACCTTCTCTACAACTTTTGCAGAAATAGGTTTCCTTTCTATTCCAGAACAACTGTTAAAAGAACCAGTTTCTTCAAATTTGGCCCTTATTAATCGAAGATCTTTAACAGTCAATGAACATTTTAATATCTCCTTCAAACTCTGAAATTTTCTTAAAACGTTTAGTGCTAAATTATCATTTTGGTAAAACAATTCACTAACAAAGCATGATCTTGTAAATGTAACGATGACATTCTGAATACCAGTAGGAAGCATGCTAAAAATAAAATCTTCATGAGAGTTTCTAGTTTTATAACAGCTGCTGCTCTACGTCAACAGAAAATAACTTGCATATATTTTTCTTCTTTGTTCCTTTGAATCTTTTCTAAAAAAATTAGGTATCAAACAAGTTTACATTTAAACTTTGCAATCACTATAAAGAATTTAAAATTTAATGAGTATGAGTTATTGTGACCTGTAGAGTGTGTTAAGGGGGAGGGGAAGATGGTGAAATCTAAGTAAAGGAGTAGTCATAAATATGAAATTAAGAAAAGTGCTTTTATGAAATTTTGAAATAATTTTTTTATATGCTCAAACAAATTCTGATCCCATTATTATGTCCTACACAATTCATAACTTTCTGAACAATTGTTTTGATTGTAGGCAACTTTAAATTAGGGAAGTTGAATTATCTCTCTCTTATAGCACTCTGTTAATGATAATACAGATAAAAAATAGAATGAATTATTCTTTTACAATGACTATTTGGGAGAGATTTTGAGATTCAAGATTCAAACTTTGCTTCTTTTAAAAAATATTTTTTTTTGTTTGCAATTTAATTTAACCTGCTAAGATTTTATATATATATATATATATATATATATATATATATATATATATATATATATATATATAGGTTATATCTAATACACTGTAATGATATATCTGTCTCTAACACAAACACATGCATATTTAAATTTTTCATTCATTTTGATACATTGGGTTCTGTTTTTTACTTTTGCTCCCTAATCAGTATATCAACATTTATATTATCCTTATATTTATTTATTTATTTAAATTTAATGATTAACTCCTGCAAAACTATATTGTTTTTTCCATAGTAAATAATGTATTTTACTAAAAATAAGTCTATACTTTCCCCCAATTGGAATGTAGGTTTTTCTCCATAAAGAGCTAGGCTTATGTATTTTTGTAATGTATTTGTCATTGTCTTGGGTACACTCTAAGGGAAGAATCCATTCTATCTTAAAGTGAAAAGGTTCTAGTGACATGGTCTTAATAAAAAAGCATTATTACATCTACAAGTTACTCAAATTTTTAACTGGAGTAAACTGTTCAGTTTAAAAAAAATCATACAATAAATCAAACTTTTTATTTCAAAATGGATTTTAACATTCTTAAAATTGATTTTTTTAAAAAATATACCTTTATTTAAAATTTTATTACTAAACAGTAGAAGGTAGACCAAAATAATTAAATGAAATGGCTTCAAAATTCCTATACTTGAGATTTTAAAAACATTTAATAAATATGCTCATATTTTTTCAAATTTTCGATAATTTTATATTTTGGTTTCAGAGTGTTTTCTTTATTGTAAGTTGTCATGTTTCCTGAAAGTTACATAATATTGGGTAGAAAACTCTGCATGCAACAAACCAAAAAATAGTTACAAAAAAATTTAGTTTTAAGATTAAATTTTTTTAGAAAACCATTATATCTTTCTAAGTTTACGTCCTTGTCCTATTCTCATATAAATTTTCACAGATAATTGAAAGCAGCCTGCTATGTAACAATTCAGCAATTTTCAGTTATAATATATGATTATTATATTTTCATTTTAAATTAATTTGAATCATTTTTATTTGTAAATTAAAAGATATTTTCAATTTGGTAGATATGTATATAAATATGTAGTGTAAAATTTTCTGATATAGTATCTCTCTTTTCAGACATTAGATGTCAATGCTTCATACTCTGCTAACTGCTGTAAATATACAGCGTACATGTATTAATGGCCTACTCCGGTCTTTACAGTCTGATGTATGTAAATTTCAAGCTGAGTCGATTTCATTTGGTCAAAGCTTAATATCGGTTCGCTTTGCTAGACGCAATGAACGAGTATTTAGAGGTATACGAGGGGGAGGCCGGCCTCTAAGAGAAGGAATTGTTCCTCCTGAACCCAGTAAATATGGATTTCGTCCAGTTTATCCTGCAGATGGAAAATATACTATTAACCCACTGCCAATTATGAAAATGGGTGGAAGGCATCCTGAAACTGGTAAGTTAATATAGTTTTCTTTAATGCAAATATTATTTTTAGCAGTAATTTCATTGCATATTGAAATATTATATTTAAATACATACTATATGGGTTTTCTATGAATTTTACTGTTTTGTATTTAATCAAATATCATAATCACTTAAATAACAAATTTTTAATAATCTAAATTCATTTCATTCAAAATTGAATCAATTATTGTAATACATAAAGCATTTTTTTATTATCCGTGTATTTTCTGAATGTAAAAAATGTGTAAAATTACAATTTTATTTCAGCAAAGCTTAAAGATTATCAATGGGGGGGGTAAAACATTTTAATATTGAAGGTTTTTATAAAAGAGCTTAATCGCAGAGTCAAAAGTTATTTTTAAAGTTTTATAAACAGTAGTTACAAGAAAAAATCTATCTATGCTTCTGGTAAACTCACCGAAAATTATTAATAAAGTTTATTAATTTTTTTTATACCTATTGTCAATTTAATGATAAATTTATTTTTGATCTTATCAATATTAAAAGTTTAGTTTTTGATTATATACAAAACTTGTAATAGTACTTGAATAATTTAATTAGAATTAAAGTTTATTCTCTTATTTATACTTAAAGGCTACTAAATGTATCATACTATATAATTATTTTAATGAGTTATTTGGTTTGGTTTGGTTTGGAGCGCTACGGTCTACTGTTTTGCACACGAGGGCTAATGAGACCGGGACCTACGGTTTAAAGCCGATTCCGAACGGCTACGAACATCCATGCCAGCAGCGGGATTCGAACCCGCGAACTCCGGATCCGAAGAGCAGCGCTCTACCATTCGGCCATCGTTCGGCAATGAGTTATTTGGATTCTAGAAAAGTTATTTACTGCTTAAATTTGCATATTTGTAATGTATTATTGTTTTGTATTGTTATATGTATTGTATTATTGTAAGATAGTTTTATGAAAAAACATTCAATAATTTTTGTAAGAAGAAAACCTTTTTAAGGGAAATAATGTCTAGAACCACAATTGTTTCTTAAACGAATATATTTATAAATTGTTTATATTGAAAATGTTTGTTTTATAGGACGTGTTGTTGTAAGAACTATTGGTGGTGGTGTTAAAAATAAATGTTATTGGGTTGATTATAAACGTGAAGGACCGGCCAGTGGTGAAGCATTAGAGGAAAGAGTGTTTAAAATTATAGAAGATCCAACCAGAACTGCAAGGATTGCACTTGTGGCGAGTGGAGATCATAAACGATGGATTATTGCATCTGAACATATGCAAGTAGGAAATATTATTAAAACAACATCTAATATTCCAAGGATACCTGGTAAGGATAATGTCATTTAATATGTTTCATAGAATCTTCCAAACTTTTAAAAATTAGATTTCCCTAATTTTTTTTCAATAAGGTGATAATTTATTATTTCATTGAATTTTTTTTATTAAGACAGTACTGATAAATATAATAATGATATTTACTTTTATAAATTTTATATTTTCTTATTTAATAACATACTTTTTAGTATGTTTTCCTCTTTTGATCTTTGAATTTCTTAAAAACTTGAAAATAATTATTTCTTTTTTATAAAAATATATTTCTCAATACAACAATATGAAAATTAAATCCAAATGAAAATTAATTTTTCTAGACATTTCATAGGATTTGGAATTATAAATATTCAAATTTCATGCATAATTATCTAATTAGTTCATCAATATATTTGTGTCATGATGAAAGGTTTCAGATTTTTATTTTAATATATATAATGAGCATGCAGTTTAGTCCTTAGTCTACATATAAGTGCTGACAGGGTTCGGTGATATATGTAATGGACATTTTAACATCACAAAAGTAAAAAGAGAATTCATGTTTGGGTGTCGTTATAATTAATAAGGTAGTTGAAAGAACAAAAGACAGAAATTTGGAAAACTGAATTATAGATTTATTAGGCAACTCCTCCCTATGGCTTCTGGGGTGAGAAGCATGTGTATGACAATATATAGATATGTCAGCCAGCCAATCAGGGTTTTTAACATTTTGCAGTCATGGATTTAAAGTATATATTTTCAAATATTTACAACACCGTAGTGCAAAGTGTTAATGGTTAGTTACATGGTAATGCATCACCAAGTTATATATATAGAGCTGAAGTCAGCAAAAATTAATTTTGGTGTATGCAAAGTTTCCTATTTTGGAGAAAGAACAATAGAAGCAAAGGTTGTAATTTAAGGATGGAATCACCCAAAAGTAATTCTAGATTAAAATAATGGTTGTTTGTTAGTTGTAGGTTAAAATATTAGATTTATATATATTCAAAATAGCATGACATAGAATATTTTTAAATCATCATCAATGAATTTTTGTTGATTATGATTTCAGAGTGCTAAAAAGAATATTTTCTAGTTTTAAATTTGTTCAGTCAAAACTGTATAATCAATTAGTGCATGAAAAAGAAGATAAATTCACTTTTAAAGTATTTCAATAAACTAAAATATGAATTTGTTACTTTAATAATAAAATTGTGTCTTGACTATTTAATAATATTTTGTGTTCTAAATGATGACTTTTTTTATTATTATTTTGTAGTGGTTGATTGTTTGTATATTATTTTGTCAGATGAAAAAAGTTTTAAAATATTAATACAAATATAAAATGGACGTTTTATGTTAAGCAAATTAGTCTATATCATGCGTAGAAATATTTCAAACAGGTTGACTATTAAAAATATCAAAATATTGGTTTTTTAAAAATATTTATAAACCCTGAAGCTGATTATACAGATGGTCTCTCATTTCATGGAAATAAAATGTAAAATAATATTAATAAAATTCTAGTAAAATGTTAAATAAAAGGTAAAATAATCAGAAGCAGGAATAAAATTATCCTATTTAATAAAAACTTCTAAAATCCCCTTATGCTTCTTCTAAGGCATTTGTGCTTTCCTCTTTTATTATTTCTTAGGATAATAGCAATGAATAATTTTGGAAAATTATCAAAGACAACAGGGATTAATGTGATGGTGCTAATAAAATGTTTACTTTCATGAAAAACTCAAGCTATAGACATAATCAAGTTAGAAGCAAAACTCCACAAAAAATGATCCCTTTATGAATAAAAATTATCAAAATGATTTCCATAAAGTGCAAATGATCATCTGTGTATATATACTACTAAAGTTAGTATTCATGGCACTTTTTATAATTTTCAGTCAATGTTCATAATAATTTAGAAGCAATGATTCTTCCTGTTTCTTAAAAGGTATCAAGAATTGGATTTAGGATATTCCAATCAGTTAATAGATTGGGATTATGAAACATTTTGAAACATATAACTATCATATTAAATTTTTAAGAAAATTGGGGGGGGGGGAAGGAACTTTAAGACTTTTTTTTTTCATCCAAAAGATGTTTTGGAAATTATAGTTAACAATGATGTTTCTACCTGGCATGATTCTAAAAACAAGTGTGAATTTATATGGTTCTCATTATTTTTAAAAGTATGCATGAGCAAGGATAACAATTTGTAAATCTTTTCAAAGTATTGATGTTAAATATGTACTGTATTATTTTATTGTTAAATAGTTATAGTTATTGAAACACTGATATTTACCAACCCAGTTTTAAAGAGCAACAATTTAAAACACAAAGTTTTAAGATAAGATATTGCTCTTTTAATGTTCAATACTGCTCTAAAAAACTCAGTTTACATATCATGAATTTCAAATTTGTGAAATAGGTACAACCTATTTCTCAAATTAAGTTAAAATTCATGTAAACTGAATTTTTCACAGCTGTTTTCTATATTAAAATGACAATATCTCAAAACTTGAAGTAGTTGCTTTTTAGAAATGAACTGTTGATGTATTATTTTAACTCTAAGATTTTAAAATACCACCTTTTTTTATAATTATAAATCCTGATGCATTCTGAAGTGTACTAATGTTTGATTTCCAGTTAAACTTACACATTTCACATCAGTGTTGACAACTTTATTATAAATGCAGCATGTCTGTGATTAGTATTACTCTGGATGAGTAGAAATAAAAATGCATACATGATCAATCAAAATTTAAAACGTATCACTAGTATCTATATAATGAGTTTGACATATACTGAAAAGTTGTTTGTAAGATGACATTGTTTATATTTGATATTTTGAATCATACATACAGATTAAAGACATAAAAAGCCATTTTTTCTAATTTAATTAAAATACTTAAATGAATTTGGGACACTATCTTGCATATGATGTAACTAAATTGTAATTTTGATTCTTACTTTTATTAAGAACCTTTGACCCCAGAGCAAAACTTATTTTGCTACTCGTAATTTCAGGGAAAATAAGTATTTAGTGTTTTTATAAGCTGCAAACAGTCTTGATAATAACTTCTTTCAAATAAGAATTACATTGGTTTCTTGTACTGTGTAAGTATGTTCTCTAAATATATATATACATGGGCTACATTAAGTGATAAATGTTGAATCACAGAATGAAAGTGATAACTCTGTTTAGTTAAGATACATGGGTTGGCTTATTTTAAAAGTTGTTACATTTCATTTGTTAATTAAGCTTTTCTTTTGTATGCAATTAAATTGATTTGTTATTTGTATAAATCAACTTCCCTTCCTTTAAAAAGATAAAAAATTCAAAATTTACTATTACTTATGATTCATTTAATATGCAAACTTTTATTAATGTTTCAATTTCAATGGAATATTTTTATTTTGCAGTTCATCCCGAAGATGGTAATGCACATCCTGTAGGTGCTTTACCTATTGGCACAGTAGTACATAATATTGAAATTCAACCAGGATCTGGTGGTAAATTTTGTCGAGCTGCTGGAGCATCTGCTCAGATCATCAAGAGACTTGATAAAAAATGTGTGATTCAATTGCCATCCAAGCGACAAGTGATGTTAGATGAAAAGTGTATGGTTGTTGTAGGTAGAGCATCGAATGTAGACCATGGAAAAATTCATATTGGAAGTCCAAATAGATTAAGACAGCTGGGTAAAAGGCAACGCTCAGGCCTTTGGCATAGAAAAGATGGTTATTGTGGTAGGAAAATTCACCCACCAAAAAGCATACTGGATTTATTGGCACCAAAAGAAGTAAAGCCTGAGATTTATAATTTAACATGGCGGAGCTAAATTTTAAACATGACATAAAACTTCTTAAAATTAAGGTGAATTCAAAAAGTTTTGTAACATTTAATACAATATAGTATATCTTTTAAAGTTACACATTCAAATAAGATTTTGACAAAAGTTTCTTTCCTATGGAAGAATTTTTTTTTTTTGTTAAACAGGTTTAGAGTAGACAAAATAACATGTGATATTTAAAAGATGAGATTGTTTATGGATGAAGATCTCTGAAATACTGTACGGCTGCAGTTAATAAGTACTGTAATACATATAAAAAATAAATGATTTCACTATAACAGTATAAATTTTGGTTGTTTTTGTTAGAAACATAGCCCAAATGAGTTTTTATATAAAATGAGCACATAAAAAGTAGTTAATTAATAGTTAACTCACCTTGTGTTAAAAGCTTTAAATGTATTGGTAAAATTAATTTAACAGGTGAAAGCTTAAAACCTGCATATATTTTGTTTGTTATACATAAAAAAAAGAGTAAGGTGATTTATTGTTTAGAGCACTATGAATACAATCAGGGTTTATACTCAATTAGGAGGGTAAAAAAATGCACCAACTGATACATCATAGTAATCATAGGTTTTATTCTAAATTTTTTAGAAATGCATTGACTGATGCAGCATTATCAAAGATAACTTTCTGAATACATTTATTCATATTATTTTACTGTTTATGTATATTAAAAGTAAACTGACACAATTTTTTTCCTGAATACACTTATTGCATCTTATTTTACTGTTTATGTATGTTAAAGTAAACTGACACAATTTAAAAAAAAAAAAATTTACACTATGGAGTTACCATTACATCAAAAGAGAACACATGCAATAAATAGATATTACAGGAAATAAACTGATTTATTATTAAATGGCTTTGGTATTGTATGATAAATAGGGAAGGGAGAAAAGCACTTAAAAAAGAAAAAAAAAAAAAAAAGCATTTTTCACAACGAAAAAAAAAAAAAAATTAAAAATTAAAGAACTTACAAAGACTGTATGAACCCTAGCTATTCATGGGCTAAACTGGAATCTACAGCTTAGACATGATTGAGAACAACTGTGCACTTTCATGTCACCATTGAGGTTTGAACCCTAGCTATGTGGCTATATAAAATTATTAAAAGTAAAACAAGCTAATCATCCAAAATGTGATTTGTTAAAATGCATGAGTTCTCATAGTTTGTTTCATAGGGTTCAGAAGTTATAGATTTTATAAGTAACAGAAAACTAGAAATTACAGGAAAATGAGACATATTTTTAAAATATAAAAATGAAACCAAACATTTTGCACCATACACCAACAAATTATTTTAGGTATGATTATTCTATTAATTATCAAATGCAGGTTCCACTTAATAACATATATATAATTTCAGTCTCAATAAAATGTTTTGTTTAGTAGGATGATGTTCTGAAATAGATTGATGTGCCTTATATAACTTTTGTTAAATGGAATTTATAGCTAGAGTATTTACTTGATATGAATTCAACATATCCTTAATTATTTTTTACATGTATTATTACTTTAATATTTCTGAAAATAAATTAGAGACTACTTGTAGTATAATAAATTTTAAAATTCACATTTGAATAATGATTATAAAAATCAAAAGACAAAAAGATTTCTCTTTTGGTTAATAAAAATAATAATTAAACAATCTGAATAGTATGTTTTAATTAACAATGTATAGGTAGGATAGCATTAAAATATTTTTTATAGATTTTATGTTTGTTGTTTTCAAGAAATATACACCTTTTATTTAACTATTTATTTCTGCAAAATTCTTACAAATAACAGAATTTGTACAGCCTATTTATTAACATAATTTACAATGAATTAAGAAAGTATGAAAATTAAGCACTAATTGAGTTTATTAACATTTTGAAAATTTTTGTTTCAATATTTGTAACCTGTGAAAGAAAAGAAAATATATTAGTTCAATATTGGTATCTAATAAGGCTTAAATACTATGATTACCCTAGTTTTATAACTAATTATCACATATGCTGTAAAGCATATTTACCTTGAATATCATAACACAGCTTGTAGAAAAATCACTCTGTAAGAATTTCAAACTGTTTTATTTTTGTCAGAGATTTGGCTAACATGGCTGTAACATCTCTTGCTGTTCTAAGCTGAGCCTCGGCAAATTTTTCCATGCTTTCTTGAAACATCTGAATCCTCTGTCTGTGAAACTTTTTAATCTGTTAATTAAAAAAGAATTAAAATGATGGTTCTCTCTTAAATTATTTTTGTGTAATTTTTAAAATACGTTTCTACATAAGTAATCTGATTTAGAGTATAAAAATTCAACTAGTATCAAAATTTTGTTTAGCATTTTTATAAAGTTATTCACTGTAATTCAATGTTTCAAGGTAAATATCAGAATAAGAATTAAGTTATGTAATATGATCTATATCAAGGTACCAAGTAATTGATTGTGATTGAGTTAATTACAGCCGATTAAAGACTATGCTAATGTTGGGCTAAATTAAATGCATAACATACCAGGAAAAATGTGAAAAATTTGCATTTAAATGCTAGTTTACATTATTCTTTTGAAATTTCTTTGGCTAGGAATTATTGTTCCCATCTCTGAACCTAACCCTCATCTCTTAGCAACACTAGGAAGGGTTACATAACCTCTTAAATGATACTTTTCCTCAAGAAACTAAAATGAATGACTAACTTTGCAAGTTTACTCATGGTAGATGTAATAAGTACAGAGTTAAGTTACAAAATGAAATATAGACGTAATAATAGTAATGACTACATCAAGGAACTTTTGATAGCTTTTATTGCTTCTTCTGTAAAAAGTAAATTTCTTCATTAAGGAGGGCCCCCCCCCCTTCCCAGTAATATATATTTGTTTTCACAATTTTTAGTGAAGTTTGGGAAAGCTATACTTATGACCGTGAGCACAAATAAATCAAAGAGAAAAAGTAGATCCTACATAAACAGAAATTAGCCACTTTTGATTTCTATAATCTTTTATTACGCTCCTAGTTTAAAAAGTAATTTATGCAAGTTATAAACATTTATATAATAACTTTCTTGAAGTATGGATCAATATAAAATGAATAATCTTCATTACAAAAGAGAAATAAAAATTTTATTTATATATAAAATATTACATCACTTTTGTAGAAAAAAACAATGTCAAATTATATCCCAGGAGCAATTTAATGCAAATACATGAGGCTAAGTTTACTTTTGTGTCTGACCTTTACTTTTCATGATTTTTAGAAGTATGAGTTTGTTAATTTTATATTCGAGCTGTGGTAGGTTAATCAGCAAAGGCAGGGATCTTGTAACTGGAGGGTAGCAGGATCGAGGCTTAAACCAACTAAAGATTCACCATGCTCACTAGTGATAGCTGAAGTACATGAAATAGGCTTGTGATTGCAATATCCTTTAAGTTCCAAAACTGATAACTCTGGAGATGGCAGGCTAAGCCTGGAGGTCTTCTGCTTTCTACCTGCTTCTAAATAGTGAGGACCTGCTCTTAAAAGTCTGATCTCTTGACACAATGGTAATCATCTTTCCATGGAAGTCATTTGACTTCTAAATGGTAGTGATACCAACCAACCAATTTTATATTTGAGTTTTATACACTAGATTCATGTTTTTTTTAGATGTTATTTCTGCCATATCTTTATTGCCAAGTATTTTACATGTATTCTGAGTCTAAACCTATAAATACTGAGAAAATCTTACTAATTCTTCTGGAAGCAGTCCCAATACATTATTAAATCTATCATTGAAACATTCATTGAGATGTTACTCAAAGTTGCATGCAATAGAAAAAAATTCTTTTATAAACCAGAAAATTCTCTCCCCCCAAAAAAGTTATTTTTTAAATTATATTATTAAAGTTAATGTAGGAGCAGACCATATGGTTCAAAATTGTTACATAAAAAGTCCTTCTAAAGCATCGAGATACTGGGAGTAAACTTCAACATAGCAATAAATAAATTCTTTAGAATTACACTGACACAGATTTAGGGATAGAAAAAAAAAATTGCGATGTGAAAATTTAAGATAAACAAATTTGACATTTTGAAAGTTGTAAATCCAATGGCACTATGCTGTATGGTCATTAGACAGTGAAATAAAAAAAAAAACCTCCATCTCCATCATGACTCTGAACTATAATAAAGTCGACTTGTGTAAAACCTGAATTACTATGCAAAACTTTATAAAGACAGATCTAGCCAATTCAGAATGCATAGCAAACAGACAGTTATACAAAGGATTTTATAAATAAATATTCATAGTTAAAATAATTATTTAAGCATACATTTTTTAAAAATACTTACTTCTTGTCTAGCTACATCTGAACAGTCTTCAAAGGCTTTCTCGGCAGCTAATTTAGCTTCTTCTGCCTATAATTAAATATATTTAAAATTGAAAATAAGTCTACTAATTTTTGGTTGTTGAAGAAATTATGTTTTTTGATACAAATTTATATTTTAACTAATTAAAAAAATAACAATAAAAGAAAGAAAAATATGGAACTTACAGCTTGTTTTTTCAGAGGTTTGGCTTTATCAAGAGCTTTGTTCGCATTTTCATAATCTACCAGCAAACCAGTACGCTGAACCAACATTTCCTGATAGAAAAAAATATATTACCTTTTATCAGAGAGCAAATTAAATAACACTTGTTCAAAATGAATACATGAAGACTATTTTCTTTAAAAAATAAACTATAAAGAGAAAAATTGATATTTTATGCATGTATAACAATACTAGTAGTAAATTCTGGCACTTGCATTCCTTTCATTGAAATACATAACATTTGTTATACAGTGAACTAAATATCACCATAGTATCTAATTATGAAATTTGACTAAAAGAAGGGCAGCCAGTAGAGAGAGCTATGGTAAATCAGTCAGCAAAGGTGTTGATCTTATAACCAAAAGAAATATGGCAGAAGATGGCCGTGTTCATTAGTGGTGGGTGGGTATATGAAATAGGTTTGTGGTCACAATGTTCTCCAAGTTCAAATGATATCTCTGGAGGTGGCGGGCCAAGACTGGGGTTTTTCTGCTTCGTTCTTGCTTCTAAATGAGGACTTCATGGAAGCAATGTTACATCTGTAGAATTCCTTCATGGTTCAGCCGGGTGCTTAAAATCCTTAAAAAGTGCTTATTTTGTAGATCCATTTTTAAGGTCCCTAATAAGTCCTTAAAAAGTGCTTAATTTTCATTTCGTAGCCTTAAAATTTATAAATTTTTCCGAGTGCTTAAAAAGTGCTTATTTTTCCCCAAATATTGGTTGCTGAATTTTTTTTTTCCCTTGGTAATTAATCGTCAATCCATTCAACAAAGCTAAAGATTAGAAAGAAGAGTTAGACCAATTAAAAAATGTATAGAAGAAAAGAAAAATGAACTTCAAAATTAGACATATTCTCTTATTTTCCCCCCCTTCCTATATTTTTTGGTTCTCATATTCTATTATGAATGGAAACAGTTCTTCAGTTACATTTTTAAAATAGCATTGATAATTTCTTGAATCTTGTTTTGAGTATGTCATATTTAAACATTTTTTAGTGTAGATACTGCATCTTCTTTTCTCCCTGTGTGTGTGTGAATATTATATTTACCTGTTTATGATACAGAAGTACTTTTTACTATATTTTACATCTATGTTGCTGTAAAAATACTGTTGCTATGATGTGGAACTTGTTGATCTTCCACCACAGTTACTTTCTTAATTTTACAAATATTTCAGATTTTTGGGAGGGGGGGGGGTCATTTGATCAATAAGGACTATTCCTGTTCTAAAATTTATGTTTGCAAAGAAAGATGTCTTAACCTAAAGTATGAGATATCAACAATTGTGTTTAATAAAATTATTAAATTGATCTATATATATTATTTAATGTCATTTTACAAGTCATAAAGCTCATGAAAAGCTTCAGTTTTTAAGCTTTAGCTGTAGGTCGATCATAATACAATGTAAATTAAGGTGCTTAAAAAGTGCTTAAAAGGTGCTTAAAAAGTGCTTAATTTTTTTTCTGTGGAAAGAGTCTGAACCTTGTCCTTAAGCTACACATGCTCTTCAGGTAGTGTTAATTGAGTAACAGCTATGCAGCTGTGTTTGGTTTAAAAATATCTGCCAGTATGGTTAGCTTCATTGGTAGAAAAAGGATAGTCAGTATGCCAGTAAAATATCTGAACAACTCTATTAGTTCTAAATTCTAGAAGACAAAGAGAGCATTGAAGTTATCATTTACTAGTTGTCAGTATCACTAACAGGAATTTATATAGAGCAACTATATATGATTAAGAATCAATTCATTTTCAATTACTCTCGGACAATATCTGCTGTTTTCTCCAATGTTAATAGCAGCTAGGAAATATATTTTTATTGTCTGTAACATTATCAGCTATAAATGGATTACTTTCTTAATCCATTTGTGAGAGAATGACTATTTGTCATGAATATTGTAGACATTCTCTATATTTTCTACTGTGCTTTATATTGGCATATATACTGTAAAAATACATGGGTTTAAAAAGGCACAACTTCTGTTATATATAAAAACTGAACAGTACTTTTAAAATTATCACAAAACTATTTTTTGAAAAGTCAATAAGATTTTATTTAAACGAAAAGCTAATTATTTTTATATAAAGACTATAAAGATTAATTAATAAATGAATCATTAAACTTACTTTTTCAGAATCTACAAAACGGGCAAAAAGAGAGAGATAAGCACCTAATGTATTTTCATCATTATATGAGAGTACTTGAAGGCCATGCTGAAATAAATTTTGAATGGCTTAATCCAGTATATTCTCATACATTTCAGAAATAAAATTAAAAATATAAAACTACATATGAGTCATTATTAATATAAACTTACTCTGGAATCTTCTAAGGCTTCTGAAAATAAGCTACATAACCTAATAGAAAAATTTTATTAATCAATACATGTCTATAAGTTCCAACAATACATAATATCAAAACTGTTTAACTCAATAGTTTTTTGTTATTAAAATAAAGAAATTGAAGAGAAATTTTCTTTTTCTCTGTACATATATGTTCAGGCACACATGCACACACACATATATATACACACTTAAAGTCACAGAGAGGTGAGTTCTAATTCAGTGCCTACTCCTCCCACCTTATTGCTACAAAGCATTATATGTAGATTACTAACAAATTTTAGAAAAGAAGACACAGCTTTGGGCTCACTTGAATTTATCTTGTTCAAGACACAGAGAAGATAAAGTTAATCCTATCTTTGCTTATGAACTACTTGTTTGGGAAATTCATTTGATTTTTATTTAATAATTATATTTTAAATAGATCTTAGAACAAAATTTGGTGAAAAAAGAATAGAAATATAAAAAAGATAAGCAAGTAATAAAATAAACTCAATTACTTAAGACAGTTTGTAATTTGATTTAGAGACATTTTAATTATCTTTGAAGATTAAGAACTGGAAAAGAGTTACTCTAGACCGTTTGAGTTGGAGGAAGCGTGCTGTCAAGGTAGCTAGGACCTATAATAGGTTATGGTCATGAAGAAGAAGACATTTTAATTAAGTATCTTCAGTAATAAAGAGTAATCACATGAAAAATTAACAAAGCCATTTTGAAAAATTTCTTTATATAGAACAGTGGTCTTCAAACTAAACCCCCAGCCCCTTTATATGACCTGTCAGAACCCTATACCTTTCTCTAAAGGTATATGCAAGTTAGATAAAAATTATACTAATTGGTGAAAATGAAGGATGCTGCTGAATTGAAAAATTTCATATATTTTTTTATTTATGCAAATAGTATAACAAATTCTGCTGGTATCAACTCTTACATTATTAAAAACAGTGAATGAGATGTCCTTCATTTTTTTTTGCACAAGCAATCGAATCCAACTTTATAGATGTTATGTGCAAGTCATATTTTGAATTCTGCAGGAAGAGAGTTCTGGTATTTTGTTCCTGTTACATAAAAATTATTTTTCACATAATTTGTTCTAGATGGCATCAAAATGGTAATAACAGTACAGAAGGTACCTACACAGCCATTAACAGACTGCTAGCTACCAACACAAAACCTTATTTAAGAAAATTACACGAAGGTTACAGATTTAATATATAACTACAGTCTATACTGTACCTGTAGTCTGTTTACACTTTTTGTAACTTTATTGCAACACCTTTAGTAAAATTTCACAGCATCCAGTTTTAAGACCACTGATACAGTCTTAAAAATAAGGCCAAAATTAATTCCCTCTACTATCAGTAGAATATTTAGGAAAGAGTTTTTGATGATGAAAAACTGCAGCTTTATATGAAAAATACATTAATGAAGTTTAGGCTTGCATGAACAAAGTCTCCAGTCACATGTTGAATTAAATTGCAAACTTATTTAATAAAGAAATAGTCAGAAACAGGAATAAAATTTATTGAATTCAATGAAATAACTGTAAAACCACATGATGCTTCACCAGTTTACTCTGGCATTCTTGGTTTATTAAAATAAGCCTTAAGGAAGCAGCACTTATGGATACTGAACAGACTTTGGAAAATGTCTCAAAAGGAGTGGAGTAGAATTTACAAAACAAAACTAATTATAAGTTTACTTTCAAGGAAAATTTGAGACAGAGCATTTGAGTCTACGCTAGAGTTTCTCAACGTGTGTTCTATGGAACCCTAATGTTCTGCAACAATCCTCCAGGGATTCCTCAAGAAATTTTTAAAACACCACAGAAATTTTAAAGAAAACTCATGAATTTAGTCATGAGCCATTCAAACTTCATGCAACACTACATACAACACAAGAAGGGGTGAAATATTCATCAATGTATCATTTTACCTGCACCATTCCATTAAAAAAATTCTTTCTTCCACATCATCTTTTGTAAATATTATCTACATTTTCCACTGCTTTATATTGTTTAGTTTCTATGTTGATGTCTAATCAGTAATAATAATTAGGCTCTTAGTTTCTCCTTTAAGTAATATTTAAAGGTTCTGTTACTATGTACATGGGAATAAAGGGTTCTATGGGATAAAATGTTTGAGAACGATTGGTCTAGGCTATCAAATAGAAGTAAGTATGCACGAGAAATATGGCATGTATACATCAAGATTAACAATCAAAATCATCTCCAGAAAGTGCAAATGACCTTTTGTATCAATTCTGACAAAAAATTAATGTCTTCAATTTAATCAATATCTCAAAATTTTTAAAAAGAAAATAGTTTGTTGATATTGTTACAATATCAAAGCTCTCTTTATGGATGAGATATCTTAAAGGTTTTTTTAAATTCAGTTATATTGAAAAATAATTTTGAAATTTCCAATAACTACAAGCAAAGAAAAAAAAATCCTTTCTAAATTGACAGTAATAATATATATATATATATATATATATAATAAGCTAAGTATTGAAAATTAATGAAATATTAAATGAAAATGATATACCTAAATTGTATAGCTGTTCAAACACAGAATTTATATAAAAAGTCAAAAGAAAAATATTAATTTTTACAGAGTAATTTTTATTTTTCTTTATTTGTATCATACCTATTATTTTATATTAATTTCACACAGATACTTGATTTTTTTTTTTTTTTTTTTTTTTTTTTGTTATTCAGTAGTTTGAATATTAAATGCTATTTAAAATGCACATTTTTTCATTAAATGAATAACTTAAGTTTTGTATTATTGTATAAATTTAAGTTTTGATCTGTTTTTTTTTTTCATATATTTTATAGTCAAAATAACATGTTTTAAAAAATTATATTTAATTGTACTTCAAAAAGTTGTAACTTACTGCAATGATATTTTAATTATAGATATTAAACAGCATAAAAGGTATAAAGTTATAAACTTACTTGGACCCTGATTTGGCAACAGAATCACCTGATCCTTGACTTAAAGTTAATGCTGTGGCAAGGTGACCTAATACATTACAGAGCCCTACAAATAATTAATATATGAGTAATTATCAAAATGGTAGAAAAAAAAATTAAATATTAACTTTAAAAAAAAATCCATGTCAAGTGATACAATTTCAATTCCATTTAATATTTACTGGTATGAGTTAAAAGACTAGTAATAAATAACCCATGCAAAACCTTAATAAATTATGCAGAAAAGGTATTAATTTCACAGCATAACAGTCAATAGTCATTTTGTTAATTTGATAAAAAAAGTCCTTCATATCTTGAGATGCAATTATACGATTATACAAGAACTAGTGTTGAGCCTACAATAAGGAATTAAAACTGATGCAGAATATTCATGCCACATTTCAATAATTGAAATTTTTTAAATTTCATAATGAAAATAGTGTCATTAAGATAATAATAGAAGAGACAAGCCATAAAGGCTGCAAAGGATGGGGACAAATTTGTATTTGATTTATAGAAGTAATAAATTAGTAATACTGACAGTGCAAATGTCAAAAGTACATTTTATAATGGTCACAAATGTAAAGGCAAAAAAGTTCTAAGGGCAATGAAGCAGTATGAAAACTTTGTGGAAAACAGAATTCACATTATTCATCCGACGCATCAATATTGGCAAAAAAGAACAGGTCTTCTATCAAGCCCTGTACCAACATAAACAGGAATCATAACATATGTACCACATCTACACTAATTAGAGAAGACTCCTAAAAAGAAAGGATAATGTGTAAAAATATAAGAAATCAAGAAATAGGGCATACTCAGTAATACAGATGATAGTTGACATAAAAAATAATAAGTATGTTGATCTAGATGCTGAAGATACCTTATCTGAGATTCCATCTCCAGAAAGCCTAAGTCAAGATCCATTGGATGCCTCATTTTTCATGTACTCAAACTCCATGTGCATCTGCAAATGCCTTTATATCTGATTTCTAATGGGTTTAAATTTATACTACATTTCCAAGTACTTAAAAATCATGAACGGCTTACAATTCTTACAATTGTTAACGTTTGTACTTACATTATGCAGATTTCAAGGGTGGATGCAACTGGGTCATAATATGCCTATTTTGTCTAATGAGCTTAAAGCTAATAATGAAATGAATAATATAATCATTAGCAAATACTGCAAATAATCTCTTGACTAAATCTAATTACCTTTAAAAAATAATTTGCCTTGGTAACTACATGAGTACGTTTTCCTTATTTCCTTTACTACAGAAATTTAATATTGAGGATATTTAGCCTTAACAGATAACCTAAAACACAAAATGATATTGGGATATTTCCTACCATCCATTGATCTTCATTATTTCCAAGTCATTAATAACATCATCAAACCACCTTTACCTTGGATGGCCTCTTGTTCCCATAGATTTCCAATTGATGATCTTTTTCAAGCGATAATTATTGTGGGAAAACCTCCAACAGACTAACTGCAAACTAACTGAAACTGCAGCGAGCGAATGTAAACAGACCAGATGAAAGCTCGCTAGCTCTCCTTTTTAAATGTACATAGTTTTTTTGTGTTTCTGTAATTCCTTTTAAATGTATCCAGTATTGTAATAATTTTTATTTCTTTTGCTCAAATGTATTCGAGCATTTAATGCCAAAGATGGAATTCTCAAGGTGCTTAAAAAAGAGTAAAAACAGCCTGACCCAGGACAAATTGACGAGAAGCAGTACCATTGGAAATCTGAAGGTAAGGCTCTTTTGCTTCATCTATTATTGCTTTATTTGTACTGTATTCTCTTGTGGTTTTTGACAATTATAGTTTCTCCTTTCAATATATCCAAGCCAAGACAGGTACAGGGTCTTAATAAAGCAAACAATATTTTTATCTTTTAGGATTTTCTCAATCTCCAGATTCAACCTAATTCTCCATTTGCCTCGATTGTGAATAGGTCCCATTATTCTCCTCATCACATTTCATTCGAACAGCAGCAAATTATTTTTATCCTTTTAACTCTCTGTCTAGGTTTCACTACCATAAGTCTTAATTGGTCTAAGAATAGTTTTTGTATAGTTATATTTTTAAAAATTTTGTTTACATTTCATTTTTCAAGAGATAAAAAGTAAGCCCAGTTTCTTTTATGATTATTATTTATTATTTATATTTTAACATTATACAGCAAATAATTTTAAGATAGTAAAACTTACTTTGCTGGGAATATACAACTGAGTTAAAGGCCTAAAAAGAAAAAAGAAAGAAAAAAATTTCATCTGATGTTATTTGTAAGTTTATTTGATTGAAAATTAAAATTTCTGGTGTTTATAAAATAACATAACTACTACAAAGGAATCGATGACTGTGGAATGAAAAACTATTTTAGAAACTTTTTGTGTCAACATTACAAAGTACATTTTATTGTAGAATAATAATGTCATTCCTTATTTTACACTCAGATGTTACTGCAGTATGCTACAAGGTAAGGGAAGGGGAATCAAAATGCACTGGAATTACACCTTTATTCCTCCTTCATCCACAATGCTACTAACACACACATAAATCTGAGAGCAACATTCTATGTCTGTGTTTTGGAATTTATAATAAACAATCTATAGGAAACTTCACATTTATCTGAATCCTTTCTCTAGAAGTAGCATTTGATACAGTGTCTTACTCTCTCATGTATGTATGTGTATGTATATATATTGCATTTTGCCAAAGTTAGCCCTGGAATGTGGGATGCTGAGTGTATGTGTGTAGCAGACAAGTGCAGAATCTCCTTTGTAACACAAGAAGCCATTAACCCTTTTGTGGGAGTAGTAAAATGGAAAGAAAAGTGGCTAATGGGAGAGATTCTTTAGCGACATTTGACATAATTGAATAGGTCTTTAAAAATCCCCCCCCCATTCCAGATTCACATTTGGAAATTCTTGTAGAACTCACATCTAGGGGAGAGAGATCAAACTTGTACAGAATATGCTGGCTACTATGAGAACTGAGTTTAGCTCATGCTATTAGAAATGGTACTTTGCAAATATTGCTTACATACATGTTGATAGTTATATTTAGCTGCAAGTGTAAATAAAATTTAAAAATTCTCAGTCTTATAACCTTACTGTAAAGCTTTCTAACAGTAAAACACATGATATTTATATATTTTAAACAAATAAATTTTGTATGATTTTTATACATATAAAGGTGAAACACTGAATTTTCCATAAAAAACAACAACAATTATAAATTATACTATAAATAACAAAAGACTAAAATGTTCACTAAAATGTTTTCATTTAAGTGGTACCTGGCTTTGTTAAAGTGTCTGTAATAATTTAATAGATCGTATGTAGAAATCAGAATTATTTTAAAAATCCACTTATTATAAATCTAATGTAAAACTAAAGATACAAAAACATTTTCAATATAACTGTTACATGCATTCTTGTACAGAAATTATTTGTTAAATAATACATCATTGCAGAATGGCATATTTAAAATCACATGATTATTAAAAATATTACATTAAACCACAAAAATGTACAATTATTAAAAACCTGTGTTCCTTGGAAATCATAAATACTAGTATTTTGAGTAAATTTTGTCATGTCATAATTTTTGTCTTAATTTACAATTTAATTATAAATAATTATGATGAAACTAATGCAAATAATTTTTTGAAGAGCACAAACAATTAAAAAATGATAAATGCAGATTTTAAAATGCAAATATTTTTATCCTACAATTATTAGACAACATGACTGCTATTTTAAAATAAATGTTGCATATCAATAATTCTGTGTATTGTCAACTATTTTATTACATTTTAAGGATGTTAAGCTTACATTAATAATTTCATGACCCAACTGATTGTCCTATTCAATGTTAAAAACCAAATGAAATACTTGCCTCACTGGTTTCTTTGATTTGTACACTATATTTATTTAGCCAGTCTCTCTCCTTTTGGAAGAATTCTTCACAATCCTGAAAATGAAATAATCATACAACAAAAATGAGGATGAAAAATGAATTTGTATTTCAAATAAATTTATATAAACTAAGTAATTACTTACATGAGTATTAATTTCATTTAAATGGAATTTTAATAGCATAACAATTACATATAATTTAATTTGCAAAGTTCCAACTAGAATACATGAAATAATGAATTCAAGAAAAAATGTTTTTTATATCAAATTTTATATATTTCTGAGAATTTTTACTATAGACTAGTGATTAATAATGAAGTTGAAACATTAAAAATAAAAGTAGCAGCAACTAAAAGTTGGCAAATTTCATTCAAAAGATTAAAAAATAAACGTCAAGTTTTATAAGAAATTACACTTTATAAGTTTTATAATTTATATTCAAGACAGTAGCATAAATTGGAGAATTCTAGTTAAAAGTTATATATGTAATATATGAAAAATTTCATTTTGTTATGTAAGTAAAGAACCTCAATTCAAGAGTGCAAACACTTCTGTTTCTCCATCAGTAAACTCGTAATTTGTAATTTGTAATTTCAAATCTGTAACTTACAATTTTTATTCATTTGTTCATCTCAAATTTAATGAGATTCAGTTGTACAACTTGGACCATAAGTGCTGATATTACACTTTTGAGTGACCAACTGGCTTGCTAAGAAACCAAAGGAATGCTGAATTAACCTATTTGTTGTTTGGGAACACAAATATTATCACTTAATGGAGTCAAGTTTCTATCAGTTTTCTGTCAATCCACTTAGCTAGGTAACATATACAGCAGAGCTGCTTAATTTTCTAAGTTTTAATGTCAATAATGTAATAAAGGATTCAGTTATCAACTGCCTCAACTTTGCTGAGTCTAGCTTTAAGAAACCAAATTTGAGCTAGTTTCTTTCAATTTTCAGGTAACTTTAATATGTCACTGAAACTTTGAGATACCATCAATTTATGCCATAGGAGAGCACTGCTGATTTGGTAGTGTAACATGTATATACAGATACATACAAATATTTAACAAACATTCAATAACTTTTTAATAATATATAAATACTTTCTTTCAAATGCACTACAGCCTACTGGAGGCCAAGGCTGTCTGAATGAGCTTTCTCCACTACATCTGATCAGCTGCTACGGTCTGCCAATCAACTTCTACACAGACTATCATTCTTATATACATACATGCATACACACACACACACACACACACACACACACACACACACACATATATATATATATATATATATATATATATATATATATATATATATATATATATATATATATATACATACACGTTTACTATTCAGCATTCTAAATTAAAGCCAAACTTATTCCACTGGAAAATATTTTTTCATTTTATAACAGCATAAAATGAGTAACCAAAACTTTCTTGTACACACATACATTCTCTTCTAAACTCATTAAATGTAAATACAAGAAAATTTTTTTTAATTCAAAACACCAAAAATGTGGACGAAGGTGATTTTATATATGAATACTAAATATATAATAGTACTGATGAGATAATAAATATAGTGCAATCACAAACTTGCGTGAACTTAAGGGGAAAATTAAATTATGCACATTTAACATAAAATAAGCTTCTTAAGCAATATAAAAACTAAAGCACAATAAATTTTAAGAAATCATTACAGTAGTTAATACAACACAAACACTGATTCAAATCAATTTCCTTTATAGTAATCTTTATAATTATGGAGGCTTGTTTTCTTACTAAATAAAGTTCACTGTTGTTTACTACCTGTTAAGCTATGGAAATGCTTACTGAAATGTAATGTAAAAATAATGAAAATATAGGCTTTACCATGAGAATTTTAATGATTACAATTATTTCATAAAGAAACTTGAGATTTTAGCAGAAAAATGTGAATATTTTGCTCTATTCATAATTTATTCCTGAATCTTAAGTCTTAGCATTAGCCTTATATAAGTTGGAAGTTCAGAAATAACAAAATAGGAGTTTTGTATGAAAATGTCTTTCTTCTGTTAAAATGATAAAAGTTTATTAAAAACTGGTAAGATAAAAAAACTTAAGTTATACCCAATATGTTTATCTTGACAAGTAACTTTTGCAAGTTAAAACAATCCTATTTAATGATTATGCAGTTTCTATCTTTAGAAATAGATGAGAAAATATTGATAGGGTAAAGATTACATTAAAATCTTTTGATGGATGAGAACATATAGGCTGTAATTAACAACAACAAAAGCAAGAATGATTCATTTATTGACAGTCAGTAGGTATCTTATAAGCACATGACTAAATCATGTCACATCGACTTTCTGCTTCCATGCCATTGATTTAACTCTAGACCCCTTAGTTGGGCCATTGTCTTCATTTGTATTAGATCTTGAAACTGTAGGTAACTCACTTTTTGTTAAAAGAAGTATAAATACTATGAAGGTTTATCAGTTAGTCATACTTTTGAGTTGCGTAAATGATTTAAAATTGTATGAAAAGAGACTAAATATGACCACATTTAAGACAACCTACTATTGACAAAATCAGTGTTTTGATTAAAAAATAATCACCAATTAAGTATTTGTACTCTTGCTGAAACTATATGGATATGAACTAACATAAAAAATCTGTTCAGAAGATTTTTCATGGAAATATTAACATGAAGAAAGTATGTTCATAAATAGTTCCAAAAATTTTTGTAATTGAACAAAAGGGATCTTGAATGAATATATTGACACTTAGAAAATCACAGGAAACAACCTTAAAAATCTTGTAAAAAGCAATAAAATGTAATGAATCCTGTTTTTAACTTATGATCTGAATATCAAGCACTAATCCAAGCATGTATTAGAAGAACCCCAGTTTACCCTGACGTAAGATAGGTTGAATGACCAAATCAAAATTAAGAGCAACTATAATTATATTTTTTTGATATCCATAGGGTCTTGAGATCCTAATTACTCACTGTAAATGGATAAGAGGAAAGTGGCTTAGATTGTGAACAAAACAAGCCATGGATTCTTCACCAGGAAAATGCTCTGACCTATATTGTACCTTCTGTTAAGGTGTTTGAGGCTAAACATAGAATTTCTATGTTAGAACATATATCCTATTAACTCTCCTTGCTACATATGACTTTTTCTATTCTAAAAAGTGTAACCGGCATTGAAAGGAACAGAATGAGACAGTTTAAACTATAAAAGACAAAGTGATGAAGACCATGAACATGCTTTTTGAAAATGACTTTGAACACTACAAAATGGAAAATCACTAATGAAATATATGCTTGGAGCAATGTAGAGATTGTCCAAGGGGGTATACTGAAGAGGATAACATTTAAACTGCAAAGTGTAAACAGATAAAATTTCTATAAGCATTAATCTGGTTAATTTTTAGGCACAATTTGTATTACTACAATTTGTATACCAATCACACCTGAAGCTGAAATTGAGCTAAAAAGCATGATTTATTGAAGCATAAAATTTTAAATATATTTTACATTCTGTAAATAAACTTTAATATTTTATCTATAGTATTAAACAAAATCAATGAAAAATATATTTTGTAAATAAAATAATCACTATTTTTTTAAAGAGAACAGAGAATTTAGAAAATTCAAAAGAAATTAATTTATTGTATTTTTATAAAAATGGATAATTTAAAAGGTTTTTCCTACCTTTTTAAATTTCCTGTTATTTTATTGTGTTTGTAAATGTATGTATATACACAATGCATAGTTAAGTCCTCAGCCAACCCTTTTCTCTGCAACCATTGCTCAGAAACATATACTTTCAATTAATTACAAAATAATTCAAATAAGGTAAGCAGTCTTTTAAGGCATTTAAAAAAAATTTTTTTTTTAAAGTTGTAAAATACAAATTTTTATACAACCTGCTTTCCCTGTGATTAAATTTAAACACAGTTTACATTCATTCAAATAAACCTAATGCAAATAATTTCTTTGTGTGAATAATTAACCAATGTACAATTCAAAACTTCTTAATATTTTCGTATTTTTTTTCTCATTTATTGAGGGGTAAGTTAAAAAATTAAAGCAATTTAACAAAATGAAGTTGCAATTTTCCTTTTACAGAGAAAAGGGCATTTCCCTGATGATAAACAAAGGGTGAAGCCATAATAAAATGGACATGCCCATTAAGCTCAAAATAATTACATTTCCCCCTCGTGGCAACTATGGAATGACTGAAGTTCAAACTCTAAAACTTAGCAAGACAGACAACATAAAATGCCACACATTGACTTCTGACAAGTTAGACTATATACAGAGTAATTAATGGTATTCAAGCAAAACAAATAAAACTTATATTAATTGTGCTCTACAACTTCCCAGTTACAATATTTTGTCTATCTTGCTCAGATTCAGACTTCAAATTCTAAACTTTTCATAGATCACCACAGAAGAGCTAGCTATGTGATTACTTTCAGCATATTATGTATAGTTACTATGGTTGCATCTATTGTTTATGGTCAGGGTAAAAAAAATGTTGCCACATGATTTAAATTTTAAATTACTTTTAATTAACATTTTAAGTGACAGAGTAAATAAGGATAAAAAAACTCTAAAAATAACCAAAAGATTCCACTTGAATATCACAGTGAATTTGAGTCACACAAATGCAAATTTTTTCATTACATTTATTATGATGAGTGTAAACTAACATTAAAAACTACAATAGAAAGCATGAAATTTTAAAACATTTAGATTTTGTAATTTTTACAAAACTGAATTTCTAACTTTCTAAATGTCATGAAAGGAATGATTATATTATTTGGATTTCTTTATTAATTGGAAGTATATTTGTATGACCAACAGTTGAAGTGAAAAAGAGCCAGTTACAGATTGGCTAAGCATTCTGTATGTGAGTGTGTGTATATATACTGATAAAGGTATTAATATATATATATTTTTTTCCATGTCATATAAACAGTCATTTGCCATTTTGCCTTTCAGTAAAGAACAGATTCAGAAAAGAAGCTGCCTGGGTTGATATAACTTGGTTTAGTAATATAGAGTATTTGTCAAATAAGAATCTATTAAGAACAAAAAGTAAATTAATCTTGATGATGTTGTTCCTTAATAAAACATGTCTAAAAAGTCTAAAATTAGTAGCATAGAATCAAGATTTCAACAGAAAAAAGGTAAAGTAAGGCATGCTTATTTGTCTAGGGGGACAGTTACTTAATAAATAATACTATAAATATAAATAAATAGATATATATTTTAAAGAGGTAAGGTAAATACCTTACTTCTTTAAACCCCTTCACTTGTATCACTTTCAAACTTTTATTCTTGGCAGTATTTTTGATATTTTAAAAATAATTTTACTCTCTTTGATCAAAATGTGACAACATTTAGATTTTATTTAAAAAATGACTTACAAATTCTCTAAAGGTTTGGTTTGTGAGTATTATGGTTATTATCTTGCTAATTAAGAGATTATTAAGATTTACAGATTAATGATTTATATAATTCACAAATTTCAGTACTAAAAGGCTGCATAATACTTGCACAACTCTCTTCCTGTCCCAAGTTTCAGACAGAGTTTATTTAAATGAAGATTTTTAAGATTGTATATAAAGCACAGTTTTATAATCAGAATTAATTATTTTACATTCACACCTAAAGGGAAAGTAACAGGAAAATACTTAAAAAAAAAAAAGTTTACACATTAAATATACAAAACTGAATTTAGCATTCAAGGCATGCCTGGGAAGTACCCAAAGTATCTCAAAACCAAGTTTTATATTTCTGGATTACTTGGCTCCCTTGCTATGCCTTAGCTAAACTAACACCTTATTAATTTATACATAAATACATAAATGTCTGTATTTATGTTTGTGTATACATATACATTTATATATTTGTATTTTTATACACACATTGTATAAATATTGATATATATACAAAAGAAATTGAAAAACAAAGTTACAAGATCTTAAAGATTAAATTAATTTTTAGTGCTATTACGCAATAGTAATTTGCAACATCAGTATCTCTTACATGTTCTTTGGTATGATTTCTGATTATACCTTGAATATGAACAATGTTGAATGCCTACAGCAACATGACCAACATATTCAGCAGTTTAGGATAGTCTAAAATGGGAAGATACCAGTCATATTAGGAAAAGGAGGAAAAAAAAAACTAGACAGCAGTCTGCATGTGTGTATGCATGTGAAGCCTTATAGTGCTAATTTCTGAATTTGCACATTGCCTGTAAAGCTCACCAGACAGTTCTTCATTAGTCTAAATAGTCCACATTGACTGTAAGTTCAAAGTTCTAAGAGGGAAGAGATAGCTTTATAATCAACTATAATTTTTTTTTCTCCCAGTACAGAAAGTTCTTCCAGTAACACATGCTTGCAAACAATTTTGTGCACAACTTTAACTGACACGTTGAATATCATAGCAATATCGCTAAAGAGATTAAAATTAATAAGATTTTAGAGCATTGTCCTCTGTGGTGGATATACTTGTGCGGAACCACTTCACTGCCATAATCAACTATAATAACCAAACCTTAAAAAAGCTCTACAAATATTATGAATATATAACACAATATATGCAATGTCTAATAACCATGAGATAAATCTATTATTTTTAGTTACAGGATATGTCATGGAATTTGAATAAGAGATAGAATATGATACCCATATCAGGTTTTATTTCTTTTAACATTTTGAAACGAACTTGTGTTTTCAAACATGCATATGTATGTATACCATCACATCTATGCATCTGTTTATGCTCTAAGACATTGATTTTGAACCTTCTGAGCTCAGAAATCTATCCTTAAATAGCAAATATAAATCAAATATTTTGTGACCCCTTACCCCACTGAAAGAATAATAACAGTAAGATTGATTGAATTTTGATTGCAATTATAAATGTAAGAAATTGTTTAATACATAAAGGAAATACTGCTGCTAAGTTACCAGTTGAGATTTATGACCAACTTATTCAATTGTCACCAACATACTATAACTACAATTTAAATCTGCAAATTTAAATGCACTTTGGCTTGTTTGTCAAAATGAAAATGGAAATTTAGACACAGAAGTGTTGAAAATATAGATCCTTTCTACCACATTTTATCTCTGTGAAAATGGTTTTACATCTGTTGGTTATGCTAAAAATTAAATACAAGAATCATTTTTTATCACTCAAAAACAACTTGCTATTAAATGTCTGACAGACGATCCACATATGAAGAAGATTAAATGAAAAACAAATGCAATCATTCCATTAATTCCTATTCTTTAGGTAAATACTTATAATAAGCCAAATATTTATAAAATATGATTTTTTTCTCATATGATTTTATTATTACGCAGGCTTTTTAGTGATTCCCCTGTATTACTATCATGATCCTCAACTTGAGAAATGAATCACTAAGATGAAAGGTAGGGAGTTGATCCTTTATTCCAAGGAAGAAACAGATTTATTGACCACTTCACTGCATTTGGAATTGCCATGGATGTTCCATTAGATATACATGTCATATAATAATAAAAAAAAATAAATAAAAAAAGGTGCTTTTTAAAGATCTTATATAAGCAATTAGATCCCATTTGTTATTAGAGGAAAATCAGTAAATTCTACAGATATTACGCTATTGATTTTGCTAAGTTTGAATCTATTTTAAATACAGTAAGATACAGTAAGTAAAGGAAGGTTTGGTTTGTTTGGAGTGCTATGGTCTACTATTTGCAACACGAGTAAGTAAAGGAAGATTTTATTACTAACAGTTGGATAATGTGGGCTAAATACACTGCAGAAATGCTAGCTTCAGGGAGAGGAAGAACACTTGACTCTATATGGGACATTAGAACTTAATATTTCTTTCATACACATACAGAATTATTGTAACAAATACAAACATATTTCTTCATGTGAAATACATACTTAATATGCAATTATAAAAACAAAGGGGACATTTTTAGCTAACTTTATATTAAACCATTCATTTAGGAATGCATAATTTTGAATTATTAGGGGCTTTTCTTGCACAGATAACTAAAAATATACTTTAAATGTATTATTCATTGTATACTTAAAAACTGTACCCACCAAAATACTGGAAGCTGAAATGACAGTATAGTTAAATATTAAGACTATAATAAATACTTAACATTATGCTTATGGGTATGAGTATTGCTCATAAAGAGAAACATCCAAATATGGTGGTGCTAATCAAGAAGCTACCATAAGAATGGTATATAGCTGAGCATGCAAAAGAATCAAGATCATGCATCAACATTTTAATGGTTTACCATGTTTTAATATCTTGTTGATCATGGAGCTGATGAAAATGGAGAGTCAGTCTTCAGTTTTATGTCTAATACAGTCTCGGATAACACATGTTCTAAGATGAAACACCAGCCTAGCAAAGTATAAAGAGAGCAGATTTAACCACCACAAACACAGTGTTTCACAATGAAAGATATGGATTTCAAGCTTTCATCTTCTTGCATTAAAATCAGCTTCCAAAATGTTGGAGGGTTAAAATAAAAAAGGCAATTATTTTGCCACAGAGATATTTAGAAAACTACTATAACACTCTGATAGGGGAAAACATCAGGCAAAAACACAGGACAACTTTTATATAAGTTGTATAAAATCTATCAAAAAAGGAAAAAAATGACCAAATAAACTAATAATCCTGTACAAAATACGAATCACATGTATAAATATTAAATCAGTTTTAATTTAAGGCATAATATATTAAATAACACATACTCCAATATTCCAGTATAACTAATATGCATTTTTCAAAGTATATTAAAGGAAAAGCCTTTTTTATGACAACAAAAGACAAATTTATAGATAAAAATGGCTTCAATGGAGAAAATTAACCATGAAAAATATCTTAACTTTGAACAACTGAGAGTAATATTTTTTTATTAATTTAGAAAAATGAATATTATAAATGAAACACATTAGTATAGTAAAATTAATTTCATACTAATTTTTTGTTCATGACTTCAGCCATTTAAATAAAGACATCAATTTTTCAAAATAAGTTTTTGATATGTTTTGCAACATACATTTGTAAAGCATGTAATTTCATGTCCATATGAAACAAAATTTATTACTTGGATGTAAAAAAGGCTGCAGAAGAAACCTTGCAGTTAATACTAATTTTAAGATATTAAACTTCTTTACAAACTTAAGGTTATTATATAAAAGCATGTGTGGACAAATATACAAAGGCAAATACTTAAATCTCCTATAAGTGATACATTTCAAGGTTTTAATTCATTAACATAGGTATACTGATGCAATTAAGTTATACAGGAATTTTTTGGTTGTGAATGCTACAGTCTTTTCTGATTATGCATGAGAGCTTATTATAGTGAATGCTTGAATCCCATTTTCAACTATATCATTTGCCAGCATGTTTAATTGAACATTGAGAAGCAGCAAATCGATTTGATAAACTGAATAAAGTGTGTCATGACTATGTACTTAGAAAATTGGTAAATACATTCTTTCCTATAAAACAAAATTCTTTAAGTGGAAAAGTGCAGAAATTGGTAAGTCTAAATATAGAAAATTCTAACACATTTTTTGTTTAGCTATAAAGCGGAGGGTGATTTCATAAAACAATTTTCAAAAGAAAATTCAGTCAAAATGTGCTGTAAAGTATTATGCTGAGTGTGTTTCTGAGTAAATCTGAATTGATTTAGAATAGAAAAGGCATGAACAAAACAGAAAAATTCTATTTTCAATGAATTACGTAGCATGTTATGTGTTCTTTCTCTTTAATACATCACTACTTTTTCAATCATTTAACAAGGATATCATTAGATAAGAATATGCCTTTTTTGCAAAGAACTGAATAACTTACAAAAAAAAAGTTTTAATGCAGTTTGGTCAATGAACACAAATGTTTACTTTCTTGTTTTAGACAATCAAGTTAATTTTTTGATAAATATATTACTGACATAATGATGCCAAAGAAAATGAATTTACTAAAATTACTAACATCAGTGCCTTCATGAAAAATTATACTGTTATTATATTCATATGAAAAAACTAAAGCTTGTAGCTCTGAAGTTAAAAATAACAAAACAAAATTAAATGAAAATCCAAGGAAAGTGAAGAAAAGTGTTTTATGACAAACGTTGAGAAAGCCTCCTCAAGTATGCAAAACAATTACAAAATTTTTTCTCAAAGTTGGTCATTGTTCTTGAAAGGAATTTATCACATTTATTATGCAAACTGGAAAATGGTTATAAAAGTTCAAAATAAGTTCTTGCACAACTTCTAATAAAAGCAAATATATTCATATCATTAAAACATTTTCTTTATTTACTCTACACTATATTTGAAACATCACTATACCCATAAAATATCATTTATAAAAGTATTACATATAAATCAGACATGCTAACATTCAAGCAATTGTGTCCACAGCAACAGCATGGTTAGAAATTTTAACATGTTAGTTACAAATTATACATAAGCACATATCTTATTGGTTTCTAAATTCAATTTGGTTTTTCTGCACAGTACTGAAAAGTTTTAACATGCTGTGAGAAAAGAGTAATATTCAGTATTATTTTTTGCAAAACTTTGTATTTAATTGCAGAATTATAATCTTTTAGCAGTTCTAAAATTTTGTTGTTTTCCAGAGAAATCTGAGAAGTTCCAGAGTCATTAAATTTTCTCACTTCTCCGGAGTAGTTGGCATGTCTGATAAATTATTAGTATAACCTGTAGTAAGTAGTCATCTGAAGGAGGTAAAACAATAAAGAACAACCCTATTTAATGGACAAATTCTTGCTCTTACGGATACCTCTTATTGGAAGGTGCAGCAATGCATATCGGAGAGTATATGTGTGTTTAAAATGTTAAAAAGTTTTGAAGATTTATAATAATTGAAATTTCAATTACAAATTTACTGTAACCAGCTCAATTTAGAAAATTAAAATGAACCTACTTTATGAGTGCTTTTTCTTCCTTCTAAAGACTCAGTTAATCTAGAGAAGAGACCTCTTTTAATTTTTGCTCGTGGTGGAGGCTAGAATAATACAAAAATTTTTAGAATCTTCTTATAAAGATAGATTAAACTTATAGTAAAATTACCACTTTATTTCTCTTGCAAGAACAATTTATATACATACATAAATTAGAAATAACATTTGAGAAAAAATTCAAAACATAAAAAAAAAGTAAAAATATAACACTAACAATCAATATAATAAAAAGTATAACAATTTGATCTAAAAACAACTATTTATGGAATTCATCAATTTGATTAAGAACCAATATGTAATACTAGACTCAAGACTCGAGTTGGTGTTACATGGGCCCCTAGTTTTGTTGTTTCGGCGGCCGAAGACGGACACCCCTAGAGGGGGTGGGCAAGTTCCACAGGAGGGGGGCGAGCGATGCGATGCCACCCCCGCCAGCTGCAGAAAAGGACATTTTTTCCCATGGAGGCGAAAACTTGACCGAGGGGGGGATTCCCCCCAGCCCTCACGAGGAGGGGTGAAAAGGAGATGCCCTGTCAGTGCGACGAAAAAGGGACATTATTCTTGGGAAAGGAGAGACCGAGAGAGGTGTTTCCGCTCGGCACGATTTACTTTTTGTCCTCGGTCTTATTTTGAGCCCTGTTCGAGTATGAATTGAAATGTACTTATGTTTTTTTTTTAAATCTTCTTTAATAAATGTTTAATCAAGAGTTTTGTCGCTGCTGTGAATAATTGTCGGCCACATAGGCTCTAAACGAACCCAAGATACCTGCCCCAGTAAAAATAGGCGGGCAGGTATAGAAGAGGCGTGCAGACTTAAGAAAGTGCAGCCGGGGATGCGCGAGGCGTCTTACAAATGTTGTTCAGGAGTGCGGCGCCTATGCTGACAATTTGATGTCGTCAAGTCAAGAGGACTGAATGACGGGGAGAAAGCGAACAGCAGCGTGCTACCAGAGAGTTCAATGCGACAGCAGAAAGCGAACAGCAGCGTGCTACCAGAGGGTCCAATGCGACAGCGATAATAATGACGTACAAGGAATGGAAGTAATGACGGAAGCTACCGGAAAACGGGACCAGCCAAACCAGGTCCGAGCATCGTGTCATCTAGCAAAGGTAGATGCATGAATTTTCTTGTTTCTCAGTTTCTCTTGCGTGGTTGTGTTGATTTGGGGTGCAATGGAAAACACTCGCGAATCGTTAACTGTGATATGATTTTAGTGATATGATTAGTGTGTTTTTTTTTCTCTCTTAATTGTTCAAAAAAGTTTATTTTTGAGTAACTTAAATAAGTTATTGCTAAGGTGCTAGCAGGGTAAATGTGCATAAGTTGCATGATTTCTTTTATTTGGTTTCTTCTGTATTTTGTTTGTTCATTATTTGTGTATTTTTTATCTCTGTAAAGTTGGGAACTTTTTTTTTGTTTTGTTTTTCTTTTACGGGTCATTAAGTGCATTTTGAAAATGGCATTCTTAATGAGAGAAAAGAAAGCAGATCTCATGCTTCTAGCGAGAGATATGGGAAAGGAAATTCCCGGAGAGGCAACGAAAATACAGTTAAGAGACTCGATTTTGAGTGGGGATTTTGATGAGGAAACTATAAAAAACTGGCTAGAGGGAATTAAAGAGGAACGGGCAGAAGAGAGAGAAGAGAGGGATAAAAACAGGACACACGAGTTGGAAATGGAAAGGCTAAGGGTGCAAGCATTGGAAACTGAGAGAGCAATGGGAAACAGAAGCATTTTAAACAGTAATGACGGGAGTAGTCGGGAAAAATCGGTAGACGAAATAATTCGTACCATACGATTACTCACGGTCAAGGTTCCTTCCAAACCAGAGGGATGGAATTTCTTCTTTTCCAGTTTAGAGAAAGCATTTGCTTTCGAAAAAGTAGCAGAGGAGCTAAAGACGAGAATTTTGTTAGGTCTTTTGGGAGAGAAAGCCGCAAATTTATTCTCGGAATTGGAAAGTGACCAGTATGGGGATTATGAAGCAGTTAAAAAACTGGTGTTAAAAGAGTTTGAACCCTCGCCGAAGGCTTGTCTTGAAAATTTTCGGAAAGCTAGGCTGAATGCGGACGAAAATTTCATGCAATATGCTTCGCGTTTGACCGCGGCGTGGAGCTACTATTGTAAATTGAGAGGGGCGCATGATTTTGAAACGGTCAATCAATTAATTGTGGCAGATAAAATTATGTCGTCTTTGGATGAGAAAACTGCTTCTCATATTCTCGTGAGGCAGGGAGAATCCTGGTTTAAGCCGAAAGCGTTAGCTCAGGAATGCGACCAGTTTTTCTCAGCTGCGGGGAAGAGTTACTCGGTCGAAAAGGGGAGTGAACTGATAAGGAGAGATAGTGACCGTGGGAGGGAAAGTGTCAAAGAAAGAGAGACTGGGTGCTTCGCTTGTGGAGTTAACGGCCATCTCAAAAGGGACTGTCCGAACGGAGGCAGGGGGTTGAAAAGAAACCAGAGCAATAAACCGGCCAGCTCTAATTGCTTCGCTTGTGGATCGAAGGGCCATTATGAAAGGGACTGTCCGAAAGTGGATAGGGGGTTCGAAAGGAACCAAAGTAATAAAGAGGTCATGGTTAATAGGGCCACTGAAATGGAAACGGATGGGTACAAAAAGAATGGAAGAGAAAGCCCGGTTGATGTAGAGGAAACTCAAGAAAGAGTTGTTATCGCGAGTGTTCGCTCTTTCCCTGAGAATGATGTGATAACGCGGGGGAAATTACAATACGTAAACGTTAAAATAAACGGGAACCCGGTTAGAGCATTGTTAGACTCGGGGAGCGAAATAACTGTCATAAGGGGGGATATATTGGGGAAAGGCAGTTTTAAGAACTTGCCTAGTATATGCCTGAAAGGAATTTTTGGACCACCAGTGAAATGTCCGCTGGTCAGAGCCAAATTGTCTCTTAATGAGGGGGATAAGACGTTGTGTTTCCCGAAGGAGGTAGTATGCGCGGTGGCTAAAAATTTAGATTATGACGTGTTAATCCCACCCGATATTATGAAACAGTTAAAGGGGAGTGTGAACTTAAATGTAAACCAAACACAGAAAATGAATACTAATGTAATGATGGATAGAGTAAAGGTAAGAAAAGATTTGGGCCACACAGGTGTTTTTAAGTCTGCGGAGAAAAGGGAATTTCAAAAATGGGGCGGCAAAAATGCTGACCACCGGGGTCATAAAGTTGGATGGAGAAGACAAGGTCCGGAGGTAGAGAAAGTAAAGGCTACTGGAAATTTTAATCGCATTAAAAATAAGAAGGAAGTGAGGCCTGAGACTTCGTTTGGGGAATGCCTTGAGCATAAATACAAACAGGGGAATTTCAAACCAATGGGTTTTGGATCCCGAAAGTTGGAAAAAGGACCACCATTGAAGGGGAAGCATAAAACATTTTGTTCTTGCTGTCAAAATTCAAAAATGGATTTTGGGTTGAAAAACGGAGAAGGCAACGGACCATTTTCACTTAAAACTCACGTCGGAAATAGTCACCTAGCCTCGGATGCCTTTTACGTCTCTCGTGTGAAGCAGAGATATAATTGATTGCATTGTTAATTTACCTTTCAGTATTTTTTTTCGTGTAGAGAATAAGTATATGTGTATGTTTTATGTCTAGGAAATAAGTTTTATGTGTATGTTTTATTGCAGTTTATTTTTTCTTTGGTAGGAGTTTGATTTTTTTTTCGTTTGAGTAATTTTTGTTTCTTAGTGAAGTGAATTTTTATAGCATAGATTTGTTTTTTGCCTGTAATTAGTCTTTGTGAGAATTGAAGGTATTTTTATAGTCTTGTTTCCCTTGCACCTCACAACCACGGGGGTGAAGGGGAATGAGGAGGTTTGTGCGTCTTGAGTCGTCGTTAAAATGTGGATTGATTTAGCCTGTTTGACAGGCAAATTCAATCGTGTAGAAGGGGCGTGTAATACTAGACTCAAGACTCGAGTTGGTGTTACATGGGCCCCTGGTTTTGTTGTTTCGGCGGCCGAAGACGGACACCCCTAGAGGGGGTGGGCAAGTTCCACAGGAGGGGGGCGAGCGATGCGATGCCACCCCCGCCAGCTGCAGAAAAGGACATTTTTTCCCATGGAGGCGAAAACTTGACCGAGGGGGGGATTCCCCCCAGCCCTCACGAGGAGGGGTGAAAAGGAGATGCCCTGTCAGTGCGACGAAAAAGGGACATTATTCTTGGGAAAGGAGAGACCGAGAGAGGTGTTTCCGCTCGGCACGATTTACTTTTTGTCCTCGGTCTTATTTTGAGCCCTGTTCGAGTATGAATTGAAATGTACTTATGTTTTTTTTTTAAATCTTCTTTAATAAATGTTTAATCAAGAGTTTTGTCGCTGCTGTGAATAATTGTCGGCCACATAGGCTCTAAACGAACCCAAGATACCTGCCCCAGTAAAAATAGGCGGGCAGGTATAGAAGAGGCGTGCAGACTTAAGAAAGTGCAGCCGGGGATGCGCGAGGCGTCTTACATAATACTATATTTATTCATGTCTAAGAATGCAATAAGCTATGCAGCATTTTTAAAAAATGAATTATATGGTAATTTATTGAAATTATGCAAATGTGCAGATGACTGGGAAAATAACTACATTAAAAGAAACACTCTCAATGGAATATCTACTAAATAAACATCACTGCTAGTCCTTGTTAAGGTTACAAGCAATTATTACTAAAAGAAGATTTTAGTAAATAAATGTTTCTATAATAATTATAACATTATAGGAAGTTTAATTTTGAAAATATTTTACCATAAGATGCTGCTGCTATTTTGCAGTCAACACAATTAAGTAACACCAAAAGTACATGCTTCTCGCTTTAATGTTAGTTCTGGAAGCATCTGTGAAACTGCTTCTAAATTCTAGAATTTGAATACACTAGGACCAGAATATTTCTTTGCAAACTCCTTCTAAGCAGCATACTTGAGTCTGATTGATGGATAATCTATGCCTGGAATGCTTTTAAACACTACACCATTATTAATTTTCAGGCTGGTAATTTTTTTTAGGTCAAACACTCAGAAAGCCTTCTTGAAATTCTAATTGATTCGCAAAACTTGGGTTCCTGCATCTTGGAGACATCCAGTTTTGGGTAACAGTAAATACTCAATTTATTACCATTTTTGAAATACTTGGTCTGTTCTCACAAAAAAAGGGGGCGGGGAAGAGATTAATAAGTTTGTCCAATCCTATAATAAAAACAAAGGCATATAGGGTAGGAATTCAGGCTGTTGAAGCAACTTTTATATATGAAGATGAAGGAAAATTGTGAGTAGGAATAAAACTTGGTAGAGAATAGTAGATTATATGGAATTACTTATTTTTCACATTTTCCCCTTAGTCATGTGGTTCTGCTCATGTATAATGGAAACTTTTTTTCAAAAACTTGGCATAAAAACTGTAGATGTGTATAATACATGGAACAGTTTTTAATTGTTCAAGTAATTTCATGATACACACATAAAACAAGACAGTAATCAAGGAAGAAAATAAAAAGAAAAAAAAATCTTACTCATTAGCACAATTGCAGTATTATATCACTCTTACTGTACTTTAATTCAATAATGCTAGGAACAATAATTATCCACTTGAATGCTTAGTTCCAACTTAAAACATGGTTACTGAACTACTAGCAACTTTAATGCTGAAGTATAAAGAGATTGCTCAATTATCTTGCTTACACATAGTCCCAAAATACTTTTCTCTAATAGAAGAAATAAGAATAAGGAAAATTCAATCCCTCTTACACCCTACTCTTTTTTAGGAGGTGATTTCAAGGTCTTCAATTTCCATCCACTGAAAAGTAGCTCAAACTCATCCACAGACCTCAGATTGATAACAAGTGTGAAATATTTCATTAACAACAGTGATATCAAGGAAGAAGGACATTGTTGATTCATTTGGTAATCATTGCAATTATTTTAGAGTCATTTGCATGTCAAACTTTAGTTGTACGCTATATTCAAAATAAATTTTTATGCTACTTTTTTTTTTTTTTTTTTTTTTTTTTAAGAGAACATGGTATGTATTATGCATAAGTAAATACATTTCGATATTAATTAGTACTATGCAATTATATTATATTGAAATATTGTGCAGGATTCCACAAAACTGAATTATTTGATACTGGGCTTACAGCCATTTCTTTACGAGCAAATATAGCTTGACCCTTCCCTTTAAGTATCCAAAAATAAAGTTAATTTACATTAGAACAAGCAATTCATACACTTATGCCAGGCCATGTTATAAAGGATTTTAGAAATATCACCCTTTTTTTCGGTATACAAAATATATATAAGGTACTGTAATCATTAAAATGTTTGATCCTAAAATTTTATTAATTTCAGTAATTTAGATTTTTTTAAGTCCTCATCTTTACATTTTTAAAGAAAAACTTGTATATGTACATATACTAATTTAAAAATGCAACAGGCTAGATGAATGAACCTTGGTATATGATTTTTGCAACAAAATTGTAGATCTATATCACATTTTGAACCAAATGTATTAACTATAATTACATAAGTATCAATTAGATTTTTCTTTGTGTGTGTGTATAGTTTCACTAAATGATAAAATTAACATCAACTATTGTATAACAAGTATCTAGTGAATGTTAATGTTAGATGAGAATATTTGGATGCATACCATTTAGTTATAATTATTTCTAATTACATATTATAAGAAAAATGCGTTAAATAAATGTAAGTAATCTTACTAAATTGAAGTTTATTTCTGACCATTAAGTGAATAATAAGAAAATTACATTCTAGCTTTTATTACTCTTAATTTAGTAGTTTCATAATTTTCAATTTCAATAAATATACAAACACATAAGTGAATGACATTATAGAAGTTTTATAATTTTTTAGCTGCTATTGGTAGTGGCAGTTAAAAATTTTAAAACATATTTATTACATAAAATTTTTAGACAATGGAGTTAAATCAAACATTAATAAAATAAAACTTCAAGGTGGGAGTTTTGCTTGAAACGCCCAATATAAAAACAAAAATTTCTACCTCACCTCAAACAGGCTTGAGTAAAATAAATCAAGCATATAATAAATTACACAGTATTCATCAAGTAATTAAACAAAACACATAAATAACCTACCTCTTTCTCTGTTAGAAATTTTGTCAAAATTTCATCTCTACCAAATAAACAATGTGACAGTAACAATCGTAAATACCTACAACAAAAATAAAATTCAGAAAATCTGGAAAGTTTAAACAAATATTTTAAATTACTTTCCTTAAATATGACTAACATATTAAAAGAATATGTTAATCAAAATAAAATCCACTCATAAAAAAATTTTTGAGAAGGAATAAAAAAAAAATTCTTGAACATCTTTTGATTTAGAAATTGCATTTAAATAATTCTAAAATAGGCTTATGGAGCAAAATGAATCTAAAATCATCATTATAGTTTATTTCTAGCTTCAGGGAAGCATTTATACTCTCTCTCAAACACACACAAACAGATAAAATAAAAAGCAAATCAATTACATAGACAACAATATCTATTTTAGTAGACAAAATGAATTATTGCTATGCATAAACTATATATTACCTTTTTCTTACATTTATCAAATTTTATGAACAAAATACTAGTACATTGAAATATAAATTACTACGAATAATTAACTTCAGCTATGAGGATTTCTACATAAAAATATTTAAAAATAAACCAAACTATCAACAAAATATTTATGGAACTTTTAAATCATTCACAAATACTTTGGGTTTAAAATTAAATTATGAAATATGATTATTATTGTGTACATGTTATGAGGATATATAGTTTAAATAGCAATTTAGAATAATATGTTAACTGATGTAGATATCAATTAACATATTATTCTAAATTCTAAATTGCAGGACTGATATATCTAAATGTAGATATATCAGTCCTGCAATTTTGTTGGTCTTATGATACTAAAGTGCAGTTTCACAAGGTAAAATAAATCTATTTACAGCAGGTATTTTTTAATATTTATTTGAGAATATATAAAATATATTTGTAATATCTTAGAATTTTGAAAATTTATCATTAATTTTAAAATTTTTTTCAAATTAAATTTATTGATAAAATATTCAAGTAAGTTTTAAAAAAACCTTTTATTAAAAATAACGAATTCAAAATTCTTTATATTGATTGAAATAAAAGTTATTTAATATTTAACTAAAACAAAGAAAAATAATTTTTAGTTAAATAAACTGTTGACAAAAGTTTTCCAATTGAAAACAATTCTTACTTCTTTATCAAGGAATTAATTTATTTTGTTGAACATTAGCCAATATAAAATTTACACTGCACCATAAGAATTACAGTCAGGCCTGAGATATTTAAAGGGTATATTGACAGACAAAATAATCAGATGAAAACATTACAGGATTTTTGTTCTATTCTCTACTACATAAAAAAAGTTAAACCATGTTATAAAGTAAGATAAAAGTTTTGCAACATATAACTTACTGTTCTAACTGCAAACAATCTTTATTGAACTGATCTCCAATAAGTGTTTTAGTATCATTTCCTAACTGTTTTTTAGATTTTGCTTCAGCCATTTCTGATGTAATAGCAGGTTTAGGAGGAAGTGGAGGAACCTAAATACAAAACAAAAAACAAAAACACATATAAACACAAAATACTTCTTTTTTAACCCTTTGATAGTCTTCTTCTCATACAAATAGTCAAATTCAACAAATTTCATCGAAGTTATATCTTTCATAGATTATGCTTTTCAATAACAAATTATTTCTGATTTTTTTCATGCATGCATAAATATAAATACAAAATTTTACATCATTTCAAAAAGCATAAAATTTAAAGAAGAAATGATTAATTTGGAATTTATGAATATTAAAAACACAATGGTTTTTTTTTTCTTTAACAAATTTTATTAAAACTGCAAGATGAAGTGTTTAAACTTATTTAAAAGCATTATTCATGTGCTATAAGAGTTCATAATTTGAATCTACAATGAAGTTCTTATCTGTTATACAATACTTTAGTTTGATGAGAAATTTCTGTAAATAAAACAATGATACTGAGAGAAATACTGTAAAAATCTATAAAACTTGCTATTTTTCATTAATGCAGTGATATATAAAGAAATAATTAAAAAAAAAAAAACTAGACTCTAACTTAAAATTAGTTAAACTGATGCAAAATCTTTAAATAAACCTACTCTTTAAATATATCTTAACATGCATAAATTCAATACTAAAAATTTTACCTTAAATGATTATAATTAATAAACATTAAAAGAAATATTCCAGCAAGCAAAAAATAAAACTATCTTACAATCAGACCAGGCATGGAATTTGCAGTCAATAAACAATGTTCTAACCATTCAAAATCTTCATACTGTCTTTGAACTACATATGTTTTCTCCTCATTAATCTGAAAACAAAAATGTATTTAAAGAAATTTTTTTACTATAAATGTATGCAACTAACTTAAAACTTTAAATACTTAATAAAAAGGTTAACCAAAATATACAGTAAACAGAAGAAAGTCGTACATAATAATTTGGTCAAAGGTATGATCTGTATAAAATTCTGATTGAGGTCTTAATATATAAGAACTTAACATTTGATAAATTAATTCCTAAAAATATCCTAAAGAATCTGCAATAACTTTAGAATCACTGAATTTTAAAATTTTCAGGTAAAAAATCACAGATACTTAATCATTTTCTAAATCCCTTTTACTCCTTTTTAACAGATTTGAGAGTAACCCAAAAGTAACTGCGTTCAGGATTACTAATAAGTTTATTTTCAGCTGTATACATCAATATTTTTAAGTATATGCCTTTAACAATTGTTAAAAAAATGAGATTAAAGAATTAAAGATATAAGTAACTCAAGAGACAGTTTATATATCAATCAGGAAATGAGTATACTTAGGACATAACTCTTTATTTTCCCTCACATTCTCTCTAGACAAAGAAAAAAAAAAGAAATACAGTGGATTCCGCTTAATGTGATTGTGGTTAATGTTATCAATCGCTTATTGTTATCAAAATTACTTGGTCCCAATTTTCTCTATTCATTTGTATATTAAAATTATTGCCTTATATGATCATTACATTGGTTAATGTTATCAGTTTTCGAACCTCATTTTAACTGGAAAAGGAATATTCACAATGTATTGAGAAGTACCCATTCTTTTCTTTCTCTTTGCTGTTGTTTATATTTTCGAGAAATCTTCCTCTTCCACCTAGGGAAATGCGAAATGAACAAAGGAGTGGGATTACATGTTCCTGGAATTTTTCAGAAATACACACACCCTGCTAGTGGCCAGTGGTTGTCAGATAAGCAGAAGGAAACACTTTCTTATCGGAACTGAGAAGGAGCATATTCACATTTTATGTCTTGCTCACTTACATGCAGCTTGTTGATATGGAAGCCAGAAATGATTTAACATTAAAACAAAAGATCGAAATTTTAAATCGTTATGACAGGTTACCAAAAATAAGTCAGCCCAAAGCTGAAGTTCACTTAAACATTTCTTAGCCTCTATTGTGCAAAATTTTGAAAAATCTTTATGAACTCACTAGAAGAGATAAACAAAATAAAAGTACGGATTACAACAGCTTCTTAGAATCGAATTTCTGATCAAATGATCAGAAACTGCTTTGCCTACACAGGATTTTGTGAAAAAAAAGACCAGAAATCTTAAGAAAAGATAGAAAATCCTTCGGATATGATCCCTGAAGAGTCATGGGTGGAAGTAGATCAAATCATTCTAGTAGCTACCACATTAACAGAATCTCAAATCTGTCAGATTGTCATAAGAAACCTGACGAATTATGGAACTGAATCATATGAAAAATCTCTTGAGACTGAGCCACCTCCTACAAGTGCTGAAATGAGAAATGCATTGAAAGTGTTGAAACATCGAGCACAACACCGCTCCAATGACTTTAAAAAACATTATGATTACAAACAATTTATCAATGAGCTTAGAAAAATTGTAGACATAATTGATCAATTTTTTTTAAAATTATGTATACAATTTTAAAGGTAATATACAGTACTTAAATATAAGGTGAGTTTTATCATTTTATTTTGAAATTTAGTAAGTGTGAATTAAATAGGAGGGGAATTTATCTAATTTTGCATATGATTTATTATCAAAATTGCATTGCCCTAAACTGATCACATTAAGAGGAGTCCACTGTAATACCATATAGCAATATGGGCAATATGTTTAATTTAGAAAGTTATAATAGAGACCAATCCTTTTATGGACAGAAGGATATTTTGCTGGTTTAATCAGTATTAATCACATAAAACAGGGCAATACTATGATAGTATATGCTATATACCATGGCAATACTATAATGTACTATAATTATCATTCAACCAATTTTGACATGTTACTTGATACATGATACTTAAAATCTATATTTAATCTCATAATTAATGAAAGATGCTTTATTATTTCAGTGATTTACTACATAGGCTGCAAAATACCAAACGTTTAAAAATTATTGCAGAAATTAACATGCTGCCCAATTTTATATGCAACATTTATAAATACATCAAATTTGTAAATGAAATTAAACTGATAAACAAATAAGTAAAGCCAAAATTACATTATAATGTACGCAATTGAAAATTTTAATTTCTCATAAGTATGCATCAGAATTTTTATTAACATTTTTTTTAATATGATGTCATATATATCTGTCATATAATCTTTAATTTTACATAAATAAAACATATGATACACTTGTGTGAAGTATGTAAACTAAAATTTTATAAATCATATTCTTTCTATTGCTTACCTTTTGAGATTTTATTGTATACTTTACAATATCTCCATCTTTTTCAACAGTACCTGAAAATTTGACAGTAAATACAGGTTCAAAAGGTTCAGGAGGCACAGGTGAAGAACAAGTAGAAAAACCTGATACTGTTTCAAGAGTTGGAGAATTTGGTTCTGAACCAGAATTTTGATCTTTATCATTCAAAGAATTGGCATCTGCTTGATCCATCATCTACAATATAAAGATAAAAAAGCTAAAGAAATTTAAAAAATATTAGAAGCATATTCAAAGTAAGTTTTTTTCATTGATTTAAACTAGAAAAATTTATGACAGCATGAAATATAAATATAAGTCATATTTTCTATAACAGAAAGGATATGTTCCAATATTAAAATTAAATGTATAACTCAAGGCATGTGCATTCAAATTCAAGCAAAAAGAAACTTACACAAATTTTATTTTACTGAGAATATTTCTAGGAAAATAAGCAATCATCAACTGATAAGAAATGGAGAGAAAACTTTATTAGAAAGTTTTATGATGGATACATTTTTCTATCATAGAGCTCTCCCTATCATTTAGTATCATTTTCCCTAACAGGACCAAAGATTTTTCAGAGAATTTTCCTTTTAAAAATTAAGTCTGTCTGTAATAGATTTAGTTAGCAGCCAACATTCACAATCATACAATAAGATAGGTTTAACAAGGGTAGTATACAGATTTAATTTTGTATTGAGTTTCAACAGTTTAAACTTTAGTAAGTTCTTCAAGCCATAATAACACTATTGGTCTTAAATAGTCTATTCTCAGTTTCTTTTGTTTGGTTTTGGAGCACTACAGTCTATTTTTGCAACATGAGGGCTAATGAGACTGGGACCTACTGCTTAAAGCCGATTCTGAACAGCTACGAACATCCATGCTATAGTGGGATTCAAACCCACGAACTCCGATTCCGAAGGCCAGCACCCTAACCAATCGCCCATCGTTTGGCAAGTATTCTCAGTTTCATGTTTAATATCATTATCTCTAGAAACAACCATACCTAGATAAGTAAATTGGTCTATATACTCAAAGGTATAAGAATTCAGTTTCAGTGAGAGGGGTATACAGGAGCTGCTTGAAAAAACCATAAATTTGGTCTTATTCTCATTAATGGTTAACCCGATGGCTTTGGTAGCAGTCTCCAAAGAAATAAAAGCCTCCACAACTGTATTTTTACTTCTACTGATTTTGGTTCTTGCTGTGAATTAAATAAAAGTAGAATTAGAATTAACAATCTTTTATTTAGTGAAATGGAATAACATATTTACTATAAAAATATATTTTCTATTTGTATAGTAAATATGCTATTCCATTTCACTAAACAATTAACATTGATGCTTTTCTCCTAAGAAACTTTTATAAATTCTAAAAAGTTTTGGCAGTTAGGAAATAATTATTCCAAATAAAGATACATACTATATTTTTCATAATTATATATGTTTTTATTATAAATGTACATTTGTTAGTAATATTAAAGGCAAAAACTATAATTTTTTAAGAAAATACTATGAAGAACAAGAAATAATAAGTCTATAACTTTCTAATTTTACATCAGATTAGTCAATTTTTTATTACAAAATATTTAGAATTTATAATATAAATATTGGTGAACCAACTTTGAAATTTTCAAACATAGATTTGGAATTGGTGAAAATTAAGCTTAATAAAATACTTGCCTATATCATAAAGTTTATAAATCTGATTAATAACTTTGATTAGTTTTTATATATGTCAAATAGGTTTAATATACGCAGAAACTAATAAAAGATAAGAAAAATTAGTTTCCTATAAGTATATAATTATAACAAATTATTGAAATATCAATGTTAAAACACAATTCATGAATTTTTAAGAAATAAAATGTGGCCTGGAGAGAACTTCAAACTACTGCAATCATGTTTGGCATAATTAATATTTTACTTTCTCATATCGAATTTTTTTTGCTATTTTTTAATGTAGCATATAAGAGTCATATAATTAATTTTATATAACAATAAATAAAAGTCAAATTTAAACTAACAGAATAATGAAATAAAATTCTAAAGTAAAGAAGTATACTTATTGCCAAAAAACTGAATTTTCATCTAATAAACAATTGGTCTAATAATGTGATCTTAAGCTGAGTTTAATGTGCCTGAATAAGATTTTGTGCAATTTAATTAATAATTTAATTATTTAAAAAATTTTAATGCTGCATAAACAAAGTTTCATTTATGCCTATAACATATAAAATAGAATGACATGCTAATAGAACGATAACAGTTAACAATATGAAGGAAAGTGGATATCAAAAAAGTAGAAATCATTGTTTTATCATACCACTTTAGTAATGTAAAGAAAAGTAATAGATTTTTGTGGCACGTAACTTCAATAGATGAAGAAAACCAAAGTTCAGGGTATGAATAAAAAATGAGATGGTATGAAAAATCAGTAAAAAAATTTAGATACACTTATGAATTATTGTATTTATAAACATCTTAGAAATAAAGAAAAATAGAATATTTCATAAGTGCAATCAAAATGAGAAAAGAAAATATATGATACCGTAATCTAATAATTATTTTCAATTTCTAAAAAGTATTAATTATAAAAATAAAATACTTACATCAAAAAAATATTTCTCCGGTTGATAAACGTTACATAACAATGCCAATAAAGTTAATATTATTATTATTTCAAAAATTAGATTCTACTAAGAAGAAAAAAAAAAAACATCAACACGATGACAGCATTCGAAGACTTTAAATTTGTAGGCGTTTCTGATCACTCATGGCTGCGTCTGCTTCTTGTTTTTAGAATAGGTATCTTCTTCTATTATTATCAGAACTAAATTCTGTGCATTATTCAAAGTGTTTTAAGTTGTTATACAGGGAAAATTACTGAAAAATTGAGAAATTTTCAAAACAACCATCTTTAAAAATATAATGTGTAATCATAACGTTTATTAAAAATCATTTTTTACTCGAATAGTTTCGAATTAATAAACGAGTTTTAACGTCATTTGCCCGACTCGTTTCCATGGTTACATTGAAAACATTTGAGCGCGCTATATATATTTTAAAGTAATGGTTGCAAACCAAATGAAGTTAGATCGTAACGCTCTCCTCTTTTTTCCTTTTAAAATATAATTGACAATTGAAATGTGTTGCGCAACTTTTTTGTCGTTCCCAGTTTCAATGGAAATATATAATAATAAAATTTAAAGAGCGAAGCAAATATTTTTCAATTCGTGTTACGTAATAGGAACAGGTATTTGTTAAGCAGCTCATTTACATTTTGTATCTTACAGCTAATGTGTTCAGAATAAATTTCGACATCGTTTTACTTTTATATTAAGATCTGAAAAGTGTTAAATATACCATCCTTATAAGCGAATTATCGAACAGTATCATTTAACATTAGAACGACCAATATTTTTTTTATACTTAATGAGACCATATTAATTTATATGCTTATTATAAAATATTGGAGAAAAAAGGAGGGTTAGCATTTCGAGACCCAGAAAAAGTAATAGAAGCGTCAAAGCTTAGTAAGCTGATGTTACCTCTTTCAGAATAATCTCTTCTCTAAACACCTTTGCAGTCAAAAGACTTTTCTGTGTCGTTTTAGTGTTAAATTAGCACAGAGGATTTAATTTATAAATTATTAAAGTGAGAATGTCTTTGTTTGTTTTTGTTATCAAACTATGACATTTAAATCTAAATTAATTACTTCTTCATTTTCAAACTTGCTTGGCAAATAAACTATACTGCTCTTGTGGTTTGTAAACTATATTTCTTTTATAGATTAAAGAAATACTTATAAATTGAACTCTTTCTTGTGTTGTTTATAATTAACTTCTGAGGAAAAAAGTTTTAAGAAAAAATTTAGTTTTAGTATTTGATGAAATTTAATCTTAAACATCCCTCTGCAGCAAAATCTGTTTGTGTTATTGGGTTGAAATAATATATAAAATGGTTTTATATCTGAACAAGAGTGACTTTTCATTGTGCATATAACAAATATAAATATTTTATATTTACAAAAATAATCAGAAAGCTAATAGTTAATCTTTGTTCACCTTACATTGTTTAATTATCATTTTAAAAAAGATTAAAAAATCTTTTTAAATAGCAGTTGCAAAACTATCATATCACAATATTCATTTTTTAATATTATTTTCCTTTTGAATTTTATCTCTGTATCTCATTTAAGTATGTACATTTCATCTGTTATGAAAACCTTTTCCTTTTTTATAGTTAAGTATTACATTTGAATGTTTGAAAACCTCTACTGTAGTCATTATGGGATTTTAAGAATTCATTATTATATTCTTTGTTGTAGATGAAAATAGGTATTTTCTTATTTCTAATAGATCATTGAGTTCAGTACTCTTTCCCATGTTTTGTTTTGAGAAAATTCAAGTGTAGTTGATAATTTATTTTGGCAGGTGAGGTGAGGACATGTTATATTTGACTTTAGATATACTAGAATATAGATTTTGATAAAGTCACACAGGTAATTAAGGATTTTCTATTTTCTGAACATCTAATTAGAAATAAATCATTAAAACTCGACTAGGAATAATCATCATTATTTCTATTCATTTGAAATAATCATTTAAAATAAATCATTAATCATTCAATTAGAAATTACTCATCATTACATCACTTACTGTCTGAATCAATTAAAACATTCCTGTTTGGTCACAAGGCATGTTATTTCATTTTAAGTATTTTTAATTTACATATAATTATTTTTAATTCATGCACATTTATTATTTATAAAATCCAACTTTTTCAGGTTGTTACAAGAACAAAAGTTTTTATGGCTTACAACGTTATGCAATTAAATCAATACTAATAAAACAGTTGAAAACATTTTATTATGTTTATTTTAAAATCATCAAAAAATATGTTTTAAATTTGTTTATAGGTACAAAAACAGAAAATTTAGTATTCTAAAATGGGGATCATCAAATTCCATTTTTTCTTTGGTGGAAGCATCTAGGATCAATCCCAAGATTTTTGTACTGTCTAAAATGAAAAAATCTGGTAAGGTAGCATTTAATGCTTTTTAAATGTTTAAATGTATATATAACTAATAGTGATATAGATATATTTAAATTATGTAATTTTTTTGCTAGTAGCAATGTTATTCACATATAACTTATAATGTTTAAATAGAAATTAGTATTTAATTGAGCTTTATTATTGCTGTATCAGTTGTTAAAAGTTTTGAGAGAAATAGCTAATTTTAAAAATTCCTCATTTTCATTGCAATGTAAATATTTGAATAAATAATGATATTAAAATTGTATTTCATATGAAAAATTAGGGTATTAAACAGTATCACTGTATATTAATTTACCATATACATTCTCAGTATGTTTATGCATATTTTTGTATATATAATGTGTATATTTGGATATATGGTTTTATCATTTAAAGTATCCTAATTTCCTGCCTATAAAACGCATATAAAATTTCCAATTTAATTTCATGAGATTCACAGAAATGAAAGGTATATGAAAAAAGTATTATATCTTTTAGTGTTAAAAAATTAAATTTAAACTCTTTTATTTAATGATAACATTTCTTTAAATTAAAAAAAAGTAATTTAACAACAATAAGAATATAGTAAAAAAATTTACATTAATTAAAACTAAACAATAATACAAATAAATTATTCAAACACATATTTGAATAAAAAAGATGTTAAAATTTAGAATTCTTAAAATGCGTCTTTTTATTTTTAATTTAATATGGTTATTTGCGATCTGTATTAAAATTTTAAACTGCAGGTATGGCGCCATCTGACGAGCTGGAAGTGAAAAGAAAACGAAGAATGCACAAAATGCCGCTATTGCAAATTATACAAGTGTTTTTTCTTGATAGAAATAAATATACAAAATGGAAAATATTAATTTAATCGGGTACTTTTATCCAAACCAATGTGTCCTTGGCTGAAAAGAATTTTTATCCTCATTTAAAAAAAAGTTTCTGTGTAAATATGAGCAGGTTCTGCGATCTATTATTCTTTAGGACACTTGTAAATTTTATTATAAAAATAATTTTTAACAACAGATAATATGTTGCGGCAAATAATATGCATTAGAAGAAAATTTAAAGTTTTTTAACATATAATCTGCAGATTATATGCAAGAAATTAGGGTATTTTGAAATTTAGATTTCATTTTATCTTGTTTATAGTTTAAATATTAATTTCTAATTTCTATTGATACAACTCTGTTATCTGAATTTTTGTAGAGAAACTGAAAAATGAATCTAAAAGATATAGAAAGATGCATAGTGATGTACCTGGGCTTGAAAGGCTTCCACCTCTTCCACAAATTGAAACTGATATTAATGCTCTTATTGATAAAGATCGATGGAAAAATAGTAAAATGTGGACCATTGGTGTATCTACTAAACGTAAATTAAATTTTCAGACAAAAATGTAAGATTTATTCTGTGTTATATAGATAAAATGTTGCAAATAATTTACGTGTAGAAACAGCTGTACATTTAATGTACTATTTTTTTGTATATGATTTGAGAATTTTTATACTTGATAAGGGCCATAAAAATAATTTCACTGTATTTACACAAGAATCTTTTATTAGTAGCTACATGTTATGTCAGCTTATAAAAGAAGAGGGCACTTCTAAAATTTTATTTAAAAAAATTATCAAGTAATTTCAGTAACTAGCTTTAGTTAATTTTTTTATTAATTGCAGATTTCATTTGAATTAGGATATTTAATATTCTGTTTAAATTAAAAATTGTAACATTCAAATTAATTTTTAAATATTCTGCTTTGGATGAAATGAGATTGTGATTTTGATTCATTCTAAAGCATGTTTAAAAATTTTTTGGCTTTGAGTATCAATTGTTTAAAGCCAATTTTTATCTATGAAAACCAATTGTGTAGAATGAAGCTTTGCTTTGGAGAGCTATGTTTAATATTTATACTGAATATATTTATATGTTATATATATTTAATTCTATTTTAATATTTATATGTTATATAATTAACTTTATTACACCAAAACCTATTACATTATTCTACATGGCTACATGCTTGAAGTGGGAATGTAAAGAAAAGCATTTACCTTTCAAATAATTTTTTAAAAGATAAAACTTTATCTGCCTAAAAAGTCAGACAATAAATAATTTGTTTTATTGCTGTAATTTTTTTTGCAAGGGTTCAATTTTCAAAATGAACTTTAAAAAGAAATTAAATTATTCATTTAATTTTTATGTACATTCCTTATATGTAACTTTTAATTAGTTTTGCCTGTAAATTAAAAAAAAAGTTCTATATAAATTTAATATTTATAGTTATGTTATAGAAAATCATGTATGGAAATATATTTTTATTTGGTACAGTTACATGATGATTAAAATTAAATTTATGTTGAAAGATATATATGCAGTGGAAACTCATATTATACAAAACTTGATTATATGAAATATTCAGTTTTTCAAAGATTTTACTTTTCAGACAAAACTACCATAAAGCCCACTAAGTTATTCACTTTTGTGAACATTCAATTATGTAAAATAATCATTTATACAAAGAAAATTTCAATCCTTTTATGTAAATTTTTTTCAACTATATGAATGTTGCACAGTATTTTCTGCATAATGTTTTAGCATTACTCCCCGTTTCTAAGTGTTTTGTAACTGTTTAACAATCAGACCAGCTCTAAGTTATTTTTGATGGTTTCTTTTCTTTCTGTCTATCCACAATCATCTGTCATTCATGGAGGTAATTTCTGCGTGTTCCTCCATTCCTTCTCTCTCCCCACTATGGTTTACGCATGGTCAAAGATTTTTTTTGTGGTTGTCTGTGGTGGCTAGTTCATGAAGGCTGGACTGAACAATGGCTGAATGGTTAGGGTGCTGGCCTTCAGAACCAGAGTTCGTGGGTTTGAATCCCACTATGGCATGGATGTTTGTAGCCGTTTGGAATCGGCTATAAGCAGTAGGTCCCGGTCTCATTAGCCCACGTGTTGTAAAAAGTAGACCGTAGCGCTCCAAAACCAAACCAAATTATGAAGGCTGGTTCAAGTATTGTTAAGGCAGTTTGGACAAAAGATGGCTTTTTTGCAGATTTCAAAAAGTAACTGAACAAAACAAATTCAAATTACTTGTAATATAACTGATATTTTGTTATTTGTATGCCAACATTATATTAGGTTTTTTATGGTTGGCAACAAGCTTGGCCAATGTGTTGTTATATTATTCATCAACATGCAGCCATGGACTCAGTGCATGCTGCATAGTGCAATTATCAATGTTAATATATCTAACTAAGATGATTTAAATAAAGTTCCTATTATAAAGTTCACATGTAGTTTATATCATTTATGAATATCAGTAGAAGATATTATATTACTGATTGTTTTAAGACATAAAATGAGCAATTTTATGAATATCATATGATCCATGACAACAGTTACATAATGTTTCCCTGTAATTTTGCTTTTTGTTTCAGGAATTTTAGTTTGCATTATTCTTTCAAAAATAGATGAGAAAGTTTTCTTTTAATTTGTTTTGTCTATTTCTTAGCATTTAAATTTAGTATAGTGCAAAAGTATTTTATAAACAGGGTTCATTGCATGTTTGTATCTATTTAATTCATTCAGCAATGTGATATTTTTAACATAGACAAGAAAATTTGTTATATTTAATGACAGATTTTAAAACAATAATTTTTAAGCTTTAATCTACATTTATGTATAAAAAAAGAATGAAAAATTGTATAGTATTGGTTTCATGTTGTCGTAGGCTAAAATGACTCCTCTTCACATATATAAAATATTTACTTATACAAAGAGTTTTCTGTATCCTCTCATCTTCTTAAAAGCGGTTTTCCACTGCATATTTATATACATATATTTATACTTTTCATTTGTTAATATTAATTTTATATCTTAACAGATATTTTTAAAAAATTATTAAGACTATCTAATTTTTTGTTATTAATTATTGGAAATTCATTCTTGTAATGAAAGATATTAAACTGCACAAATGAATTGGTAAATTATTTTAGAAGATATATATTCTTTAAACTTTTGACTTTAAATGATATCTGTATACATTATAATGCCTATAAATTTTGATTTTAAAGATAAAACGTTCTTTTGTAAAGATTAGGAACACATACAAAAAATTCTGAAATTAAAATAATTCTAACAGTAACTCTTTTATCAAATTTATTTATTAAAAGTATATAATAATCAAGCACCATATATTTACATTAAATATTAAATTTCTACATTCTCTGTTATTCTTTTTTTATAGACATTTTAATCCGTTATTTTCTAGGAAAAAGCAAGCAAATCTTCTTGAAGCAACTGTTCAAAAGAGAAAGATTACTTATGAGTCTAAAGGAGTTTCGAGAAAACCTGAGGTAGGGGAATCCCTTTTATATATTTTACTTAATGTTGGGATTTATACAAAACTGCCTACTTAGTGTTTTATTATACTATAATTTTTAGCAATAAATAAATTATTAAATAAATGATATAAGAAATTTGTACAGATAAAACTTTTAAAATTAAAATATTTAATTTAAATATTAGTGTTGTTTGGAATACAAATGCACTAAATATTGCTGAATATTCTTTTCTTTTGTTCTCATACTCAGTTTCAAATATAAAATTAAGCTGTAAAATCATAAATTTTTATATCTTAAAAAATATTGTATTTAAAGTTTCCAAGAATAATTAATGGAATATAATAATATTGAATATTACATGAAATACCATATCTTTACCCTTGTACTGTCAGGAGATTGACATTATCAAATTTTGTTGTTTGTATGGTTTTTTTTTCTAAAATTTGACTAATTTTACTACTTTACATAAATTCAGTGCTCCCCCCCCCAAAAAAAAAGAGTGCATAGGACATAGGTTAGGTTATATGTAATTGCTATAAGTTTTCTTTCTGATTTTCATAGAGAATCTCAATTAAAACAATTAAATTATAATCTTTTATACGCATCTACTGTTGATAAAAACATAAGCTGTTATGCAATGTTTAAAAATTATTTTAAAAAGGGTATTCTGTCTTAAGTAAATTTTTCATAAATATTTATTATTTATTTCATATGCATATCAAGCCTGAATTCTATGGTCTTTCTTAGTTTTTTTTTAAAGAACTTGAAAAGAAAGTACTGGAGGCACCTGTTAGAGATTTTCCTGAGGATGTTGTAAAAAAGACAGTCAGGCTTTTATCCCAGAACTTTGGTGAAAGTGTGAAAAATGATCCTATCTTTCAACGAGAAATTAAAGATGTTGAACGTAATTATGAAGAAGTGCTAAAATTGATTAGAGGTAATAATCCTTTTTAGATTAATTGATATGTTTTATCTTTTGGTAAAGTTACATGGAAGTCTTGAAGTAGATTTAGACATTTTAATGATTTCTGCATTATCTTATTTTGTGTATTTTATTTAACTTTTGTTAATTTTCTAAGAATTTAGATTATAATTTTCTAACAATTTATTTCTTTTTCAGCTAATTTTGTTTTTAAAAGAAAACGAAGAAAAAAGTCTCCATCTTATCACTTTAGGTAGAATTTATTTTTATTTTTATTTATTAAATGTTTAAGAAAGCATTTCATCTTTTGATGAACAGTTTGAGGGACAAGTTTATGAATGGAAAAATGTATGATTTTAAATTTTCGTAGTTAAAAATGAAGATTGAGAGCTTTAATTCTTATGCATCCATATCATCATTTATGAACCAAGAAATTAGGGATTCAGACATAAATCAATTTTATTAATATTTTGCTAGAATCACAAGCAGTAAATTTAAATAAGATATGAGGAAAATTTTTCATTCATAGATGCTTTGATAAATATACTAAAACATATCCAAATGTATGGGTTGTATTATAAGGAAGCATATTGGCAGCAAAACTCCTATAGAATTTAGTGAGTGATATTTTGTACTGTCTTCTTCTACATATCTCTAGGGTCATTGGCTATTTCTAGCATTATCTTAAAAAAAAAAAAGATACATTTGGAGGTATTTAATTTAATAAGACAGAACATTCAATTACTCTGTATGTTGACTGTAATGAAAGTTCATTCTAAAAACATGAATCAGTATGAAGGAATAAGATGTTACTACTATGTTTAGGAACAGTTTCAAAATAATTTATTTTAAAGACATAAAACTTTAAAAAATATTTTATGATACTTTTATCTTTTTGTTTATGATGTAATTCTATTTTAAATATATTTATTTTTAGGTTAAAATAAAAAAAAATATTTTGCTATGATTTTCCTTTTTAATCATTGAAAAGATTTCTTTTTGGTTAATAGCTAAATTTTTATATTATTACTATCATCCGAATTCTTAATATACAAGAACAAAAAAATTTAATAGTTATCAAAGTTTTAACATTTTCTGACAATTTTTTAAAAATATCTCTCAAAAGAATTAAAATTTGGTAGTTAAAACATTAAATAAAATTGCAGTATCTTTAGAAATTAGTATCTGTTAAGTGTTCATGTTGAAAACTATTAATTACTATTTTTGTTAAAATTTCAATGTATCTCTTGAAATTCAATTTTTTTAAAAAAGATGTTTTTATATTAATCATTTGAAAAATTGAAACTAATATTATATTTATCTATTTTGCTATTGTTGTTTCTAATTCTACTTGAATGAGCCAAGTTCATGAGCTAGAGACTACTCAGTTTAAGGCAATGGGTTGTATCTTTTGTTTTGAAGAGTACTGTGTGGGGGAAAGAGTGACTTTAAGTTCAACATAGGTCCTCATAATTTGGTAACTAAGACCAAAAAGGATTGCTAACTCCAGAGGTATTCTTTGAACTTGGAGGAGATTGTGACCAGAAACATATTTTATGGGCTCCAGCTACTGTTCGTGAACACAAAAGCCTTTAACTGGATTGGGCCATAAACTCACAACTCTCTGACCATAAGTTGATGCTTTGCCAACTGAGCTACTGCAGCTCTTATTATCTATTTTCAGCTTAAATTAAAGTCATAGAAGTTTAAAAAAAATTTTTTTGCATGAAGTAAGGGATTTAAATAAGAATTTAAAAGGAAACATTCAAATTTATCAATATTGTATTTAATAATTATTATATGTATATAATTTTTAACAATTTATTGGATATCATAAATAAAGATTTTGCTGCATTCATCATAATCATCACTTTTTTTCAGGCCCAGAGGGCCTACAATTTAGTTTTCATTCCCTTCTTTTTTTCTGCATTTCTTTTTACCTCTGCCCAACTTGCCCATTAGGTCTTGTATATCTCCTTTTCCATCATTTGTCATCAAGTTAGTTAAGGGTGACCATGTCAACTACCCTTAATTGCCCAGTCGTGGGCAACACTAGGTATTTTGTTTGAGTCCATTCATTGGATATGGTTGGTGAAATACCATATGTCTTCTTAAATTCTTAAATTAATGTCTTGTTTTATACTTTTTGAGTTGGTTATTAGCAGAAGTTCTTCATTTGTTAGAGTATGTGTACAAATAATTTGTATAGTTTCAATTCCAAATTATTTGTATATCATATAATATCCTTAAGCATCTATTTTGAAAGAAATTTAGTTTATTTGTCAAAGAACTGATTTAACTAGATATTTAAAGATATTTAGATTTTTTTAAATTCCATATTAGCAGATCTCCAAACTTTGTTTAAAATTTTAAAAGGTTTAAAAGTTTTAATCACTATGTTATAAAAATTGTCATCTGTTCCTTTTTGAGCACTTAAAAAATTGTCCCAAGATATAAGAGGAGACTTATATTTTCAATGGGTTGATTCAAACATATGGTTTAAAGTAATTCATTACTTGTTTTACCATTTATTCACATTGTTCTAGTTTTTTATGTATAAACTGTGCAATCCCCTCTTTTTAACATTTTTTGAGATTTTTTTTTCTCCTGCAAATTTTTAAATCTGAATTATAATAATATTGTGTCATCAGCAAAATCTAAATCTTCTAGGATGGAAGAAAAAATCTACCTAATGTCTAATAACTTTACTTTGATAGTTTCTTTCATTATTCAATCTACTAATTTGCTGTACTCTATCTTTAAAATTATCATATATATATATATATATATATATATATATATATATATATATATATATATATATATATATATATATATATATATATATATATATATTAATGTGAACTAAATCTCCTCTTCTAAAATTTCATATTTTTTTCTTTTGTAAAATTTAGTGCTGTGTATGACATAAGCAGTGATTTAGTAGAAAGAATTTCTACATCAAAGAAATTTTTGGCAAGGAATCTTCATACTATTCACCCACTGATACAAAAAGCAAATAATATGTGTTTACTTCATATCCCTGACATGTTAATTCCTTTTCAAATGTTTTGGTATGTATTATGCTTATTGATATTATTTTATTTTATATCAATGTATTTTGACTAGTCTAAGAAAGTGTATTAAGTTATACATATTGTTGTTTACTTTTATTATTCATGTAGACAGTACTGGGAAGTATGTTTGCAAAAACATTTCCGTCTAAAATTTAGGCTACACTTTTATTCAGAGATTAAAAAAAAAAATACCAGTGTATTAGATTTGCAAATACTTTCTTAATTTTACTTTCCTTTTAAGTACTAGTTGTCTGCAGTGCTGGTATCCATACATATTTATTTAATAAAATGATATATATTTAATAATTGGGATTTTAAACTATGAATTATGTCTTTAGAGTGTTATTAAACATCTAAAGTATCATGCTTTAATGAAATTTGGGATATAACATGAATACCAATATATAAAATACAAATTACACTGTCATTCATAATTTGAAAGTATTACTGAATTTAACATACTTTTATGTTGAAATATAATATTTTAACAATAAATGTTGTTAGTTTCATTAGTTAGTTGTTAGAATCATTTAAATTAACATTTAAATGAGTAGATTTTTGATTGAATTTCCTTTTAAGAAGTTATAATATTAATAATATTGTGACAACTAATCCTAAAGTAAAAATGAACTTAAAATAATGATTTTTTAAAGCCAATTATTCACCTAGGATATTAATTTTTCACTCATAAAGACTGGATGACAATGAAATTGCAAGTCTAGTATATAATGTTGTCTAAATTGTAGGTAATGGTGTATTGTTTTTCATTACAAGGAGAGTTCATGGGTTTGAATTTCACATATTTCACAAATGTCTGTACCCACTTGGAATTAGCCTTACAAAATAGATCCTATTCTAATTATTCCTTTAACACCCTGGACCATAGTACCAAATAATAACCAATTCATTTAAACTGTATTCTTGTTAGGGAGAAATTTTTAACTTTGATGAATTTTTCATTTTTATTTTAATTCTTATTGCATAAGTATTTAGAAATTTTTTTAAAAAAATAATTACATTTTTTAAAGGCTCTTGGTATTGTAGAAGTTTATTTTTTCTTATAAAATTAAAATAGTTTCCTTGGTTGTTTTTATTGGTTTATGTGACAAAAAATTATACAGCATAGAAATTTGTTAATTGAGCTGATAAATTGCCATGATATTTATTTTTAGAACTTTTTTTTAATAGTGTATCAAAACCTTGCAGTGTATCCCAGTTTGTTGATTCAATTCTCAATTCTTGTAGAGAAAAAGAAAGTAATTTATTAAGGTAATTTCTTTTTATTATCTTTTTACTCTAAGACTTAAATTATTATTTTTTTGTTATTACTTAATTCTAAAAAACATTTTCATTTTTATAAATATAATTTTATACTTACTTTCACCCATTGATTTAAAGAATGTTGAGTATTTTTATAATTTCCAACAGATTTTTTAAAATTGGTATAATACATTTCATGTGAAAATTTAACATAGAACATAAGACAATCACTACTTGAAATATATGGATAAAAGAACATTTCATTTCTCTTAAATACAGGCAAAGTTTTGTAAATTAATTTTCTAATAAAAATTTCTATAAATATTATTTTGTTAAAACTTTTATACAAAAAGAAAAATAAGAGACTTTTTCTTCTGATTTAAACCTTTCCTAAAAAGTAAAGTTTTTCTATTTTTATTTTCCTCATTTATAAGTTATATACTGTTTATAAATGCTACTTAAATTTCATTTACTAAAATATATTATTTAAATTTGTTGCATTCCTGTAGCAAATTTTTATGAGTTGAATTGCCAGATATAAGTCAATATATCTGTAGCTAATGTAAAAACAAACAGTAGTTGATAGGACCGTTTATGGTTTTAAGAAGTGTAAAATAATCTTGAGTAGACTTTTTATAAAGATATGATAAGGTGTACTTATTTTATTTGCCATCTTTTGTTCATTAAATTTATTGAGCTTAGTTTTAAAGGATCAATTGTTCTAGAAACTAACTTAAATTATTAAAATTGTTAAATGTGTTATACCAAGCAGCATTTTGATTTGATTGCTTGTGGTTTGAAAAATTTGTTAGCACTGTAGTACTAGAAAATAACAAATTTGCATTTTTTATTTAGAAAGGTTAAAATTTGTGTGTTTGAGGGTATAATATAGTTTTTAATTCTATTTCTATTTCTATTAATTTGGTATTGCATCACTGTATTTGTAACACAGAATTTTTTTTCATTAAAACAATGATTGAAGTAAAAATTATTTTATTTTTATTTTCAAAGTATCTTGTAAAATAGGAATTATGATAAGATAATTATTTATTTATTTATTTTTTAGTGTATGGTGGCCTGAAATTTGTTTGTTATTCTCAGATGTTACTTCAATGAAATCACTATCTAAAAAGAAAGATCGTTTTTCATTTTTAAGCTGTGGCAATACACTAGTTTCTGTCAAGGTGAGAATAAATTGTGATTATAATAAATTACATGCCTTAATAGTAGTTTTTCATCTTAAAAAAAAAACATAAAAAATTTAATTTACTAAGTAGTAAATTAAATTTTTTATGTATTTTGGTCAAATTTTCTTAAAAATTCTTCATTGAATGCAGTATTTGGTATGATGAGTTTAGATGCAGCAGAGTAAGTAAAAAAATTGTAATTATTATTATTTAATATCCATTAATTTTAATTTTAGTATTTTAATGTGTACACATTTGAAAGTGTAATTATAAATTGCTGTAACTGAATTAGGTATCTCAACTGTGTTAAAATTACATTTCCATAAATGTGTTATTCATTTTTTTATAAAATCAGTATTGCAATAAAATTAAAATTTTAAACTTATTATTTAACCCTTTTATTAACATTCTGTGCTAAGTTGTGGCTAATATTATTTTATATTCTGATTATAACATAGAATATGTACACACTTTATTAATGGTTTATTTCTTTTAATTTTAGAGTGTAGTTTCTAGCAAAATTCATAAATCTATAGTTATATAATTATTTACAACTACAAATCCTCATTAAGAGTAAAATCAAGAAGCACACATTAATTAAACAGTTTGTCAATCAAAATTATTGATTTTTATATATTTCTCTTATTTTTTTTTCAGATTACTGCATTGTTATTAAAAACTCTAAAACATATATTAAGGGTTTTTGAGCAAAATTTTGATGAATTAGATGCATCACCATTTCTCATTTGCTTAACTGTACAGCCTGAGGGGACAGGTGGCATAGTTGTGCCTGATCCATCATTAGAGAAGTTTCAAGAGATATTCATTACTCTCTTTTTCGAGGTAGTAAATAAAATATTCTTTTCGGTATAATAGATATAAGTACTGTATATATATATATATATATATATATATATATATATATATATAAGATAGTGTCTGTTTGCATGCATTTTATACAAATACACATTTGTCATGGAGTTACCAAACTTTGAACTGTTAAAACTGTTATATTTAATATCAACAGTAAAAGATGTTTTAATATCAACAGAGAAATATATTTAAAAAAAAAATTTATTTCTATCTCTTGTTAGTTTTACAGACAAATAATTAGTAATTTTAGTAGTAAAATATTTTCCACAATCCCTATTACATAGAAATACATTACACCTTATTAAAGTAAAGCAATATCAGACCAGAAGTTGAAAATTTACTTAATGTCTGTGTTTATTTTGTAAATATTTTACTTTAATATGACACTGATTTTTTGCAGTAAATGTAATTAGGTAATAAATTACATATTTGCATTGTTTTTCATGTGAGTCCTTGAAACCACTTTGAAACTGTTTCTGAATTTAATAATTTGATTACACCAAGACCAGAACATTCTTTTAAAATTGCCTTGAATGCAGCTTACTTAAGTTTTATTGATACCATCATAAAGAAAAGTGGGAATAGAAAGAATAGTAAGGTGTTAAAGTAGATGATAGAAAAATGTGGTTAATAATAAAGCTGTGTGGAAAATTAGGGATGATGAAAACAGTGGTAGATTATAAGGAATTCTGCATTTTCTGCACTTTTGTATAATTTACATGGCATTAAGAATAAATATATATTAATGAAAATAGTAAAATACTTTTTCTCTGTTTGTTAAAAGAGTGTGAACTTTAAATGCAGAAATATGTTCAGGTGCATCATTTATGTAAAAAATGGTTATTTATTGTGTAAGTCTAATGAATGTGCCCTATAACTTCCACATTTTATTATATTTTATTTTTATATTGACACAAAGTTTTATGTTTATAGACAAGTAAGTAATGATTTGCTTTTCTTTAATAACATGCACACATATCAGTATTCTTTGAATGTACTACTGTCATAAAAAGTATTGATAATGCTCCATTAATATGTGTGTGTGTGTGTGCGTTAGAAATTACTTTATAAACTTTATAAAATAATTTTATATCTTATATCTGGAAGCCCAGTGTTTGGTGGTGGAGATACAAGCCAGTCTTTTTGCTACAGGTAACAAAGGGTCTAGTTTTATTCCTGGCAATTATTCTTCAAGATATTTCTCAAAAAATTCAATTAATATAGCTCTACAAGCTCCATATTTACCTGGTATGGCACTGTGGAACTTTTATTATTTCTGCAATTTAAACTGCCACTTTAAGGTCAATGTTTTAAGTCTTTTAGTGCAATAAAAGAAATTTTCTACAAACACTGAAGAGGTATTACAAAAACAACTTTAAGCATGTTTAAAGGATTTTAAAAAACATTGACTGAAATACATTACAGTTGAGAGAGGTATCTTTGGAGAATATATAATAAATAATGACTAACAGAAGAGTTACCTGTTATTTCATAATAGTCTTTCTGCTAATTTTTAATCATACTAGTATATATGATATATATAGTTAGCAGCTTAAAAATTAGATGAAATTATCTTATGAAAAATGTTTACTCAAACAGTATAAATCTGATAAATGTACAGCTCTTTAACTTCTTCATTTTGTTTTGGTGAAGTAATATAAAGTTTGATATTTTTAGATAAATAAAATTCTATCGGATATACCTACTCTTCAGAGCTGGACTGGTGATGATGAGAGTGAACTGAAAATCAGTGTTTCTATTACAGAATTATCCATGCATCTTTTAATAGAGGAATTAAAGCAGTGTATCAAAATTCTCTATAATGACATCACTTACTGGTCTGATTTTTATAGTATGTTTTAAAATCAAATATCTTGATATTGTTTATAATTACAATTTATAATGTTTTAAATGTGTTTTAATAGTACTTTCTCTATTATTTAATTGTGTGCAGTAAAACTCCAATTTTATGGGAGCCATTTCAGTTTCCCAGGCCTCATTTTATTAATATAAAAAATTAATTTATTCATTTAAGACACGTTACAAGATTACTCTCTGACAATATGGGTATACTTTCTACTACTATACATATCTTACAGTTACAGAAAGATTCATATTTAAGAGTTAAATATGAAAGGAAAATGTGTATAAATAAAAAATTAGATAGTTTAGATTTTTAAAAAAAATTATATTTCTATATAATTTGAAGAATTTCATATGAATATTTGGAAAGAAAAAGGTTTTGATGTATCATTTTTTTAACTTATATTTTGTATAGATTTTTTTGCATAACTTTGATGCATGGAGTATGTATCATACATTTTATATAAATACATCATTTATAAGTTTGTTTTTCAAAGTTTCATATATTTATCTTTAGTAATCAGTAATAGTTTTAGTGAAATGGAAATAAATTATTACTTATTGGATTTTACACTATCTGTATGGATATAAACTTATTTTATTTTTAATAATTCCTGAAACAACTGAACAATTTTTAATCAAAAAGTACTATTTATTTAATGCTTTAATTTTAAATTAAATTTATAAAAATTTTCTGAGTGAACGACTCTTTAATACTGCTTTCAATAACCACATGAACAGTTATTTAAAGTAATTATATTATTCATACTATTATTTATTTATTAACAGTTTAAAAACTATGAACTTTATATAATTTTAATGTTTAATAAATATCCTCTTTTCTTATTAATTCTACATCACTAAACTTAAATCAGTGTTACTCTGACATTAATCATCCAATTTTAAGACTATGAATTAAAAACAAGCATATTTTTATATTTTATTTATTTCAAACTTATAGCAAGAATGCAATATTTATTTCTTTATCAAAAGGTGTTGTTAATTATAGTTTACTTAGGATATAGATTTTTTTCCACAATTATCTTTTTGTTCTGAACTTGATTGTATTCTATACTTCTCTTTAATTTTTTTATTGTCGAGTTAATTCAAAACCTTCAAATTTTTAAAAATCTTTTCTTAAATCCATCTTTCAAACAAATACTTAGGACAGTAATAAAATGCAGGAAATACATGAAAGTACTTACATTAACAGATTATGGCATTGACAGGAATTTTTGTTCATTATTCCTAAGCATTAGAATCTTATACAATAATTAAAGCAAATTTCAAAAGTTACAAGTGTATAGTGCTGCTTATCACCTGTGGACAGCTTACTTTATTAGTTATGAAAGTTCTGTGAGTAAAATCATGTGAGCACAATGGAAACATTTTGAATTTGAAAATATAGCAGGGGTCAGTGTCTACTAGATGAATGTTTAGTGAAATTAGGTTAACCAAGTATTTTCTTAAAATGTTGTAATCTGAAAGAATTTCAGAATTTAAACCTTTTATATTCTGAGGAAGTGTCTACATGTGTAAACTGTTAATGAAACTGTTATTTATGCTAATCAAATCCTTGTAATTAGACAATATCATTAGGTATAATAATTAGTGCTAAAATTATAATGTTATTAATTATGTAAAATAGTAATTTATCATAATTGTCCTCTTATTTTCATCAAAAAAATTTCATTACATATTATTTGCTAAAACATTCCAAGATGTGTAATCCTTTCTTTCTTGTGGATATGCATGTAATGATATATGAATAGATTAATTACAGAATTGCAATTGTTTACATTTTGGGGGGAGAGGAAACTTTGTAAACTTTTAATGAAACTTTTTTATACTAATAAAATCCTTGAAATCAAGCAATATTATTAGGCTTCTAATTAGTGCTGAATTAATATTATTAATTATGTAAAAAAGTGATTTATATTATTACCTACTGTTTTTCAGCCAAAGAATTTGATTACATATTGTCTGCTAAAGCATTTGAAGATGTTTCATCATTTCTGTCTAGTGATTATGTTTTTGATGACATCTGTAAGGTAATTTAAATCAATATCATAATTTATTTTATTATTATAAGATTATTTCTATTATATTTAATTTTATTTTAAATTCAGTGTACAACCAGTTATACTTTAATCTTTTTTAAAGTATATATATATATATATATATATATATATATATATATATATATATATATATATATATGCATATAAACCCAAAACTGAATATTTTGGGTATATATTTTTATACTTTATAATTTTTTTTAATTAAATTTTTGAGGAAATAAAAGCAAGTAATTAATAAAAACATAGCATGATGAAGTATTGGGTTTGAATCTTTTTATTATTAAATTTTTAGTTTTATAAAAATTTAAAAAACTATAAAAGTTTGTAATTTTTCTTTATCTTATCTTACACTTATATATATATATATATATATATATATATATATATATGTATACATATGTGTGAAACAATAAAGAAATTCACTGAAAAAAGTAGGAAAATACTGGAAATTAGATTTAAAATTTTTATTTGTAATGTAGATTTATTAAACATAAAAATCCACAAGATACAATAGTTATTAATTTCATACAGTTATGGTTAAGAATTTTTATACTCCTGAATACAGTTTGCTATTTTTATCACTAGATGTGCTATGGAATTATGTTGTGCAACCATGCACGAGTGAAAAGATAAGAGAAATTTGTTACAGGGACTAAAAAAATAATATAGGTGATGATCTAGCATTTACACATCTACCATTTACATATTCTTGAGCTCACAAGCCAAGTGTGGGTTCCTGTACTTTATATGTGCTTGACTCTGAATAAATTTCTATTCTGAATCTTATAAATAAAAGTCATTGTATGTATGTATGCATGTATGTATGTGTGTATGCATGTTCCACATCTCCTCCTAAACTGTCTGCCCAATTCTAAAATAATTTGGTATAAATATTCTTTATGTCACTGCAAAAATACTGTCAACTTTAAAATGTTCGTTAAAATGTTTAAAAACTTTCAAGGAAACATGGGGAATTGTCCTTACATAGAAATCCTTTTTAAATAGAATTTGTGATAAAAGAAAATTTCTCTTCTCATTTTACAGTCTTAGGACAGTCAATATATTTCTTAAAATATTGGTGTATCTAAAAATGTTATTTTTGCTATCATTATCTTTTCACAAAAAATTATTTGAAATTACATTAAAAAAAAAAAGAGTACAGATAATACAATAAATTAAGTTTAAAAAAACAAAAGGTATTGATTGCTCCATTTTTTGCCTTGTTCTGTTTGCCCTGTTTTATTTTTTTCTACCAGGCTTTCTAAATTTTTACTTGTCATCTTCTATATTTGATGGCGTAATATAGCATTGGTGAACATCTAGAACAGAAGCTACATCTGTATAAGACAATAGTAGTATATTGTTTTCATTGACTTGAAATTCACCTTCTGTGTCTGGTATTTTTATTTAATATATCTTCATAAATGTATTCTACATTTTTTAATATATTGTTAAAACAGATTTATCACAATTGTAGAAATCTTGAACTGAGACATCCTCATCTTCGACAAAACTTTTATATTCTTGAGGAGGTAATGTCATCTTCATTGATATCTGCATCGACACTTTGCAGTTTCACTCAAGTTCTTCATTGGGAATTCCAGCAATCTGAAAGCAATTTTTTTTCTGTGGATAAAGAAACTCCTTTGTATGCTGATTCTATCATGTGCATTGCTTCTGCATTAATGCATTTTCTTACTGTCATTCAAACTGTTTCTTAACTTTCCAATTAAATATTTTTAGCATGTTTTTGCACTGCAAATGATATCCAGGTTTAATGGATGTAACTTGCTAGTGCATTTAGCTGGTAAGAAATGGCTAGTCAGATTTGTAAGTTCAGGGATGTTTAAAAGATGTTCAGCGCCAAAATCAGTTAAATGTAAAACTTTTCTTGTTTTCTTTATGCATTTTTTAATCAAATTTTCTAATCTGGCCAATAAAAATTTAGTGATGTCATACACTAATTATTTTTATTCTGTTACTCACAAAGCTTCTTGGTAATAGTCTTACCAAGATATTACCAATAGTCTACACCTTCATTGCTTTGATCCTCACAAAAAGTTCTCCTGCTTTGGATAAAAAGTTAAAGAAAAAATGTATCACAAAAAGAAAAGTTTTGAAACAGAAACATTATCTTTAAATAGAGTTTGTCATTTTGTAGAACATCATTAAATGAAGAGCCAACAATATAAATATATAGATAAAATTGTATATAATAGTTTCTCAATATTTTCAGGGAACAGTTTTTAATTTTCTGAATTCTTGTTTTAATTTCAGCATTTAAGATTTTTCCTGGATAAGAAAAAAGAAGTTAATAATGTATTAAATTACAGAGAACTACCATTATTTTACATTGATTTCACACATTTAAAGGACCAACTGAATACTCTTATCAATAACATCATTGATCAACTGAAAAAAGCAGCTTTTGAAACTCTCAGGAGTTTAAAAGAAGGGTTTGTACTATACTTTAGTTTAATTTTAAGCCATATTTATTATTTATTTTATAATAGTTCTGACATGCATATTTAAGGTACTGGAATTATAATACATTGATAAATAAAGATTTCTCTTGCTCTTATACTAAAACCATTTTTGATTTCTATAAAATTCAACATCCATCCCAGTGATTTTTAACTGTTAAAGGTATTTTACTATTTTCTCATGAGAGGTAATAGATTGAACTACATCATGACTTACATCAGTTCTTAACCTGCTTATGTTATGGCATACTGCTTAGTACAAGTCACCTTGGGTATGGTATACTATTGCAATAATATGACCTCATGGTCAGGGTATTTCATTAGGCTAAGCCTAACTTAAAAAAATAACTTTATTTTTTAATCAGTTACTATGATATTTTTGTAATCATAACTGACAATTATATAACCATAAATAGAATATCAAGGCATTCTGGAAATTGATTTTATTAAAATCTAAATGGTGAAAAGAAAAAAAATTGACTAATCTAACAGCTTATCATATATGTCACTTATTCAGTAGGTCAATGCAATTTGTGATTCACCTCTGCATCACCTTTATGTTAGAGGCATTTCTGACCAATACATATGGGGACATATCCATCTGCAAAAGGGTATCAGTTCAGCAGCATGCTATTGAAAAGGAGTTAATCTCTGTTTCTAAGTATCTGCTAAATATAAACCAGCATCCTTGGCTTCTCCCTTGGTTCAGTTTTACAAATTAGAATTAAAATAAATGCTGAACACTGATTTGATTATGAGTTTTGTAGTATTTCTGTTTGTACTTTAAAAACTCATTCTTTCAATGTTTTTACTTTTCTGTGCACAAATAAAAAATATCTTAAATAATTATTCTGTAATAAGATTATAGTTATGAAGTATTTTTTAATAATCAATCCAACAAGTAGCGATGCTTAAAAGATAAAGACTGTTTATCTAAAAAGGTAAACAGTAGGAAAAAATAACATGATAAATAATGTGATTTGCTAAATAAAATACATGTAATAATATAACATGACTATAATGCTATATAGCATAATTATGCCATTTTTTAAAATTGTCATTACCAGATAACATGTCAGAACATTTTGGTATTTCTGCATACATTAATTTCTATTAAATTTTTACTTATTCACAAAAATAATCAATTTCTCTTCTTTACTGTATGCAATCTAATATTATTTATTTTTAAATATTTTTCTCTAAAAATGATTCTGTAAAAAAATCTGTAACTGAATTCTGAAATGTGGTGATTTTTTTGGAAAGATTGAGTTATAAAGGGTTTTAATGAATAGAAGGTGAATTTTTAAAGTTGAAAAAATATACTTCTATATTCAGTGATTCTGTGTCATTTGAGATTTACTAAAATTTGAAGTTGTGATATTTATGTATAAGAAATATAAAGATGTTTTAGAGCAGGCCTGTCCAACCTATAAACTCCCATAGACCCCGCTGAAAATGCATTTCATTCTGGTAGACAGCCTTATATATAGGGCTGATAAAAAAATAAGGTTACAAGGCTGACATTTCTTTAATTTCAGCTACTGTAGAGAAATTAGAGTGTGCAGTGATTCTAATACATGCATTCAGCGAGTAAACAGTTTCAGCCACCTGCCTCCTGCAATGCTAGTTATAATAGTAATACAAATGGTGACTTCTTTGTAAAAGTGGTCTAACAAAAATATCTGCTGAGTTATTTGATATCTGAGAGCAAAAATATGCAACTGTGACTGAAGTTCATTAGCAGCTGGTAAAGGTTTATGGGAAGACTATAATGTCTTCCCATAAACCTCTAGAATGTCACAGAATAGTTCAGCCTATCACAGAACTGTACCAAAACATACAGCCCAAAAGACAACCATGCTATTGAAGTAGTTTTGCTGGGACGATATCGGTCAACTTCCCTGCAGCCCAAACTTTGCTCCAAAAGCCGTTAACCTCTTTCCTTATTTGAAAGAGCACCCAGGAGGATGACAATTTGTG
>CM063498.1:68113543-68401043 GCA_032207245.1 Pardosa pseudoannulata | reverse complement strand
TGCCATCAGCAAGATTCAGATCCATGGATTCAGGTACTGAATAAATGCACCCTACCATACATCCTTTGTTCTGCACCAAGACTAGTTCTAATCTGTTACCCAAATTTGTGCATATTTGTCTGTTCATTGTGAATATGGACTTTAAATATAGGCATAATTTAATTCAATGCATAGAAGCTTAATGTTTTGTTTATCTGACTGCCCCTTATTTCTACTACAGCACCAGACATGTTGCTGTACTGCCAAAATGTCACTGGGTTGCAAAACAGAGGGCATAACTACTATTTTAGCATTTGTTTTCTCCATACTATAAATATCTATGGGATATTAATGCAGGCTTTTTTGACAATGAATTTCATGTAGCAAGATAACTGAAATCTTTCCAGGAAAAGAAAAAATGAAAGTTATTCAGTAAACGCTAAGATTATGACAAGAATGACTTGAAGGCACAAAAATAACAAAACAAAACAGGGTTTTTTTTTTCGCTAAATATTTTTTTAACATTCTTTTCCTTTAATTAAAAAAAGAAAAGACTTTAGTTCTCATATCATAATATGTATATCATTGGCTGCCCTAAAGATTTAGCTGCCTGTATGCATGGATGCTAAGCACATATACTAGCCTTGACCCTGTATGTGTCTGCATATATATATATATATATATATATATATATATATATATATATATATATATATATTTATAATTAATTCATTATAATAATGTAAAACTATAACAACTCACTTATTTCTGAGATATAGTTACTATTTTACTAGAAAGAGTTAAATCAATCTTAAATTATTCTCTTTAATTATTTTAAAGAAATTGTTTTCAAGAAATAAGTTTCTGTTATTATACAAATCCAGAGACTACTGGAAAAGTACATCAAGAATCATTTGTAAAATTGAATTTAAATCATTTGAGAAATCACTACATTAAAAGAATTAAACTTATAAAATTATAGTTAGAGTGAAAATTCTGTATTTCTGATTATTATTTTAAACAAACAACGTGAGAAATAATGACTAGTAAATGGAGGAGTTGAACTGTTAGGGTACCACTGTCAAAGAATAGTTATTGTTTTCAGTTTTTTATATTTTGACTGAATTAAAAAATTGAAATATACTGAGAAATTTCAATTATAACAATTAAAATATATAGAAATTAAGAGTTTGTTAAATTATTTAAGTTTCCTAAAGATTTTGTACTTGTATGTTATATGTAAAATTTTCAAATAAGTGTTTTGTGAAGCCAAAATAGAAAGACAACTATATTACCTTTTGTATAAATAATCAAATTATCAGACAGTAGTAATCCAATAATGTATATCTGAACTAATAAATGAGTAATAAAAGAGGCTTTCTGATTTATATTTGAGAGTAAAACTTTTTAATGCTTTTTTTACTTTTCTATTTACATAGTATAGAGAAGTGTTGTAGTTACCCAAAAATATGAACTCAAGATTTTGATTTGTCTTCACATATTGGAACTCCCTTGATTTAAAAAAAAAAAAAAAAACATTTTTTGGAATTATGCCTGTGTGTGTGTGTCTGTATGTGAACATGATAATTCAAGTATGTGAGATGAAGTACGTAATTCAAGTAAAGGACTTAGAGAATCCAAAATTGGAATGTGTACATTGTAGCAAAATTACAGCTTTTGCTTTTACCAACTTTGTGTTACTTCCAAGAGGTGCAAGAAGCTGTTTACCTGCAATTTCTGGTTTCTGAATGGCTACTTTTGGTTACTATCAGTTAAAATCTTATTGTAATTGTGTATGTTCATATATCTCCTTACGTACGGCTGAATACTGAAAGGTGTCAAAAGTATCAAAAGATGAGAAATGATCTAAGGAGGCCATTTCAGCCATTAGTATTAAAAAGTTCCTATTAGTAAAAAAAGATAATTAAAAATCTAAATGCTTTCATTTTCTTGTAGTTTCATTCTCATTGTTGACCTGGCATGAACAAATGAACTTCTTCTCATTGTTGTCATCATTATTCCCAATACTTGGTGTTCCTTATAACATATGTATAGTTATACTATTAAAATTTGAGAAATGTAAACAAATGCTTTTATATATGCATGCATTTATGTGTGTATATGTATGAGGCTATCTTCTGATGAACCCCTGAAGGATGAATTTATTCAGACCATTTAAATTTCAAAATTTGAAATAGTTAAAAAGAAATTAATTAAAACTGCACAAACAGCATGTGGTGCCATATATTGACTATAATTATAGCAATCACTCACTAGTTATAATTTTCTGTTTACATATATATCATTATGATACTGGAAGGTTCTTCCAATTTCTACCCGGTTTCTATTATTTAAGTATATAGTCTATATTAAGTCTATTATGTGTTAGTACAGCTGAAAAACAGATATTATTTATGTGATTATGCTTATATGTTTTGATAAAATTAGAACAAGAACATGACTTACAAAAAATGTTACATTTTTTTATGAGTATCAAAGATATCCTCAACAAGAAATTTGAGTGGATGTTACTCCTGATTTTTTTCTGTAAGATATCTGGTATAATTTATTAGTTGCTTTTAGCTGATGATCCATTGTTACTATGTATTTTTATATTTTATTATTTAGATGGATGGATGGCACATTCTTTGAGTTGGATGCTGCAGCAATTGATGCTAAAGTATCAGAATTCAGAATTGAGGCTTTCAAAATAAAAAAAGGATTACAGAAACTACTTAAAGAAAAACTTAAAGAGGCTAAGAAAAATACTGTGACTGAGACAACTCTTCCACCTTTTGCTATTGTTGATAATGTAATAAAAAGGATAACTAAATTTTCTGTGAGTTTATATCTGGAACTTATTTTTACTTTATTTTAAAAATATTTTAGTTTTTTTAGGAGTAATTTAACTGTGCTGAATTTTTTTAGAGCAATTCAGTAGAGTCTGATTATCACGTGGAGAAGTGGGCACCCCAAATTTGAAAGCTTTTATACATTCGAAATTCATTGCATTGAAATAAATAATAATGTTAAAGCTTAATTTCTATAGTAGTTTCTTTTAATTTTGGAAAAATATCCACTTTAAAAAAAATCTGAGATGTCATTAGCAAAGAGAAACTTTCCATTTTTCAAGTAGTAAACTATTGCTCTTTCTTTTAATTGAAATGCTTAAGATATTTTTATGTAGTGGAAATTTTACTTCTATTATTAAGTTTTGATTTCACTTTATATAGTTTTTTTAGTTTCATTAATCAAAACAAACCGTCATCAATTTTCTTTCTAGAAATTTTAGTACCTGGGTGGTAGGATGAAGCATCACATAACACATTCATAAATGTAACAGGATAGTAAAATTACAGTTGGTCTATTAAAAATAAATGATTAATTGCTGCATTTATCAAGAGGATATTTTGTATCAATTTCCCAGAATATGGCAATATAACTCTGTTTATGACTGTTTTAAATGAGTACTCATTTTCAACAAAATGCAGTTTGTGGTTTTTCAAGACTTGTAGAGCTTATAAAATGCTCTTTTCTAGTTAGATTATTCTTTCTTTATTTCTTTGTAGCTGCTTATAAAATTTTACAACTAAGCATTATGTAAATGTTGACGTCTATTATTTAGTAATTAAGATGGTTGTGTGATAGTATGGGGTCCCAAAGTAATGACTTTTCCTGGGGCTAAGTGTTACAAGGCCTGCAATTCATTATGATTATGCAATCTTTGTTTAATAGAAGCATTTAGTGTCAAACTTTTTTCCCCTATAAAATATTTATCATGCATTTTTAAATCACACAGCGCTTTGTGCCTGCTATGATTGTCTTATGTAATCCTGGAATGAAATTAAGGCACTGGAAAATGGTTTCCGAAATCGTTGGAAAGAGAGTTATTCCAGATACTTCAACTACATTTAGAGATCTAATTGAAATGAAAGTGCATAATTTTGTTGAGGAGATATCACCTATCAGCTCGAAAGCATCCAGAGTATGTTTTTTTCTTTAATTTGTTACTAGTTACTTAGTATGTATGATTATAAAAACATTAAAAACTAACACCTTATATTTTCCTATTTCTTTGTTACTTATAATTTTATTAAACAATTTTTGTAATTTAGTTATCTGTAAGTTTGATAAAATAATTTCTGATACTTTTAATTATTAAAATTTTTCTTTTCCAATTTAAAATTATCAAAGCCAGTTCATATGTTTGTGACTTCATACAAATAAATAATTGTTATACAAATATAGTAACAATTATTTATTTGTATAATAACATATTTATAATAAAATATATCCCTTGTTGCTGTTTGTATTGCAATTAAGTATTGATATTAATTTGTTAATAAGATTAAAAGGAAGCAATAGAGAAAAAGTTGATTTTTCAGATGTTTTATAGTTTTCTTTATTTCTTACTCATCTGTAATTGTTAACATTTGATCTTTGGTAAGGAGTTAATCTACTTTTTTACATAATATCCATTATTATTAAAGTACTTGTCATATTGTAGAATAATCTTTTGATTTCCATATTTATAGAAGTTTGCTGTCTGGCTACACACTAGCTAAATGTTTAGTTTTGAGTCCCTCAATCAATAATTTATCCCTCAATATGAGATAAACTTGCAATAATTTAAGCATAGTGCCATCATTTCATAAAAAAACACATCTTGAAACTTCATTCACATTGCAATCTTTAAATGTTCTAACATATTTTCCTTGGCATTCATTCTCTAAATGTTTTCTCCTTATGTTTAATTGATCTTTAGGAATTTTGAGCTTTTTTCACATCTTTTGCATATATAAACATAAGAAAATAAAAGACTATGTATCTTACAGTCAATTAAGTTTTCCAATTGACTGTGGTATTTTAAATACTCCCAAACTAAAATTAGTCATATTTTTCTGAAATTGAGTCTGTGGCTTGCTAGCAGATGAAGGTACTCAATGAGCATGTATTTACAGTTCTGCAGCCACTTAATTTCAAAACTGTACTTATTTAAAAAGTACTTATATTAACAGGAATGCTTCTTGATTCCTAGATAGATTTTATTCTTATTTCTGTACTTGTGAGATAAGTGGTGGAGGCTTTAATATTTCTTTCACATCACTGTTTTCAGCTTCTGCATTTGAGTGTTCTGATTGCATATTTCTCAAGAGTCTTTTATTTTATATCAGTTACTTTTTCAATTGAGATTTCTAATCAATTTGTTGTCACTCATAAATTAGTATTGGAATTTTTATTTTATAATTTAAATTGTTGAATAATAATGCTTTTGAATTACATTTTATTGCTTCTTGTCATTTCCTGCCTCTAAAAGTTTATGTGAGCAAGAAAGATAAAATTTAAAGAAGTTTCAGGGGAAAAAAATCATATCTGAGTTATATTCATAGTAAAAAAATTTAATATCAGCATTTTAGTATTAAACTAACCATTGTTAAATTTTTTTTATTAAATCAGGGTTTACAGCAAATGAGTTTCTGCCCTTCTTAACTTATTATGTTGTTATACCCATTTTGTGCTTTTACCTGAAAATCGTATAAAACAAACTGCACCATTCAAGTTCATAACTACATCATTTTACAATATATTTTCAGATAATAATTTATAAATACTTTATTTAAAGGAACGAAAAATGATTATTTTAAATTGAGTGACACTTAAAAAAGCAGCTTTAAAAAAAGTTTACTGCACAACTAGGCTAAAACTAGAATAGAAAAGAAGTAATAGTAAAATAAAAGAATAAATAATAGTAATAGAATAAAAGAAGTAATAGTATGTAGAAGTATTTTTAATATGTATGCTTATTTTTTGTATCTATTTTATTTAACTTGAAGCACATCAATTACATAAAAAGAAGGCATTATAGCGCTAATTGTTTGAAAATAAATTTACACTGTGCATGTTTTTGTTTTAGTTATGGGAATTCAAGGCTTAAATACAATGCAATTAAAATAGTTAAATATTTCTTTTCATTAATATGATATAGTTCAACAGTAATTCAATATTAATGTGGTATAGTATACATACAATCAATTAATACATTTTCTGAACAATTTAACTTTATATTCATTTATAGGAGTTAGGATTAGAAAGAGCCCTTAAAAAAATGAAAGAAGAATGGCAAGATATTGCTTTTAATACCACTCCCCATCGAGACAGTGGTACATATGTTTTAGCATCTGTTGAGGAAATACAAACTCTTCTTGATGATCATATTGTTAAGACACAAGCAATGAGAGGTTCCCCATTTGCAAAACCATTTGAAGGAGAAATAAAGGTAATTTTTATACTTTACTTTTATTTAAGTATTCTAATGCATCTTTATCTACTGCAATTTCATATAAATGTTCTTTTAACTCTTTGTATTACCATGTGACAGATCTGCAACATGCTCAAAAGTTAATATCATTTACACAGTTAGCTTTAAAAGATCATTTTGTTGATTGTTGCTGCAATGTAATAAATGCAATTTGCTCATAGAATCTCTATCAAATGTCAATGTTAGATATTATTTTTCATATTAACGTTTCATCCATCATTTGATCATATGCTTATGTTTATTACCAAATTAATTTAGAAACAAACTTTTGAAATAAACTTTAGATTTGTCAAATTTTTAAAAAATGTAGAGGTGTCTGAAGTAGTTATCACAAAAATATTTTCAAATTCTGTAAATATTAACTTTGCAATATTTGCACAAAAAAATTTGCAATATTTATAAGAAAGAGTTTTTTCTTTGTTGAAAGTATAATTCTTGTGTCAATTATTTTTACTTTTATGTTTTATATTTTAAAAATAATTTTTTACCTTTTTTAAAGAATGTCTTTTAACACTTGATGAGTTATTTTTAGTTCATTCTACAAAGTAAAGAAAGTAAATTATGAAAAATTTCAATGCTCAGATTTTAATGGAAATACTAATTTTGACCAAGCCTGAATCTTCTTTGATAAGTTTAAACATTACAGCTGTATGTACATACAAGAAAACTTTAATTTTGAAACTTTACATATTCATTTTAACCATCTCACATTGCATTTTGACTAGTTTATTTTGCAGTTGTTGATATCAGAGGATTAATTTGTCATTTTTAGTAAGTTTTATTCAAAAGTTTTTAACTGGATTAACTTATTCTTCATTAGGTTCTATACCTTGCATTTTGAATTATAACTTTTATATCAAGTAATATCTGTGCATGTGAAATGCAAAATAAGCCTGCTTGAAAATCTAAAGTATATTTTATTTTATTTTAAAGGTAGAATTTTTAAAAAGTCAATTTCAACAACAACAAAAACAAAAAAATCTTGTTTTTCATATATATATATATGCGCTGGAACTTCTTTACTTGTAATTAGGTAAATAAGAGCTTATAAGCAGATAATTATATTAATTTATTTTGTAAAGAAAATTATCATAGAAAATTGATGAACATTCTTTTGTCGCTTTGTTATAAAGGAATGTTTCTTAAAATTAAAACTTGCATATTAATTTTTTTGGGCCCCAATAATTTAGAAATGACACAAATTTTTTTAGCAGAAAAACATGGCAGTTGACTTCTTTTAATGATCTTCACTTTTAAAATCTTTTTAAAAGTTGTGCATTGCCTTTTAGTTTTATAACTTTTACTTTTGCTAGTAAAGAGGAAAATATTAAGGAAAAACATAAATTATATCAATAGGGGGATGCTATGAATTACTGCACCAGGTGCTCAGTGAACCTCTACACTTGAGTATTTGAATGAAAAAGGAATATAGAAAAGCACATCTATATTATGGAATCAGTTCAAAGTCAATGTAAAAAGTTTTTTTGTATAAATTTAGGCTTAAATATTTATACTCTGATTTTTAATATTTTAGATTCCCAGTTCTACTTTATTATATAAAAAGTAAGTTTATAAAAATTAAGGCATGGGTCATTTACAAATTCTTCAGGGATCAGGGTCTGACCCATGGATAATAGGTCCACAATTGCTGGTTTAGGCAATACTTTTTTTTTTTTTTTTTCAAAATGAATATTTCGTTATTTTTTCTAAATAATATATATATATATATGCAGTATATCAAAGGCCGAACGATGGCCGAATGGTAGAGCGCTGCTCTTCGGAACCGGAGTTCGCGGGTTCGAATCCCGCTACTGGCATGGATGTTTGTAGCCGTTCGGAATCGGCTTTAAACTGTAGGTCCCGGTCTCATTAGCCCTCGTGTGCAAAACAGTAGACCGTAGCGCTCCAAACCAAACCAAACCAAACCAAACCAGTATATCAAAGTTATTACTCTTAAATTATCTATCTAAAATTCACCTTTTTCTCTTCCCATTCTTTCATGTCTATTTTACCAACTACAAAATATCCCATTTGAAGGAGTGTTGACTTACATTCTTTTACCCAGTCTCCCAAAACTAATGCTACTTTTTTGTCCACTCACTATATTTGCCAGCTATCCTAGGCAAATGGTTTACTCTTCCAAAGTCTAAAACTGCTGCATAACAGTGACTAAGCTTTTGGTCTCTTGGGAAAGAATTTGCCTGATTGCTTGCTGTTGGGAGAAATATGTAATAGAAATGTGTTTTGGTGATCATTCGATGCTCTGTTCTTGTTGGGTAAAGACGTATATTTTTTTAGTCTAAAATAAGGTTAAAGTATATATATATATATATATACACATATTTCTGGACATTTATTTAAAATATTTAAAGCAAATGCTCGTGTTAATTTGAAAGATTTTGTCTAATTATCATCTGAAGAATTTTCCAGATCACTTTGAAGGATCAGATGTCATAGGTTGTCCAACAAGTTCAGTGAAATAAAAAAAGCTAAAATTATTATAATTTACAATAATTTTTCAGTTGGATCTCATATTCATTTATTAAGAACTGCACTTTACTTACAGAAATATAAATGGTTTCATAGTCCATATAGAAAGTAAATTTTTTTCTTTATATGTCTGTTTGAGAATATATTCATAGAATACACAAGTTTTTTTGGCTTTAATTTCTTGGTGTAATCCAAGTCCACAGAGACCAAACATGAAATTTTCAAAAGCTATCTTGAAACTGAAAATATGCCAAAATAAAAATTGCTGAAATGCCAATTGGATATGTTTTATGCAAAAGAGGTAACATTGTTTTGATTATTTGAAAATGTTATTTAACCAATAATTATTTATTTTCAGGACTGGGAAGACCTTTTAAAGTTAACCCAGGATACCATTGATGAATGGTTAAAAGTACAAATGCAGTGGCTGTACTTGGAACCAATATTTTCCTCTGCTGATATATTACAACAGATGCCTAAAGAAGGAGCACTATTTCAGGCTGTTGATCACACATGGAGAAGTACAATGAAGCAAACTACTGATAAGCCAAATGTATGGGAAGCATATCATTAAAGTTTCTAGTCATATACCACAAATACTTTTATCTAAAATGTTTTTGGTTTAAAAAGTAAAATTTTATATTTTTATTGTATGTACATATAACTTGTTTACATAAGTAAATTTTCTTAAAATTTTTTCATTTTAATATATGATTATATTTTAACTTTTCTTGTAAATTTTTTATTTTCTATTTAGTATATGTATACAAGCTTTGATATTAAACCTTGCTTGGATTCATTTAAAATTGAATTTTTTACTATGTAAACACAACTAACAATTTTAATATTTTTATGAAATGCTGGTTTTTAGAAACAGTATTTTTCAATGCGTTTTTCACTTGCTTGTAGGATATAATTGCAGCATATATTTGTATTTCTACATTTTTAAAAATCTTTTACTTGTTAAAAAGTTTTTTTCTCAGTAATGTATTTTAACTGAATTTGTTTATTTTATTGATTTTATATAGTTTAGTAAGTTAATATTTTTTTATTTTGATAGTAATTACCATCATTGACTAGTTTTTAGAGTTAAGAACAAAACTATATATCTTCTATTCTAATTTTTATAGTATATATATTTTCTAAACTACTGTGCCATAATTTTTAAAATTTAGATTTTATAAGCATTTTTTTAATTATATATTTAGTCAAATACACTAAATCACAAGAAAATATTAATTAAAAATATTTTATTTTAGGTTCTCAGCAATACATCTAATCGAGAAGTTTATGTCAATCTTTGCAAGTGTAATGAAATGCTTGATCGCATTAATAAAGGATTAAATTCTTATTTAGAAAAAAAGAGACTTTACTTCCCCAGGTATTTAAAATGTATATTTTCAACAATGATTCTATTTTTATTTACGATTTTTGTTTAAAAAAGAAAATATTATGAAAACATGTTAACATATTGCATAAAATCACTTAAAATATTTTATTTATTTATTTATTTATTATTATTATTATTTTTGTATGAAACAGTGTCTTATATTTTTTACAAATTCTTTAATTTTATGTGCTCCTTAAAACAGTTTCCTTAAAACTCTTAGTTTTCACATTAGATTTTTATTTTTGGAACAAATAAATAATTTATAACAGAAGTCTAATCTTAAGTAATTCAATGAACATGAAAGCTAATATCCTCAAGATTATATTGTATGACCCACCATTAAGTGAAATTTCAACAATATGCTTTGATTCTGCTGCAGAAAATATTTTGAGATAATTTTAGGAAAAAGTTGTTAATTCATAAACTCTACCTAAGCTACTTCAGGATTATGCAAGGAGAAATTTTTAGGAGTATTTCAAAAATGAAAAACTTTCTTTAAAATTTTCTAATTAAGGGATCTAATCAAAATAATAATCCTGAATAAGTTTCTGTAAACAAAAATTTTTCTTTATCAGAGCGGTTCTTAAAACTTCTAAAGATTCCTTAAAAATAGCACTTTAAAGCTCTTTAATTTTCATTTTCAAATAGGTTTCTAAAAAAGTTGAAAAATTCGTTATGAAGTGCGTTAAATGTCCTTAATTATCACTTTCTAAATCCTGTATGAATCATGTAAAAGCAAATTGTTTAAAAGTTTCTTAAAGGATTAATTTATCATTCTGTTTTAAAATTTCTTGATGCTTCCACAGTATATATAAATTTTCCTCGTGGCACTTAGAGTTTAAATCCTACTGCTAGCATGGTTATTTCTAGCCATATGGAATTAGCTTTAAGCTTTAAGCTAGATGACTTTAAGCAGTAGATTTCAGCCTAATATCATCCTGTGTAGCAAAAATTGACTGTAATATTCACAACTAACCAAAAAATTGTCTTCTTTTAAAATTAGTTATCTATCAGAAAATTATAAAAGGTAATAATAAAAGTTAATACAAATTAAAGTACTTATTATTTTATTATTTTAACTAAGGTAATTATTCAAAATTCTTTTCTTTTATCAAAAGATATTAGGATTTTCATAATATAAATTTTGTTAATTCATTTTTAATATTCATTCTCAATCTTTTGCTTCTTTATGTGGTACACTATATGGAACAATTTCTTTTATATTTGCTGGTTATTTTAAAGTTATAAAAATAGATTTATTTTATTGTGCAGACTACAAAGGAGAAAAAAAAAAGATAGCATGACATTTTTATGATATTAAAATGCAGTAAATAAACACGTTTACTAGCAAACTGTAAGGTAATATTTAAAAGAGGCTAGGCAGATTATTAATATTAATAATGTTTTAGCTTAAAATAAAATAACAGTGATCATATGATATATATATATATATATATATATATATATATATATATATATATATATATATATATATATATATATATATATATATATATATATACATACATATATATATATATATATATATATATATATATATATATATATGTGTGTGTGTGTGTGTGTGTGTGTGTGTGTGTGAGTTATTGTGCACATAGTAATGTAATAAATATAGCTTACAGACTGCATAAAAAGGAATTAATGAAAGTAGGATTTTAAAAATATTGTTATATTTTTAATGTGTGTAGAAGTTTTGTATAACTTTGAAATAAATGTTTTATCTAGCTATATAAATATTTTTGGGTCTATACATTCATTATCTAGTTAATTATTATTATTTTTTTCAAACTGTGCCAACAATTTTGCATTTAACATTCAACAAAGGTATATTGTTTCTTTAATATAAAATTTGGAATTTTCATATTAAACTTATAATTATTACTGGGCAACTTGCTTTTCTAATTAATATTCCATTGCAGATTTTTTTTCTTATCTAACGATGAAATGTTAGAAATACTTTCTGAAACTAAAGACCCTCTTCGTGTTCAACCACATTTAAAGAAATGTTTTGAAGGGATTGCTAGCTTGGATTTTGATGAAGATCTGAAAATTAGAGGCATGCTTAGTAGTGAAGGAGAAAAAGTATTTTTTGCTAATGTAATTTCTACAAAAAAAGCTAGAGGACAAGTTGAAAAGTGGCTATTACAGGTACTGAAAAATCCATCTTGTATAGTTTTCATATACAGGTAATGTAAAAAGAATGTTTGTTTTTAAATGAGTAGTCATTAAAAAATTTTCAATATTGGGCATCAACCCCTTCTACTGACTATGAGTTGTTCAGGAGTAGGTTAGGATTGCCAGATTTTATATTCTTGATGCACTGAAATATTTATTTATTTTACAAATACCAAATAATTATTCTCTAAGCCATTAGGTCACAGGCTCTACAATACTTTTTAATAATATCCTCATACTGAGAAAGTACAACACAATTATTTAAATGTTCAAAAGTCATTGGATGACTAGCCACACAAAAAACAGTCTGGTGAATCCCCCTCCCCAATTCTATAGAAATGGTTTTCTAAACAACCATGTTCAGTCAGACCTCTAAAATGGCCCATTGCGGTCTGTCTTGGTAAACTGGAAACAGCTCTCTCATCTCCCAAAATCCCCCATCTCTTATTCATCACATTGAACCATATCTTGTTTAAGAGTTTTCTTAAGAGTCAGATTAACAAACAATTTAGTTGTATGAAATGAAAGAGGGGATTCATGCATTGATATATCAAGGCTTCCTTTTTTTAGCCAGTGTATCAGCCCTTTCATTGCATGCACTGAAATATGGAGCATTACATTTTTTCTATCAATCAGCATTTTAGATTTTTTTCTTTTTAATGATGGGGAGGCACTTGCCTGTTAAGCATGCTCCCATACAATATTGCAGAATTTGTTGACCTCTCTATTATGGAAACACCTCATAAGTGGCTAACATTATTCCCTAGGGCAACGCAACTAAATAATGTCCTCATAATTTAAAAGCAGAAACCAAGCAGAAGATCCCCAGCCTAGTCCTGGCATGTCCAGAGATATCGTTTGTGAACTTGGAGGACATGGTGACCACAAAGCTATTTTATGTGCCTTAGCTTCCATTAATGAATGCAACAGATATTTGGCCAAGTCAAGCCTCAATTCCACAATCCTCTGGTTACAAAATTGAAGCCTTTGCTGACTGAGCTACTGCAGCTCTCTTTGGAAATAACAATTCTGTTTCCTTAGTTCACCTTGTTTTAGAATGCGTTTCATGTTGTACATAATTAAATGTATCGTGATAACATAATGTCCTTATTTATTGAATTATTTTGACTAGAATACCCATACAAAGGAAATCAATTGTTCTTACAGTAATATTGCTAAATACAATTGAGAGCATTAAGATTATGTCTACAGCAAAGAGAATGTCATCTGTTAAATATGTTTTCCTATAATTAAATAATAGTGTATATTTATCTAAACATGTTTTGGTGTTATTTTATTTAATATTGAAGACTACACTTATCTGAGAAAACATCATTCTTTTTCTATCATCCAGTCTTTGTCATCACATCTGTGAAAAGTTTTTAAAACTGGATAAACATATCTCTCTCTATATATATGAGTATATATTTGTATGTTTGTGTATTTGTTATTTATACAAATTGATACTTTTTTAAACATACCAAATTTTGCATACCCATTCTTTGATACTGTGAAAATTTTCTGTCATTATTTACATTCTCTTTCTAGCCTGTGATATGACCCTTAAGGAATATTATCCTTTCTAGTAGAAAAGAAATGGAAGCACAACTGTGTTATTTTAGTATAAAACAGAAAATATTAAAATAATTTGATTAAAAGGGAAAAAATGAGTTTAGATAAATTATGGCATATAAAAATGCTAATTTTGCAATATTTGGCAATTTATCCTTGCACTTAGCTTACAGAAAAGTCACATTTCTTTGTATATTATTATTGTATTCAACTTCCATAAGCTTTTCATAAAAGAAAATTAAAAATACAATGCAGGCCAGTGTTACGCTACAAGGAAATGTGCCTTCCAGTATAATGGCACTGAAATTTGGCAGCAACTACAAAGAACTTAGCATCAACTAAACTTCCATTTAAGCAGTTGGCTAGGCACAATTTTCTTTATACTATGCTTATAAAAAGGATTCCTTTTCTTTAATTTATTTAGATTTTATTGCATGAAACATTTCAAAACACATTGTAAACAATTTTACTTCAAATAAATTACTAGTTGCTAAGTTACAAATTAATTAACTATTTTTTTATCAATGTGGTAAAATACAACAATAAAATTTATATACTGTCATCTGTCATCGACCAACAAAGTTAATTTCTGTTATACTGCCATATCATGTATTAGGTGAGCAGAAGAGTTTTTGTACTAACAGTGACTATCTGATATCAAAAAATGCCTGAGAAAAATTTAGTGACTCTATAACAAACCTTGTGGATTTGTATAAAACACAATCTGAACTCTCTTTTAGATTATATAGCTATATGGGCAGTGTAAAGTGCTTCAGCTAGTATTGCAATGAAATTTTTATTTTCTTTAATAAAACTACTACAACTGAATGCTTTGATATTTCCTAACTTATTTCTTGTTTTTTTTCCTCTGATATGAATTTTAACTTTAATCATTATTTTTGTTTATTTCTTGATATTTTAGTTTTTTTTTCTTGTTGTATATCAGGAACTGCAATGTATAGGTTGACATATAAGGCATTTTGTGTTATATTTTTTTAAAGTATATAATCTTTTATTTTTATTATTTTAAATTAGAACTTTTTCTTATCTAGACTTTTAATTTGTAGGTTCAAGATGTGATGCTTATATCAGTTAGAAATGTTATTCTTGATGCTCATAAGGTAATCTTCACATTATATTTTGAAGCACTTTGAAGTGATTTTATTTTTAGAATTTGCTTAAAAAATAATTGTATTAAAAACTCAAAGTATACATGTATTTTTTAAAAATTTATTTACATAATTTTATTTGATATTGCTTTAATTAACAGTTTGATGTGAACTTAATCTTAAGTTTACAACATTTCTGTCCCAGTAATTCTTTATATCACTCATGCATTTTATACATTTGTAAGTAGCTTAATATATTCGTAAGCAGCTTATTATAAATAGTAAAATCGAGTTTGTTGAAATTTGGTTTTAATATTTGTGTTGATTTATTGTGTATTTAGAATATTTTAATACCTTTACTAAGCTGTACTCTAAAACTGGTGATTAATATATTTATTTCTTTCAGTCATATGCTATATCTTCTCGAATAGATTGGATTGTACAATGGCCAGGGCAAGTAGTTCTTTGTGTTTCCCAAATTTATTGGACAGTTGAAGTACATGAAGCTATTGCTGGTGGTCTGAATACCCTAAGAAACTACTACACTACTTTAAACAACCAATTAGCTGGCATTGTTGATCTTGTTAGAGGCAAACTAAGTAAACAAGTTCGTGTTACTCTTGGAGCATTAGTTGTTATTGATGTTCATGCAAGAGATGTAGTGCAAGATCTTATAGACAGTAGTTAGTATTTTTATTGCTAATTTTTTATGTGTTTAAGCAAGTTTTAATTACTCATTACCTTTTTTAAATTAGTTTTTATATTTTCTGTCTTAAAATTATAAAATATATTTTCATAGAAAACTACCTTAAAAATAAAAGCACTAATTTCTATATTTTTAAAAATATTTGAATATAAGGTATTTAGTATCTAAATATGGTATTTTTTTCAGTAAAGAAAAGTGATACTTCATAATGCATGATATATATATATATATATATATATATAGGGGAAATTTTGATATAATCTACAAATCTCAGGGATAGAAGAGCTCATTTTAAACATAAAAACCCAAAGCATCCATGTATTTATGTTTACAAGTTGTAGTAAAAAGAAAAAATTGAGCAAATCTTTTCTGACTTTTATGAACCTTAATATATGAGGATTTAAAAAGTAAAAAAAAAAAAAAAAAAAAAAAAAGTAATTACATGCATGTCATGATTTTAAATTCAAAATGAGTACCTTAATTTAGCATGAGATACAAGCTCTTAATCCTTGGTGAAATACAAACTTAAAATATCACCAAAATCTATAACCAGTAATTTCCACTAAAACTTTTCAAGCTATAATTGTCCAAATTTGTCAAAAACTTCTATTTTACAAACTTTTGAATGACCCTGCAGTAAGCGATTGTGGGTCTTTTGATTCAGGAGAAATTTAGTTCTTTTGCTTTTCAGGTTCAGCAGATCACTAAAATCAGCAGAAGCATGATTGTTATACACCACTAAAATCATGTGAATCAACATTTTCACCAGAGATTTTACATTAAGTTAGAAACTTTAAGGAACCCTAAGGGTTTTAATTATCTTATCACTTGATCAATTGATCAGATGGCTCAGTAAGTCAATTGTAAAACTGAACAATAAAAATGTTTAAGTGGTTTTGGTTTATAAGCTAAATTTCACCTGAATTATGAGAGAGATATGGTTAATTGTAGGCTGATTTGAAAATTTATAAAATAGGGAAGTTTATGATAAATTTTAATGATTATGTTCAGAAGAACTTTGGCAGAAATTGTTAATTATAGATTTTTGCAGCATTTAAGTATAGAAATTCCCCAATATTTGATAGCCTGTAGGTCATTGTTAAATTAAAATATCCTTATTTTAGTCTCTTTGATGGATATTTTTTTTGTTTTTCCATAAATATAATTATTTTATGAATTTTTACTATCATTATTATTATACCCCACAAAATTAGGCATTGTAAAAGTCAGAAACAATTTGGTGCATTTTTTTTTTGTTTACCATAACTCTAACCATTGAAATAAGACAAGTTTGTTGGAGTCTTGTGATCAAATTTTTCCGTGGTAGCTCAATCAGCAAAGGCAACAATTTCGTAACTAGAGGTTTGCCAGATCAAGACACGTTGGCTAACAATTCACCAAGTTCATTAATGATGGCTGGAGCATGTAAAATAGGTTCATGGGTGCAGTATCCAAGTTCTCACATACCTCTGGAGGTGGCAGGCCAAGCCTGGAGGTCTTATGCTTAGTTCCTGCTTCAAAATTATGAAAATTCTTCTTAAGGTTTAGTCAGTCTGAAGCCCATGTGGCTCCTCACTCAAAGTAATTTAGTTTATTGGGCATGTTGTAAGGTTTTCATACTCCAGGAGGATAAGTAACAACAATTACAGGGTCCAAATTAGCATTTCTATTACCCTCTTTCATTTGTTGCATTATGTAAACCTTATACCATGTAATTTGGATAACAAATATTTTAATGTTTCATGGTCTTACAGAATTAAAATTTTTGTTCTTTGAAAAAGATCATGTAAATAATTTTTACAGTCCTCTTGCATTACAAACACTGCATCATTATGTAGTGTTAAATATGAAGCTTTTTAGTAAACTAAATTCATTGATTATAATTTGTATCAATATTTATATCTTAATATTTTTATTTTTATTTTATAACAATCTTTGTTTTTCTACCAGAAATTTTATTAATTTTCATCTCTTTAAAAAATAATTTATAAATTCATATGATTTTACTTAAATTGTTATGAGAAAAAATGCATTTTTATATTTTGTAATATACATAACTTTGATCTAATCCAGTAATTGTTCTAATTTTAGATATAGAAAGTGAATATGATTTCCAGTGGTTATCCCAGTTACGTTATTACATAGAGCTAGTTGATAATGTAGAACAAGTTCGTGTAAAAATTACGAATGCTGACGTAAAATATGCCTATGAATACCTTGGAAATACACCCAGGTTAATAATACTTATCTGTTTCTTTATGTATAATATATATGTATATGTATACACATGAATATATATATATGTATTATGTGTGTATGTATTTATATACATGTATATGTGCATATATATAAAAGTTATATGTCATTAATTGTGCAGTGTAGGAAAATAGTAATATAATATGAAATCAACTAAAAAACTACAAAAATGTTGCACATTAGTTCACAATTTGAGTATTTTATAGTCAGTCCAGAATGTTATTGTTATTTCCCTGAAAACCGACTTCCTCAGAAATGGAACCTATTTTACCCTAATCATCTTAGCATGGCCCTTTTTACTGTAACATCTAAATATTTTAATGTGCTCAATGCATGCAAAAATGCACTTGTAGAAAATTTCCACTGTCCATGTGTAATAGAATGCTACATTAGCTCAAATGTTGTGGTTGAATAGCAGGGGGGAGGAATCTTGTTTATTACATCTGTGAAAAGTTAAAATCTTTGGCATTTTGAGCACAATAATTAGATTAATAATTTTCATTATGTTAGATATGTGACATATTGTGTTCAAAAAGGAAAGCTTGGCTTTTGTTACATTTAGTTAAGAATAGGTTCTTATTTTATTTGTCAAGGTGACATGTTTGATATTTACATACATTCACACACAAGCACACACATATATATGTTCAGTCCCTTGTGAAATTATTAGATGCATTTTAGCTTTTATACAAAATTTTAATTAACTGCTAATAAAATTTGGTTATTTAGTAGTTAATTACAGTTAATGAATTTATATGTACAATTTACTTCTACTTAATGTTATCACAAATAAAAGATTAAATTAATTAAAAAATATTCTTTTTTTATTATTAGATTTATTTTACAATCTGTAGCATAAAATTCTAAGATTTTTTTAAAGATACTTTTTGTCACCAGCATGTGCCACAAGCCTTGAAATGTAAATCCCTTAATTTTCTATGTATAGTGTGCTCAGAAGTACTTTCTCTTTGATATCTTCAAATTAAGATTTTATCAGTTTCAAGGTAGAAAATCTGTTTTCGAAACACATTTTTTAAAGCCAGACAAAATCAAAAAACATATCAGCACCTACAGCATCTGAGAATGTGACTAAAGCAGGTTTTTACTTGTTTACACTCTGATTCTTATATGTTAACATTATAATGAAACATTGCCAAATAAATATACAAGGAACTTCATTTTATTCTGATTATAAAACTTATATTTATAAAATATCTTTAGTACATCATTGGTTAGGGTCTGTATGTATTGCATTCATATATTTTTAATTTAACTTTATCTGCCTTTTATATACTTTTTATATTATTTTACATATTTTATATATAGATCTTAATTTGTATCTCTGCATATCTTAGCTTAAAACTTTTTATTTCAAAAATATTTCCATGGTATTTCACTTAGAAATTATTAAAACTTTTTGTACTCACATATTTAACTTAGTTTTTTAAAATTAATTGCTGAATATATTTTATTCACTAATTCTTCTAATGCATCATACATGTTCTTTCACAGTCTAAGGACAACAAAAGTTTCTTACATAATCAAATTAATATTATGGTCTTTTAAAATATCTTTTTCCGTGCTAGGAATAAATTTTGTTGTTGAATATCTCCTCTGTGGATTAAATTGATGCAATTACTAAATGGACTATTATATTGGAGATGACTTTTACTTAAATATAATTTAAATATAGAATTTTGTTAAACTTTATGAAAAGAAATTTTTAGAGTATGTTTATACAAGTATATCAGTTTGCTTTAAATATTTTTTTATTTTATGATTACTTCTTTCATTATGCTAGGTTAGTAATCACTCCCTTAACTGATCGCTGTTATCGAACACTCATTGGAGCATTCCATCTTCATTTAAATGGTGCTCCTGAAGGGCCTGCTGGTACTGGTAAAACTGAAACAACAAAAGATTTAGCTAAAGCGCTGGCTGTGCAGTGTGTTGTTTTTAATTGTTCAGATGGTCTAGATTATATTGCTATGGGAAAGGTAAGCAAAATGCAGTTTTTTTTTTTTTTACCTAATATCCACCAACGCATTCTGTACATATTTTAAAATTTTAATTTATAAAGTAAAATAATCTGTGTTTTAAATTTCCATTTTTAAAAATAATGTTAAAGGAGAGATTTGTTTAAATGTGTTTTCAACCTGTTTACCACACTAACTCAATTAAACAAAAGAAGAATGATGTTTAAATTTACAATATATTTTTTGGATTGTATTATCAATCAAGACAAGAAACTAAAATGGAAATTAAATATATTTAATATGTGGGCTAACTCTCCAGGTAAAAAAGAAACAGTTATTGAAACTCATATGTCAGGTATGGAACAAAAGAGATCCTTAATTGAGGCATTGTATTGTGGGTTCCCTCCATATTACCTCCTCTCTTATGGTTTTGTAAGTTGACTCTCTTTCACTCTTGTTCACCAGGTCAGGTAGATTTTGATAAACAGTTAATCAGATAACCTTCCAGAATTGCACTAAAAGTAGCCAAGCATGTTAGGATTTCAGTAGACTTCTGGCAGTTTATACAGTATAGCAAAAATGAAGCTATTTTTATATTATTATCAAAAAGAAGAAAAAGGACAGGATTGCAGAACAGCACTTTATCTCATCTGGAGGAAAACTAATTAAAGAGCCTCTCTTTTTTTATCACACCATTTGCTTATATATCCCTTTTGAAGATTCTTGAAGGACCTACTAAGTCATGTAAAGTAATTAACCAGATATAGGTCAGATGTCAAAAAATGAATCTCCAGAAGAAACCACTAACAACCATCAACGTTTACGCTATACACTTATTCCACTTATTTGCTGTAGTCAAAAACCTACTTTAAATTATAAGCTTGATAAATGACATACACAAATTATAATACTATGTAATGAGAAACTAACAACCTTAAATAATAATACTTAATCTGACAAAACGGATTAAAATCAGTTTTACAAAAAAAAAAAAAAGGAAAAATTTAGAACTAATATGAATGTATACACAATTAATTTACCAGTCTGTAACTGAGACTTTGAAGTATGTTTTATAGTAATGTACCTCTCCTGAAAAAGAAAACTCATTCCAAGAAAACATAGAAATTCTACACTCTATTTTTCAACTAATCCTAAGAAGGGATGCTCAGCATAAATGTTAAAATGCAAGAGTTTTCCCATTGTATGAGTATATAAATGAAAAATTTAAATTTAAGTTTATAAAATGTTTTTTTTTAAATTTTTGGTTTTGTTTTAATGTTTTTTTTAAGTTTATAAAATGAAAAATGTAAATGTTTAGTAAAAGATGTCATGCGAGAAAAAAAATTTCTACATACATTATATTTTTCTGAAGCTAGAATATTGAAAAATCATTGTTCAAGTAAGAATGATCTGTGTCATCATAGCTTTTCTCTTCAGTTTTTTAAAGGTCTTGCATCTTCAGGAGCTTGGGCTTGCTTTGATGAATTTAACAGAATAGAATTAGAAGTACTTTCTGTTGTGGCTCAACAGGTAAAAAATTCAATCTTTTACTACTTTTCATTATTTTTCATGTTTTAGTTTAAAAAACTTTTTTGTTAAGTATAAAGCATACTAAATCAGTTGTTTATTAATTTTTAAAATAAAATTAAACTGTATGTGCATAATGAATTTTAATTATGTGTAATTAAAAGGTTTGTTTTAATTTGTGTAAAAATCTTTATTATGGTTATATCCAAATTCATATTTTTCCTTTAAAAAATTTTATATTATTTTTGTATTAGTAAATAAATTAAAATATGTTTAGAAATATCTAATGTTGATATTGTAGAAACGTGAGAAAACATTTATTGTTTAATTTATTATTATATACTTCATTCACTGTCTAACATATCACAATATAGTATTATACCACAATTCTGCTTTTAGTTTTATTTTTTCATTGTTTTTTTTAATATATTTATTAATTTTTTTAGTTAACAAATTTAGTGTAGCTGGAATTAAGAAATAAATGATGAAGTATTACTTATGTAAAATAGTTGCTTATTTAGTAATTAAAAATGTTATTAACTTTATTTTCTTATTAACTTTTAATCATCCTTTAAACATTTGTTCTCGCATAAATAAGGGTTAGGTGATAAAAGTCCTTAATAATAACCTTTCAAAATTTCTTTTCATAGATTTTGTGTATAATAAGAGCTATCCGAGGAAATGTGGACTATTTCAACTTTGAAGGCACTGAGCTTAAACTGAATCCCAACTGTTATGTATGCATTACCATGAATCCCGGTTATGCAGGGAGATCTGAACTACCAGATAATCTTAAAGTATGCTTTTTCTATTGGGATTAAAAATTACTACTTGTTATTAATCTATTAATGTCTGAATCATATTCACCAAATATATAATGATGAAAATCTTAAATTCAGAGTTCGTCAAGATGAATATGTTATACTTGTTTACATTTTTTAAACCATTAATGGCATCCGTAGAGACATCCTATGGCACACAAAATCCTAGTGTGCTGTTGGGTGACCCTAGGAATGCTGCTAATAATTTTAAAAATGTAAACAAATACAACATAAATTATAGTTACATATTAAGCTACATGTGAGCTATACGTAAGCTACATGTAATTATCTTGATCTCTGTGAAACAAGGTTATTTGTTGGTAACTAACATTCTCTGCTTGACTGTCTTGTAACCTTCTGTTCACAGCTGTGCTGGTTAAAAGAAGTTACTTTCACATTATCTTATCACATCTTATTTTGCTGCTATTTTGAACAATATAATTATGTGAAAAATTGTTTTCAATATATGTGGCTACAAAAGCAAAAAACTGGAACAAGCATAAAGCAGAATATGAAATGCAGCTATAAATAGCAATTGTAGAGCTAGATTTTGATTATTTTTGTACAAAAGACACACAGTTCCTAGTTACTAGGTGTGACAATGTATGGGTTAGTGATACCAGTTGCAGAGATATGAGCTATCATGTAGATAATAGCCATTTATAGTAATTTTACAAGTATATTGTGTTAATTGCAGTTTTGCAAGAAAATATCAATCCACAAAACTATTTTTTAAAGCTCACTGTGTTAATAACATCAATTTTGGGGCATGTTTCAGATCTGCTTCATAAGCAAAAAAAAAAAAAAAAAAATGTTAACGTTATTTTGTACTATCTACCACTCTAATAAATTAATTAAATTTACATAATTAATTCCCTAATAAATTATTTAATATAATTAATTAATTAAAACAAATTAATAATTGTATTTTTCTCACAATTTTTTATAGGTCTTGTTTCGTACTGTTGCTATGATGGTCCCTGATTATGCTATGATAGCAGAAATTTCTCTTTATTCATTTGGTTATTTAGATGCTCGAAATTTAGCTGTGAAAATTGTCACCACATATCGATTATGTTCAGAGCAACTGTCTTCTCAAAACCATTATGATTATGGTATGAGAGCTGTTAAAGCTGTATTAGCAGCTTCAGGAAATCTAAAATTAAAATTTCCAGATGCAGAAGAAGATATTCTAGTAAGTATACACTTTTTTATTTATATGTATGTTTTAAATTTTAATTCAACTTTTACATTCTCTTTTTTTCAGTTTACTTTAAATGTTCATAAATAATTTTTATACTTATATTTGTAGGATGATTAAGATTTCTAGTGTATATTTAAATATATTACAATATATTTTGGGAATGTAAAATTCCTTTTTCCATTTTATCTTTAACAGTTATTACTTGATACTTATTGATTTTAACCCTGATCAATTTTAAAGATATGATATGACAAATATTATTTCATTCATTTGATTAGTTAGTTATAATTTTATCATGTATGAAGATGCAGTACAAGTATAAAATATTTTCAAATATAATTAAGTTTATATACAATGATCAAAAATACTCAAATCACTCTAGATATGTGTATTTGATACTATATTTGTAACTGCCTTTGTAGTACTAAACTAAAATTCCTAAAAGCCTAAAATATGTTTAAAACCTAATTAATTTATTTTGGAATCATTTAAGACTAAAAAGGAATTTCTGTTTAAAAAATTATGCTTTTATGCTAAAAGTTTTGCTGCATATTTATCAGTTTCTAAACATTTTCATGTATTTTGAAATTAAACTTTATATTTTTGCAGCTCTTAAGATCCATCTTAGATGTTAACTTACCAAAGTTTTTATCACATGATATTCCATTGTTTGAAGGCATAATATCTGATCTATTTCCTGGAATAACTTTACCAACTCCTGATTACGAAGTAAATTTCATTTTCTTGCTTAATAAAATAATTCTATAAATTTAGCTTTAAGATTTCAAAAACTTTTTTGTTATATTTTAATCCTTATTTTGTTATGGTTTTGCTTTGCAAAAAACTTATGCACTTTTTAGCTATAAATAATCATATGTTATACATATTCCAATATATTACATTTTTGAAATACTGAATTGAAATTTTATTTAAATATTATTTTAGGTATTTCTACAAGCTACTAATGAAGTTTGTGAGAAAATGAATTTGCAGACTACTGAATCTTTTGTTTTGAAAATAATTCAGACATATGAAATGATGATAGTTCGTCATGGGTAAATATTTTTAAGTTTCTCTTGTATGTTTTGTTCTTTTTTTGGGAGTTAAATACTTTTTTTTACATATCACTAGTTGAAACATCCAGTATTGCCTAAGTATATAGATATTAATAATTATGTCATTTTAAATCCACTTGCATTGAGACAATGAGAGATGATATTGTTTAACAAAAGTTTTTTCATTACTTTTTACTATAACTTTTGTTTATAATGACATAATTAATAAAAAAATTCTCTTTTTGTACTCAAAAATATAGAAATAAATGGTCTAGAAAGTGTTGTAGAGCTTTCCCCATGCTGGGACATATAGCACAGTGTGTATGTTTGTATGTATATATATATATATATATATGTGTGTGTGTGTGTGTAGCTAAATATTTATTTCTCACTAAATTTTAAAATAAATTCATATCAAGGGTAATATATGATTAGATGAACAGAGGCAATTTTAATATCAACTCACAAGAACACAGAATTGCTTTATAAATTTTAATGAGTCTATCACAATCCATGTTGATTTGTATTCAGAAGAAATATACATATATATATACATACATTCATACAATTATACTGACATACATATAGTTTTATGTATATTTTTATTGACTAAAAGGCATGGTGTTGTCTTCATATGTATATATGAATTTAAATATATATTCATATATTTTCAGTAAAACAGTTTGTTTGAGATTCAATAAAATCTCACTAAAATTTTATTAAAGCAGCATTTAGAGGTATGGAATGAGTGATTTTCAATCACAAATTTCTTTGACAGATTATTTTAAACATTTGTTAGGTATATCCTCAGATATCTTTATAAGTTAAATTATGAATTTTGAGCAATATATTTGTGAATGTGTGTACACAAACGCTGATGTGTACTGTCTGTATATATACACTCAAGAGCCAAAACATTATGACCACCCCTACATTTTGCAATGAACTCGCCTGGATGACGTGAAAGGCATGTGATCAGATGGAACTGGTATTTAACTGCTGCTGGAGAGTCTGAAGAATCATCTTTTCACTTCTGTGTGTGATGGCAAAGGCTGGAGATTCTAAGCGATTTGATAGAGGGCATATTGTAATGGCTCAAAGGCTCGGAACAAGTATTTCCAAAACTGCACCACTCATGGGTTGTTCATGATCTACAGTTGTTAGTACTTATGCAAAGTGGATGAATGACGGTGAAACCAGCAGTAGGTATTGAATGGTGTTGGATGTTCACAAGCTATGAAAAAAAAGGTCATCGGAGACTGTCTTGCATGGTGAAGCAAAACCAGAGCCATACAATGGCTCAACTGACAACCCAATACAATGCATGGCCATGTAGAATAGTATCAGAGCACACTGATCAGCAGACACTGTTGGATATGGGGCTACGCAGCAAACATCCTACTCATGTGCCTTTGCTGACCAAGTGTCATTGCCAACTGTGCCTATGTTGGGCCCGGGAACATCGCGACTGGTCCATGGATCAGTGGGAGAGAGTTGCCTGGTCAGATGAATCATGGTTTGTCATTCATCACGCCAATGGCCATGTTAGGATATGCCGTCTTCCAGGTGAACAGTTGTTCTGTCAATATACAGTATGTCATACACAGGCCAGTGGCGGCAGTATTATGCTTTGGGGGACGTTCTCTTGGGCATCTTTGGGACCCATGGTTGTGGTAGAGCAGACCATGTGGTAGAGCTGCATGGTATCTGAACATCATTGTGGACCAGTTGCACCCTTACATGGCCTCTGTTTTTCCAGCTGGAAATGGAATGTTCCAATAGGACAACGCCCCATGTCACAAGGCTAAAACTGTGTTGGAGTGGTTCCAGGAATATAATGCTGAATTCCAGTTAATGTCCTGGGCATTAATTCACAGGATCTGAATCCAATGGAACACATTTGGGATGTCATGGGACAGCAGCTCAGAGTTCAAAGGCTACGAATTCGCAATATCTTGGTTTTGCATAACCGTTGCTTAAACATCTGGTACAATCTGTCTCTGGCCATCTACCAAGGACTTGTGGCATCCATGCCAAGGCAGGTTGAAGCTGTGTTATGCGCCAAAGGTAGGCCAACTCGTTATTGACAGGTGGTCATATTGTATTGACTCTTGAGTGTATATAGACATGTATATACATACATGTATATGTAATTTGGTTTGAGTTTGGTGTTAGGTAATGAATAGTTATAAATTAATTTTTCTTCCATCATTTTTTATCCATTCATTATTAATAATATTTGTTCTCATAAATATATTACTATGATAAAAAAAAATTTAGGGAATATTGTCTCGAAACAGAAGATATTAGTTTTTTAGTCAACATTAGTTATATATCCTTCAAAGTAACTTCCTGGAACTACAATGCATTTCTGTCAATGTTTAAAAAAAACATTCACAGAAATGCTTTGTCAATGAAACATGCTTTAATGTCATTTTCATAAAACTCTTCTCAAGAGGGGTGAATTTTCTTTTATTACATCAATAGATTTGAAACAATGATCATAAAGAATCATTTTCAATTGTGTAAGTGAGAAAAAATCATACATTGTTGTATCATAGGAATATGGAAGTTGTGGAGCCACATTTGTTCAATTTTTGTCAAAAATACTAAATAATAATTGTACTGGGAGAAGGCTCATTATTATGGTGCAAAATCCATTAGTTATTGTTCTACAGTTTAGATCTTTTCTTGTGAATTATTTCTTACAAATATGGCAAAACACTCAAATAATATTCTTTAATGACACTCTGCCCATTCGGTAGATTTCATAATGCACATCCCTACGACATTAAAAACATAATAACAATTACCTTGATTTTTGAGGTACCAGAGCATAGTTCTAAGACAGATTCTTGGCCTTTTTAAAACATTTTATACTAAAATATTCTTGTCTTTGATAAATAACCATCATTAATGGCTTTTTGTACTAATCTAAATATTTTAGGAGCAGAAGTATCTGTGAAGAATCAAAATTTAAATGTAGGAAAACTTTAGTACCTGGGAATTATATGTACTTTGTTCCTATAATGTTTTTTATTATATATGTTGATTTTTTTAAGAATTAGGTTTTGTTTGAAGGTGCTCTTGTATAGTGTATGAGTGTATAATAAATAAGGAAGATTTCTATATCAGTATAGTTGATACTGCTCTTTAAAAAACTGCATCTTATAAAGTATTTTGATTTTCCCTTTTTTTATTTCAGTTGAAATCAGTCATGTTTTATCCCCTGTATGATTTTATCAGTATATCAGATTCTATTTACTGATGTGTTAATTCTGTATATGAAACATTAACTTTACATCTAAATGACTACAAATAATGAATATTTGGACAGTCTATTCATTGTAACCTGCTCCACCTCCTTTTTTTTTCGAGTGCTTAGATCAACAATACACTTTCCATGTTAACTAATTTTTCATTTTTAAGATAAATCAACTATTTATGCCAATAGTAGAATTTTTATAACTAATATTTCTTTTTTATTGTGTCTATTTTGTAAACATCATGCTTTGAAACACAGCAGGCATAATACTGTTATATAAAATTTTTGTTTATATCACTACAATAAATTTGTTTGATGGTAAATTTCATTTTTTAAGTATCCTAATTCACTGTTATATTTGTGAAAAGTGCTTATGTGGTAGCGAGTTAAAAATTAAAGATAAATAAATAAATAGGCCAGGTACATTATGCTCTAGTACCTTGGTTTCATTTTGAATTTTAGTTGTAAAATGCTTAAAAATATAAGATTATTTAACACAAAAATTTTAATAAAAATATATGCAATTATTAACAAGTTGTAGAATGAAAATAATGCTTCCGATAATTTTTTCTCTGTGAAATAGAAGAAAAATGCAATAAAACCTAAAAATATGACGAGGTACATTCAAGATACAAATTGTATTGTCCTTTATCTCAATTGCATTTCCTAATTTGGGAAATCAACATAATGAAAATTTTCTTCTCATTAGGAACAATTTTATTTTCAAATGATAATATAACACCAAATACTGAATGCTACCATATATTCATTTAAATTATAAAAATATTTGATAAAAGTTTGCAAAAAATTTCTTATTTTTTGCTTGGTATTTTTAAAATGAAGCATTCCTGATACTTTTTGATCCAAGAGGTATATGGAAGTTTAATAGCAGAATATTTTTTATAGAAGCAAAAAATTGTAATATTTTTAACTGTTTTAGCTTCATGCTTGTTGGAGCTCCAAATGCTGGGAAAACATGTACCTTAAAGGTTTTAGCAGGTGCTTTGTGTTTGTTAAATGAAAGAGGACTGAATGAAGAAGAAGCAGTTTCATACCGCACTGTAAATCCTAAATCTATCACTATGGGTCAGTTATTTGGAGAATTTGATCCTGTTACTCACGAGGTAAAGTTTTATTAATGAATTTGAAACATTATTAGCTTTAATCCTTATATTTTAATAAAATTCACTTATCTATATCTGCACAGATTATGCTAATAGATCTCTTTATCTATATGATATGGACATTGACATAATCATTTAAACAAAGTTTCAAAAGTGACAGCTATTTTGATAAGGGAAGCTTACATTATAATTACAGGTTCAAATTTTGTCTTTAATCTATAAAAAGAAACAAAATACTTCTTTTAAAATTTTCCTTCAAAGATTTTAATTACAAGTTTTAATTTGAAATTTAAATTAAATGATGACAAGAAAATACTTGATTTCTATTGTAATTATAATTAAAAATTAGAATTTTGTTGGTTTGAATGACTGTGTTATATCCACTTAGTACACAATACAAAATTTGACAAATCTGTTAAGGCCATTAGTATAACTAATATAAATTCTCTAACACTACATTAGAAAAATGTTAGAGTATTTGGAAAAATCTTTTGTATGTCTCAATTTAAAAGATTTTTTTTTTTTTTTTTTTTTTTTGGTAATGTTATATAAAAATATTTTTTTCTAAACTTGAGCTGATTCCATTGTTTAGTAATTTTCAATTATATCTACTATCATGTTTGAAACATACTTTGCCTTTCTAATTTAGGGAATTTACTCACTTAAAAGTTTATTCTTATACTTGTTTCTAAGTTTTCTTGCTGCTTATGTATATTTGGTTTCAGTATTAATAAACATATGTGTATATAAAAAGTATTTATGTATGTGTTTATAACCATAATCTATGTATATAAATATGTATGTGTGTGTTATTTGCTCTCTCCAGAGTATAGCTACATTGTTTCTGATTTTTAATGCTGGTTTAATATATAATTGCTTTTGGTATTAGATAAGATATAGATATATAAAAACTATATGGTTGGATAGGGGCCACACATATTGGGCAACTTTTAGCACAGGAGTATACAAGCTTGAATTGAGCTGCTGCCATGATGCTTGTAGTCATTCAAAAATGGCCTTAAGAAGTAGGTTTTGATCTCATTAGCCTTTGAATAGCAAAAAGTAGACTGAAGTGCTCCTAAATACCAACCATAAATGTGTGTATAGGTTTATAGTTATTTGCATATATGTGTATGTGTATATATATATAATATATATATATATATATATATATATATGTGTGTGTGTGTGTGTGTGTGTGTGTGTGTGCATTTATAAATACTTGAACATATGTATCGTGATATTTGTAATATTTATATATATAATTAATATATAAAATATATATATAATTTATATATATATGTGTGTGTCTGTGCATTTATAAGTACTTGTACATATGTATCTTGATATTTGTATGTATGTACATACATATATATATATATATATATATATACATACATTTATATGCATATATCTATACATATATACATGCATATATATGTATATATGTTTGTAGATATATGTATATGTGTATGAGAGTGTGTAGTCTTTGGAATATTTAAAAAAAAATTTCACTCCATTAAATTTAAAACAAGATCAGCATATTGTGTATAATTTAGAAAAATATTATCTACTTTATTTATTTCAGTGGACTGATGGTATTGTAGCTATAATATTTCGAGAATTTGCATTTTCAAAAAGTTCAGACAGAAAATGGGTTGTATTTGATGGTCCTGTAGACACATTATGGATTGAAAGTATGAATACTGTGTTAGATGACAATAAAAAAGTATGATTCTTTTAAATTGATATTTTTGTTTACTTTATTGTATTTTTTTAATAAATTTTATTTTATCACTGGAATTTTTGCTGTTTAAAGTTTTTAAATGTTACAAATATTAAAGGTTATGACAGTTTTATTACTTTGTTTATATTTATCTTACTGTATACTACAGCAGTAGATTTTTCTGTGCAAGTATAATACTGGCAATAAACTTTAAAATTCAAACATTTTAAGAAATTATTCTGTATCTAGATATATTATATAGTGGTTCAGTTTAAGATTGATATATTTCTTTTTAAACTGGAAAAGATATTATATACATGTACTTTGCAAATATATTTAAATAAAATCAATTTGCTGCAAGAGTTGTATCTATGTAATATAAAATTATACTTAGATATGCCATTCATAATATAATCTCTCTGTTTACGTCAAGAAGAGCATTACAGCAATATAGATGCATGAATATAGTTTTTTGTTATATTATAATTGAGTGATATGTAGATTTTTAGAAGCTTTCTTCTTTTTAATAATGAATTGTATAATATTAAAATCTACTGAATTTCAGTAGGTAGGTCAAAGGATATTGTTTATACACTAGAAATAGTTTACGATAAGTTATTTCATAGAGGGTATCATTTTTTTTAGCTAATCAGATTGTTAATTCCTTTATTTCATATTTTTATTTTTTCTAAATATAACAGATCTGCTATAATTACAAAAAGTTTATTTGTATATTATAAAGATAATTATATAGCCTGTCTGGTTAAAAATTTAAAAACATTTTCACTCCCTGAATTTTTTCATTTACTGACTTTTAAAAAGTAAAAGCTTTAAAGGTTATACCTTCCCACCTCTGTTTCTTTGAGAGGTTGAATTAGATTCTTTTGACTTTGTTATTACTTAATTTTTCCTGTCCTAAAGTATAAATTGCATGCTCATATATGTAGAAAATGTATATTGCCTTTATAAAAGAGTATGAAAACTATTTAAGAGAAGTTTGCAAAGTGTAATTTTGGCACAATAGCTATATTGCATTCTTCACACAGGAAAATTATTTAAAATACATACTATGCAGATTAATAAAAAATATTTATAAGTCAATTATTTTTATAGATATATAATTTTAAAAGCCTTTAAAAATGAGAAGCATTTTTTTATTTTGTGTGATATTAAAACTGTTTTGAATATCTATTTTCAAAATATTTATAGGAAAAGTTACTTATCATTAATTTTGTGGCAAGTACAATTTAATTCTTAAAACTAATTAATTTTGGTTTTTTCTTTGGTTTATAGCTTTGTTTGATGAGTGGTGAAATTATCCAAATGTCCAATTCTATGAGTCTAATTTTTGAAGTTATGGATTTATCACAAGCATCAGTATGTAATTTATAATGTTGCACATTTTTCTTGTTTTCATAAAATTATTTTTATTAGTATTTTTAATTGTATGTATTATTGATAAAATGTGTGTAATTGCACATGAATTTAAAATTCAGCATTAATATGAATATGAAAGTCAATTACCAAATGTCAAGCAAATACAAATTTTGCTATGTTTGCTATGTTAAAGATATAATGTACAAATTAAAATACCCTTTTCTCCTCTCATCCCAGTCTTATTTTACCATATTTTATTAACCTTTATTTGTTTGCTATCACCTGTATTTTTCATTTTTATTACTTATGACTCTAAGATGTATAGAAATTAATTTTTCTGTTGATTAAGAATAATTTCCTTGAAGTAATATATCCTTATTTGTAGAAATTCTCATAAATTTCTTAACTTTACCCCTTGTTTGAATTTCTAACTACTCTCCTTCATTCATAGAAAAATTTGGGTTACTAGAGTTGTGATTATTTTAATTAGCATCTAATAATTAAAAATGTTATTAGCCATATCATGTAGTATTAAATTTTGCATGAATTTGATTGAAAAATATTTCACCCATTATGTATACCTGCTTACTGATATTTTTGAATATTACAGAATATTTTTATTTCAGCCTACACACAGATATTGAATTTTGAATAAATTTTTGAAGAAAAAATGCACTTTTTACTTATACATGGATTGGCTTATATTCAGAATTATATATATATATATATATATATATATGTATATGTATATATATATATGTGTATATATATACATATATATATGTATATGTATATGTGTATATATATATATATTATGTGTATGTATATGTGTATATATATGTATATGTATATATATGTATATATATATGTATATATATATGTATACATGTATATGTGTATATATGTATATGTATATATGTATATATCTATATGTGTATATATGTATATATATGTGTATATATGTATATATATGTGTATATATGTATATATGTATATGCGTATATATATATGTATATATATGTATATATATATATATGTATATATATATATATATATATATATATATATATATATATATATTTGTATATATGTGTGTGTATATCTTATTATGAAGGTTAATATGATTTTTTTTGTTGTTGTTGTTTATGATTTAGCCTGCTACTGTGAGTCGCTGTGGCATGATTTACATGGAACCTCGAGCATTAGGATGGGAGCCAATTGTAAAATCATGGATCAATGTTGTACCAGAGGTTTGGAGTTCTGAACACAAATCTATGATATTTGCTTTATGTAGTTGGTTAATTCCACCTACAACACAATATGTTCGAAGAAGCTGCAAAGTAATTTACTATACCATTTCCTTCACAGCTAATAGAAAATTTTCACATATTTTCTAAATTTAAATCTTTAATGTAATTTTTAAAATTTGTTATCTAAATGGTATATTTCCTACTTGTAGTATTTTGTTATAAAAATGTAATTAAATAAATATTTAATTTTGTATCATCTCTTGATACAATTAATTTTCCTACTTTATATAAATTTATAAATCCTTTAAAAATCTATTCTTGAACAATTTTGGTATAACTAAAAATTGAGATTAACTTTTTTTTTAGTAATTATTAAATGTTTAGCTTTTTTGTGGTGGAGTGGTTGATCAAATGACATATCTGATCCTATAAAATCTTGCATAAACATTAAATGATGTTTTAAAAAATTCTTAGTGTGTCATTGTTTCTATTCTTAAATATTTATTTTTTATATCTTCTCTATACCTTCTATTTACTATTTTTCCTATTTATTAAAATAATACCTTGAGCTATAACAATTGGTTATACTTGATATATACTTGATATTGGTTATACTTGATAAAAGTATCTACTTTAAGCAGAAAATAGTTTTAAATATGTACCTATTTAATTAGTTTAAAATAATCCGAATACTATAATATAATTTATAGTTCAGTTAGAAAAGGTGTCAACCTCACAACTGAAGGGCTGTGGGATCAAGGCAAAGACCCACTGCGTTCATTAATGGCAGCTGGGGCACATAAAATAGATGTGGGGTTGCAATATCCTCCAAGCTCCCAAACAATACCTCTGAAAGTGGCAGACCAAGCCTGGGGGTTTTCTGCTTGATCCCTACTTCTAAATTACAAGGATCCTCTTTGTTTGTATGTGTTGACCTAGGGAGTAATTCTCACAGCCTGTATGGTGCACCCATAATTAAATAGCCAGCAAATTCTGATGTGTTGTTTGAGTGAATGCTCAACAGGCAAGTGCCTTTCCGTTATTAAAAAAAATAATAATGGTATAATTCACTCATTACTCCATGAAAAGATCAATTTGCTATCAAAGACAGTGATTTTGTAATAACTGTAACCACAAAGAGTAAATTATTGTTATTAGTTTTCCTATTTTTTATTACTAATTTTAAAAGGAACCAATGCATTTAAAAATAATCTAAAAATAGTTGTCAAATAACAACTAAATTTCAGCTGAAATTTATAGTTATTCTAATCTGAGGTATTTGGTATAAAGGAAATTGCATACATTATGTAGGATGAATTATATTATGTATGTAAGCAATTAAAATATTTTATAATTTTGTTTTTACTAATAGTTGAAATTTTTATAGTTTGTATTTTGTACTTTTTACTTATTGTAAGTTACAGAAAGGTTTTTAAACTGAAGTTTAGTAATTTGATGTTTTATTGTATTTATTGAGGATATTTGACAGATTTATTAATGTAAAAAATTTAATCTTTACTGTACACTCAAATCATTTTTATTATTTACTTTTAATTAAATTGATTTATTTTCAAAGGTATCAGTGTTATTAAATACTGTTGAAAATCTTCTCTACCAATGGAAGAGTTGTTGTCATGCAACAATGTCACATTTACTGTCATCTTAAAAGTCATTACTTATTTTTTAATTCTTACTTTTTTTAGCCACACTTTTTTTAATATTCTTAGAAAGTGTTCCAAACTTAGAGTTTGTACAAATTTTAATTTATTTATATATTTATAATTCATAAATATTTTTTTAATAATTTATATATATATATATATATATATATATATATATATATATATATATATATATATATATATATATATATATATATATATTAAACTAAACTGAATAGAAATGTATGCACACAAGTACTGCACAACTACATAGGTGAGAAATGTGAGAAGTATTCAACCTAATGCTGTTCAGTTAACATAGGCAACCAAAGTTATTTCACATTTTAAAATGGCATATTTTGATACAAATTTTAAAACAACTGAACTTACCTACAATCCTCTATATCAAGATTAAACTCACATAACTTCAAACAGCAGTTTTTGATTTTGTGATAGGTGTACCAAAACTAAAATCAGAATTCCTCAAAATGTCCCAAGTTAGGGTGCTGTTCCAAGTATGGGCATTTGACTGCATTTTGTTTTTTCCTGCAACAACTTTTCTTGTACAGTTTTGTTTCTTTTCTGAGTTTTAGGAAAATATTTTTTTAGGAAATAATTGGTACTAGTGACAATCACCTTGTGGATTCTTTGCTCAAAATGGTACAAATAATTATGGATGAAGGCTGTGCTGATGAGGAAGCTATGTCATACACTGACGTAAAAGCTATGAAGTGTTGGATTATTGGAGCCTTTATGTTTGCGACAGTTTGGACGGTTGGTGCTACTGTTGATGAGAGAGGAAGAGAAAAATTCAGTGAATTTTTAAAAGAATTAATATCTGGGAAAAATAATAAGTTTCCTCTTCCACCGGAGGTAGGCCTGAAAATTGACATCCCATATCCCAAGGAGGGTTCTGTCTATGACTATAAATATTTGGTAAATTGATTTTGTCTGAATATTAGTCTTTTATATTGAATACTAAATTTTTATTTTGACTTCCTTGTATGAAGTAAAGTATTGTAATAAAAAATAAATAAATAAAAATTTTAAAAAATTGGTATTTAGCTTTTAACATAAATACATCTTTTTGCCATACTTGAATTAATTTTGACAAATTTCAGTGTTATGTGTATATACACATACAAGGAAACTTTGAATTTCCGTTTTGGCTAACACTGAATCATGTTAATGTTAATTTATATACTTACCAGTTCAGCAGTTTTAGCATAATGTCCATATATATATCTGCAAGTATGTATTTCACATAACTTGTAACCTTCCTTTTCTGGTTACAATCTTTATTCTGTATAGAAAAAAATTCAATATAGTGGATTTTAACACTGCTGGAAATAACTCATAAACAGTTAATGGTTGAATGTTAAAATCTTGTATTTAGGGCTGTTATAGCATATAGTTCTGCACCTCCATTTTTTATTGTAATCCACACTCTGTATAATGAAGAATATCAATATAGGGACTGTTAATCCACAACAGTGCAAATAAAGAATCAATATATTAAAATGCAATTCAAAAATGCTTTTTATTTTCATGTTTAACAAGCAAATATAGAAAATATTATTTGCAGAGTAGTTTTGAATTATTGCTATTTTATTACATTTTGAAAAAAGAAGTATTGTAATCATAAAAAATTTGAATTCATAATGAAATATCTATATCAGTAAAAATATCAGTATAACTAGGTAACAAAACTGCCAGTTGCTGCCATATGACAATACTTGAATTCTACTTGGGCAGCACAGTTACTTGAGAAAGGAATTTATCTTTTAATCTTTAAGGGATGTGCAGCTGATAACGCAGATGACACATCATACAATCAAAATAAAAATAATGTATATAATTTAATAAACATACAAGGAAGTCATATGTTGACTGCATAAGAATTTTTCAGTTAGATTTTGAAATTTTTCTAAGACAACTTTAAAATTTTATAGCTTTTACATACTTTGTAATTTTTGGCTGTATAATTGCTATTTATAATTGTGCCTTTTGTTTCTTTTAAAATTTTTCAAAATAAAATTATAATTTATACTTGACTTTCATGCTATATTTTATAATTTTTTTTATCAGTAGAAGAAAATTTTGTAAGCTAAAGTTATGTTTTTGCTTTTAGTTTGAAGTAAACTAATTAATTTTTTTTAATATACATTTCTGTATCAGAGATGATATATCTATAATAGACAGTTAATAATTTATTATAATCTGTTTTCTCAAAGTTTTATTTCATGCTCTCCATTTTGTTCAATATTAGTTTTAAAAAATTGACTTTTATTCATTTCATTTTATTTGTGCATTATCATTAAACTATGATATTAATTTCATATTAAATAAAAAATAAAGTCTGATTTTACACTTGTATTTTGGAGTAAAAAATTTTAATTAATAAAATTATTATTATACACTCTTTTATTTATTCTAATAGAAGTTAAAGTTAATAAAATGTCAAATTTTTAAGTTTAAATTATTTTTTAATAATTATCCATTTTTAGCAGTTTTAGCAATTATTTTTTAATATTTTAAACCTTTGATATCATGCTAAAATGTACTCTTTTGATTAATGAGGTCAGGGAATTATTGTTTATAAACTAATTGTTTTTAATTTTTAAAAAGACTAGAGGAAAAGGCCAATGGTTTTCTTGGAGAGATTCCATTGTTCCTATTACTACATCCAATCTCAATATCAGGGAACTCATTGTCCCGACTATTGACACAGTTCGATATTCCTACCTGTTGGATGTTTGCATTCGTCATCACAGGTATTTATTTAAAATTTAGTTTATTATAAAAATTAAATATGTCTATGTTAAAATAATGTTTTGGGATAAAAAGGTCTTAAATAATTTTATTGTTAGAATAGATTGTAACAGGCTTGACCCTGGACACTTTTGCCTCAGCATAAAAATTTAGAGACCAAATCACTTGAACCGGAGAACAAATAACATAAACACTATCCATACACATATATTTTAATTCTTTGAATCTAGATTCAAATTTACTACTCATTTTCTAGACTTACAAAAACTTAACAAAAATAACAGACAAAATTTAATAAAAATTTATTGGCTTCTAGGCAGGCAGTAGCATTTCATATTGTGTAATGACATGCAAATAATTCCAGACGAGCTTTGCCCAGAGTAACTAGCTTTTGACTGGGCAGCTGGGTTTGCAGTTTTGCAAGCAGTGTCTAAGATCTGAACCCTTTCTTCAATTCTGATTTTGATTTGTATTGTTAAGTCAACACAATGATAAAGAAGAAATTGCCAGTTGTTCCAGTTTTAAGCAACAGAAAAATGGTTAATTTATTTTTTATTTTATGTTTGAGCAGCATTTTTGGGTTTGTCTACAGTGTCAAAAGAGAGCTAGAGTCAGTCTAGATTGCAATAAAACTAGCTGAAATTTAATAATTTAATTTTAAACTTGTTTAATTAGTATTGTAAGTCTGTAGAGTTTCAACCAGGAGATTAAAATACTTATTGTTGTATTTTACTGAGAGCAAATCTAAACATGGGAATCTAATAAAAGTTTATTAGTCAATTTGAAAATATCAGGCCTACAGTTGTAATTTAGATTAAAAATTTTCCTATAAATTAGTTTTGTATTTAAATGTTCTTTATTTTAGTTCCATAACCATATAAAATCATTGTCATATATAATTTTCTTTTGGCTGATTTCAATTTATTTCTTTGAAAATGGATGTTTTAATATACTTACTGTATGTAAGTATGATCTACTGAAAATAGAAAAAAATAAACCTTTAATTGGTCACACATTTTATAGGTCAATACTTCTAGTTGGACCAACTGGTACAGGAAAAACTGTGTATGTTCAGGACAAAATGATGAAAGGACTTGATAAAGAAGTTTTCATGCCTTCCTTCATTGCTTTTTCTACTCAAACTTCCTCAGGACAAGCTCAAGTATATAATTTATCTTAGACTTAATCCATGTATGAATCCATGTAATATTAATGAGAAAATTACTGTTCATTAATGTCATTACTATCTAAAGGCCTATTGAATTTGAATAAATATTTGATTTCTTAATTTGGTACTCAATTCATCATGCCTTTGTGAACTGTTTTTAATGCTAAATGAAATATTTACCTTTTTCTAAGTTATCAGTAACACACTCTTGGTCAGTGACACACATTTACTAACTTCAGAAAAATTTCATTATCCAAAATTGTATGTGAAGAATATTTTTTTTATAAGAGAATCCAATCTTTACCATGGCATTTGTTTGCAAACCATATCCTTTACCATGGCATTTGTTTGGAATAACAAAACTTAACATTAGTTTAATGAAATGTTTATTGAAACTAATCTTTGATTTAATTTCTTCACCTGCATAACATAAGAAACATATTTTACAATTGTCTCTTAATAGGTACTAATAATTTTGTCATTCTTTTCTCTGTTCATTTTTTTCACTATTGTTTTATTCACATCTCTTAATAACATCTTATGCTAAATATTCTATTATTTTCATAAACTTTATTCTTAACAGGATATTATTATGTCTAAGCTTGAAAAAAGAAGAAAAGGAGTTTTTGGACCTCCTTTCGGCAAAAGGTGCTTAATTTTCATTGATGATTTAAATATGCCAGCTGTTGAAATTTATGGAGCTCAACCTCCTATTGAACTCTTAAGACAGTTTTTTGACCATGGACTATGGTAAGAATCAAATGGAAAATTTTATAAATCATTCATTAGTTTTCTATTTAACTGACATTAACATTTCAATTTTAGATTATTGACTCTGATCAATATAAATATTTCTAGCTCATATAATAACATTTTGTATTGCTTATTTTATATAATTCCACTTTTTATTATTTGTTTATATATATATATATATATATATATATATATATATATATATATATATATATATATATATATATATATATATGTATATGTATACATACACACATGCAATGTTAAAAAATTAGTGCAATAATTATCAAACTCTAATTTTTGTTTTTCATCTTTGTTTGGTATAGAATTTATTCAGAGTCAAGAATAGATAAAATGTAGAATCTTAAACTTCACATGTGAGCTCACTCACATCTATATGCCAGATTATAACTTTTTAGAAGTCTATATTAAGCTCTGATTCTATGAGGAAACTCCCTTCTACATGATTGGGGTTTAGATATGATATACATAGTGCCTCTGACAGTAAAATAGCTAATTTTATGCTCTATGAAAAAAAAAATTGTCTTCAGCTGTTTAAGTTGTATTACTACTGTGCCTTGTGGACTTACATGCATGCCTAATTGGATCTGTATTAAGGAAAGGTTATTCAAAATCTATTTTCTGATTTTTCTGTTATTTACTGTTCATTTTTTGAAACTTTACTTGCATATAAGACTACCCCACTTAGTAATTTAAATTAGTTACTCTAAAGTACTATATTAAATGAATCTGCACTGTATAAAATATTATTCCTTTAGATAAATAATTAGTTTGTTGCTGCCAAATTTTATTAAAACAAAAATATTTTTATATTTGCTTGAAATTAATGAAAAGTAATAAGATAATAAAAAATAAAAGTGTTGAAACATTTATGCTTTATAATGTTTGCAAAATTAACAAGAAAACATTTTTTTCCTTAAAAAATCAGGCAAAGTTTTTTCTTACCACCTTTCTTCCCTTTTTTTCTGTTGTGCTATAACACAGAATAATATTTTCTAATTTTTGCCTTGTTTTCAAGGATCTCTTTTATAGATAATTTTCTTCAGTGAATTCACATGCTCTTTTTAAAGCATTGAATAATTTAAAGTTTTTTTTTTTTGTTTGCACATTTTCTTTTATTTCATTTTCTTCTTTTATGAAAAAGAAAATAAGAAGTATAGCTTCTTATCAGCATAGTAAGAGAAGAACATAAGTTTGTTGTCTCATTATGCTTGATAAGAATTTACCATTGAGGGTTAGGGTCCATTTGAATACACTTCATGACATTAGAAGCATCCAATTTAGCTAAAGCTTAAATCTTGTCCAAGTTTCACAATGTCTGTTGACAATGTTTCTGTTTGATGATCAAAACTGCAAAAATCATTAATAGAATGAAGCAAAACGTATTTCTATATGGTTTTCATGTTATTTTCATCCAATTCATTCCAACTATGTCCAACATTCTCAATAGCATTTCAGATATTGTAATTATGCAAAATGGATCACAACATAGATCATTTTCACTAAAGGTTTTTTAGATTGTGAAAACTAATGCCACATCCAATTTCTTTAATAAATTTAAACTTTTCTGAGAAATGATGCCTTATAATTTTATCGTAAAATATAAATAAATAAACATTTACAATGCACTAATTGTTTAATATATCAAAGTTATGAATGACTTAATATGCAAATTCTCTCTAGAAAACCTTGTTGGAAATTTAATTTATGATTAAAAATTTATGATCTTAAAATTAAAGTAATGAAACTATTCTAAATAAATTTATTTTTTAGCTGTACTCTTAGGACTCTTTTAAAGATAGTATCTGTTAACATAAAGCATTTTAAAAAGTAAATGACCTTTGCCATCCATTAAGAGTGATTTTAAATCCTACCCCTGTAACTATAGATCTTGTAAAGTTGTTGTTTCACTAAGATGGCCTCAGCTAGTATCAAACATGTATTATATGATATTCCTTTATATGCACACAGATTATTCTATCCATTTAATGTTTAAACTGGGCAACTCAATCCAGGGGTAGAGTGGCCAGAATTATATACGGTATTGTATGTCTACATACATACACACACATATATAAGAATACATATATATATATATATATATATATATATGTGTGTGTGTTTATAAATAGTATTAATTAAAGAAATGGCAATAAGAAAGTTTGTGTTTCAAAGATAAGAAAATTAAAATAAATCAATCACATGCAAATTAAAAATTTTATATATATTAACATGAAGTACTATATTTTTGTCTGATTTTTAAACTTAAGTAAGCACATTAACAATTATAATGATTTTACTTTAAAAATCATATTTATTAAATTTATCAATATGTTTTAGATTTAATTTTTAATACAAAAATTTCTCGGATTATCACAAGCATTAAGAGTTATATCATTGGGCATTCTGAAATGTGAAAATATTCAATGTAGAGTATTTATTTAAATTCAATGTCCTTCATACATTTTTGAAACATAAATTAGAGAAAAAAGAACTTTATTTGACAATTAATCTTTTGTACTACACTATAAAACATCAAAAACATCAAAATATGTATAATTTTATAGCACATTTTATACTGTATCACATGAATTAATTGACTTAATAGACTTTTGTTATTTTAGCATTTCATTCAAAGAAAAATGTATGCAATATATGGTTGTGAAGCTTCATGGTGGGGAATAATGGGTTCTGTCCCTATCATGAGCTTGACCTTTGAACAATTAGACCTGACTAACAACATCCCAGGGTTCACATTAATCACCATGCAAAATATCATGAAGATTGAGCCAGCCATTTTCAAACATACAAAGCCATTTACTAACATAGAGAGGATTTTATATATGTACATGAGATATATCATTCATAGCTGCTCTTGTGTTAAAGAGCTGTTAACTAAAGCTCTTCTTCTTTTGCATAGGTATGAAAAAAAAGAAATGTCAGAAATTCATTTAATAGATACTCAGTTTATTGCTGCAATGGGACCACCAGGAGGAGCCAGGAATGATATAACTCCTCGTCTATTGAGACATTTTGGTGTAATAAGCATTAACCCTTTTAGTAATGTGACTCTGAATTCAATATTTACATCAGTCATGATAATTTATTTCAAGGTATATTTTTCTTTTCAAATTTCTTCAATTACTTTTAGTCAGTATAATTCTTGATGATATTTCAAACTAATTAAAATAAAATATTTAAATTTAAAACACATCATTAAAAATTCTTTGTTAATTAAAAAAAATTATCACTATTAAGCTAGAAAGTATTACTTTAACTCAGTTGATTTGCTTTTTCTTATTTAATATTTTAATAGTTGCATATTTTAATTTTTAGAATAATCATTTTCCTTCTGAAGCTTTGGGTATTATTGGAGCCATTGTAGCCGCAACAGCAGATATTTATAATGCTGCTACAAACTTTCTTTTACCTACTCCAGCAAAATCACATTATACTTTTAACTTAAGGGACTTCGCTCGTGTAATACATGGATGCTGTCTTATTAAAAAAGATTCAGTTGATGCTAAGAAACTTGCTAGGTTAGTAATGTTTAAAATTATTTTAATCTTTAGAAATTATGAAATTTAAAATGGTTTTAATGTATTTATTATCCTTTTGCTCAATTTTAAGGCTTCCAGCATATTTTCTCCCACAGATTAAAACTTCTTTTTATACAGTTAATATTTATGCTGCTATTTTTTTATTTTAGGAAATTATAATCTTTTATATATTCATTTGGCTTATTCAGCTGAAGAGCTTATATTATTTAAGAAAAAGAAAAATAAACTTGATCATCTATGATAGTTAAGAATTACAAGAAGTTGTTTATTTAAGATTTTAAATTTACTAGTAGATTTTGTAATATTTTTTAAAGCAAAATGTATAAATCCTTAACAGAATTTCTTAGTGATTATAAGTATGTTATATAGTAATATGTGTATATAGAAATAAGAAAAATTAAAAGCAGAATGTAAAACTTAAATATATATATATATATATATATATATATATATATATATATATATGGTGTTTCCTCACAAGTGTGAGTATTTCTGCTTTCATTATACTATATATAAAATTATATATAATGAAATATTGAAATTATAAGCCTACAGTAATATTTATGTAGTAAAATGAAGGTAGATTTTTATTTATTTATTTTTCCAGATTTCAGTAGAGAATCATATTTGAGCTGGAAAACTTTTTTAATCCTATCTATATATATTCCTATCTATATTTCGTTTATATTATTTTATAATACTAATATTCATTATTACTTATTGGTATTTTGTTATTTTTACTATAAGCAATTTATTTAAATATTAATCTATAAAATATTTTGATTTATAATATACTTTTATTTGTTCAAACATGTTCAAACGTAGATAAATTACATTTTTATAAATAGAAATAGAAAACAGATTTGTTTGTATTAATATTTTAACATATTTGTATAGAAGAACTGTTTTTTACTATAGTAAAATTTACAGTACATTTTTGTGAAATCTTTATTTAAAAATTATAAACTTTATTTTCAAATAAAAAGTTTTTTTTATTGATTGAGGTTAGCAGAAGTTGAGCAAATTATCTGTTAAATATTTTCCCATTTTTTTTAAAAATATTTCTCTGTATACAAAAGCAGTTCCTAAGCTTTATGTCACAGTTCAGTTTTAAAGAAAAAAGATTATGTCATTAACATTACTTAAAACTAGGTTTAAAAAGTTGTATTTTCTCATTTGATAAAAAGTTCTTACTTTAATATATTACAGATTATGGGCTCATGAAATCTATCGTGTCTTTTATGATAGATTAATTGATGAAAGTGACTGTAAATGGCTGTTTCAGTAAGTATAATTTTCACATATAAATTGCTATTGATTTTTAAAGCAATCTCGTTCTATGAATTTATTACATTTAATATTATGTAAAATTTTTAAGCTTGTACTAAAACTTTTAATACTTATTTTATCAGATCTATTGTACTCATTTTTATAGTGCATTGAGATTGAAATTACTTGCAGATTTGTTAATAGATATAGATCTACTGATTCGAAAATTATCACAATTTCTCACAATTTTTAAGAGGAATTTTATATTTTGTTGATTTTTTTACTAGATTTCATTTTTCTTGCTGATTCACCTTTTGTATTAGATATTTATATAATTACATCTTAGAAATTGTAAATTTTATTTCATGCATCAGGTAAAATTTCTTAGTATTAATATATCTCTTCTTTCACCCCAGAGAGGTTAAAGAATCTATAAAAACTCAATTCAAAGAAAACTTTGATTCTCTATTTAGACATCTGTGCTCTTCTTCTGACGGAAAAGTTTGTATCTTATAATTATTGCATAATTCAATTTAATTTCTGCTTATTTTAAGTTACTGCTTTCTGTTTATGCTTTTGTAAGTAGTTTGTTTAGAATTAGCAGCACTCAGATAGCCCAGCTAGTAGATTTCAAGCTCAGAATACATTTTGTTTAATTTTTTGTTAACTTTATTACAATAACTTCAGTTGTTTAATTTGCTCTGTTTCTTCTTACAGGATTATTTTATTGAATTGACTTGCCTTTTTAGATTGCTAAATGATTTATAACATTACATCGTTAAGTTGCAATACATTCAAAGGGTAAAATGCATGCAACTGAGATGTTGTTGCTGTATGCTGTTTTAATAATTTCAGAATTACAATACAATAATGAAAGTTGTAGCTTATGTATTTATGTTAAGTTCCAAGAATACTTCATTTAAAAGTTAAGAAGTAATTGGCATACAGTCTTTTTTATTTCTTTTTATCTAAAAGTGAGCAAAATACATATATGGGTACTCAAAGAATCTTTCAGGTAATTTTTAACTGTGGTCTTATTTTCAACTACAAATCATTATTAAAATTTTATTTATGTCTATAATTCTAATTTTTATATTACTGCCAAAGTAAAAATTTCCCACAAACCCCCCCTTTCTATTTCATTGTGTTAATTAATTAATTTGTCAAACAAAGTTACAAAAGATATATTTGTGGAAGAGTTGAAAGATATTAAGAATAACAATAAACAGCATTTCTTTATAATAACAATTATTTAAAATTAAGAAGTTTTGATACTGCTCACCACTTCTAAACAGGCAAGTACAACCTGTATAAACTAAGTCAATCTGGTTCCTTTTCTCCAACCATCCCAAATGGGGAAGGAAAGTATAGATTTTAACAGCAAATCTGCTATACTATGTATTTCTGTGTATAAGCCGAGAATTTTAGGGGCTTTTTAAAGACCTAAAGTGAGGGGCTAGCTTATATTCAGATCCATAGAATAGATGTAATGTGTTTTTTTTTGTGACAAAAAGCCAAATCATCAAAAATTAACAGAACGGTTTTAAAAAAAAGTAAAGAACAAAAAAAAAAGGTGCATAACAAAAGAAAGTAAATAAAGCTGGTAAAAATTTTGAAATGAGAAAGCATAAAAATTGAAAAATAAATTTAAAATGACTTATCTGTGTTATAATATCACTCCAAAACAAGAGTACTGCATGGTAACGGATTGGTTAAACTTCTGATAAACACAATTCTACATAACCGAAAAGCAGTCGATAAATCGCCAAACATCTCTTTTTTTTTTAAGCTTATTGCTTAAATTTAAGAAAAGTTATCTTTATATAGGGTTACCAGAATTGAAACTTGTTAGCATCTAAGTAAAAGTACCATTGGTCACATAGTCTAGTGCCATGATTATCAAACTGTGCACTGCAGCAGTAAACTAGAGTTAGTGTAAATTATGAAGTTAACTAAAATGCATAAAATTAATTAAAATTTAAAATGTAAGTTGTTTTTCTTTGCCATTTTCAAAACGTGTTAAGAGATGCCCTTGTATTTATCTCGAGGTGTGACTGATCCTCTACCTCTGTAGTATTTAAATTGGTTGTTGTGTTGAAAAAGGTTTGAGAAGCGTTGGTCTAGTGGTTTAATTTAAACCAAATTGATCAAAAATTATTCCCCCCCCCTTTACCTGCTTGGCAACATTTTAGGCTTCTTGGAGACATATTTGAATGCTCTAGAAATTGCTGTTTCACTTTGGCTTATATATGGGTTTGAACTTTAGGTAAATTTTTGAAAGGAAATTGTATATATATATATATATATATATATATATATATATATATATATATATATATATATATGGCTTATATACGGAAAAATGCTCTAAATATAATTAGCATGAATTCGTGGGAGTAAAAACATATTATTTTAATTCTCCCTTAGTCCATATCTGTACCTAGTGTTTAAATCATTTGAATTAATTTTGGTTAAGTAAATATTTTAGAGGTTTTGAAAATATACATCCCAAATTAAATTAAAATGTTAAGGATATCTTTAATTGTAAAAAAGCACTATTTTTCCATGGAACACATTTAGAGGCTAAACAAAATCAGAATTATTACTAAAGTTACTACATCTTACGCAAGTTCCATGGTACACACACACACACACACACACATACACATATATATATACACACAAATATATATATATATATATATATATATATACACACACACATATATATATATATATATATTTGTGTGTGTATAGATTCTCTAAAACAATATACATGGCTGGGAATTGAAATGACACTGATGATCATTCCAGTGTTAATATTCATAACCATCATAAAATGGAAATGTCATAGAATTATTTAATTTCTAAAACGGTATTTTGTTTCTTAAGTACTAAAAAATTATGTATTTTATTTGATTTTGTAGTCACTAAGGAATTTTAATTATTAATCTTAATTATAATATATTAGTCTTCTACTTCCTCACATTCATTTGTATGCTTCAAATTATAATTGCGTGCAAGAAAATTTTGAAGGGATTGGTTTTACAAGCATATAATAATATAATAGACAGTTTCTAATTAGTAAATTAGAAATAGAATAAAATGTATATGCTCTTAATAAAATAAATAAAATATTAATTGATCAACATAACATGATTCTTAACAAAATTAAACAAAATTAAAAATTCTTTCAAATTGGTATTATTTTATAATGAAGTTGAATAATTATCTAAGTGACTTTTTAACTTTTTTAACTTTACCAATTTAACTTTTTCTTTTCTTTATTATTAAGGTGACTGAAAATAATATGAGGAACTTGATGTTTGGAATTTATATGAGCTATGAGGAAGCTCCAGCTGATAGAATGTATGATGAAGTCGTTGACATTGAGTTATTTGAAAAAGTTGTAAAAAAATGTTTAAATGAATATAATAGTATCAGTAAATCTCCTATGGATATGGTTGTATTTAGGTATTTCTGATCTTTATATTTTCTAAACAGCTTTATTATTTTCCTTTGATTGACTTCTCTGACTTTTGAACATTATTGTACAATTTCATAACTAATTAGTATTGTTGTTATTATTATTTTAAATCTGATAAAAAAAGTTTTGCTATGAAAGTTTCTCGTTTCATAAACCTCTTTTTTCTATGGTTTAATCTTTTTGTGTCAGGATGTTCCTCTACATACCTGTATTTAAAGATAGTATTCTAATCTTAAGTAGATAGTAGCACTCTAAAGTAACTTTTCCCTTTTTGAGCAGTTTGTTGGACATTGCCCATTTCATATAGTAAGAAGCAGGAGGAAAGGAGTAAAAGGAATTTTCAAGTGGAGTGAATAGTAACCCTTTGAAAACAGGACCAGTAATATAAGCAATTAATAACAAGAATTTTGACATACCCTATAGGAAATCTGAATAGGGGACCATTTAAGTATTATTATAATCAATAGCAAATTCAATCACTTGAACGCTATAGCTCATCATTGAATGGTAGAGACAGGAAAATCCAATGATGAGCTAAATCATTACCTTGTAACACAAGCCTTGTAAAACAAGGGGTTAAAGGATTACTCAGGGAAAAATATTTCTGTGTCATCTGTTTATTTGTAGACTTTTTGTAAAGTCTCATAAATTGTTTAGAATATTTAGTGGAAAGATTTCAAGAGCTAAAATTACATTAGTGACAAGCGTCACAGGGTTTATGATCCTCAAAAAGTTCTTAAAATTTCTTGGTTTGAGGTACTCAAAACAGAGCCCTTAAAGCCCTTAATTTTCATGTAGCCCAATAAGTACCTTTGCCATGAAATTATATTGAATGATCCATCACAATTTGTAGTTTCAACAAAATATTATGATTTTCCTTTTTTAGGACATTCTATTGCAGATAATGTTTTGAGGGAATTTTGTTAAAAGGTCAAATCATTCATTCTTTTTAAGCTTTATTCTGTATCAATGGATGGTTATATCTGCCAATTATATACTTTATGAAACTTTACAAAATAAATGATTTAGGTAAAGAGTTTACAGTGTACAGTGGTAATTTTTTCATATTTTAGATAAATCTTTTAGAAAAGGTGTATTACATACTGATTGGGGTATTGCTTCAGCATTAGTTGTTCTGAATTGATTTTTTAAAAATTCTCTTCCAAGGAGAGACAGTTTTATGAAAATTTCAAAACTATAGCAACTTTCTTTAAAATTTTGTAAATGTGGGGAGGGGGGACAAAAATATCAATTTGAGTAAAATTCTGTCAACTATAGTTTTCTTTTTCAGAGAGATCTTTAAAAAGTTTTAAGATTCTTTAAAAACTCTTTAGATTCCTCTTTGAAAAACCCGTATGAACCATGAATTATACATTTATTTTTGTAATGAGGTGAAAGAAAATTAAAACACCTCAAATAATTAATTTTCATTTGAGAAGTAATATCAGTAATGAATAAAGTAATTTTTTAAAAATATATGTTTTCTGTGGTAAATATAAAAAATTTTATTATACATAAGCAACTATGAAATTGAGACAATGACAGACACAGGTAAAAAAAATGTAATTCATTAAAAATGTAAATTTAGATTTTTTATGGTCGCAGACAATAATTTGTAGCAACAATTGCACTTTAGCTGATGTAGAATAAATTTTGAAAGAAAGGAAACTGAGTTGATGTGAAAGCATTATCTCACTATGATTTTCTATGATTTTGAAGTGGGGTGGGGTTAAATAAAAAAAATTCCTCTAATGTCTACAATTATCACAATTATCATTTAGAAACAAAGTTCCATCTTTGTGTTACTGTATTGAAATATTTCATAGAATCTTGTAGAGGTAAAAGTTCTCTCCAGGCTTAAGGCTTTTTTAAACTTTGGAAATGTGGCCTACCAAAGTGTATTGCTATTGGAGGGGATTACTTTGAACATTCCTAAAATTTGGTAAATTTCACATGTACCATTTAGCAATATCTCAAAAATTTCAGAGTGACTCATAATAAATATTATTTAACTTTAATGTTTATAATATTTGTGTTAGAAGGAAGGAAAGTTGAGAAAATATTTTGCTCCATTAAGAAATGGTATTTATTTAAAGTTAACACAAAATACCTATGTTTTGCAGCTATTTATAATAGAAATTTACAACATGCTTTTACAAATTTTTATTTCTTAAAAATATACTTATCAACATAAATATTAGTAAAGTTAATTTTTCTTATATGCTTTAAATAACTGTACTTAAACCTCTGTTTGGTGCAATCAGCCTGACAGCCCCAATTTAAATGTTTTCATTAACCCTTGTACATATAGGAAAGATAAGAGTCCTCCTAAAAATCTACTTTATTTACATGAGGTTTTAAGTCTCCCTACTCAGTTGATTATCTCTCTACATAGAGTACAGTTATTGCTATATTGATTTCCCAAGCACATTCAATTTGAATTTATCAAATATTTTAAGATTAACGTTTTGTTTTTTCTTAGTCTAAGATTTATTTTACTTATTTCATAATTGTATAAAGCAGAGTTTAGGTCTATACTTTTCGAAAATATAATGATTTTTTAGCCCAATTTATCAGGTTTATAGTGCCAAAATAAGCATTTATATTTGTGTTTTTTGTCATGTTGTCCAGATTTTCTACTAAGATGGCCCATAAATTTTAAGACTATCTAACCCGAGTCCTCCTGTTGAAATAAGGGATCTTTTTAGAGATGTCATTGCAAAAAACTTGGTAAACAGGAATTCAAGGAAAGAGAGTGACACTGATTCTCAGTAAAAGGTGAGAACATAGGAAGGAAATTCAGAAACTTAGCAAGATGATAAGAAGACCATAGATGAAAAATAAATGCTTTTTGTTTGTGACAAATTTCACTTTTTCCCCTTTATTCATTCCCATGAAGGTAACTGATTACTTTTAGAATACTAAGAATGGAATTAATGGATATTAAATAATAATAATGGTGGTTTTACTTGAACCTGTCAGCCCATTATCTCAAAACTTATCATTCTGAATATTGCACCAGAAGAGAGGTAACAGAATATTTATACTGTATGATATTTTTAATTGTATGCATTAATTCCTTTGATATTAAAAATATTTTTTTTTTGTTTTTGCTTGGGCTAAAATTTTTGTCTTTAAATTAATTTTAAATAATTCAATTAATTCATTTTATCAGCAACCATTTCTTTTCCTGTTTCAGATATGTATTAGAACACTTGTCACGAATTTGTCGTGTTCTGTATATGCCTGGTGGTAATGTTTTACTTGTTGGTGTTGGAGGGAGTGGTAGACAATCAATAACAAAACTTGCCTCATTTATTGTGGGACATTGGCTTTTTCAACCTGAAATCACAAAGCATTATAGCATTAATGAATGGAGAGATGATATCAAGGTACTTAATTTATTTAATTTTTTTTACAGGAACACTTAATTTTGAATGAATGTATTGTTTTAAATTTGAGGTTATTTGTATAGTTATATAAGGTTTTGTTTGATATTGTAATTTTATTTAATAATTTGAGGTCTTATTTAATAATCAAGTTCAATAATATTTTAAATGGTATTTCTAGTTTTAATAGTTATTTCCAAGTTTTATATGAATTAACATGATTTTTTGAGTTATGTGTAACCCATTATCAAAAATAACTCAAAATCTGAAGATTTTTTTGTAAAAGGCTTAATATATATTTCAGCATTACATGTAATTCTTTGATATCACTGCATGTGCAAATGTGCCAAACATACATATACCTGCATATGCATATTTTGCATATTTTCTTTAACACTTCATTACTTGTGTCAAATTTCTCAGATACATGACTCCTTATATATGTCATAAGCTGACTATGTATGTGCTATTATGCTCACCTTAACTCATCATATGTGCTAGTTACAAGGCAAGCTTTTCAGTAAAAATAAATAGAGTCTGGTCAGTATTTATGTCTACATCATTTTTATAGACAAAAATAAACTTTTAAATAAACATCAATTTCAGCATGGTTAAATTTTCCTTTTCTCACAGAAATACACACAACAATTGTCTATATTAATATTTGTATTTTGAGAGATTTACAGATCATTCATAACTTTTTTTATATAGGGTAAACCAATTTCTCCTTTTTTTCTCTTAATCTTTTTATAGTCCCCTAAATGCATTGGTGATTCATTATAAGAATGTGTGAGAAAGTGCATTAACTATTCATGGTTTAATTTTCCTTACACTTCATCTAGTAGTTCTTTAGAGAATAATGATAAAGAAAAATAAGAAAGGTTAAAAGTAAGAAGTGGTTACATTACATGTGACTAGACTGTGTTTCATCATTGACATCTCTTAAATTCCAAGAAAATTTGTATTTTTGGGATATACTGCATTGCTTAAGAGATAGAGCAGGGGTGGGCAAATACTTTTATAAGTGCGGGTCAAAATGAAATTTTCAAAATGTCTCCCAGGCCGGAGGACTATTAGATTAGATTAGATTTAGGGTGGGGCGGCCCGCAAGGGCACCAGCACTGCGGCCCAAGGCCTATTGTACTGAAAAGCCCCCCATTTGCAGGAGCAAGAGGTTCCAGCACAAGGCTAAGAGACAATAACCATTAGATCTCAGAGAGACCAATAGCTGAGATAAATTTCAGCAGCAATTTAACCGGGAAGTTAGTCAGCTCCCATGGCTTGATGAAATGATACCCAAGGAATTCAAATCTCTTGGTGCAGTAATATTCACATTCACATAAAATATGTGATGAACTTTCCTCCACCATATGGCACCCCCTACATACTGGGCTATCTATAATGCCAATAATGTTGAGGTGCCTCTTAAGGCAACAATGGCCAGTCAACAGGCCAATGGCCACCCTTAGCTCTTTTCTACTGAGCCTAAGTAACTCCTTGGCCCTCAACCAGAGATAACCCTGGTTAAGCTCCTTGGACTGCCTTTGATTATTAGAGTCAAGCCAGTCCTTATAAGTCTCCCCCATTAGGAGGTTCCTAACGGTCCTTCTCACTGTGATATGAGGAAGACTAAGTACAGGTTCTGGCCCAATAAAGGGCAACTCAGAACCATACTTAGCGAGATCATCGGCAACCTCATTACCAAATATACCGCAATGACCAGGAACCCATATTAGGGTTACCTCATTGACCATAGCCAACTGGTTAATGGTCTTATAGCAATCCCACACAATTTTGGATGAGAAGCAGTACTTGTGCAAGGCCATAAGTGCAGCCTGACTATCTGAGAAGATTTTTAACCTTCTCTTGGCAACCCCTCTTGCGATGCAGTTATTTGCACAGGCAAGAATGGCAGCAACCTCAGCCTGGAAAACAGAAGCTAGTTTACCCAGGGAGAAAGAAATCCTGATGTTCCTGGTAACGCAGAAAGCACCGGAGCCGGTCCCAGATGGCGTTTTAGAGCCATCTGTAAACCAAACCTCATTAGCACGTGTGAGAAGCTTACGGGGTTCTTCCCACTCACGCCTAGAGGGAAAAACAACATTGAAGTTGTCAGTAAAAGTAAACTTCTTGAACATCCAATCTGAAATCATCGTAAGAGAAGGATGTCCAATGATCCTATTATTAAATTTATACATGGATCTTTCAGAAGAAGTTTTCCATAGTCCAAGAAACTTCAACCTATGGGAGCAAAGAATTGCTTCCAGCTCAACCTGCTTATGAAGGGGCAAAAGGCCCAGGAGCAGGTCCAAAGTTTGCGAGGGAGTAGTCCTCATGGCACCAGTTATACTAACTGTAGCCATTCTCTGAAGACTAGCAAGATCCCTAATGGTAGTGACCTGGCATACCTTGCCCCACCAGGCAATGGAACCATAGGTCACAATAGGTACAACTACCTTAGTATAGATCCAATGGGCTATCTTTGGTGATAGACCCCAATTTGAACCTATGGCACGCCTACAAGACCAAAAGATACGTTTAGCCTTGTTGATGCAGTGCTTGATATGACTATTCCAAGTCATAGTCCTGTCAAATGTAATGCCGAGGTACTTAACCTCATTTTGATAGGCCAGCTCTGAGTTGAATAGTCTTATTACTGGCATATCTTTAATTCTTCTTTTGGTGAAAAGGATAAGATTTGTCTTACCAGGATTAACCGATAGACTCACCTCCTTGCACCATCTCTCTACTTTTTTTAAGGCAGTGTTCATGAGGTCAACAACAGTATTCTGAAATTTTCCTCTTACTACCAAGACGATATCATCTGCATAACCTATGCAGGTGAGACCAAGGAAATTAATGTTGTTAAGTAATTCATCAACCACAAGGCTCCACAGGAGAGGTGATAAAACTCCCCCTGCAGACAGCCTTTGCAGTTGGTAACCTTAACAGTGTCATCCAGTAGTGTTGCCTGGATCAGTCTAGTAGTAAGCAGACTATTGATCCAGTTGCACACAAGAGGATTGACATTTCTGCGAATTAACGCATTGAGAATGACATTAGTAGGTACCCTGTCAAAGGCACCCTCAATGTCAAGAAAAGCAGCAAGTGCCATTTCTTTACCATTTACGGCACCATCTATGGCTGTAACCAGCTCGTAGAGGGCCGTATCGGTAGACCTACCAGGTGTGTATGCATGCTGGTGGCTAGAGAGAGGAAAGACACATAAGGCCTTATCCCTAATATGCCTATCAACTAGTTTCTCCAACGTTTTTAAGAGAAAGGAAGTTAGGCTAATTGGCCTAAAGGCCTTGACATCATCATATGAGGGCTTACCTGGCTTAGGTATAAATATCAATTTACACGTGTGCCAAGTAACAGGTATATAACCATATACCAAGCAGGACCTAAAGATCCTGCACAGAGAGGGTATGATTATATCACTTCCCTTCTGGAGAAGGATCGGAATAATACCATCGACACCCGGGGACTTGAAGGGCATAAAAGAATCAATTGCCCAAGCAATTCTCCTATGAGTGACAATTTCCTTAACAAGAGCCCAATTCTCTTTCCTGCTCCTTAGCTGGAAGTAAGAAATATCAATAGGACAGTCGCTAATGATGTTGGAGTCTGGCACATGAACCCTAAGCAATTCTGTTAAGGTATCACGGCCATTCTCCGTATAGGTTCCATCTTGTCTTTTGATAGAGCCTAAATGACAAGTATTGTCCTTATTCAATATCCTTGTCAGCCTAGCCGCACCAGATATATTATTAATCTGTGTGCAATGCTCTTTCCACAAAGCGTATTTTCGTGTCTTTATCTCTTTATTGTACTTGGTAAGGGCAGCCCTATAGGTTGTCCACTCACCAGTCTTTTTGGCTCTATTAAAGAGCCTTCTGCAGTTCTTTCTAAGACTACAGAGATCTTTACACCACCAAGACACACGTCTTGGTAATCCTGTAGTGACTGCCTTGCAGTTATTCTCATACGATTGAAGAATGGAACGTTGAACAGTGTCAACGGCCAACTCAATATCAGTAAAAGAATTTAAATTAACAGGTTTACCTGTTAAGAGAAGCTGTAAATCTTCTCTGTATGAATCCCATTTGGTGTTCTTGGGATTCCTCCTGACCTGCACTGATGTTATTGCAGGACCTGTAAGATTCATTAAGATTAGTTTGTGATCAGATAACATGACCTGATCAGAAACATGCCAGTTACTAACCAGGTTCGAAGCCCTACCATTACAAAAAGTAATGTCAATAACTTCCTTCCTATTCTTAGTAACAAAAGTAGGCTTATTGCCTACATTGAGGATATTCAAATTATTACACAGAATAAATTCTAAGAGTTCCTCACCTCTTTTGTTGCAGTCGCTGCTGCCCCAAACTATGTGGTGTGCATTGGCATCACAACCCACAATGAGCCTCAAGCTGGACCTAGTGCATTTCTGCACCAAATTCCTAGCAAGAAGCGTGAGAGGAATTTTGTTCTCATAGGGAAGATATGCAGACATAAGACAGATATTTCCATCTTTACTACATATCTTAATGGCGACATTATCTCCATCAAGATAGTCTGCCATGCAGAGTGCCTTTATTTTCTTATTGACAATAATACAGGCTCTCGGCTTGTTGCAAGAGCGATCAGAGAATAGGTTGCCGCAATTGCCCAGACCAAGGATTTTACCCTTATTGATCCAGGGCTCTTGCACCAGGGCAATATCTATTCTCCCATCTGTCAGCTCCTTGTTAAGCAAGGCAGTTGCTGACTGACTATGGTGCAGGTTAATTTGCGCAATTCTGTAATGTCCTGCCATTAGGGTACACAGACAAAAAGGCAAATGCGCCAACACATTATGTCAGATGAGATTCATCTTCACCTGACTTTGGGCTACCCTTGACGGTACCCTCAGAATCACTCCCGGATGCAAACGGATCGAGAAGATCAACTTGCCCCGAAAGCGACCCACAAGACCCGACAGAGGGACTTCCCAAAATACACAATGAGGTTTCACTTACCATGGAAGACGTTGCTGCAGCTGCCCCTTCCTCTTCCTGATGTTCCTCCTCCATTCCGGTCTCATGTGAAACCTCATGAGGAGCTTCCAAGGTGTCCATTTTTAAGGTCTCACCCGGAGTCCCTTCTTCCTCCGAGGAGTCTGAAGTTTCTCTAGGCGATCCCTTATCAGGAACAACCTTGGTCTTGGGGTCGTGCAGGATCTTCACGACGCCACAACCATGAGAGCCTGCATACAGCTTCATCCCCTTTTTCTTTATGAATTCGGCTGACTCTTGGTCAACCTCAAGGATCCATCTTGCATAGGTATTTGCTATAATGGACCTATGGAGCACATGCCACTCACCAGTATTCAGACCCCTGTTCAACATCCGAAGACGTCAAAGCAGTCTATCTGAATCAGTGGTGTCGATGTCCTTTGTCTTGAAGGCAATTTTCACTGGCTTGGGCAAACGTGAGGCTGGGAGAAATACAACTCCCATCTCCGTGAGCCTTTCACCAGTGAAGAATTCTTTAAGCCAGTCTACGGACCCCTGGTTGACACAACTAAGCATAAGGGCGCCACCGATCAAGCCGCTAGACTCAATCTGGGGGCCCTCAAACTCAGAGGCCTCCGAGAGGTTGTCAATAGCTTCATCCATGTACTTATGAATGAGCTTGACTTCCGCAGAACTCAGCTTCTGTGACGGATGCAATTTCTTTATCACCGCCATTCTGATCAATGTGACGGCCTGGCTGTAGGACTTCGGGGTCGGAACATCCGTCCTAGGTCTTTTCACTGGGCCCTTCACATTTGGGGAAGGAGTGGTAGTATCCTCCCTACTCCTTTTCTTGGCTGCTTCCGATCCTTCGACGTCGCGAGTTTTCTTCCGCAGCCTCTTAAGTTGTCGTCTGGAAAGTTTAACACTTTGGTCAGACGATGTGCCACTGCGGACCTCCGAGGAGGTGCCTGCAGTGGTCTTAGAAGGTGTATCTGTTCCGCGGGCCGCCGGAGCGGCACCTGCAGATCCAGACACATTAGAAGTGGAGGCAGTTACAGATGAGAGGCCCTGTTTGGGCACAACAGCACCTGTATCTGCCTTGGTTTTAAGGTGTTTACCACCATCTCCTTTAGGACTACCCATAATGCATAGGTGTACTGAGGGTAAATAACAGTCACCACCTGTATGGACCCTCTTGCAGGTGGAAGGCTAAAATACAACGTGGTTTGCCACTCCACAAGGTGAACCGTTAGCAACAACCTTTAACCCCGGTTGCCATGTGCCATGGCACATATCTCATCAGCACGGTGTCCACACCTTGGAAATGGGTTGCCTTTTACCAATCCCAGTCGTCCTGCCCAGGACCAGACAATCTGGCATAAACCGTCCTATCTGGCACCTTGGACACTCTGACATGGGAAAGACTATGTCCCGGTCTTTAGACACCCTCCTCTTTTTACAACCGGGCTTGGGACCGGCTTAGGCAGAGTTGGCTGGAGGACTATACCGCGTACGCTGTGCACACGTAAATGTTTTGGGTGGGGTTTTTTCCCTGCCCAAGAAATTTTTTTTTGACAAAAACACTATAAGTATCATTTTAAAGCAATTGGACAGAGAAAATTGACAGTTAATAAAAATTAATAGTAATAATAAATTGCCTTACTTTTTATTGGTGTATATGCGAACAATTTGTGCCCAGTAAAATATGTCACCTAATTTTTAAAGAAATATGATCCATTATATGAAATTAATGATCATTAAATAAATCAGTTAATGAAAGATTTTATTTTGATATTTATTTATATCTTAACAATACAAATTTCATTATTTATATGTATACTATGCATGCAAATACTGTTGATTTCAACAAAATCGCATATAGGAGATTAAAAAAATTGGATGCAGGATTTTTCAAAGGTCCGGATCTGGCCTGCGGGCCAGCTTTTGCCCACCTCTGAGATAGAGGATGGAGGTTATGTTATTTTCCCTTGTCACTCTTTTCAGCTTCTGCAGCATTGAGAATACTTTTTTGAGTCCTTTATTTGCACTACAGTTGTTTCTTCAGTTGAGACTTCATAATTTAGTTAGTCTGTGTAATTTCTAAGTTATTAATCATAAGCTATCAATCAACATTTTAATCACTTGTATCTTGCTCTTTTCTGGCACAATAGTTTCTAGCAGCATGAAAAAGAAGATTTTCAATGAAAAGAAATAACTATCTTCTCTGAATCTGAATTATGTTTTCAGAAAAAGATCTTTATGTAGGTCTTTTAATATTAAAATTGAGGTTTTTATAAATTAGACTTCACAATAAATGAGTATGATTTAATTATGATATATTAGTAGTCAATGGTTTTACATTTATTATTCACTGAAATAGTAAATTTTCTATTACGATTTCAGTAAATGACTAAATGCCAATAGCTCAAATAAATCTAATTCTAGGTTGTAATGAAATCTGCTGGAGCTGATGGTAAAGGGACTGTATTTTTAATTACTGATACTCAAATAAAAGAGGAGTGCTTTTTAGAAGATATTGATAATCTATTAAATAGTGGTGAAGTTCCAAATCTTTTTGCAGTCGATGAAAAACAAGAAAAAATTGAGGTCAGTGGGTTTCCTTTGCTTTTATATTAAAGAATACACTTTCTAGATTGATATCCAATTTTCTATTTTTTACTAGGCTGTTCGCCCATTAGCAGAGAAAGATGAAAATGCAGATCTGTCTCCTTTGGCTTTATACTCATATTTCATTAAGAGATCAATAGAAAATATGCATATTGTCATTGCTATGAGCCCTATTGGAAATGCTTTTCGATCCAGACTAAGACAGTTTCCTTCTATGATCAACTGTTGTACAATTGATTGGTTCCAGGTATATTTCTTTAAAATTATTTAAATCTTCATTAGGTTAGTTTTTAAGTGTTAGAGATGCCTTAAAATGATTTTACTTTAAAAAAAAACTATTTACTTTTGAATTGCTCAGTAGTTATTTCAAAAGAAAACTGTAGTTTAAAGGTGGGAGGTAAAAGTCTTTTATTATTGTTTCTTCATCTGAAATACAAAGATTATAAACTCTTATCAATAACTTTTTTGCACAACTCAAATATCTCTGTAACGTAACTGTTTTTAATTAGAAAATTCAGGAAAATAAAACAAAGAAAATATTTTGTAATATTACAAATTGTATTAGCTTATGGAAAGAGATACTTTAAACTTTTAAAGTTTCTTTTAGATTATTTATATTTATGTGCATATTTGGTCTACAAAAATCTATTGAAAATAAGTGGAATCTAGGTTTATTAATATAAATTCTAAAACACTTATTATATATTATAAAAAATATATTTCTTAAATATTTATGTTTATTCATATTAATTGGATACACATACTTCATGTAACAATCAACAGAGAGTAGCTTTGAAGGGGTTACTAGAAACATAATAGCCAGAAGATGTTAATTGTGCTTTGATAATTTTTCTCAATAAAATTAAATGTAAACTTTTTTCAATGATTTGTAAAGACTTTTAAACATACTCCATATATACCATATTTTGCTCTCTTGCAATATCTTTTTTTGCTACAATTGTCTACTTATACAGTGGGTTTGAACCTTAGGTTTTGAGCATTAAACTTTATAAAATTTACATTAGATATAGGGAAAATATGAAGCAGAAATACCCTGTGTTAGGAAATATTCAATTCAAATTAAATTAAATTATAATTGAATATTTATTTTGAATTAGTAACTAAAGTTTTTTCCTGCTGTTTAGCTTTTCAGTAATGGATTAAATTAATCTTATATTTGGATAAAATTTTACATGAAGAATATTTTTAATATTAAAAAACTTATTTTATTCATTTTTAGCCTTGGCCAGAAGATGCTCTAGAAAAAGTTGCTGAGCATTCTTTCAAGAAAATGGATTTGAAGAGAAATGCAAAATTAAATGTTATTGACATTTGTAAACATTTTCATACCAAGGCTGAAGATTTAAGTACTCAGTAAGATGTTCTTCTGTACCAATGATATTATTGTTTCTCTCTTGAGATATTTTGGTTTAAAATTTTCTGCAATATTCATCTTCATTTTCCTGGTGTATTTTTGGTTAGTTTTCAGTGAAAAAATATCAAAAGAGATCTTAAACATTGATGCTTAATAATTATTTTAAGATTTATTTTTCAGTTAAATTTATTTCATCTCTTTCTGTTGTTTCTAGAAAATTTAAAGATTTTTCACTCTATTCAGATATTATGCTTACCTTTTAATGTTTAATATAGAATTAATTCTTTGTAAGAATATGTTTGCTAAGAATTTGTTATATCCTTCTTCATGTTTCTAAAATATTTTTCTTTAACATATTTGCTGCCAAATCCTTTGTCATAAGTGCATTTTCCATCATGTTGATCACGTACTGTAGCGGGATCAGCAGCGAATGTGTTAATTGTTAGAAGAAAAATATCCAAACTGAGATCTTAAAATTTGATGTATAATAGTTATAATTTTAAAATTTAGGTTTGAGTCAAATTTATTGCATTTCCCCTTAAAATTTTAAAGATTTTTCTTTTTATTCTGATACTATGATCATCTTATAATATTTAATGAAAGAATTAATTCTTAGTAAGAATATTTTTACTGCTCAGTGCAATGCTTCTATTTGAAGAACTCTTGTAAGAATCACATCCCTTTCAAGAGATTCTAATATTAGGTAAGACAGTGACTCAACTTGTGAGGTGCCAACATATAATATAATGAAATATTAAAACATTGATTAATGTATTGAAGGGAAAGAAAAATTAAATGAATGCAGATATATTAAAGCATAAAATAGCATTTACACTGATATGATACACTTATAAATAAGGTGGTATCAGAACTGTGCAATATATTTCACAATTAACTTATCAGCACTAAATTAGAAAAAACGAGTTTGATAATTACTAGTGACTTTCTTGGGTTTGTCTTAGAGCCAATTGTTTTGAAGGGAGGCTTAATATTTGAAATAAAATAACTGAGATCTATATGTCCTATATGATGGATTAACATAAGAGAGGCATCAATTCTGGTTTTGTAAATGCAGCAAATTAGTTTTGCCAAGTATAAACTAATTTACCTTTTTGGGGCAATTTTTAAACTTTATAATTAAGGTCATAATGTATCTTTAGCATAAAAATGATCAAAATACATTATTATTGTATATATCGTTCTTGTATGAGGTGACAGGGAACATGATGTAAATTGCAATTGAAAATTGGGTCACAAATACTGAAAGGCTGAAAGACATATGAAAGTAATATGTTCTATCTCTATCAATAAATTTCTAATTTAAAAAGTTTTCTTTGAAGTTTGAAAGTTTAAAAGAAAACTTTGTTTCTAATTTGAAAGCTTGGAAAGGATTTCCAAGTTTGAAAAAATTATGCTTTGTAAACTACTTTGTGAAGCTTGTTTCAATACCTTTTAATCCATAAATGTGCTTTAGTTTTAATTTATATACTTTTCACATAATATTTTTCATTTCAGATTTGCTCAGGAACTAGGCAGGTATACATACATTACTCCCACATCTTACCTTACTCTTATTACTTCATTCAAAGAACTGCTTAGTCAAAAGCAAGAAGAAATACGGGCTGCCATTCAACGATACATTGGAGGCCTTGGCCAGTTGGAATTTTTTTCTGAAACTATTACTGGGATGCAGAAAGACATAGAAGAACTACAACCCAAATTAGTTGTAGCTCAAAAGGAAGCTGAAGAATTTATTGAGGTATATATTAGTATACCATAGAATTTTGCTATAGTGTTAATAGCAAAGTCTTTTCACATTTGCTGGGTCCTAAATTTGGCACAGTGTCAAGTCTGTTCTTAGTTAAGGTGATAAAGCTGTGCAAAAACAGGAAGGAATATAAATTGCTTCCTAAACAGATGATTTGACATTAATAGGATTTGATTGTTTGTCACTGTGTAGTATCTTGCAAAAGTTCTTACATGATCATGTTAAAGGTTTAATACTTTTTGTTTTTTGTTTTTGTTTAGTAGTATTAATTTTCTATGCAGGTCAGAATTTTAATTTGATTTAGTTATCTTGGATTTTTATTAGTTCTAGAAGTTATTAAAACATCCTTTACCCTATTGAAATAGTGTTTCAGAATATTCTACCACTCTATATAAGTAGCTTATTTTGTTGGTCACTTCTCCATTCTATTATTCAAGTTTTAAGGACTAAATAAAAAACTTTGCATTCCTGTTATTTGAGTTTAAAATATTAAGTTTATTATAATGTAATTCACTATTATAAGTCAATTTTTTTTAATTTTCTGAAAGTAAACACTCATAACATTTAATCATGGGTGTTGTATTTTTCATTATTTACAATATTTCTAGTATATAATTTTAAAAAATCATCAAAATACTTTTTAATTAAAAAAAAATATTTTATTGAAAGCAATTTTAAGCCATGAGAGGTATTTTTATGATATATCTTTATAATGCTTACTTCTCTAAATTGTCTAATAATTGTCTATATAATTATATATATATATATATATATATATATATATATATATATAGTGTTTGTTGCAATTTTTTCCCAATAAATGTATATCATGTATTTTTCCTTGAGAAATTGTATTGCAACCTATATAAAAATTTACCATGAAGGTGTTAATATTTCTATGAATAAATATTGAATTGGTAAGGTGATTTTGATAGCATAGTCTGGATTTTTAATTATACCTTACTGATATGGATTTCTGTAGCAGTATGGAATCAGCTTTAATCAGTAAGTTCTGATCTCATTAGCTTTTGTGTAACAAATATATATATATATATATATATAATATATATATATATATATATATATATATATATATATATATAATATTCCAAACCAAATCAGTCAATCAAAAAGTAAATTTTGTCAGTAGGCAAGTAGTTTTCTTTTACATACTGAAATAAAATTTAGTTAGAATGATAGGATTTGCAAGAGAAAATAGTTGCATAGATATTACTAATTTTGATGGTGGACTTGAAATGTGCTTATATCATGGAGCTGTACAATATTTTGCTGTAAGTTAAAAAGGAGTTAAATAGGAACGTCATTTAATCTTTTGTTTAGGTTTACCTTTAAAAAATTTTTTAAATACATTTTCATTCCTATGTATTAAATTTTTTTATGAGCTGCAGTAGCTCAATTGGCAAAGGTAATGCTCTTGTAAGTGGGAGGGGTTGTGTATTTAGAGCCTAAGCCAGCCTAAGATCCATTGTGTTCATTAAATGTGACTAGGGGCATGTAAAATATGTTTGTGGTCACAATGCCCTCCAAGTTCTCAACCAGTACCACTGCGGGTGGCAGGCCAAGCCTATGGGTCTTCTGCTTGTTCCCTGCTTCTAAATTACAAGGACCCACTTGAGCATAAGTTATACTTTCACCGTAGCAGTGTTTCTGAAAACTAAAGATACAGCCCTTTACCTTAATAAATATAGCATATGACTTAGTCGTGCTTGGTTTCACCAAATGGCATCAGAAACAACAACAATTTACTTTTAATAATCTAGTGTTTTTTAACTTTTGTATCTCAGTAATCTCAAAGTAAAGAATATTTTCTAATTTTAAGATACATTTTAAACTTGAAGAGTAATTTTAAAGAATTATAGGAAATAAAAATTTCTATGTAAAAAAGTAGAGTTCTTACAAACAAATAAATTATTGCTTATATTGTAAATTACTTTGTATAAAAGTTATATTACACATAGAATTTGAAACTGTTTTTGAGAGAAATCTACCTCTGCTGTCTCCAATGTATTTTTTAATAATTAATATGTTATTTAAGTAATAATCATGCTCTTCCAATAAAAGTTCAAAATGAATCAAATGAATCTTTGATTTGGAAATTAAATTTAGTATTGTACTTTGGTGTGTATTTTGTGATTGAATTGTGTTAATAGCAATGTTGATAGTAAGTTGACAAAACCATCTTAGAAAGCTCACTAAGAAATCAACATAAATTTATGCCTATGTTGCAAATCTGCTACATGGAGAAACAAAGGATTAAAAAGCTGTTATATTTTACTTCAAATTTGAAGAATGACAATTATCTGACCCTCTTTTTTTTGTTTTTGTTAGAAAATTAAATTAGAGTCGGCTGATGTTGAAAAGGTAAAAAAAGTTGTTAATAAAGATGAAGAATATGCAAGTGCTCAAGCCCAACAATCATCTGCTCTGAAAGAAGAATGTGAGGCAGATTTAGCAGAAGCTTTACCTGCTTTAGAAGCTGCTCTATCTGCACTGGATACACTTAAAGTAATATCCTTTTCCATGCAGTTTCAAAGGTATATATATATATATATATATATATATATATTCCTTTGAAACTATATATATAATGTTTGTTTATATACATACTTATATATTGTTCTTTATAAAAAATCTGTATAAATTTTTGTAGACTTATCAACTTTTGTACAGACATTGATCAATAGTATGCAAAAATATTCTTAAGTATTAAATCCCTGACATTCTCTTTATCACTTGATAAACCTCTTTATAGATACAATCCTTGATGGCAGAACAACAGTATTTTTTTACCATTAAATAACACAAAATAAATATTTATTTTCATATAGTAGATTTTATGTGTATGTATATACATATACATATGTATGCAATATCTTATATAATGCCTTAATAATACTAGCATATTAATAAATTAACTTGTAAAGCCAACAACTGTTCTGAAATTAATGTTGATATAATTTATATGCTCATTTTATTTTCATAATTTCTTTGACCCTTTGGAATTCAGAAATTTCTCAGATCTAGAATTTACAAAATATTTAAATATTTTCTCTTTGTTAAAACTCTTCATAAACTTACGAAGTAGGAATAAAAAATTCATAGGTAATAGTGCTATATTCTTTCAATATTTGGATATGATTTTCCTTGCACTTGGCTTACATAAAATGACCTACATTTTAAAAATTGAAATATAAAGCACATAACATAAATAAAATGTTAAATAATTTTAATTTTACAAATGATCATGGCATTACTGCTAACAATGGAATATATTTGCAAAGAAAAAGTAGTAAAATTAAAAAGAAAGAAGTGTGGTCATGTTGTCAAAAAGTAGCAAAACTTATGTTAATTTAAGACACACTTTAAACACTATCAGATTAATTAATTGACTCCAGTGGTACCTTCTTACATGGTCCCTAGGCTTAATGAAGGTCAAAAAATTATTTTATTATGACCTTGATGCTTGATCCATCCAACCTTCATAAACTTTATTATGGTTTACCTAAATCACTGTCCAAAATTTCTTGAAGATTCATTCAGCCATTTCAGGATGCATAGTGAATAGACATGCTTGCATACATAGATGTATACAGATGATTTTAAGCAAATAGATACTAGCATTGTAATAAATTAAATTTCAAAGTTAATAACTGTTTTGAAATTGAAAAATTAACTTCTTATTTTCCCCCTTTTCTTAAGTTAAATAAGCGTTAAAGAATTAATGAAAATTTTTTAACAATATAATATGATTAGTTCTTATCTCAAGTTATTGTTCATTCATATATCTTAATCAGTTATATTTCACTAAAATTGTTTAAAATACATAGTTTTTGTAACATTTATCACACTAGTTCCAAGAATATTAAAATATTTTCTAGCCTGCTGATATTACTGTTGTGAAATCTATGAAAAATCCTCCCAATGCTGTTAAAGTTGTATTGGCAGCTGTCTGCATAATGAAAAGTATCAAACCAGACAGGGTTACTGATCCAGCTACTGGAAGAAAAGTAATATTTCAAATTTATTCACTCTATAAAACAATTCTTTATTCTAAGGAACTATATATTTAATTTTTGTTAAAAACTTTTTAAACAATAAATATATTACTTGTTTTTATAGATACACATCAAATATAATATGAAGTTTATAATTCTTTATAGTTTAACTAAGATAATTAGTTTCATATTCCATTATTATTTCCCTCACTAAAATAAAACTACCTAGTTTACTATATTGGAGGACTGACTGGATTAATTGCAAGTCTGATTTAACTGAAAAATTCTTTTCAGCAAAATTAACTTTGTCTTTTAAATTTTATACAAAAGTTATTCAAGTACAAATTAATTTATATGAAAAATGTTGTGGTTAGTATTGTTTGTAATATACATATATATATGTGTGTGTGTACGTACATTGAAATTAACTCTTATTATTTAGGTAAATGACTACTGGGGACCATCAAAAAGACTTCTTGGTGACATGAGCTTTCTTCAGTCTCTGAGAGAATATGATAAAGACAATATTGATGTAAAACATTTTTTAAAGATTCTTTGTGCATAAGTTTTGTATATATTAAATTATATTACATTAATTTTGTAAATATTTGCTATGTTTTAGTCTGGTGTATCATTTTTCAAACATTAAAATGAAATTAATTTAAACATGATTAAGACTACAAAAATTATTTAAAAATAAAATCCCATAAAATTTACAGTTGTGAATCTATGAATGTTATATCAATTAAGATTATATGTTTTCCTCTGCGAAAATTGAATAGCTAAATATTGTTATAATAAAATCATAATATTTGTTTGCCTCTTGAATATAATTTATACTAATAAGTTATTAACAAACAAATCATTTAAGAGAGAAACATATATTGGGATTTTAATCTGTATAATGTAAAAGCTATTAAGCTTTAAAGAAGAATGGGATATCCCCTGTAAATAATAATCACTTTTCCATAATATTGATATTTTTATTCACAAGGTGTAGAAATATTAAAATAAAATATAAAACAAAAAAATTCTATTGGTAAATTCCATGTACTATCTCCTAAGTAAAAACAGTTTAATTTACATCATTGCAACTAATTATTTTATAACATTTTATATTTTTAACAGAAATTTCTGAAGTAAAACCTTTTTATGCAACTATTAGAAGTGATGTATTTATTTATTTTATTTTTTAACTAGCCTATTATCATGGAAAAGATACGAGCAGAATACATTCATCTGCCTGAATTTGATCCTGCAAATGTTGCTAAAGCCTCCTCAGCTGCTGAAGGCCTTTGTAGATGGGTGTTAGCTATGGAAATCTATGACAGAACTGCAAAGGTAAAAAATATTCTTTATGAAGAAAATAAAATTGATAAGTATTATAGAAGGTAAATAAAGTATTATTATTCATTATTAACTGTTATTTAATAAACTTTTGTCTAATAACTATATTTTAGTTTAGAAATGAAATCTTGTCATATTCATTTTTTATTCTAATCCTTTCAGAAGTTTTTGTGCTACTTACAAAATATGATCAAGAGTTTAAATTCTAATACACCTTAACTAGGACTCTATTTAATAAATATATTTTTAAATTTCCTTATTTCAAATTTTTTTTTAATTTCCCATTTTTTTTTCTTTATAGTTATCAAGATTACAAAGAAACTAATTTAAAAATATTCTACAACTTTAAAAGTGTTTTATGAATATACAGATTATCATGTAAAACAGTGAACAAAATTTTAAAAAAATTAATTTAGTTTCTTTTTAGGTATAGTTTTTATTTAATCATAATTGTAGTTAAAGTTAATGTGCATGCCTTGTTTATTGCTTTTGTACACAAACTAAGCTCAAACATAGTACACAAAGTAAATTCAAACTAAGGCTCCACTTAAATTATTTCTCCTGTGTTAATTTTCTTTTTTATCTTACCTTTTTTTTTTATTTTCGTCTTGTTTGGCGCAGTTTGTCCTTTCAGGAATTAGCGCCACTAAATTCTAACTAACCAACCAACCAACCACTTAAATTATTATTATTATTATTATTATTATTATTATTATTATTATTATTGCTTGTTAGCTATTTGTCACCAATATTTAACTCTTTTTTTTTTCTTTTTTTAATTGTTGCTATAATATCCTTAACTGTAACATACTTTCAAAGTAAAATGAAAGAAACATCATTGTTTCTTTAATTACTTTAATTTGTTCTGTTAAATTTGGTTCGTATATTTGTTTTTTATTCTATCCATTTTCTATAAAAGGATTGAAAACTAGATATACAATAGATGGTCACAAATTTATTAGACAGAAAATCATATGTTGTAAAATAAAAATGAAAAAATAACTTATGTTAGTTAAAGTTATTTGACTCTAGATATAGATTTTAGGTAAAAATTTTAAACTTTGAAATTTTGTGCATAATTTGATTACTTTTTTTTAATATCATTTCTAGATTTACATTAGGCTTTTCTATAAATTCAGTTGTAACAAAGCCTTATTGTTAAATCCTAACTAAGGATACCCTGTAGTAAAAGCCATATAAAATATTGGTTAGTTATATTCTTCTCACTATAATTTTACAATTTTGGTAAATTTTAACTTCCATGTTAGGGCTTCTACAGATTAAAATTGTTATAAAACAATTTTAAATTACCCTAAAAATGCTGATAAAATTATTTTCCTGTAAAAATAATTATTTTACACAGTTTCAACTAACATTATGAAATCTATTATACATTAGGGCCCATATTTGTATATTAGAATTGTGTCCAGGCCATAGCTATAGGCTTAGCTTAGTTGAAGGCTCAACATGCTCAAACCCTTGAAAATTCTGGGGTTTAATCTATTGCACTTTTTAAAATTTATATAAAAATATTTGTTCAAATAATATTTTATAACACTGCATATTTCATCAAAATTTTATTTTTAAACAAAAGTTTAAATTTTTAAAACTTTTATCTGCTTTATTAATTTTAATACTTTTTTAATTTACATGTGTATGCATTTTGCAATTATTTAAGTTTAAATATATTTACACTTTTTGATACATTTATGAAAACATACTACACAATATTGTGCATGGACTTTTAAATGTATATATAATTAAATATTATGTATTGTAATAAGTTTTATGTGCTTTTAGTTTAAAAAATAGTTAATTATACAATTAGAGCAGTCCAGTTTGAGCCTTCCCTCTCCCCCAAAAAACAAAATCTTGAATCATAGTTTTTTTTTTTTTTCATAAACAGATTTTGATTCTATAGACAAAGGATACTTTATTGATACAAACAGAAAATATATAGAAGGAAATATTAGCACATTCTCTATGCACACAGCATTTGGAGAAACTGACATTTGACACTTTATGATTTGATTTTTCCAAACATGCTTTTATGTTTCACTGAATCATTTTCTAATCTTTTATCATTATTATTAGGTTGTTGCTCCAAAGAAAGCAAAATTAGCTGAAGCTGAACAGCAGTTAGCTGTAATTATGGATTTGTTGAATGAAAAACGATCCGAATTGGCTGCCTTAGAAGCTAAATTAGCTGCCCTCAAAAAGGACTGTGATGAATCGATTCAGAAAAAAAAAGACTTGGAAAATCAGGCTGTTTTATGTGAAACTAACTTAATCAGAGCAGAAAAACTTATTGGAGGACTAGGTGGTGAAAGATTAAGGTACTTTCAAATTATGTTTCAAGTAAAAATTTGCAATTCCTTTTTACTGAAACTGACTAAAATACTACAATCTGTAGCAAAATCTATAATTTTAGTCTTCAAAAGAAAAATTTATTTTCTAGAATTTTAAAAATAATTGTTCATATGTTAGATTGTTATATGCAATAAATGCCCTAAATCAAAAAGTTTTACTTGTTATTAAAAATATTTCATTATATTATAAAGTAGGGTAAAATTGTAAATAATGAGTTTTATAATATGAATATATGAAAGTATAAATGAATTTCAAAGTCTGAAGAATTCATCTTCAGACATTAATGTAGCTTATATAAATATTTTTGTCTCTTAATTAAATTTTGTGAATTTTCTTTTTTTTATTTTTTAGATGGGCTAGTGAAGCAACTAATCTTAAAAAAAAGTTTGAGAATTTGGCTGGAGATGTTTTACTAGCATCTGGTGTAATTGCATACCTAGGGCCCTATACTTCTTATTACAGGAGCTTATGCATTACTGAATGGGTGGATTATTGTTCTGTAAGCCAGGATTTGTTAATTTTTTGTTATAAATAAATTGTTTATGCATACTCGTTTTTGAATGGTATAAAAGAATAGTATCAATATTACAAGCTGTAACATTGCAATTATATTATTTACAGACACTTGTAATAATTTCCTCTTCAGACTTTTATGAGAGAGATTTTACTTTCATATTTTTGTCCCCTTTTGTTATAATTTATATTTGTTCTGGCATTCTGTTCAAAAGAGCAGAATCTTATTATTGCATAGGCAAAGCAGGACTTTGTCCAATTTTCCTACAAATTCACCATTAATATAATGAATTCTACAATGGATTTAATTTATATCCTATGTCCACTATGTATTCAGTTTTAAATTTTATTTGACCTATTTCAGTAGCTACACTCTCAAACTATCATTATTTTGAGACCTTTCTTTTTAGTGGTAAAGGGCAGTTTTTAATTCAGTAGCTGACTTCAGGTTCTCCTGGAGAGCCACTGAAACTCAGTCAGCAAAGGCAGTGATCTCATAACCAGAGGGTTGTGAATTCAAGACTTGAGTTGGCCAAATATCTGAAGTATTCATTAATGGCAACTGAGGAAAGTAAAATAGGTTCATTGTCACAATGTTCTCCAAGTTCCCAAACAATACCTCTGGAAGTGGCTGCTTGGTCCCTGCTTCTAAATTAAAAATACCCACTTTGTTGTCTTAGGGAGTTATGATGGCTGCCTGTATGATGCTCCTATAATAAATGGTCAACAGATTTCATGACTTGGATGGCAAGTTCTTAACTGGCAAATGCACCACCTTTTTTTTTTCTTTCCAAACTATATTTTATAACATTAATAGTCAGGTATCAAACAAAATTTTTTGCATGTAACTTAATAAAATATTTATATATTAAAAAACATATTTAATTTTTATAAACAAAAATGAAATCATCTTCCGAACAACTCGATAGATAAAACTTGTTCAGATATATAAGGCTAACTCTGTGAACGACAAAATATAAATTAAAATAATTATTTTTTCGTAAAAACTGAAAAAAAGAAAAAAGGAATTTTTACACATGCAAGAAAACTGCAAAGCATTAAGCATCAAATTACTGTTCCCCCAACTTCTATGCATTCCAGTAATAGCTATGGGTACCTCCAAATTGATCTTTGCCCAGAACCCTGGATTGTTACAGAAAAAATACCTTTTAAGTTTTTAAGTTGATACTATGAATATCTTTGCATGTAGTGTGTATACTTTAATGTAGTCTCTTATAGTTACATTTCACAAAATCATTGTAGAAAACTATATATTATTATATTTCTAAAAAAATATTTATAATTATAGTTTCACATTTTATAATTTTATTTTTTAAATATGCTAACTCTTTTTTTAATTGAGTGAGTAAGTACAATAAATACTAAGTGCTTTTATATTTTGATTTTGTTTTCTTAGGATCATGATATTTCATGCTCAAGACAATTTTCAGTTGGTGAAACATTGGGAAATCCTGTAAAAATTCAATTTTGGAACTTGAATGGTCTTCCAAGAGATTCTTTTTCAACTGATAATGGTGTAATTGTTGAATTTGGAAAAAGATGGTATTATTTTGTTATTATCCGAAATATTTGAAATAATATGTAACTGGTAACTAGTATTCTTAAAATTAGAAAATATATTTGTAGTGTAATATTTTTCTTTTTTATATTTTTACTATACATTGAATTCATAGTTTGGAAAATAATGTGTGTGTGTGTGCGTGTGTTTTTTTTCCCCACTTTTGAAAAGAGTCTGGTATGTGTGTGTGTCTTCATTTTCTTTTATATGAGCATATTAATTATAATTTAATTTTACTCTTGTTATTAACACTGTTATTTATCTGCTTCTTAAGTGTATTTTTCAGATATCATTGATTTTTAAAATACATACAGTTGTATTTTGTCAGTTCTTGATTTTCACATAGGAAAGTGGGGCAATAGCCTGGGGTAGCTGCCAAATTTTAGTTATTATACTAAAATTTAGTTACTACAGTTCTGCACCTACACATATTTCTACATTTATTGTTGATATTTCTTTAAAAAGAGAAGAAGTACTTTATTATTTTATTGATATATATTTATTCCAGTTTTAATATATATTTCTGATAGTTCAAATGAGACATTCAATACAAGATTGCATAAGTTCTCCTGGATGGAGTTGGTGTTTCTCTATTTATGACTAATTTGAATGAGTAGTCATTTTCCTCAAAATACAATTTATGATTATATATGAATTGTCAATACAGTTTATAGTATTAACTTTTTTTATTTTCATTATGGGAGTTTTTAGGTTTAACCAGTAAACATTAATGTTAATTTGTGTACTTGCCAATTAAATACTAGTAATAGCATGAGAGCCCTAAAGTAACCACTTGTTCTAGAACCCCATCAAAGAATGATTAGGTCTTAGATATTATCATATGTGAGAGTTTTATTTCTGCAGATTTTTAACTTTTCTGAGAACTCTACCTTTTTCTCTGAAAACATTTAATTAACATAATGTTCATATTCTTTATAAAGTATTGGTCCTCCAAAAATTTATGTAAAGCATTTCTTTTAGTTAGATGTTATGTTATTGTACATATAGAATGTTCAATTTATCTTTTAGCAAAAATTCATACCTCATCTTACAACAAGTTAATTATTTACTAAGAATAATTAAGATTCATGGTAAAAAATTATTATTTAATGTGAATTATATATGTAAAATAAGAATATAAGAATGAAACTAAAAATTAAATTACTAGAATTATCCTTGCATTTTCTTAATCTATGTATACAACATTATATTTCTTAAAGTATTAAAATGTTTAATACTTTGTTTACAAAATGTAAACTTATTTTCAGTTTTTACTTATTTCAGTTTTCCATTGAAAGGTAAACTTTAAGAATTTATTAGGGAGATATTATTCTCTAATATTATATATGATATTCAATCAATATTTAATGTTTTAAATTTCAACTTCATCTAATACATGTGGCAAGAATACCTGTTATTATCTGCTTATTAAATAGATAATCTGTCCAATATGGTTTGACTCTCAGTAACCACCACCCACAAAAGGGTTTAACAAAATTAATTCACCTAAAGAAAGAAAAACTTTATAGGTATTGTATTAAAAGGAATACTTTTAAAAAATGTCTTTATTTTTTAGCAATAGAAGCATATAATCATGAGTAAAAAAATCATTAGTAAAACACAAAGGTAGAAGCCAATAACAGTGTTGATTTCTACCTTTATTTTAATCCCTTTTTTCTAAATAACTATTTTATTTAAGTTTAAGTAATTATAAAATACTATGTAATAATGAATAAAATTTATCTGTAACTTATGTTTTCTAGTATAATTTTTTTCTGATAATCTTTGTTGCTGTAAAGCTACTCAAGTGTAGTATTATGTTATACATTTTCATGTTTAAACAATGTAAGAAAAGTAATTTGACAATCAATTCTGTATAACAGGAGTGGCCAACAAGTTGATTGTGAAGCGATTGGCAGTTGATCTTTTAAAGAAAGAACTAGAAATGTTGATACATTCAATGTTTCTGAAAACTATCTCACTGATTTGAAAGTACTACTTTTTAAGTTATTTTCAGTAATAAGAACTGGAGTAGGTAAAATAATAGGTTGCATAAATGAATTTAGAGCTCTATGTCAACATGAGGACAAAATCCCAGATTTTTTAAACTACTTTTGCTTAATTCACCAACATGTGTTTGCCAGCAAAAGATTAGTTCTAAATGGAATGATGGATATAGCATTACAAAATTGTCAATTCTATTTGAGGTAGTTCTCTCAAATAGAATCGTTTCTATTACAGTTTAATTAAGGACGAGCAGATAGCTATTACATACTGATATAAAATGGCTAAATAGAAGCAAAATTCTGCAGAAATTTGGGATTTATTAACTCAAATAATGTTTTTCAGTGATCAAGGTCAACAAAATCCCATTGTGAAAAGCATCATTAAGAAAAATTAGATAGCTTTAAAAGCTACTTCCAAATGTCAAATTAAAAATTGTTCCTTCCCCAGAGAGGTAGTACTTCCTCCTGTAATGTGTATATTATTTTATTTGTTTTGTTGTTGTTGTTTTTTTTTTAAGAAAAAGATAGATACTATATATTAAAAAGTTGGCTGCACCTGTTATAAAACAGTAGTAGATAGATAAAATTAATGTTGTTATTTTATGCTCTTAAAGGCCTCTAATGATTGACCCTCAAGGTCAAGCTAATAAATGGGTAAAAAATATGGAAAAGGATAACAACTTGGCTATTATCAAATTATCGGATCCTGATATTCTTAGAACATTAGAGAATTGTCTTCAATTTGGATGGCCTGTATTATTAGAAAATATTGGTGAAGAGCTTGATCCTTCTTTGGAACCTTTATTACTTAAACAGACATTTAAACAAGGTGAAATAAATGTTTTATACTTTCTTTTAATACACCTATTAACTTTAGTACTTTATTTTAGGTATGTATTATATAAAATTTTATATTCTATGAATGCATATCTAAAATTTTCCTTAAAAAACTTCAATTGATTACTTAACCTTTTGTATTATTGTGTTAAATGTGTGCATCATACTCAAAAATTGATGCCATTACACTTATAAGATGGTTTTGTTGATTGTTGTTATTCTGCAACACTGCAATAAACGCAATTTACTCATAAAATTCCTTTTAAATAAAGAACTAAAGAGAATAAAGGAAATAAAGTAAAAAAAGAGAATAAAGAAATTTAACTTTCATATCATAATTTCATTTATCCTTCATTCAGATGAACATTGTAATTACTGAAATAAACTCTAGATTTTTTTTAAGTTAAAAAAATATTGTTGTGATACAAAATGGTTAAGATGCACTGAAGATTTATTATTTAATGTTGTACTGAATATATTACAAATAAGAACATAAGATGCATAAAATTCATTGACAATTTTTTTAAATTTAAGGGCTTTTTTTATTTCTTGGTATGATTATTTTTTAATATGATTAGGCATTGTAATTGTATCAATAAAAAATTGTATCAGTTTATTAAGTAAATTTAGTGTATTTGAAAACTGTGTATGTATATTAATTGGTTAAATTCTTTACCTGTATGATATTTATATTTGTTAAAGAAGATAAATTCAATCAATAACTTTTTAGTACCCTTTTATTTCAAGTCTATAAAATAATTATGTTTAAATTCAATCTATGGTAATTTTTTAAATCTGATTTTTGAATGCTGTTATGGTATATTAAGTTATTGATAATTTGTTTTGTTATTGATAAAAAAGGTAATATATCTTTAGTAATAAAGATAAATATATCTTTAATGAAATTATGATCTTAAAAATATTAGGCATTAATAATCTTTTAAATTATAGTGCTTTTACTGTTATTCATCTGACTTCTTTTTCTTTTCTCTACTTCAGGCACAATTGATATGGTACAACTGGGAGATTCTGTAGTAGAGTTCAATAAAGATTTTAGGTTATATATAACAACAAAACTTCGAAATCCTCACTACTTACCAGAAATTTCCACAAAAGTTTCTTTGATTAATTTTATGATTACACCAGAGGGTTTAGAAGATCAACTTTTAGGAATAGTAGTAGCTCAAGAAAGGTATATACCATCTTTTATAGTTGTATATAAAAGTCAAGCATCTCTCTTTTTAATTCTGTTATTTAAAAAAAGTTTATCAATTGATGTCTATCTAGTTTTTTACTTTTACTTCAATAGCAATATTTATATATATATATATATATATATATATATATATATATATATATATATATATATATATATATATATATAGTAAAAACTTTTTTCTTTGTGTGTATGTCTTAATATATATATTTCTTCTGAATCGATGTGTGTGTATATATATGATGCTATATCTATTTTCTTAAATAGACCTGACTTAGAAGAAGCAAGACAACAATTAATAGTAGAGACAGCTGCTAATAAAAAGGCACTAAAAGAACTAGAAGATAAAATTTTATTCACTTTAGCTCAGTCTGAAGGAAGCAATATTCTAGAAAATGAAGAAGCTACACAAGTGCTAGACTCTTCAAAATTTCTTGTAGATGATATCAAATCAAAACAAAAGGTATAATTAAAAAATGTTTTAATTTAAATTTTTTTTTCAGTAAATAGATTTTTTATAGAACTTTATGCCAGTCAAAATTATGCTCTATTTAAAAATACTTTTATTTCACAAAATTTCTCCCTTGAACTGGTATTATTCTATTTAATGTAATATAATTTATTATAATTTAATTCTCACTTCTTTCTTATTATTAGGATATCTTTAGTATATCTTTGTATTTATTCTCTATATAAATTTGAATTTTTTAGCAAAAATTAGTAAATTAAATTTTTTTAGAATTGGCTTTAGGAAACAATATTTTGATTTGAATTAATTACCTGATCATGCCAAAGTCAAAAATACTGTTATTTTCAGCCTGTTTATGAAAGATTCTGCTGCTTTATTAAAAAAGTTATTTTTAAAAAATATTATACAAAAAATATTTTTTTTATTCTATAAGTTGTTATTGAAAAGTACTCTAAATGGTTGTGTAGGTATCTAAAAATTGTATATAAACTTGTTAACAATATTATAAACTAACTGATTTGTGCCCAGCCTTCAGTCTGGGTATTTAAGGTTTCATTGTGAAAAGTTGTTTTTTTAATTTAAATTAATTTTTAGAAGGTAGTACTTTTAAGAACTTCAAAAGTAAAACAACTATATTTCAAAAAATTAATAACGTATTTTATTTCAATTTTCTTCATAAATTTAACCCTATATTTAGTAATTTATCTTTCTATTGGTTCAAAAGAAAAGTATCTACATTTCTCGTATGATTATTTAAAGAGAATCAAAGTAAATATATAAAAATAAAAATATTAAGGTCTTATGTCACCAAAAATAATCAGAATTTTGCTATTTTTCTATAGCAAATAATTGTTAATTAGCTCTAATTAACTTTCTTATGACTGGTCGTAAAACAAAAAGTAAAATATAAAATTATTTTAATTTTCCAATTTATTTCTCTGTTACCACAACAACAGAATACAGTTTTATTTTTAAAAAATAAAAAAATTAAGAGTTTAAAGATATTTTAAAATTTATTTAAATAATTCATCAATTAAATCTCACCTAAAAGCCTTAAAACTTATTTAAAAAAACATTTTAAACAATATCTTATAAATTAAGTTACTTAGAAGATTTTAATTATTTCAGCATATAATTAAAAGCAAAATATATCACAGGACACCAAAATAGAGTTGCCAAACCCAATTTAGAATTTTAAAAAGTGCTCAATCTCTATACACCCCTGAGCTCCAAATATTGAATCAGTCCAGCCATTTGAGAATTCATAACAAATAAGAACACACAGATACAAAGGAATTTATGTGTATAGATTATAGAGAATCACTCCATGACCAGACTTCACTTTGAGTAATTAAGATTCCCAAATGAAGGTTATGTGCATTTCAAAGTTTAAATTACTTTTTAGATTATATTATATGATATCAATACAAAAATTTTTAAAAACAAAACAAGTTATTTTCATAAAATAAATAACATGTTATATTTAGAAAATCTGTCATAATCTTAATATAAATTTCAGCAATCAAATCATTCTATTTGGAAACATCTGGCAATTAATCTTTACATTCCACTAACATAAAAATAAAATTTTTAGCAAGATTATTTAAAGAGAACCAAGGTACTTATCAAAAAATAAAACTATTAAACATGTGACAAATAAAACATGAAATATTTTTAATTCAAAGAATATTGTATAAAAATTTATACACTATATGATTGTCAATCTGCATGGAGAGAAAAAAGGGTTCTATCTCCATCATACTCTTGACTTTTGAAGAATTTGTCCTGTGTAAGACCTTTTCTAGGTTTACCTGAATCTATGCAAAATTCCATTCAAATCTGTCCAGCCAATCCAAAACACATAGCAAACATACATGCATATATATAAAGAAATATATATATAATTTTCTTGAAATATTTAATTTTTAGATTTTTGGTTGTTCCCTGTATCTTATTGTAGGATCCTTATTATTTTACATTAAAGTTAGTAATGTAATATCGTTTGATAATCTGATTAATTGATATTTACTTTACTATTTAATGTTTTATGGTACTTCACTTTGTCAATTTTTGTAAATGATACCAACATGACTGAATGTCAAATTTTTCATTTTACATTGTATATTAGGAATATGAAATCATTATAAAGATCTAAGACAATGTTTCTGAACAGAAACTATACATCTACTATGCAGTCTGGTCAGATAGGGTATTTTTATCATATTTTTATTATTTGATCAATTGGTTTGTGGCCAATAGTGAAGAATATGTACTGTGATTACATTTTAATTCATTGTTGTTGTTTTTTTTTCTGTTTTAGATTGCAGATGAAACTACTGCAAATATTAATGAATCCAGAGAATTTTATAAATGTGTGGCTCAACGATCATCAGTTTTATTTTTTTCTATAACTGACCTTCCAAATGTTGATCCTATGTATCAATATTCCTTAAATTGGTTTATTAATCTGTTCTTAAGAGCTATCAAGCAAAGGTAAGGTTGCTTAATGCCTCGAGACTTTTTGAAATGTATATGTAAAATACTTTTGCTATTCAGTTTTATGATATATATAGTTTTTATGATGCATAGTTATATCTTATAACTGCAATTTATTTTACTTTTTTATTTATAGTTGCAGTTTATGTAATATAACCTTATAATGTGCATTTTATTCGAATTAATTTAGTAACTCAATTAGTCCCTTATATATACTAGTTGTGTATTTTTGATAGCATATGTTAAAATGCTACAAATAAGAACTATTGTAGTTGTGACCATTATTTTTTTTCTTATTTCTTATCCTACAAAATGCTATTAACATGCTAAAGATATCTAGTTATGACATAGTTTTTTAAATTATAATGAACTGCAGTTTTATTTTATTGTATTTTTATTCTATCTGGTAAAAATTTCTTATAGCTTCACTGAATAGTGCAGAAAAAGAACCCTGTATATCTGTTTTAAATACAATTTTAATATTTTAGCGACATGTGTTCAAGGCATTTATTTTAAATTTTTATTTTAAATTTATCTGACTATAAATGATGGTAACTTTCACAATCAGAATTTGTTGTTTGGATTCCTATAGTAAGAATGTATGTTTGTTGTCATTTTGTATTGATATTTAAAATGTTGTTCATGTTTTGTTAATGAGTATTGAAGTGCTGTAAACTATCTTTTAGTAACACATCTTGAATATTAAATATCTTTTAAGTGGTAATAGTTTTAATTCATTTCAGTACTGTTTGTATGTGTTTATTATGATTGTAACTAAAATATATTCCAAATTTATATCTATAATCTATACAGGGGGATTTATTACCAGTGTGACAAACTTGCAGTAAGTATAAGGAGTACAAAGATGATTTGGAATTACATAGCAATTCCAGGTTGGAAATGCTATGGTCATGTGGTGTAGGCTATTGAATGAGAGGATACGTGAATGGCAATCCTGCTGGAAGTCAGCATTTGTCAACTGATATGTTATATTGTAGAAGGAAAATAAAGCAAATAATTCTACAAAGTTTAATACTGAAGGATATGCAATCATGAATAAAAACAATTCTAAGTAAGCATTTAAGTGAGCATAGGAGACATAGAAGTAATGAAGTCACTCAGTAGCATCTCTGATCATAAGACTCATTACAAGAGTATTCAAGGTCATTTATAATATCACTTTCTCCATTGCTCTTGCTCTTACTGCAATATTTCTCTGGTCTTTGTCTCATCAATATGTAATGTTTTTCATGTGTCTCAGATTGCTAGCTTAGTGTTAAGCCATAATAAACTGGTTAACAAATACTAACTTCCAGCGGGATTGCTATTTAAATGACTATTTGTTTAAAACTTTTGACCACATTATGAAAACATTTCTGACCCTGCATTCCTATATGATTCTGAATCAAATTTTTGCCCCCCCTACACCTTGCAAGTTTGTCATACTTGTAATGAATTACCATATATGTATATATATATAGGTATTTATTTATTTATGGCCTCAGCTATGGCAGAAAAGAAATCAATAAATATGTATGTATGTATGCATATATATATATATATATATGTATATATATATATATATATATATATATATATATATATATATATATATATATATATATATATATATATATATATATATATATATATGTAGCAAATTAATTCTCAATGCTTAATTTCATTATTACATTTAATATTTACGCAGAAAAATGCTTTTTTTTCTATAGATATTTGAAACAACTCATGTTAGTACTGTGATATCATATACACATAAGAGATACACACATAATGATACAATGCAAGAAGTTTTATAATACATACTTCATAGAATAATTAAATAGGTTTGATACATAGTAAAGGTGAATTTTTATTTATATATTTAGATTAAAATGTTTCTTTAAAAAATGTGTATCTTTTAAAATTTTGGTTTTCATTTTGTAGTTCAGTGGAAAATATTTATTGACAAACTGTAAAATATTTCTTTTTTTTTCATATTCTTTATTCCAATTTTGCTGTTGCAAATATAATTTTTTTTTATGTTTTTAGTGAGAAATCCAATGATTTATCTGAAAGGCTCAAGAATCTTAGTAATTACTTCACATATAGCTTGTATTGTAACATATGCCGTTCTCTCTTTGAAAAGGACAAACTCTTATTTTCTTTTATCCTCTGTTGCAACTTACTTATGTAAGTTCTAATTATATATTATCTCTGTTATAATTTTTTTTTAATTTGTTATGTAAAATCTGATTTTATTTGTGGATTTTAAATTGGCAGTTCTCTGTACACTTAAATTTTTATTTTAAAAGATGGAGTAAATTTATCCCGTTTTTCATAATCAATCAGGCCCACAACCAGGATTTTTTCTTAGGGAAGGTTCAGTATAAAATATAATCATTTGGGAAATATAAATATTCATACTAAATTATAAGAAAAAAATTTACTTGAAGTCAAAATTTCATTTTTTTCTTTATGTTATTATTTTACATTGCACTAATTTGATTGAAATACATTATTGAGAAGCTATTAAAACTAAGTAATTGGGCGTACATAGTAAAAATTTAATTTCTAAAAATATTATGCAGTGAAATCTCTGAACAGAGGAAACCTGAGAACAATGAATTTGTTCTTTATAGAGAGGTATCTGTTATATGGAGGTTTAGAAATAGGGTGATAAGAAAATATGTAATTTTCAGTTATATAAAAAAAAGTTAAAATTTATTTCCTTTTTTAATGATCATGATGAATCTCATGTGCATTTCATGTTGTTAATTTCAGAAAATTGATTTTTGGATTTAAAAAAAAAAAAAATCTGTGTCTGTACTTCACATTTTATAGCATCACTAGGTCAGTATTATATGAGATATAAAACACATATTTCTAAGAAATAAGGTAACATTTATGGCTTTTGAAAATAATTGCTATATTTCAATTAATATATGGTAACAGAACATATACAATATGTTTTTTGAATATATATATTCAGTAAAGAAAAAGTTATATTTTATTTCTTATTTAAAGAAGCTTTTTTCAACCATTTAAAAGATAAATTTGCTGTTCACTGTTTGGAGTGTATCTTATTTTGAGGTTAATATATAGAAAGCATGTATACTGAGAGTGAGGAATTAGAAAAGTGTTCCTTGAATAGAGAAGTGTTTTATTCAAAGGTGATTATTGTGGAGGTTTTATGGTATGAAGAAATTTAAATAAAAATCCAATGCCTGTAAAATATTTTGTAAGTTTACCAGTTACTTTGTTTATGTCAGTTTCAATATTTCAGTAGGCATTTAACAGAGCTAAATCACTTAGATATTCTTACTTAACTGTGTTTCTTGAATATGTTTTCATTCTTTATAATGTTGAACATTGAGTCGCAGTTGCGTCAATCCTGCATCAAACAAATTTATAAACTAAACAGCATTTTCAGAATTATCTTAGTAGCTACAGTGGATGAACATCTGCAACTGCTTAGTAGAATTTTACCTAATATTTAAGAGTTAAAAAGGAAATCTGCATTTTTAAACAAACAACCAAAAGCATAAGTATAGAATTTATGAGAAGAGATGTTTCAATTTGGCATCAAAATAGTAATTGGTGAATAACACACGTCATTTGTCACAAAAATTACATTTATCCACAAGAAAATTTTAGCAAATACTAAGTTGAGATATGGAGAAATATATTTCACTCCTAACAATATTCACCAATATAAAGAGAACTTTGAAATTAATTTGATGGTTGTCTAGTTATATCTTTTAACCTTAAAAAAATTCAACAAGTTTGTAACCTTGTTTGTAACCTTGTCTGTAACTCACCTTAGAGATGGTAAGCTGTTGCAGTAGTACAGTTTTACAAGATGAGTTATGATATGTTACTATATATATGAATATATAGATGTTATATATATGATATATATATATGTTATTATATATACTTGTTATATATATATATATATTAGTTATTATATATACATGTTATATATATATATGAATTATGACATGTTACTAAGCCTAATTTTAAAAAATTCATCAAGAAATTATATTTTTTTTTTATTTTTTTTTATTTATTTATTTATTTATTTATTTTTGTCAATTTATTTGATTTTTTTTTCTTTATTTATAACACTACTCATAAATACAGAACACAAAGGCATTGTGAATAAAATTGAAATAAAACATAAATTCAAGAATAGTTAAATGAATAAATAAAACATTAAAAAAAATATGTATTTGAAAATGTAAATATGATACATGTGTCTGGTATATCTATAAAAGTAGTGTTACAACAGTGTATCACCTGGCTACTAGGGACTTTTAGTAGATATGGATATGACACTTGTTTCCCGTTTAGTAGTAGTATGTGGTTGCAAAGGTGTGAAACTGAAGTTATAAGCATTTGTATGAATTACTCCTGTGGATATATGTCTCAGATTGTTATAAGAGTGTTTCAATAATATTTCAAGCTCTATTCCAATATTATAGCTGCTTTTTTATTTCTTTGCAGTGCAGAGAAAAAGATTGAAAAAAGTGAGTTCAAATTTTTTTTAACTGGAGGTATTGGACTGGAAAACACATCACCTAATCCTGCTTCTTGGTTGTTGGACAAAAGCTGGGATGAACTTTGTCGTTTATCAGATATTAAAGCTTTTAGTGGCTTAAAGTAATTTTTTAACATTTTACTAATTGCTCATTCAATTAAAAAAAATTGCATCTCACATCTTGTTTAATTCAAAGCATTAATTGACTCTATTTAAAATCATTTTATTACTTAGAGGGTGAAATCTTACTAAAATCTTTTATTTTGTATGCGTAAGAAATCTGTTTGAAAATTCAAAATAAATAAAAAATATAAATATTAAAAAAAATTAGTTTGTTGAAAAATGTTTTTAATAAATCATAAGATGATTGTACCAATTTCAAACTCCAAAATCATGCCTAACAAATGCACATATTCTCAGCAAATTAGTTGATTCAGCATTTTTATGGCTTGTTAGTGAGCCAATTGGTCACTCAAAATTGCAAAATTATCACTCAGGGTCCAAATTGTGTAACCAAATCATGTGATTTGAAATGAATAATGGAGTAAAAAATTGCAATTTAAGATTTTACTGATGAGAAGATGGAAGAAATTGTCCTCTTGCATTAAAATTCTTCATAACAAAATGGAATTGATATTGGAAATAATAATTAAGTGCATAAAGGTCAATTTTTTAATACATTACATATGTATACATTTGTGTGTGTATTTGTCATGCATATTTTATAGTATATAGAATTTCTTGCTTCTGCATTCTGGGAGGCTTTGGTTTTATTCTATATATTTTATTTTATTTGGTTTCTTGAATATGTTTGTTTTCTCATTTTTTAGGTAGTAAAATTGATATATACTCCCATAATAAAATGGTCAACTTCAGTACGTGTAATAAGAAATAATAGAAAGTTGAAATGGAATGTACCCGCTATGTTAGAGAAAAAATGTGTGTATATGAATGTATGTGCATGTATGCATAATACACACATATATATGTATGACAGATTAATAACCTTAAGTACAAAAAAAAAGAGGACTCAACAATGTTACATTATAGTAATTTATTCATTTTTCATACCTGACTTCAAAACATTACACCTACTTAATCATGGCTACAAATTGAGCACCAACCCACTGAAACAAGGTCTACTTTGAAATCTGGGTAAGACTAGTAAATGTGGCATTTATCTTATTTAAGTAGGTTACTTCATCCCACAGTACTCTACAACATTAGCAAGTTCTTTGAAAATTATGGTTAAACTGACTGTAAATTTATTTTGTATATGTTTCAAAATAAATTTACAGTCTGTATGTCTGCACACACACATACACATATATTTGCTTGTGTATGTGTATATATATTTTTCTAATTTGTTTCTTAATTTATTTCTAGAGAAGATATTATTGCAACTATAGATGACTGGAAGGAAATTCAAGATTCCAAAGATCCTCAAAATGTACAATTACCTAATCAATGGGAAGAAACCTTGACACACTTTCAAAAACTGATGATACTTAGATGTATTAGACAAGATAAGGTAGTATTTATTTATTTGTTGGTTTATTTGCAGAAATAGTAATCCATAAAAATTCTGGCCCTTTTTTGTGTGTTTTTTTATATTTAATCATGGAATGTTAAATATTGAGTATTTGATTTGTGATTAATATAATTATAATCTGCTTCCTATTTTATGTAGATAGTACCATATATGGTATTCTAATGTGAATTTTTTTCTGCATTTTCCTTTGTCATTTACTGCATATGTTCTTATACAGTCCTGTTATAGTTTAAAATATTACCAACTGCAAATTTGAGTAAATATTTATAAAAGGAGTGATAAATATATTATCTTAAACTTTTCCTGAATTTCACAAGCTATTGTATGTTAAGTTGATTATTTAATTTAAAAGGGAAAATTTGGCTCTGCAAAACTATTACCATTATTCAACTGGATTATTTATTTTGGAAGTGATATAAATTTTGCTTCTGTGTCTTAAACTATTTATGAATTTGTTTTTATATTAGGCAGTCTCGTATGATAATTAAATTTCATGCAATCAAAAAACATGTATGTATGAACATATTTATAGTAAAGCAAAAGTAATAATCAGTATCAGTTATTCATAAATTACAAAGTAATTTTAAAAAAGAAGAAATTTCTATACTTATGAAATTTGAACTCATTTATCTCTCTACTAGCCAAATTATGTAACATACTTTTGTGGGACTCTTATTTCAATACATTTCTTTTATTTCTCCTAATAGAAATCTAGTAATGTATGTTTAATATTTTCTGTTATTAATCAGTAATTGATTTCGTAAAAGAATTTAATTTCTTCAATACATGCATTTTACACATCTTATAACTTTAAAAAAGTTATATCTAAAAGAAAAAAACCCTAATCATTATTTTTAGCATTATTTATTTTCAAAATGTAGTTGCTATTAACCCTTTGTATCTCACAAATCCCAATTTTCTCAATTTTCCTCAGCTGTTAATATATTATTATAAACATATAAAAAATAATTTAAAATTTTTAATATAAAAAGATGACAATTTATAGGTGAAAGTGTGCAATTTTTACAGAGAAAAAAAAATACTATTTCTCATAAATATTGTAAATATTTGTACAAAACTTATCTGTACATAAATAATTTATAATCATATTTGTAAAGAATTTATTTTTGATGTCCTCACTTTTTTATTTACTAATTTAAAGTTTGTTTAAGTAATAATCATGCATCTCATCAACTAATTGGTAAACTTTTATATGACAAGTGAACTTTGTATTGCCATTTGATAGAGATTTAGTGAGAAAATTTTGCAGGATAACAACAATTAATAAAACCATTTTATAAAACTAATCATAATTACTTCCACTTTTGAGTTATATGCAGATCTGCGACATGATGATAAAAGTGTTAATGAATGTTTTATTCTAGGTATTGAATTGTATTGTATTAAAATTCTAAATATTGTTTGGTAGATTGTTCCAATGGTCACAAAATTCATTTCTATCAACTTGGGTGAAAAGTTTATTCAGCCTCCCCCATTTGATCTTCCTCAAAGTTACTCAGACTCCACCTGTGTGATCCCTCTTTTATTCATCCTTTCACCTGGAGCGGATCCGATGGCAGCTCTGCTGAAATTTGCCGAAGATAATGGATTTGGAGGAGATAAATTTGATGCCATCTCATTAGGACAAGGACAAGTGAGAAATAGAAATAGTCACATATATGTCTCCTGTGAAAAAATTCAACCTTAAATGCTTAACATAAGTCCAATACAAATCCTTTTGATACCAAGACATGTAAACTGTTTAGTAAAATTCAGAAATATATATGTATCATATATTTCCATGTATGAGCCGAGAATTTTTTTGATTTTTAAAGACCAAAAGGGGGGGGGTTGGCTTGTATACAGATCCATGGAACAGATGTAATACATGTGTTTTAGGACAACAATTTTTGCCGTTGGTGACAAAAAGTCACCAAATCTGCAAAAATTAACAAAACAGTTTAAAAATAACAGTAAAGAACAAAGAAGAAAATGTGCAACAGCAAAAAGTAAAAGCAATTAGCAAAAGTTGTGAGATGAGAAAAATAATAAACACAATTCTATGTAAGCCAATAAACAAACGATAAATTGCCAAACATAACATTTTTTGCCCTTTAAGCTTATAGTGCTTAAATTTAGGGAATACTTATCTTTATGTAAGGTTACCAGAGAGGAAACTTCTCTTTAGCTTTTAAGTAAAAATATTGGCTGCTTAGTCTAGCCCACGATTATCAATGTGTAGAAAGCAGTAGTAATCTAGATAAGTTAGTATAAAATTGTGAAATTAATTAAGACAGTATAATGTTAAGTAAAATTTAAAATGTGAGTTGTTTCCTGTCTCCACTTTTGAACATGCTAAGAGATGTCTTTGTATTTGTCTCAAGGTGTGACCGATCCTCTCCCTTTGCAGTATTTAAATTTCCTTCCGCAGCAAAAAGATTTTAAGAAGTATTGGTCTAGCGATTTATTTTAAAGCAATTTGATTGAAAAATATTTCCCTCATTTTACCTGTTTGGTGATATTTTCAGCTTCTTGGCAGAGTATAGGAACATTTTAGAAACCATTTTTCACTTCGACTTGTATATGGGTTTGGAACTTTGGGTAAATTTTTAAAGGGAAATTATACCCTCACCTTATATCTGGGCTTATATTTGGAAATTTACGGTATGTATGTATATGTCTATATATGAAAATAAGTAATGTCCTTTTCCTCATATGTACCTTATTGAGTTGTTATTTATATAGTAATGTTATTTTGGAATTCTTTGCACCTTGAAAGTTTTGAATCTATTTCTATGAAGCCAAAAAATTGTACTGATTCTTTCTCAAACAGTCAAATTATATCACTCAATTCATCGAAAATCAGCACAAGGTGTAAAAAAAATTGTCTTTTTTAAACCACTTAGAATTATTTCCTAAGAAAATATAATTAAACCAAGCATTAAAATCTCTTAAGGTCATAGTCTGAGTTGATTTGTTCAAGGCCTGATTTAAGCACATGCTCCCAGGTCCCCATTTTGAAGCAACCTGAGCACACATCTTCAATTGAAGAACACACATCTTCAATTTCTTTTCCTGATAACTGGGTCTTTTTTCTGTTTTTATCATTACTTCTCTTAGTTTAAATTTTTAACCTGTTAAAATTTAAGCCCATGTGTTTAGAGTAAAAAAAGACAAGTAAAACCCACAAAAATATGTTTTGATTACTGGAATCTAAAAAATAAATTAGTAGTAAAATAAATATAACAGAAATTGAAAGATATTAGTAGGTACTAGTTTTAGTAAGTTCATTGCCGCTAACTTATTGAAATGAAAATTTGTTTTTCAATAAAACAATTTACCATAAATCTATATTGCTATAATTGTCCTCATTCTGTTAAATATATTTTTTCTGGTTAACATGATTATTTTTATAATTCTGTTTTAAATTTTTTTTTTTAACTTGAGGCAGCAAGAGCTGCCTGCTACTTTATATTAATATTTGTTATATGATTGAATATGTGTTTTTAGGGTCCTGTAGCTCAAAAAATGATTGAAAAAGCCCAAAAGGAAGGATCTTGGGTAGCTCTTCAAAACTGTCATTTGGCTGTGTCTTGGATGCCAGAATTAGAAAGAATCTGTGATGAGCTTACTGTAGATAACACTCATGAAAATTTTCGACTTTGGTTAACCAGTTATCCTTCAGCAAAAGTGAGTTAACTTATAGTAAAACTGAAATTTTTAAGTATGTATGAATAGTAATAGTAATAAGAATTATTATTACTATTACTACTCATATGCATATGGCAAATAATAGTGATTATAGTAATAATAAGAATTATTATTACTATAATCACTATTATTTGCCATAGTAAAATCTCTTGTAAATATGTTTAAATACCATGAAAGCTTGTTTTTATTTTTTGTTATATACTATTTAATTAAAAAATAATAATGGTATGCATTCTTGTATTTTAAAGAAAGTACAAGTCTTGAATTTGGCAAATCTGATATGAATTTGTTTCTTTATCTTCATTTTATAGTTACACTATTTTTTAACGCCTTTTAAAACATTATAAGCCGCATAAATTGTAAAACATCATAAACATAAACAATATAAATTATAATCATAAGTAATGTAAATTCTAATTTTCTTTTGTAAATTTCTTTAAATAGAATGTCTCACATTTCATCTAAAGTATAGCAAATTTAGGCACTGTAAATTATAATGAAGGAATGTATATTGATATATTTAACTGTCATTTATGCTTAGAAACAAATTGTTTAATACTTTTAAAGAGATTTAATCTATTTATCAAAAACTATAAGTTATTCTTAGTATCATTCTCGAAAAAAGTTTAAATGTTTTTGAAGTTTTGTGTGTTTTATAATATATTGTTATTACATTATTCAAAAAATTTATTTTATTCATTTGTTTTATCAGTTTCTATTTTTAATATATTATATCAAGTTTTTCATATAATAGTTCGTATTCCTTTGCAAATTCGACTTAAGAAACTAATAAAAAAAGATGTATGGTTATTAGTTAAGGTGAATTACTTGTGAAAAAAGCATTCATTCTAGGTTGATTTTTTACCTTTCCATTTATTAATAAATACTTTTTTTTCGAGTAAGGATTCATAATTTCTATAATAAAATACTAACATGAAAATCATAAAAAGTATTCATCTTTTGCAATTTGATTATGGCATAAGATATTAATACAAAGAGAAAAAAAATTAAATTTGCTTTCCTCCACTTTCTTGCAAAATAACTAATAAAAAAATTTTTTCAGTTTTATTTTTTGAAATTTGTACCATTAGCACCAATTGCGAAAAAAAGTTTATATAGGTTTATTGTCATAACATGTATAGAAGCAATAAATGATCTTTATAGTTATACATATAAACATATAACAAGAATAAAGTTATTGTCTTCACAAATATTCTAAAAATTCTGTTTAATGCAAAGTGATTAGAGTACTCTCACTGAATTGGAGTGCCTGAATGCACTTCCTTGCATTAATACTTCAGCTTCATTTGTCAGCAATCTCATTTTGACCATCTCAAAATCAAGTACAGCAGTTGTTATTTACCTGAGTTAGGTGGAATTATTGTTTGTCCAACTTTATATAAGTTTTAATTGTTAAATTTAAATTATTAAATGTAAATAGATGTTGTATTTTAACTACTGTATGGAATCTCATTACTGAGCTTGCTTATACCTATTACATGTGTCAGTAAGCTAGAGGCTAGTAACCCTTAGTTACAGCCTAGAGCTAAAAGTGATGACTTGAAAAGTGATAACATGGATGTTATTTGAACACATGACTTTCTCATAAAATGACGATTTTCACAAATAGTATTTTTATATCATATGACATTTTAACATTTTCATACTATAGAATATCCATTTATTTTATGATTTACTAAATTATGTAACAGTTTTGAAATTATCAATTTTATTCCATATTTAGATTATTGTATTCCTTATCCTAGATTATTCTATTCCTTATTTAGATTGATTCTGCTAAAAATATTGATAAAATAATTTGTTACAGATATGATTTTAATTTATTTATTTACTTATTTGCAAAAATAGTTTACAAAAATAGTTTTTTATAGATACATAACATTTTATTTCATTTCATTTAAACTTATTTATAGTAATAGAACTTCCCAAGTGAAGTGGTCCTATATGAAGCAATCATTATACTTTTGACATTAGTAAATAAACTTTTTTAGATATTATAATAAACTGATGAGCCTTGGAGATTTTAATAGCACTTCTAAGTATATTTTAAATTGGGCAAGTAATCAATGTTAAAGAAAAGACACCTTACTTGATTATGTGTGAAAACCTGAATTTATAAATTCTTAAGTTGTTCCATCAGTGACTAATAGTTGTTTTTGCCCCTGATGGTATCACTTGAGGATATTAGTTTTAATGATGATTGGAAACCATGTGCTAGTAAGCAGAGGACCATCCAAATCTTTTAAAACGAGATTGTTCTAGAGGCCATTAATAATATCCCTTTTGATGTCTTTAGTTAACTACACAGATGGTAGAGCTGAAAGTGATATCTTCATCAACATATCTGCAGGATATGAAAAATTTAGTATCTGTAATCAATTCATAACTGGTACTCTGCTAGGAGCCTTGACTTATCTCTGTTGTACAGTGGCCCTTGGCCAGATTCAGAAATGGTCGCTTAAATTGCATGAAATTTCAAAATGGGTAAAATATTATTTTTCTCCTTGTTCCTATTCACATTCTGCTAGTCCATCTCAGTAGGTGCTTCCTGTAGGCAGCTAGTAATTGAGCAGGTGAAGGTTTTTCAGGCTCTTGTACAATAGGGTATTTTGGATCTGGTGTAGGCTTACCTACACTAGGGGATAAGTAACAACAACAATAATAAAAATGTATATATACAGATAGATATTAAAATAATAGCAAACTTTAAATTATTTTAAATAGTTACACTTTCTGTATTCTTACTTTTCCATGTTTTTATTCAATATAGTTCCCTGTTACTGTTCTTCAGAATGGTGTAAAAATGACTAATGAGCCTCCTACGGGTTTGAAGCAGAATATGTTACAGTCCTATCTTATTACTCCTATCAGTGATAAAGATTTTTTCATGGGATGTGGTGACAAAAATAAAGTAAGTATCATTCATAACTTATGTGTAAATTAATTTTTTCTCTCTCTCTGTTTTATCTCAGATTAACCCCTTGACATATGTGATAGATGTTGCCCATCTTCTGATCAATCTTATGGTTTATGGTCTTGAAGCTGTGAGGTAAGGGAAAGGTGAACTTGTCTACTACTCCTTAGACACAGTTGGACCTGGCAAATGGTGCAATATGTCTTTACATAATGCATAGTGGTAAAACACAGGGATGTAGCAAGAAGTTTGCTATAAGAAGGGATTCTCCCACAATCAACTGATATATCAAAATTAATGGAGCATTTTTTCAGCAGTGGTTATGGGAGTTACAACCTCCATATTCCTTTCATCACTATTCCATTGACAATACAATATGCTTGAATAGAATATAATTTCTGAATAATAATTTTGATTATATTACAAGCCGATTCATTAAACAAAAAATATCAATACCAGAATTTTAAGAAGGGTAAAAATTAAAACAGAATATATATAAAATCACACAAAAGATCAGTATATTTATAGAACAGAATAACAAAAAATATATATAATATACAAATAAAAACAAAAAAAAGAACAGAAGAAAATAAAAGAAGAGCTGAAAATAACAAGAGAATGGAAAATTTTTTAAAGGGAAAATGACATAAATGGCATATACAAGGCATCATCCCTTTTATTGTCATTATGAATTTAAATGTTTCCTAGATTTAAAGAAATGTGTCATGCAGTATGTTATTAGATTATTCAATCATTTCAATTGTATATTAATTCTGTTTTGCCTATAATGTCCACGATGCCAGGTGTGTGTAACAAATAATAAAAGAAGCAAATAACTTTGTAGTGTAAAAAATGTCTATTTCCTCTACATTTCCTATTTTTTTTTTAAATGTTTCATACCTTAAAGAGCTATTAGTTTATTATTTTATAATGTTACGTAATTATTATTTATTAACATTGCTTGTCACACTTATTAGATGTTATATAACAAAGCAAATTTCCAAATTGAATGTTCTGTTTCTTAGTTTGCACAGAACTGTTGATTTGAACCAAATTAATTAATAGTATTGTTTAGAATCAAATTCCTTTTGTTTTGTATGTTAAGAGTTTAATTTTCAAGTGAATAAATTTCAATCATGTTTTAATTATAATTTTCCATTAAACACTGTTTAAATATTGGATTATTATAAATATTCTGTTTTCTTCTTAGGTTTTTCATCAATTAATGTTTGGTTTGTGTTTCTTCCATGCCTTGATCCAAGAACGAAAAAAGTTTGGACCAATAGGATGGAATATTCCATACGGATTTAATGAATCAGATCTGCGAATTTCTCTTCAGCAATTACAAATGTTTGTTAACGAATATCAAGAAGTACCATTTGAAGCTATTAATTATATGACTGGTGAATGTAATTATGGGGGCAGAGTAACAGATGACTGGGATCGTCGGTGTTTGTTAACTTTGTTAGCAGACTTTTGTAATTCTTCAGTGATTACGGATGAAAATTATACGTAAGAACTTTAGTAAAATTACTTCAATTAAAAAATTTTTTCAGCATCTCCTTATGAGCATACAAACCAATTTCATTATATAAATTATTAATATCATTGATTTTGTCTAATTCTATAGCAAAGTGAAATGAAGGAAGAGGTTTGTAGGCTTTTAAAGTAATTCTAAAAATTAAAAATAAAATTGAAGACAATCTTAGAATTAAAGGAAAATGCATTTTTGAATAAAATTGCTTGAAAAAGTAGAGGTTATTTAGACAACAGTAGAATGCAGAAAAACATGGAATTATGTATTTTTCAATTTCTTTGCATTATTCATGCATACCTTTATCATGATGTTAAACAAATTTAACATGTAACAAAGTCGATGATACTTAATTGTACTATAGTATTTGTATTTGTTTTAAAGTAGTAGGCTTTCATTAAGTAATTTGATATGTATATGTGATTTTTTCATATTTATAAATTTTTAAATGTTACATAATCACAAATTTATATGACTTTAAGTGTGTAGTTTGACTTAGTTCAGTTCTGGCCACAAAGCCATAATGGCATTCATACTGAAAAAGTTGCTTATTTATGATTATGAAACTACTATTTGTAATTAATTTTTAGTTAATTTTGTGCTTCCTATCCCATTTTACTGAAACAGATATGATGACCTATATAACAAAATACTAAAGAATTGCTAATAGTCGAAGAATTCACTTCCTTTCTCTACCATGTCAGAATGAAATCATGAGAGCACAATCAATATTATCTCCATTCAATATAGAAATTGGTTTTTCCCTTGGTATCTCTTCAACACACAGGTGGTCTTCACTCTTTGAGAAATGAGGTTGAACTTGTAGCCTTTGTATTTTATTTTAGGATTTTCTAAGTGGCATTAAGAAAGAATTATTATTGAAAAAACCACAACATATAAAAGGTGATATAATGTGTTTTCAATAGAAGTAGAAAATAAAGAAATTCCAGTTAAAGTGAGATGCAATTCTTCAAAATCTAGGGTAAAGAAATTAGGCCACTTCCAGATTTTGGGTAACTACTCTAAGTACTTATACAGTATACCAAAGGTTAATGGTATTTGTTTTTATATTTTTACCATATTCTGACTCAAAAGCTGTGTTCTTTTTTATAAATTTCAGTAGCTAACTTCAAACTCAGTCCTAGAACAAATATGATATCTATACTGAATAAAATGACCTAAGGAACAATTCTCAATGAATGGAATGCTTGTCATGTTATAGTTTCTTACTTATTCTTCATAACATTTAATTAAATGTTTAATGAAATTATCTCTATCATTGACAGATTTAAATAAAAAAATTCATTTGCAAATATATGTGTGTATAAAGTAATAAGACTGTTATTAGAATCATATTTTTTTTTCTGCTTAAATTTTTGTGCAGGTATTACAGTTCAACATAAAATAGGATTTAACAGCTGTTTATTTTAATATCAGTAGTATTTAATACCATTTTCAAATTTATGGTATAGAAATTTAAAAGGTTTATTTTACTATTTTACACAGTGTAAATTTTATCTAATATTTGGAATGTTTAGTAAATAAATTAAAGTTCTATATATAAACAGCTGTATATTCAGTGAAACAAAGTAACAAATTTTAATGAAAAACTATTTCTCTAGGTTGTCTCCTGATGGATGTTATACTTTACCACAGACAGAAAACTATGAAGAGATTTTAACCTTTATTGATGTAAAAATCTTTTTGATATGCATATTATTTTTTGTAAAATTATTCCTCAAAGCAACTGAAGTCTTTATGTAAGATGGGTAGTATATATATACTTATATATATATATATATATATATATATATATATATATATATATATATATATATATATATATATATATATATATATATATATATATATATATATATATGTGTGTGTGTGTGTGTGTGTGTGTGTGTGTGTGTGTGTAATAATATCAATATCTAAGCCCTAAAGTCTGTCCAAAATTATCCCTTTTCCCCATTCATTATTCTAAATCTTAATTTCTTTTCTCTATATTAATCATATTTTCCCAACCATGCAATTTGAAAGAGAAAGTTTTCATTCCTTTAGGCGAACCCTGAAATTCTTTCTTTGATTCTCAAAGCAAAAAATCATATGGCTGGCATTGAATTAGGAAGTTATAACTCTCCCAAGAAAAATCTGTAATGATTAGCAATAAAAGTCATCTGGAATGCTACACTTTTGCAGATGGCTCTAATCACAGGTTACTCTCTCCAAGCAATTAACAGTTGCCTCAGCATTTTCCACACACTAAGCCACACATGGTATTTCATCATCTCTCACAGAAGGTTGGCATAAGAGAGAGCGTTCTGACACCGTCCGGTTCAGATGCCTCTGGATTTTGTGTGATTTTGAGAAGATGAAATAAAAGATTATGTTTGGCCATGACAAACTGATGTGTTCCTTTCAAACAGATGTTTAGTGGGATTCTTGGCAGCCCAGCATGCCCGGGCTGAGGAAAATAATAGGGGCAATTTCAAAAGAAATGTTTTTAAGTGTAAATTTGGGGTTGTTTCTCCCCATTGATTACATATATAACATTTTTAACATGTAGGTTTATATTTGAAAGGTAATCATTTTTAAAAATCTAAATTAATTTGTATGTAATCTCTTGATATTTTGTAATTATAAAGGGTCATGAGGGGAGGGGGATAATCATTTGTATCTTGACATATCTGATTTGCCCTTCTGCCATATCTGAAAAGTATTATTCAGATGTTAGAATGCATCTTATCAAGTATGGTAAGATCTTTTTTTTTAAGTTTATAGCATAAAAAAATTTATTTTCAAAAAATGTATCGACAACAAACAAAATTATACATATTTCTTATAGTTGTAAACATTTTGTACAAACATTGTCTTTCTTTAACAAATTTGAAGTTACCTTTAGTAAAACCTACTTCTTGACATCTCTGGTCTTTTTGAATTAAAATTATTTAAAGTCTATAGTTCAGAAATAAGCATGTAAAGCAAATCTGGTAATAAATGAAAATTTGCTATAAAAATTTAATCTCAGTATTATTATTTATTAGGGATACTATGAACAAATTTTATTACTTATAATGTTTTGATAGCAAAAATCAATAAAACCATTTGTCAAAGCTCATGGCAAGTGACTTTTTTGTGTATAGTGTGAAAATGTCATACAAAGACTATTAACCAATATTATACAGAGTATATTTTAAAAGCTACGTAAAAATAATAAATTATCTTAAATAATGTTTAAATCTGCTTGAAATAGCTATATATATATATATATATATATATATAATACATATACACATATACACACACATATATATATATATATGACTTAACTCAATAATTTACTTTGTATTACTCTAAATCTAGAATTTTCCATCAACTCAACATCCAGAAGTTTTTGGAATGCATGAAAATGTTGATATCACTAGGGAGCTTCAAGATAGCAAAAGACTTCTTGATAGTATATTACTTGTTGAAGGGACATCTAGCTCTGCTGAAGGAAGCTCTACAGAAACTCAATTACTGGAAGTAACAACAGATATATTAGCCAAGGTTTGAGTTTCCTCTTGTCATTCCTAACAAATATTTTTTCAGTTATTTATGTATATAAAATCCTCTCTATATATGTTTACTGTATCTACCAAAATGGCTGAATCATTCTTCATCAAATTTTGCACAGGATTCAGATAAACCCTTGAAAAGTTTTAGGCAGTTCAAACTGTTCCAAAGTTAAGATCATGATGGAGATAAAATGTATTTTTACCCTCTACTTACACTTGTCCAGGTTATTATATAATAAGGTGCCATTAGATATATATTTTTTTTTAATTATGGGCTAAAATACTTCAAACCTTAGGTAACTTAATTCACCAGAAAGTGTTTAAAATGTGTTTAATGGTTATATAAATTTTACTGCTTTTTCCCTCAATTTACTTTGGCTATTTATTTTTATCTTACTTTTATATTGCATATTTTTTTCAATTTCAATTTTGCTATTTTTTGGACCTTTTTCATGCCACTATAATCTGTTCTTAGTAGTTTAACAGCATGATAGTTTTTAAAATTCAAAGTGTTTAACTTTTTATTTATGTTAGGTGAATAATATTTTTATTCTTACTAAACCTTAATTTTCTTTAAATAATATTGCCAAAAAATAACTACTTTTCATTATCTATGAGTTTTAACTATGTTAATATATTTAAAGTAAATTAAAAAATATTTATCTATTCAACTACTCAGGTGTTATGCTTTCTGCACAAAATATTCATTTATCTTCTTTTCTTTTAGTTACCTCCATTGTTTGATCTTGAAGAGGCTGCAAAGAAATATCCAGTTTGTTATAATGAAAGTATGAATACAGTTTTAGTCCAAGAAATGGAGCGATTTAATAAGTAATTATTTATATAGTGATGTAGTATATTTTTGCATGCATGTAAAAAAAAGTTTGTTGGTCTTGTCATTATTTTTAATAAGTATTATTATTGTTAGTAAAATATAATTTTTAATGCTTAATTTAATGTACTACTAGCTATGTAAGGTACTCAACAATGCCTATGTATTTAAATGTCTTCTATTACTCATCAGTCTCATTAGTAATTATGATGCAAAATAATTCCTGCACCACTTCAAACTACAAACAGTAATAGTGTGTGTATGGGGGGTATATCATGCTATCACGATAAGGAGGTATATCATGCCTTAAACACAACTCATAGAAGGGCACTATATGGTATACTCTATCTTATATTACTATATATTTTTTGGGGGATACCTAAAAAGTATCATGCCCCAGGCACCAACAATGCTCATTATGGCACTGCAGGCATAATATTAGGTTTGGTTTGGAGCGCTAAGGTCTACTTTTTGCAACACGAGGGCTAATGAGACCGGGACCTACAGCTTAAAGTCGATTCCGAATGGCTACAAACATCCATGCCATGGTGGGATTCGAACCCACGAACTCCGGTTCCGAAGGCCAGCACCCTAACCATTCGGCCATTGTTCGGCATAATATTAGGAAGTAGCAATAGTAAATATTGTCAGTTTTACCTACAGCTGCTCTACAAATACCCTATACCTCTTCAATTTATATTGTGTCAAATCCAAAGCAGTAAAGAATATTATAAAAGGATTACTTTTTCTATACAGAATACCATTCGATTCTGAATGTAAATTTTCTGTTCATTTATATTTTTAAAAATATTAATAAACATTAATTATTAAAATTATTATTAATATTTATAAATAATTATTAAATAAAAATCAAGAAAAATTGATAAATTTTGTCCATACATATAATTACATATAACCATTATAACCATTAGAATATTTTTTTGTATTATAAAGAAAATGTTTTTGTCTACTTGGAATGTGTGCTGTGCATACTTATATACTAACCGCAAAATATCTTAAATTGCAGAAAAAGAGGTATAAAAGTAATGAATAGATGAGATATTTCAGGGAATGATGACACTGTGCTAAAAAAATGTTAAAATATTATTAAAACCATGGAGGTAATGTGCATAATATAAAGCCATTTGTAATTTTAAAAATCCATTTGCTGGTTATTTTCAGTTATCAGCAACAAATTAATTATCTGCTAAGGAATGTGAAAATGTTTGAAATTAAAGAATAGAAAAGTTTTTTTTCATATTCACAAACATATGAATATTGTCTTTTATATAGAGGTGTGAACTTTAAAAAAACTTTTTGTTTCATGATAAAAATGCAATAGAAGCAATCTTAAAGTATCTCAAAAATGCAGAATTATTTTATTAGTATTTCTTACAAACAGACTATTGTAACAAAGTAGGATTTTTAATTTTTGGGGGGGAAGGAGGAGGTTTTAATTGTAAACTCATAATTTAGGACTTAATGTACTTTCTCTTGTCACTTTTTCTGTTTATTCCTGGCTTACCCTTCTATACTTACATATATATTAATATTAAAACCTAAGCTTCTAAGTATAATCAATGATAAACTATTTCCTTAAGTAAACTTCAAAATTTTGTACATTGAACTATACTTTAATCTCTGAAACACTTTTAATTATACACAAACAATTTTCTAAAAACATTAGACCATTTATTATAAATTAACAACTTTGTTATTCTAGAGAATTTTATTGTTACCCAGGACTTCTAATAATGATTAGTTGTATCACATATTTCCCCTTTTAATTTTATCTTTGATTTAGTATTAATTTTAATTCTCTCTGTGAAATTTAAGTTATTGTTATTTAGCAGTTTTATATACTTATAATTTTTTAATATTAAATACTATTGTTTTTAGACTTCATTATGTAATACGCAATAGTATTTTGATGCTTCAAAATGCTATAAAGGGTTTAGTAGTAATGTCAGCAGAACTTGAAGCTCTTGCTGGTAGTTTGCTGATTGGTCGACAGCCAGCAATATGGATTACATTATCATATCCATCTTTAAAACCTCTTGGAAGTTATATAAATGACTTTGTCCACAGACTACAGTTTTTACAGGTAATATTTTTATCATAAATTATATTAAAAACTCTACTGTATTTTTGTTGTTGGGATTTATGTTTCTAAGGCAGATCCATCTGATCCTAATCCAAAGCTCGAAATGAGGAACACAAGGTAAAGAGACAACTGCAAAACATATATACTTAATATTAGACACAGATGACTTCAGCATTAGATAACAGGATTGTGCTGCTTTCTTTTCTTTGGATATGGGCTCCATTACAGGTGAAAGTCTGATTAAATTCTGTACTCTTTTAATATATGTAGTGTATTGATGCACATATTCATAACTAGGATACATAAATGATAGAGTAAAAGCTTCAAATCATATCAGTTTGAAAAGTGACTTTCAACCTTTGTCATTTAGGTCTTTTGACCTACCTGGACTAATGAATATTTTGTAACTTGACCATAGTGCAGACTTTGGTGTTTATATATGTATGTTATATAATTGCTACCAAACTTCATGTCTTTAAAAACATAAGTCCTTTATTCAGTATTGCATGTAAACATAGTACTATAAAGCTTCTCTTTATAAAATAAAAAGTATTTATTATGATTTCTGTTGATGTAACTGCCAAAAAGTAAATTTATATGCAAAGCTTGAAAAATCATAAACATTGATCCAAACAGCATAATTCTATATAACTCTATATAATAGCAGACACTCAAAACTTTGATAGATTGTTTATAGGATTGCTATCTAACTTTTCTGAAAAGGTAAACTCATTCTGAAAAAACAAAAAAATTCTTCATACTACTTTTTAGCTGTCCTAAAAGGAAGCACTTCATCAGCAGGTTAATAATGTAAAGATTTTTGTGTGACACGTCATCATTCACTAATATATACATTTTTGTAGAGTAAAGTAATAAAATTCAACATCTTTCTATTTTTCATATAATGCACAATTAAAAATGACCTGCCATATTATAATCGATAATAAACTTCATGTTTAATCAGAGTTATTTTCAATAAATTCTTTTGTAATTTTTTGTTAAAATAAAACCTTTATTGTGTGCTTAAACATCAATTTAATTTAAACATACAAAGATGATAGCAATCCATTTTTATTTTGTCTCACAGCCATATTATGATGTTAACACATATAGCCAGCTGCTGAAGAACAAATTCTCATACTTTTAAACTTATATATACTAGTTTTGATGCTCTCGCAAATAACGTACATACTCGGATACTACTATTTCAAGCTAGGAGTGAGATTTCTAGGCTCTCTGTATCATATGCATGTTAGCTTCTTGCAAGTATCCTTTGGATGTTGATAAATTTGCCTCCATTATTTGGAAATTATATTATTTTTTAATAATTCACTACACACTAATTTAAAATATTACATATATATCATATTAAAAACTCCACTGTATGTATATATATATATATATATATATATATATATATAATTAGTATATATATATATATATATATATATATATATAATTATAGTAGTGGTAGATAAAAATCCATATATATATATATATATATATATATATCATACACGTGTAGAGAAATAACCAGAAACTACTCTTGAAGAGAACTTTCAAAAATATTCTTCAACATATTATGAGACTGTTTCAATATCATTGTAAAAAAAATCTATCTTTATAAAAGTACATGTAACTGAAAAAATGAATTTGATTTACCAATAAGAACAGATCCATGTTACTGAAAGATTAAATATTTTATTGAAAATATATTAGTTTTTGCTAGAATATTAGTTTATATATGTATTCTTAAATGAATAACATTTCAGAAATGGCAAGAGGAAAATAAACCTTCTGTATTTTGGATCTCAGGATTCTTCTTTACACAAGCTTTTCTCACAGGTGCCATGCAAAATTTTGCACGAAAATATAAAATACCAATAGACCAACTAGCTTTTGAATATGAGGTAATGTTCTCATTTATAAAAATATAAGATAATTTGAAGAAGTTTTTATCTGATATTAGTATTTCTTCTGTCCTAAATTTTTAATCAAATGAATGTTGATAAAATTAATTTTCCAATTAAAAGTTCTGTTTAAGTATAGGCAAGAGAAAACATATTTTCTTATAGGAAGTGTATATTATATGCTATTTAATGAATTTAAGTTTTATGCTATTTAATGAATGAGTTTTAAATGAAAACATGTTTTAGTTTGAACTCTGTAAAGAAGTTTTAACATTACAAAATGAATAGTGTCTTAATTTATGCTTATAGATTAAACTTAATTTAAAGATGGTTAAATTGCACTTTTCTTATAGAACAGTTTTTGTTAATCTTGATATTAATCAATTTTAAGTATGTATACAAAAAAAATTCATTAAAATTAAAAGTAATAAAGTCTTTTAAAGTATAACACTTTTGATTTGTTGTCATATTTTTCTTTGATTTAGTGTCACTTGCATTAATCAACTTAGATGTCCAATGTTTCTGTACAGAAAAATTTTAACATCTAGTGAAAGTATTTTTCACTTACAGCAATTTTAGTTAAGGATATCGAATTTTATTACAAACTGTAAATCTGAATATTACTTTAGTATTTAAATTTCTAAAATGTGACTATATTCAGATACTTACTTACAACTGTGTATTATATACCACATATATTCAGATACACTTAAATCAGATACATTTGGGAAGTTAAACATAAAAAAAATTCAGTATATACTAAAAATGTTATATTCTATTATATACCAAATATTTTATATTTTTACTTGAAAACTGATGTAAATAATTTTTCTAAATACTTTGTAAAAACTGTAGTAAAAAGATTCAATACAGTTAAGAAAAAAGATCATACATAAGTAAGTTTTAACTCATTACTTTCTAGGTCTTACAAATGGAGTCATCTGATTTTGCACCTGTTGATGGAGTTTATGTAATAGGATTATTCCTTGAGGGTGCTAAATGGAACAAAGAAAAGTAATGCAATTATTTTAAGCATTCCTAAAATTAATACAAAACTAACTTTGAATTTCAGTAATTTACAAATTTTATTATTTGCTTACATTATTTCCCATAGATTAATGTATTTTTAAAAAATAACTTTTATTTGAAAAAAAACTAAAAAAAATAAGTAAAAAACTAAATATTACTTTTTAGTAACTTCTTCAGTGCACAAAGAGAAATCTAAAAATTTATATTTGCAGTTTATAGGGCTTTTTATAAGAATCTATTTTAACCAGAAATTATAAGGTTTAGTTTGGAGCGCTACAGTCTACTTTTTGCAACACGAGGGCTAATGAGACGGGGACCTACTGCTTAAAGCCGATTCCGAACGGCTATGAACATCCATGCCATAGTGGGATTCGAACCCACGAACTCTGGTTCCGAAGGCCAGCACCCTAACCAATCGGCCATCGTTCAGCCAGAAATTATAAATACATATATTTACAATAAATTGAACCACAAAAAAATATTTTAAAATATAAATTACTAATTAGCTTTTTTTCTTCATTAAAACACAGAATTTAAACTTTCTCTTGATTAAAGAAGTCAAATCTTTTTTAACACATTTGCTACCAAACCCATAGTTTTAAGTGCATTTTTCAGTATGTTGATCACACGTTGGTGTGTGATCGGCAGCAATTGAGTTAAATGCTCATATTCTGTAAATTGGGAGCATGGTAAGATTTGTAAAATAGAACTTTCTAAATATACGTCTTTAACACAGTATTTTTGGTATTGTTCTTAGAAATATTCTGGACGAACAGGATCCGAAAATTCTCTCATATTCTATGCCAATTATTTGGTTACTACCATGTTTGAAAAATAAAATTGAGGTGGGAAATCGTTACAAGTAAGTTTTTAATATAATTTATGTAACTTAAATGTGTATAACATTACTAATACTTAATATTTTTGTTCCTTTGAATGCATATTTTATCAAAAGAAAAAAGTTATACTTAAGTATTTTCAATACTAAATGATTAATGGATATAAATTGATATCTTTACACAATAATCCTTGATATTTTAATTCTTCCTAAAAGTTAGTTATTTGTTATACTTTCCTATTATATGTTATTATATATCATATTTTTGTAAATAAACTGATTAAATGCAAGAGAAATAAATTTGTCTCATAATCTTCATAGACTATTTTCTTGAATTCATTTGAAACTGACCCTAGATGACTTAGTTCTGTAAGAGTAATTAAAAAAAAAAAAATAGAAAATAGGAAAAGTCAAAAATTGTAAGTGCTACTGTACAATCTACAGGAGAAAAATCATTCACAATAAATAACTCATCCTGATAACTGTATTTTTGTACTGTGTATTTGCTGGTTCTAAACTTATGCAACCTGTTATGTTTTTGCTGTGTATTTGTTTAACTTCATTCCTATCCATAGTTTTCTGTGTGTTGTCATTTTTGCATGTTCTGAGAAATTCTGGGGTAGAAGGCTTGGCCCAGATAATTTAGCTCAAACCATGTTTGTTGGTTTGTTGTCTTATAGATTATCCAAATATTTATTGTTATACTTTCTTTCATTGAATTTTCGTTTATATATATATATATATATATATATATATATATATATTACACTTCAAAAATCAGTGTAGATTTAGTATACACCAAGTCCTATGCTATACGTTACCTATCCAACTCCTTTGTACACAAGCAATTTTATCCTCTACAAACATATCAGGGGCTAAAGAAGGGTAGTACATAAAAAGGCAGTTTTAATTTATTTCCAAGAAAAAAATATGTCAATAATTTATTTACATAATTAAATGTGCTAAAATGAGAGCTTTGTATGCATTAATTGTTGGGCAACAATTTTTTAATCTCCATATCAGTATTTGTTGTCAAGTACATTATCTAATAGTCTTGGTTGAATTTTTAAAAAGATCTTACAATGCTTAAGTCACTAAAAATATTTTTTTTCCTAGATAGAAAATAGAAAAATTTTATTATTTTCATTACTCAGGTATAAGATAAGCACCCTATTATTTCAATGAGGTAAATACATAAAAAAGTATGTATTTAACACCAATATCATTAAGAGTCTGACAGTTGGACAACTGTGGTACAAGTAAAATATGTTTGGATTGAAAGAAATTATTTAATTCGTTCTACTTTTTGACATTTTTTAAGATTATTCTTTAATTTCTACCTTGATTTTTTTTTTTTTTTTTTTTTGTGTGTGTGTGTTAATACTAACTCTCTGAAGGATAACTTTTTTTCTTCCATTATTGTTAATTGCTCATTAAAACATTTAAAAATGTTTTAATTTTATTCAGTTCTTTTCATGAAAGTTTTCTTATTCAGTTGAATTAATTCTTCCACAACAATATTGCAAGATATTTATGCATTATTTCCTTGGATGTCTAACATATTAAATATCTAAGAAGTTAAATCTTATTCTCAATGAGTTTTAACTATATTGCATAAACAAAGCTGAGTGTAAAATAACAATCAAGATCCACAGGAAAAGTTTCAAGTATGTTTATGATGACATGTTCTTATTTATAGTACTTATCTTGATACCTAACTTTTATAGTTAAAATATACTGTATTTACTGTTGGAAACATTTAACATTATGCAAACACAGTCATGAGCTTGATATAATTTTTCCTTGTGTTACTAAAATCCAGAATCATACAAGAGCAGCACTTGCACTTATATACGGAGATAATGAATTCTTAAAGATCTACTTTAACATTTAAAATAGGCTTAAAAGTAATTGAAAAATCACACACATGATAAAATGGGTTTCAAGACATCTTTAAGAACAAAATACAATTTTTCCCATGCTAAAGTATATATTAGAATGAGAGTCATTTAATAAAGCCAGTACAACTACCTTAAGTTTCATAGATTTTATGCTTTCTCAAGACTAAGTTAATTAATATATGTGAAACATTTTATTGATCTGAAGATAAAATACAAAAATTTCTAGCAATACCAATCCAGTGATTTAAATCATAATTTTTATAAAAATTTCATATTTATAATTTTTTTAATATATCAGAATTAAATGATGTAATTAGTGTATTATATTTAAAATTATTGAAATAACATAGTTATACATTATGTTTTTATTTTTCATCCTATGTTCTTCCTCTGAAATATATATACCTTATTAGGTGCCCACTATATAAAACAAGTGAAAGACGAGGCACTCTTTCAACTACAGGCCATTCTACAAACTTTGTTCTGCATTTCCTCTTGCCTACAGAGAAAACACCTCAACACTGGATAAAACGAGGAACTGCTTTATTATGCCAACTAGATGATTGATTCTTATTTTTAAAAGAGCTTGCAAATTTTTTTATGTGTTTAAACAATTACAAATTGTTTAGTTTGACGTAAGTCAAAATCAAAATACGGGTCAACTACGGGTCATTGTGCATTTCCTCTTGCCTATAGAGAAAACACCACTACATTAGATAAAGAGGAACTGCATTATTATATCACCTAGATGATTAATTCTTCTTATTTATAAAAGAGTTTGTGAATTTTTTTAGGTGTTTATAGAAATTGTTTATTCTGAAGTATGTTAAAAGGAATAAAAATTGCTCAAAACTGATTACTATTTTAGTTATTTTCTTAATATATTTTTTTAAATCTCTTCATCAGTATTTAAAAGAAAAAAATCCAAAACAACCAGATATATTTATTTTAAAAACATGTACATATGGCAAAATATATGAAAAAATACACCACATAAATAAACGAACATTTATCAAGCCTTCATTTTTTTGCTTTACGAATCAAAGACAATCTCTGAAAGAGAAAAAACAAATTTAGTCATTTTTAATAAGACAGCAGAAGATAAATCTTTATATAATATTTACTCATGTAAGATACACACTTTTAAAAAAAATTAGAGCAAAAATGTAAGGCATGTGTTGTTTACAGAAAAATTTTTACAGTTTCCTGATATACACAATATATTTATAATAAAGACAGGTATTTAAACAAGACAATAAAAAGGAACAATACATATCTTGCTCAATAGAATTAATACTGCTTCTATATTTCATTATTATTGCACTTTTTTATACAAAAGTGCTAGTAACATTAATTACTAACTTTGAATATTGAATTTCTAATTTGAAGCATAGTCTTAACTTTCTGTTCCATAATGAGCTACTTGTATTTTAACTAGATCTCTTCTCCATCTTACTTGTACACCATCTCAGAACAGTCTTTTCTCATAGAATGATAAGGGATAAGGAAACCTTGTATAATAATATCCCATGAAAATGGGACAGTATATGAGGTCTTCAATTTCAGCCCCTGTGGTATTTCATATTATCTGAAACCTTCAAAGAGACTCTGACAACCAATAAGCATGAAGGACTTCATTAAGCATGCAGTTATCCTTAGAATGACATTAAATGAGCATATAATCATTTGATTCTTTGGGTCTGCATAGTAATTAGTTTACAATTTAAAAAGTCATTTGTATATCAAATTTTTGTTTCAGTCATACAAAAGATAAAATTTTTCACCATTTTTTCTTGTAAAAATAAGGGTGTGCATTATACACAGATTATATATATACACACACACACATATAAGAAAATTAAAAGTTTGATAATATTGATTATTACTTGTTTATGAGCTTCTGTAACTGCAGATTTTTTATAAGGCCTTAATTCTTCACAGCCAAAACCAGGTATCCACATATTCCAATTTTTTTCTGGAAACAATGAATTTGTAGTTAGAAAATAACAATAAAATTAATTAGTCAGCAGTTTCATTAAAAAGCTTATTTTTTTTTAATCAATATTGAGATTAATAGGTCATGGGTTGTTAAACCCAATACACGTTTAGGACCAAATTTAATTTGTTAAGCATCACAAGGAACCAGATCCAGTATTACTTACAGAAACATTGCCCCTTCCCCACTATAAATTAAGTTAGAATATGTGAGAAAAAATTTCATTTTAACATATAATGTTTAGCACATGAATGGAATAATCACAGATTCATTTAATTTCTATCTCATAGTTATTACCTCTCAGATTTTTCCGCCCCCTTAAAGACGGGAAAAATCTAAGAAAAGTACTAACCAGATTCCTTTTTTTTTTTAATATATAAAAATTATGTTGCGGTTTACAGCAGGATAAAAAAAAGTATATTATTTTGATATGGATTTAAATATAAATAAAAATCTAATGAATTTTTAGACATGAAAAATGCTGCCACTTGATAGTTTAAGATATGGTGAAACACATTAGTAAATAATAATAAATAAGAGGGATGTGATGCAGAAACATTACTAGCTCATGAATGTAAAAGTGCAACTATATACCATCATTTGTCACTAATCAATCTGTCAAACTTAATAATATCCTACTATACATGGTGCCACAGCCTAAATGTTTGTAGCAGTGTATATAGTAGCACTAATGTAGCATTAATATACTATTTTAATTTAAAAACCATGAATAAAAACATTTCTATAATTTAAGTGGGGCAAATACATTTTAATAACTTCAAAATATTAAAGTTTTTAAATGATAAATGTAATTATAGAAACCTTAAAATCATGAAAGTAAATTTAGAAATATTTTAGGGAATAGAAAGGAAGATTTCATCATAGAGTAACAAAGAATTGAATGTAATATACATTGAAAAAGTAAAGACCAAAACATTTTGAAAATATACCTAATTTTTACACAGTTTGTACATATAATTACAAAAGCAATTGATATGATTATAATTTTTTAACTTCACAAGATCTGTTATAGATTTAAATATAATGAAGAGAATATCTGAATAATAATAAATAAGTGGAAATGTGAAAATCTGATTGTATAATAATAATGTATATGTTACAGGCAGTGACATAGCAAAGGGGGATATAGAGGTTTTAACTTTCCCATGAGAATTGTTGCATATATGTATTGTAAGGATTCCAGTAATAATAGTAGTTAGAGATATATTTTTTGCTACTTACCAAGACTTAACTGTACATCTTTCACTTCTAACATATTTGAATTTCGATGCTTTGCAAATTTACACGATGTAGTAACAACATCATCAATAAAATCTTCTGCTAATTGTAATAATAACTGTAATAAAAATACTTTTGAATTTTCTAATTAAAACAGTTTATTTATAATAGAAAGATTATAAAGACATTCAAAAGGTGAAACCAGTCCTCCTGAAACAACATACCAAAATAGACAATAATTATTTACAATCACAAGAAACATAACAATGTGCATGAATAAAAAGGTTCTAAGCTAAGAAACAAGTTAAAATAAAAATTAAAAATCAATATTTTTAAATACTAAATTTTTTAATTATACTAATATTTTAAACACTATCTTCTTAATAAATCATTTATTTTCTACTATAATAAAACTACAAAAATTACTAGTTTTTAAATGGCTAGGCTGAATAAGATGAAATTATTAATAAATGATAATTTTAGGATATTTAACTAACCACAATAGAAAAATTAAACTGGTGTATAAAAAAAGACTAAAAATAAAGTAATAACTTCTGCTACTATGCCTACATAGCACAGGCAACCAACTTTTATTTATTACAGAAAACAAACAATGTTTTTTACAGTATTCAATTCAACAATTTTTTTCTTCATTTACAAGATTGAAACTTTGGCAATAAGTAGGTTACACTGTAATTTTTGAAATTGTGTCAGACAATAGGTGGAGGAAAAGTTAAAAATGTAAATTTGAACTCTTTTATGGCCACTGACAATTATTTATTGATTACAGGAACACTCTTAAAATCTGATATATTTAACTTGTACCATTTTGCCATATCTCAAAATTTCAGAATGACCATCATAAAATACCACCTACCTTAATACTTTGATTTCATAAATAGAAATGAAATTGGGACTTTATTTGGAAGTTTTGCTCAGATACAATGAATGAAAAAAAAAATAGCTTTGAACTTTATTAACTGAAAATATAAAAACTTAAATACTTCAAAATATGATTGAAAAATTGAAATACTTAAAACTTGAAACCTGATTGTATAAATATAAATACATATATATGTATTAGGAAGAGGTACAAATTACTAGCCCAATGCATATCCTTCAATACTGGTTACTGACCAATTTGTAACATTTTTTAATGTCACAATCTATGTACAGTATCAAGACTTAAATGTTGTTATATGAAGGTCATCTTTTAAGTTTTTTGAAATGACCAATAGAAGGTGCTTTATCTTCAAGATATTTGTAAAATCCACATATTTGTTTATCTTGGAATCAGTGGCATCTTAGAAATCGTCTACATATTTTGTTTACATTGAATGTTTAAAAGAAGCAAGTGAGTCAATCAAGATAACTCATGAAGGCTTTGATTGGATAATTTTTTATGATGTTAAGAAAGAACTCACTTGACAGGAATGCATAAAATTGCTTCATGTAACTTCTGGTAGTGAAGAACCATCATAAAAGACAGTTTATAATTGATTTTCAGAAATTCACTGCGGTCGTGCATCAAGCAGTGATGAATCTTGTGATGGACAACCAAAATCGGTAGTGATTCCAAAGAACATCAATGCTGTGCGCAAGATGATAAAGAAGATCGGCATGCCACATATCATGAGATAGAGGCATCCCTTGGCATATCACAGACTAAAATACATTCGATTTTGCATGAACATTGAGCTGCTAAAATGATTTGTTCTAGATGGATTCCGCACAATTTGACAGAAGCTCAAAAAGAGACTTGTGCAAATTGGTGTAAGGCAATACTAAAAAAATTCAAATTGGAAACAGCAACATTCATACACAACATCGTTCCAGGCGACAAAACTTGGATACATACACATGCATGACCCAGAAACTAAACAACAGTCCACTGTCAAGGTGTTTCGAGAACTGAATCCCACAAAAGTTGTTTGTTTATGAAGAACTTCCAAGAAAATGATTGCTTGTTTATTTGGTCTTACAGGACATACTGCAACCTTTCCTTTAGAGATTTAAAAAACTGTTAATGCTAAATGGTATACAGACATTTGTTTGCCAAAAGTCATCAACAAAATCAGGAAAAACAACAAAAATCAACATATCATTCTTCATCATGAGAATGCTAGGTCCCACACAACATGTGAAACAATTGATTATTTGAAGGATAAAAATACTGAATTAATGTTCCATTGCCCATATTCTCCTGATTCGTTGTCTAACAACTCTTTCTTGTTTCCATATGTCAAACAAAAAATGTGTGGACAGCAATTTTTATCTCCTAAAGATGCTGTTAATACCTTCCAAAACCATGAGATATCAATTTCAGAGTAGAAAAACTGTTTCAAGAATTGGTCGGAAAAGTGTCTTAAAGCCTTAAATCTTAACCCTTTCGCGCCTACTGTCGCAAATATGTGCCAGGAAGAAACGCACTCACTTCCCGTCCAACACACTGGCATGACAGAGCGTTTTCTCGTTCACCCCCGGTTGTCACATATGTGTGCCAGTGTTGTAGAACATTTTATAAACTATAAGCTTTGACACAAGATGGCATTGTATGTCCATATGGATTTAGATACATGTAGATTTGACCTTGTACTCAATAGGAGAGTAGTATGATACACATACAAGTGGTTTTTGATTATATAAACATGAGGGAAAATGAATGTTTTCGATTGACATGCTTCATGACGGCTTTTTAAATTCCCACGTGGTGTCTGTTTATGTAAGCAGGGGAGTTTCATTTTTGCTAAAGCGTTGTATATTTCGGTTAGCAGTCCAGTTTTAAGTACAGAATTAGATCTGACAGACTTGATTTTTTTTTCTCTTTTTATTATTAGATTTTCGAAGTGTCGAAAGTGTTTAACTGAGCTTGAAATAGCTGAAATGACGCGAAATATTTCAGATTTTGATTCTGAAACAGATTAGGATATTAGTAATAATGACACTATAATATATCCTGATTGTTTTTTATGTTCATAATGGATCTAGTGATTCTAATGATGAGGAGGACATTTCTGACAAAGAAATTAATGATGTTTCATTTTTTCACAGTCCGGAAAAAATCCTCTAAAATGGCAAATGAGATACTACGAGTGCAAGGACTGTCACGTAGGATTGTTTCTAGATCCCTGTTTTTAAAATATTTCATAGAAAAAAAGTTTAAATAATACAGTATTCAGTTTTGCAATGTTAAAAGCCATTAAATACTAAGTAAAAAATGAAAAAAAAGTAAAGTGTAAAATATATATTTAAATAAGAAATAGCTTAAGTAAATAAAGTATCTATAAACATATATAAATCCCATTCCGTTTAAATACTTTATGCAGCATTATTAAATAACGCTTTGCTACTTTGTTAATTTCAAGAATTTAGGTTTAATAGCAAAAAACCCTCCGGCCCAGGATACTCACTCACGAAAGTGACTGCCAGCCTCAGAGATAAGCACGCGTTTGTGCTTCCCGTCGCGAAAGGGTTAAAGGTAAATATTTTGAAAAGCAATAAAACAGTTTATTTCCCAAAAATTCTTTTTCATCCTAATTTTTGTATAAACTTAAAAGGCAACTCTCTCTCTCACTCACACACACACACACACACACATATATGCACACAGAGAAATGCAAATTCTTGTCCAAATCTTTTTGGTTATTATTTGATTATGTAATTAAAATATTTTATATTATATTTTTTAAAGTATTTTAGTGTAGGGGAGAGTGGGACACCTTGGGATACCTTTATTTTCAAGCTTTAATTTGCAACCAAGAATTAGTTCTCATGTGTATTGATAGATGGCCTTCCTCTTCACTTCTCAAAGAATTTTGATGAAAATAGTGCTTATAGGTAAGGAACAATTTCATTTTCTTTGTTTTGAATAACCCAAAATTACATCAATGTGCATTTTAAAAAGCAATTTTTTTGAAAAAAAAAATTAAAATATTTAAAAAAAGTGTATTGTTATGAAAGAAAATTCATTTATTATTATTTCTATGCTAATAAATAAATTGTATTGTTAAGCCTAACTGTATAGTAGTTACCAAAAGATACTATGTAAAATGAAGCAGGTTGGAACAAACATAGATGGGGCACCTTGGGACATTTTAAAAAGTGTAAACAAATATCAATTCAAGCAAAATAATTAATATTTTGGTGCTTAATTTTTAATTGATTTAACATATCAAAATATTAATCTATTAATCTCTTTTTTTTTCATAAAAAAATGATGAGAACGAGAAAAACAAACAGAAAGTATTCTGCTGTAAATGCTAATATGCTTGAATCAGCTGCAAATATAAGATTTGTTAAAAAATGTATTAACTTGAACAATTTTCAGCTATTTCTCTTTTATAACAGTTAATAAAAATAATTTGAACAGTATTTTGTATTTCTTGTTTAGTGCCCCAACATACCCCATACAGTGGGGCAGGTTCGGACATTGGAAAGGTATTTTATTTCTTTTATTACTCTTTAACTAAATGAGATATTAAGTAGGTTTAATGTTTATAAGAAGCAGATATGATGACAATATATGCATGCATACTTATTTTTTTTCAATTAACTTTAAAAAAAATTCATAAAAATGTTTAACTGAAAAGTGTCCCAAGGTGCCCTGGTGTCCCCTATCACTTAAATTTTATGTTAGATGTAACTGTCAACATAATACCTCACTTTTTTAAATGAATCAGATTTATATTCTGGGGCAACCTTAAAGTGAGATAGAAAAGTTTTAAAATATGTGTTGTGTATTGATTTCGAACACACCAGATTAATGCTAACTGTTTGGATTAAAACAGATTTTAAAGTAAATGTTTAATGCTTTATTTTTCTAAGGTTATCATGAAGCTAAAACTGGGGACTTAACCTTTGCACATTTATCGAGATTTAGTTATGAATTTTAATCACTTGACAGTATGTGCTTCCTTAGCCAGCATTAATCTTGGCTTTTTATCCACTGACAACTTTTCTGCAAAGTCTAATTGTATTGGGCTGCTCACAGAGAGATGGCCTATAAAGCCCCCTCCCCAACATAATGTAAAAAAAAAATCATTTTAAAAAAATCATGCCTCTTTAATAGTTTTTTAGGAAACAATCATAATTAATATTTTTAATTAAATAATTTTAAAAATCATTACTTTTACAAATATAATTAAAGTAGTCTAAAGCTTTCAAATGTTGTATAGAAAATCAAATTCAATTAACAAATAAAAAATATTCTGCAAAAGGGAAGTTTAAAATATTCACTCGGATGATATTTTAATAAGAAAGATTTGTGATTAAAATTAAGAAAGACTTTCAATCTATTTCTAAAAAAGAGAAATAGTATGAAAATCAGTTATATATAAACTTTCCTCTTAACACTAAAACTACTGGAAAACTTTTTATAAGGGCAAAAGTAACAAAAAATGGGGTCATTTGACCCCTTTGGTAGATTTAGTGTTAAAAGACATTTTTATTTTTTATCAGACATTCTGATATGCAATTTCACATTTGAAATAGTTTAAGATGACTTTTAAACAGAACATTTAATAAATTTTATTTTCAGCCACAAAACTGTAAACTTCATACATTATCACACTAAAAATACTTACTTCTTCTACATCATCATCTGGATTTACATTAGGATCCACTTCTCGTACTAATTCTTGAAGACGCTGTTTGCTTAGCACCTGAATTGAATTAAAAATTAAAATTTTCACAGATAATAACTAATATTACATCCCTTAAAATTATTTTCTCATGGAAAATAATTTAAATTATGCATTTTTCATTTAAAACATGTTTGGAATATTTTGAATTTATAATCTTTTTGTTTTATATAAATACTAAAAACATTAAAGAGGTATTTTATAGAATTATCATGGCCAAAAAATTAATTTTAAATTCTTATTGAATATACTTTTGAGCAAATATGAAAGACATTATGTGGCTTCAAAAAGCATGTTTTTCTACAATGTAATGATGTAAAATACTTTAAATGTTAGCTAAAAAATTATTGTAATCAAAACTATGAGAATATATATCATAATGCTGGTCAACACGAAGATACAAGAATAAAAGTGAAACATCTTCAAAATTAAAAAATTATTTTATTTACAGTTACAGATAAATCAAATTTAAACAAACATTATTTAAAAAAAAAAACTAATATTTGCAATTTAAGTCATTTTTTAAAAAGTCATTTGAAAAATTATCTATCATTATTTTGAAAATTCTTAAGCCCAAAAGAAAGTTCTTGTCCACTGAAACAACTTCAGCATTACAGCATGTTTTGATATCAATGGTATAAAATCTATATAAATAAAAGGCAATGTTTATATGTTTTTCCTCTACAACTTCATAAAAACATCTGTGAAAAATTTAACAGTTTAGTGCTTATAGTGTTGTTTAGAGAATGGTCTGAACATCTCATATATGTAGTGCTTTTATTGCTTTTTGTATAAAATGTTGCAGTCAATATTAAAGTTTTTAAATTTCATATTATACAGCATAAAAAAAATTATTAGTAGCTCATTCATAATTAAATGAACAGCAATTTATCTAAAAATAAAATAATCCATTTGTTTTAAGTATCATCTGCACTAAGATATACATAAATTGGAAGAAATTAAATTTAAAAGTGTAATATTTACTACGATATATTAAAAATTGGCTACACCAACTACATAAATAGATGTATGATTATCATATCATGCCATTTTAGGTAGTTATCACTATCCTATCCTTATTTTGGAAAAATTTTCATATTTTCTTCCGAATTTATACTGAAATCCTAAGATTACAAGATTTTCAAAGAACTCATATTAAGTCTTTCGTTGTGCTGAAAAAAACTATAGCATATCAAAAATTTATCAACTGACACACAGCATAAACTACTGAAGATAGAAATATGGAATTCAGAATATGGCTTATTATTATAATGCATGGAAATTTTATAACACGCTCTTTTTTAATTTAACTTTTAAAGAGGTGGTATTGTAGCTAAAGTAACAAAAAATGCAATTTTCTTCCAATTTAATAAAGTGGTTTATTTTTGTCAACTTATTGACTAGAATTTACAGACTTATGCACCAGAAAAAATACAATTCATTTAATTCAGATTATTCTGTATTTACTGAACTCATAGTTTAATAATTGCAGAATCAAAGTAGTGAAGCATAGATACCCAATTAGCTACGAGCATATGAAAATAAAAAATTTATGGTCTTTGTTCTTTATAACAAACCCACAAATTTTGATGGATTAGGACAAAATTTGGTATTTTTAGGTCTTAAAATATGTAAACAAACTGTCCAGTTTATTTTGTTCAAAAACAATCTCAGTAGTTATAATAACATTTTTTAAAGATTTATTACTCACTAATAAAAATATAATTAGGTTCAGTCAATGAATAATCTAATCTACATATGTAAAAATTAAAAAATTAAAAACTTTTGAAATGCTTAATCAAAATTTTCAAATCATATGTTGAAAAAAAACAAAAGTATTAAAATATGAAAGTGGTAATTAATTAGATACGGAGAAATTTTTAAAAATCATGCAGGAAATTAATCACATTGATGTTCTATTGAAAAAAAAATCAAAATATTTAAAACTTTTAAATCATCTACCTGATCTCTATAAACTTTACACCAATTTGTAAATCTTCGGAAATATTTCAAGTGCATGAAAATTTTTTAAATTGTGATTTGTATAAAGAGATATACTGTTTCTTTTTCTTTTTTTTTTGGGGGGGGGAAGGACTTTAAGTAATGCTACCTATTAAAAATTGGGTTGGTCAGTTGGTTAGGTTGTCCTCAACAATACTTAAATTTGTTAAGGACATAAGAAAGAAGCATTAGATTCCATAAAACCAGACAGAATGTCAGTTCAGGTTATTTAGTCAGATACGACAAAACAGTTAACAGATTAAAATGCCCTATAACAGACACAGGAAGTGCTAAAAACAGCAGAGGGAGAAACAAATAACAAACAGTTTAGAAATATATCGAAAAATATGAACTGTATATAAACTGAAGTCCAGAGGAACGGTAAGTAAAAGGCATCTTAATGCACATTACATACAAATTAACAATTTAAAACAAAAAACAGTTGTAAAACAGGGTATAAATTGTCTGATAAAAGAATTAAATTGTCCAGGACAAGACTGTAAAATGTAGAAAAGAGAAAATTTATAGATTTGGGAGTCCCCCCAGTATTTCCCTTAGGTTAAGGTACTGTGTACCAAAAATGAGGCCTAAACAGACTGTAACAGGCTACAGTAGGTAAGTATATGTAAAATTGATAATGATGACTGACAAAATAGTGAAGTTTATTGCTCACATTTATATCCCTTCATTGTTCCCCATAATATGAAATTAACATTTAATTGCACATTTTAAGTCAGAAAAGCAAGATTTTCACAGGCATTAAGTTAACAGCATTTTTTGCTGCATCATCCACATGCTTGTTCCTGTGGATTCCCACCTGCACTAGAGCCCAGCAGAACAAAACTATAAAATCATGTTTATAAAAAGAAGTATACATCTTCTGTACAGCACTAATAATTGGACGCAGTGTAATTAGAGTTCAAAGAATCTAACACAAAGTGACGCATAAAGTGAGAACTCTTTCAGTAAGATGTACCTTAAAGCTTAGTGTACTGTTTTACATTCTGCTGTAAAAATGGAGCACTGTTAAAGTAATCTCCAACACCAAATAACAGATTTGCAAACAAAGCTGTAACCAACATATTCCCCAGCCCTAGAATTGTCAGTGAATACCAGTTCATATCATTGACAGACATTTGACCAGATCATATCATCAATATCATTGGTCTTCTTAAGAAACCTGGACAGGGATGAAAATATGATTTCTGACAATGTTTCCAGGGCAGACAATTGAAAAGTTGTTAAGTTTCACTTGTCAAATTGGCATGATTCCTATACTGTAACAAATAATGAGTATGCACAATGGACAATGCTGATACCAATCATCCAACGTAGTATTTAAAAATTGATCAGAGAGCAGATGATACGGATGGGCCAAAATACGGTAGTATAATATTATTGACAACCTATCATGTAGAGAAGTCAGATATGGTATGAACAATTGAGAACATTAAAATTTCTAATATTGGGATTTTACGTTAAGTAAAGCACAGAAAAGGTATTAAATTAACCTTTTGGCAGTATGAAAGAATACCTATCCAAATTATGGTGACTCTATGACAAACCAAGTGGATTTGTAAAAAAACAAATATAAAAAGGTACATATAAACTCAGTTTTATAAATAGAAAGATTAGCCTTAGACAAAAAAATGATACCAAAAAGTCTACTGATTCATTTAATAACATTAACAACAATAATAGTAAAACACTCTTAACTATCATAAAATTAAAAATATAACTAGAAATAATATCAAAATCCCTTAAGATGTTAAATAAGAATAAAATGTAATTGTCTTATGCTTTAGATACTTAAATGCATCAACAAATTATGTAATTAGAAATTACTTACTTGAAGAACATGAGAATTATCAGCCTGCAAGAGGTTTAAATTGTTTGTTGATGAAATGGAATTAGATGTGTTTATGGTTACAGGTGTGGAAGCAACTGAAGTTATGGCAGTCACAGCTGAATTAATGCTTAAAGCTCCAGATACTTGGTTATTAGTCTGAAAAAAAAATCTCTATATGCATATTTGTAATATATTGAAAATTAATCCTAAATACAATCAAATTATTTGGTCCAATTTTAATTCAATATTGTAATGAAGAAAAAAGCCCCAATCCAAGAGCACATCTCTTTCTTTTTCTTTATAAATAAAATTTTTTCCTTACATTTAAACTGTTTATTTATTTATTTATTTAAAAAAAAAAGAAAAAACCCTAAAATGTAAAACAATATTGTTTTTGCAGTAGAAAACTATAATTCAAACATCTGAAGTATTCACTTACATGAAGAACTCTGTTTCCCCTTGTCTTCATATGCATTGTATATATATATATATATATATATATATATATATATATATATATATATATATATATATATATATAAATATGTGTATGTGGGATGTTCTAAACATTTAGCTACATATCAATAATTAATATATGTCTATATAGCCTAATAAATATATTTTCAAGTTTATATTTCAAAAAAATAAAATTGATAAAATTTGTATATGAGTTTTGTTAATTTATTATTTGTAAATTTAAAAAAATTGTTCAGGATTTATAAAAGTTATCAATGTTGTAAAAGTTTCATTATTTAAAATAAATTCAAAATTTATTTTAAATAATGAAAAATTTGTATCATAATTTTAAAATGAGTGTAATTAACATTTAAATAGGTCAACAAATAATGTAATAGTATGTTTTATAAACTCAAAATGCTTAATTCAGAATAATTATGAATCAAAACAGCAGCAAATGTAAGCTATTTGTCAAAGAATCTCAACAATGAAAATATTGCTAATTATCAAAAACTAATAAATACTTCTACTAAACAACACCATGTAATGCTTATTACAATAATAAAATCCTCATTGAATAATTTACCATCAATTTACTACCAATTTAATATCCATCCAATATAAAATATATTAATAAATAATACCAATCTTTTAAACATAATTACATTTGACTTATGATACAGAAAAAAAATTATCACATTTGGAGCATTAGTAATTATTTGGGATGAAATGGAAATCTGGTCTATTTAGCTTATTTTAAAATACCTAAATACTTTAAATCTGGAGCAGGTCCAAGAACCTGCTCCAGATTTCTGCATAAAAATGTTGGACATCACAGATATCCTATATACACACAGATACATCACACATATCCCAAGGGGAAAATTAGAAAACAATTTCTAACTTAAACTGACTGGGTTGTTTGTAGAGCAAACGAATGAAACACTGAAACTTTTACACTTATAAATTAAAAAGGAAGCAAAAACAAGTATTAGCAAACAACATATAAGATGGGAGAGATTAAATCCCTATAATAAAAATAATTTTTTTTTTAAATCCTATTTTTATTATTTAAAAACCTGAAAATATGCTAAACACATTTTTTTTCCACAGATCAAATTTTACACTGAAAAAAATTAAATAAGAGTAGATTTTTTTGAATTACCAGAACTACTTCTTTAAATAAAAATAAGCATTTAATTTGTTAACTAATGATAAGTATGCATTTCAACATTGTTCTATTTTAAACCATGTTCAATTAACATGGAGTCTCTCTTACAATTTTAGCCTTTTACTGCTGTTATTCGGTTTAAAAAAACTTATCAATTTCATCCATCAATTGATCAATTTCTAAGCATTTCTACCTCTGAAAACCATAACCCTTGCAGTTTTTTAGTATCTTTCTGCAATGTGCTGTCAAAATAGCTTGCAAAGTTTCAACCTGTTGTTTTGAAATTTGGAATCTAGCAAACTGTGTCACAGCAGTTGGGGGATTATAGAAAGTCCCAGAGAATGTGCTATATTCTTTAACTTGATTTCCCCCAAATTCTGCGGTTTCACTGGAACATAAATACACGGTGTCTGCCAAAATAAAATTTTTCAAATCTATGACTTTTCATGACTTTACCTAATTTAGCAGATCATTTTCCATGACTTTCGTTAAAGTATATATAAATAAAACTTCTGATGTACATATAAATAAAATATATGCTTTTAGAGAAATTACAGGAATTTTATCATAAAAAAACTATAAACTTACTTTATAAGTGTTAATAAACTCACATACATAAAAATAAATTGTTTTATCTACATACCTAAGTTTAATCATATAGCAATTTTTCAATCAAAATGTTTCCAATTTGAATTGAGGGTACTTTGGTATTATCCAGGTGACCATGAATAATAGCCAAATATAACCCTATAATGTTTATATACAATATCCCTAGAGATAAACTTATATTTTGTGCAAAAATCTTAACTAACTTTTATTAAAAAATAATGAATATTATATTAATAAAATTTTAATCTACAATTTAAGAAAAAACCAGAATAATATACATTTACCCACCCATTAAGCTTTCTTGCTTTGAGTTTCCTTGGTGAACAAATTTTACTTGGCAATAGGGTCAATAGGATAATACATAAATACCAAACTCAGTAACTTTAGCCAAATGACAAGTAAAAAAAGAATTAAACAATTCAACACATTTTTTTAATCGGTAGTTTAGCGGATCCAAGACTTTTACTCATTTTACTTGAAAAAATCAAGATTTTCCATGACAAAATTAATCCATTGTCTAAATCCATGATTTTCCATGACTTTTCTGACTCTCCAGGTGCGAGGAAACCATGTAAATACCCCTGGATAGACTAACATTTACTGTAACATTACTCCTAGAATATTACCCCTATAAGACTTTTAGTAACTAAAATAATAAACTGTTAAAAAGTGAGAATAACATTAATAGCCAACAAATCATTTTAAATTTAAAAAAAACATTGAATTACTTGACTTTTGTTGCTTTAAATTAAATTTTTGAAAAGTTGCCTTGCAGACAAAACAATAGTAAAACCATTCAACAAACAGGATAGCATTCTAAAGTTAATAGACAAAATTTTAAAGAGGAAAAATTCACTGAAATTAATATATTTCATTTCATATCAACAAGACTTTTTCTCATTCTTAAACTCCAGACAGGAGGAAATCAAAAGACAAAGAGAAAGTTTAAAGTTCTCAAGTTTCACTGCATGATTCAGTTTTAGAAAATTCTAAAACCATAAATCCTCAAAAAGAGAAAACATTCTCTCAAATTCTGAGGCACATGTTCAGTTACCCTCTGCATAGAAATTTTCAGGGATTTCTCTCCAATAACTGTGTCTTTTACTGAAATACCCGATATGAAATCAGGCTGAAAAAGATAACTTATGAGCCACTAAGCCCTGCTTATCTCTGTGTTGAAGGGGTAGCTTTAACATATATTTCTATACATTTAATAAGTTTAGAAAAATTGTGTATAAACATGTTTAAAATTTACAGTTTTCAAATAGCATTATGCAAATATGTATAAGTAAGCATGTGTGTAACAAATGAAAAGCCAGTTCAATGCTGGATATTCATAGTTCATTGGATAAAGGAGCTCTAGATAAACAATATTGGGTAAAGCTACAATCCATCTCATCTCTTGTTATTACAGTTCTAAATAAAATTAGTAATATTATTATGCAACCCTACAAAAATAATTTATAATCTGAAATAATAAGAAACACAATAAAATACATACAATAGATAAAGCATTTGAAGTAGTAGATGGTATTGGAGTAGCATTTATAGTTGTAACACAGGCCATTATATACCTATAAAAGAGCAGAAAAATTATACAAAAGTTGAAATAAACAGCTGTAAAAAATGAATTTCAATTTTAAAATAAAATCAATTTTTATACCACACTTTAAATACATTCACAAACTCAAAATATTAATGTTCTTTTTTTAAACTATACATGTATTCTATTGTAGCTGCTACACTTCAAAGAAATAAATTAATCTGAAAAGCATTTGAAATGAGACAAATAAAACATTTAAAATTTTTTAAGCGTTAAGCTTTAAAATAACTACTTCAAAATTGTTCAGATCCAACAAACCATTTGCTTTCTTAAATGAAGTAAACATTTAAGACTTAAAAATATTTATTTGCTAATTTTTTTTACATAATTACAAAAATATCAGAAGATTGATTAAAGTTTTTCACAAAATTTATCATTAACATTTGGTTTTGGTTAATATGAAGAAATATGATACATCCCCACATAGCACAAAATGTCGTATAGACATCTCTTTTGGGCAGATAAAATGCCCATATGACATCAAGACTTAACCTTTGGACATCTTCCCCGATGTTGCATGGAGTGAAAAAGTTAACTTGATTTTGGGTCGTACAAGGGTAGTCACCATGTTTGGCATAGTGTCGAAGGGATGTTGTATGAGTGTCTCAAATACAACATCGATTTGTGGACAGCCAGTGGCTTTCCTTTGGACATTATCCACTTCCAATGTTGAAAGGAAGTCTTAAATTTAACATTCATTTATAGATGTCATGAGGATATTATGTTTCATATTGCTTGAATGTCTGAGATGCATATAAGATGACCATTATATGTTGCCTTCTGGATACCAGGGCGTCTTACGGATATCCAGAGAATGCTTCGAAAAATGCCCTAACCCTTTTGCTCCTAGCAAAATCCCGTTCGATGTATATTGTTCTTTTTTTTACACCCAAAGTATTGTGTTAAGAACTAGGAAGACAAGTTATGCCTTTAAATACTTATAGAGACAAAATGTTCAGTTACTTGTTAGATTTCTGACACACCTTAGCTTTTCATCTAATTCTTGACATTTTCCATCAAAACATGTGGATGTCACATTTGATGAATATAGTACTTTATTTTTTAACAATATACAGAGATTATTTCAGTAAGAAGTAAATTTGATCAAATTATTAGATTCCAAACCTCAAAATATCTGCCCCTACGTTGAAAATTTAAAAATAAATGAAAGTATTTGAAACATTGAGGATATATGTATGTGTTTATTTCACTCAACAAGGCGAAACAGCCACAATTGTTTAAATGTTTATTTTATTTACTATCAGTATTCTTTGATAATTAAAACATGTTTAATATAAGCATAAATAGATATCTACAAATTGTAAATGAAAATAAAAATACATATATGTTGTGTGCATTTGCTTTTTATTTGTGTATCTGTAAGCATTTGATGAATATATTAAACTATTTTTAAACAATATAAGCAGATTGTTTTGGTAGGAAATTTTATCAAATTACTAGATTCTAAAACCTTAAAAATATCTGGCTTTTCATTGTCTATTTGCAAACATTGATACCATATGTAAGTGTTTATTTCATCTAACACAGTGACACAGCCACATTTATTTATACATTTATACTATTTATCTACAGGATTCATGTTATTATTTGGAAAAAAAAAAATCAAAATAAATATTCCATCAGATTGAAGGTAAATTGTTTTAGAATCAATAAATTGTACCATAACAGACACGTGTACAAGTCTAGTAATAATAAAATATACTAATTAACTATTCTATCAAAATATACATTAATACAAGCATAATTTAAATTTCTATTATTTATTTATATTCATATTCTCTTTAGCTTTCAGATAAACCAAATGCATAAGCTTTTCATCTAACTCTTAACATTTTCCATCAAAACACTTGGGTGATTACATAATAATACATTAGATAAATCACTTGAAAATAACACAATACACACAATGGGAAAAATAAAATACGTATAATCACAAGATAACTTTTAAATTATATTAGAAACCATTAGAAACAAAAAAATAGATGGAACTGAAGCTAAATAACTTTTTATTCAGTGAATTTTATATTTTGATATGTTTTGCTTTCTATTGCTTTCTAACTTTCAAACCTTTCAAATGTATTTAATTTCTTTGAATCTCTGAAATTTTGGGACATTGTATACTAATGTATTTTTCATAAAACTGGGCATATTTCTTTAAAATGCTCAATTATTTGAAGAGTTACAGAGTATATAATACCATGAAAAAAATTGTTGAAACATTCTAAAATTAAAGACGTATGTAAATTGCATTTAACGTTAAAAAAAAAATTACACCTAGTTTTGTTTCTACGTAACAGTACCCAAAGAATATTTTTACTGAATGTTCTTTGACTATTTAATGTTTTTAAAATTTTGTGAATTTGTATCAAAAAATGTCTTCTTTTAGATATTAGTGATTTATATTTTATCAAACATTATTATTAATAATCCAGAAAATAAAATTGTTAAAAGTTGAATATTTCTAAAATAGATTTAAAGTTATTTGCCTCCTTAAAGTGGATGGAATATAAAATAAAAATCAAACACAATAAGAAAAAAAAATTTACAAATAATATTTAAGTTGGGATATTTTCTCTTTTTATATTATATCTGTTTAATTTATTTTGTAGCACGCTAAAGAAAAATATACTACAGAAATATTAAATATATGAAGTTCTTTTTCTATGACTAAATCATTAACCTGCATTTAATGGCTAAACAAAAAAAAAAATAATGGTTATGGAATTTCTAAAATTTTCGAATTTTAAAAAAAATAGATAATGGTAATACTTATATATTTATTTAAAAACTAATTATTTTTATTTATATAACTAAAATATCATATATAAATGTAAAATAAATTTTCTAATAAAACTATTGGTGATCACAGGATAAATTCCACTATTATTTTTAATAAAATATAAGCAGTAAAAGCCGACTGTAAAAGAAATAAAAATTCTCCCCAACAGCTGGTACCGAACCCACAACCCCAAAGTGGAAGCTGCATTCATTACCCCTAAGCCACAAAAACACATGGTAGAAAAGTTAAAAAAAAGACATATGAACAGTTTCATAATTTTTATGATTTTGATTTGCTCAGTAATCTGTTAATATTTATAGACTGAAAATGAAATTTGTCATTGCTTTCTTTCATTAGATACCTAATTTTTATAAAGATAATTCTTATAAGAAATCTGCACAGAGTTTATATACAACAAAAATAATATATGAGTATTTTATCTTACAGAATAAGTACCCAGTGTTTGTAAATTTTAAAATATTAGATACCTTTGATATTTTTGATTTACAGAATAGAGAATATATTGAGCTTGAAGCTGTTATAAAAAATTAATTTCCATTAATATATATTAATCACAAAAATTATCTTAGAAAAATAAGCATTTTTTCCTGTGGGATATGAATGTTCTTTTTCAGATTCATTATTTGAAATGATAATACCAGTTGCTTTTTTTATTTAAAATGACCTCTCCTATGATAAATGGGTGTATCTAAGACAATAGATAACTTCAATATTTTTCAACAGCAATGCTATAGCTTTTCAGAATGCTTTTTAATATTTTACTTTGCTTATAATGCAATTTTTGCTTATGAAACTGAATTTGTATTTTTATAACAAAAAACACTAAAATTTTAAATCTAAATATGTATATTAATATCCAAAGGAACAAAACAAAATTTAAACATATTTCTATTAATAAGTACATATCAATAATTTAACAGTTTATAAATACTGTTATGACTATTTTAGTATAGTTTCAGGTTTTTTTTAGTATGATTAATTAGTAGTGTTAAGAGATAAATTGATATAAATTTGATATCAATAATGAACATATTTTCCAGAAACAATATAGCCTAATTAAAAGTTTTTTTTTCACAATGAACTTAAAATGTTTATTTATAAAGCATAAATATTAAGTGATGAAGATTTGGATTGTTTAATAAAATAAGATGCTTGCAGTGTAAATTTTATTAATTGAAAGAATTGAATATCTATGATGATTTTATTTGAAAAAAAAAAATAGAAATTAGCCCCAAGCAAAAATAGAATTTGAAATAGTTAAATACGAAAAAATTAAATATAAATATTTTCAGATGCGTTACTTTTACAATATTTAAAATAGTTCTCTAAAAGTAATATTTTGAAATAAAAGAATATGTGGAAGAAAATATCTAATAAATAAGATGCATTCAAAAAGCTTCTTTAAACAATCAATATTTTAATATTACAAAGTAGTTTTAAAAATCTTAAATAGTTTAGCAATTCTTCTTTAAAAAAGATTAAACACTTATTGAAAACATATATATATATAAAAGGACGAGATTTAGCTTGAAATACAAATTAACATATGTGGACCAATATACAATATCTGCTAAAGAAAACATAAATTGGTCAATTTTTGGACATCAACAAAACATTCATTAAGAACCATAAAACTTCATCCATCTGAACAATGTTGCATGACTTTCTGTCTGTTGTTAGCTGTAGCGAGGATTTTATATGGCTACTGCTCTAAACGACATCCATTTCTGGATATCAAAAAGATGTCATATTAGTGTCTATGTCAAAATATGAACATTTTGGACATTGATGGGATGCTTATAGAACTTGTATGTTACGTGGGTCATTTTAAGTGCACATAGGAAAATAAAGTTAAATCATTTATACTTACATGCCAAAAAAAAAAACAGCTAAAAATTTACTTAAGAATATATTATTATGGATCTGTAGTTTGGTATTATTCAATGAATGGAGTACTAATATATCTAGGAGGTAGGTGAAAGATTAATTAAGGATTTCTTACATAACTATCCTTACATAAGTAAATTTAAAGAAATTTTATAAAATCTATGTATTTTTCTCAGAACACGTTTATACCAACAATTCAATAAGGTAACATGAATTTTTTTACATTAACCCTTTGACATACAATGACGTCTGGGAGACATCAATGATTTCTTGTGCCAAAGTAGACTTTGATGTTTCTGAGACATCAATAGCTCTCTGACAGACATCATCAGCATAATATTAAATAATTTAATTATTTAACTAGCACAACTATTTTATTTTTAACAGACTATTCAAGATTCACTTGTCCTTTAAAAAAAAACTTAGAAGTGTATAAAAATGTCAATTCTTCTACCTATTCAAAAATTATTTAAAATGTTTATACTTTACAGAAATACTAATTTTATACTATTATTTAATTATTGTTGATTAATATTATATATAAGCCTCAATAAAGTTACAGACCAATGCAAATTTCAAAATAAAACATTTATCTTGCACAGAATTATTCAGTTCAGCCAGAACTAAATAGTATCAAAGAACAAAATAGTATTTTTCAGACACATCCAATTCCTTTTTATTTGTACGTCAAGGGGTTAATAGAAAATCACGTCACAATGATATCCATAAACACCAGGATATAAATGCTGCTACAGGACTACTGTTCTACATATGAAACTCTAGACATAATTAACAGACCTAATAAAAATAGGTATTGCCATTTAACTCCATTTAAATTATGGAAAGTCATTTAAGAAGTTATATTGCCAAATATGAGGTTAGAGATTATAACTAGCTAATAGCGAGGTTGATATATCCAAACTGTAGTTTGTTATACGATAATCTAATTAATTTTATTTTTTATACTATGTAATTTTAGGGAAAAAAAGGTTCCTTGCCCCCTGTTATTCCCAATATGATTCTGTTGAAATTTCTTGAGCATGTACCTTTGGTTGCACAAAACATCTAGTCATTCCAGCTTAGTCAATGAATGTATGCTCAACAATCATTCATAACCATATTATTAATAAAATTATACATTTTCCTCTTCCTAGTCAAGTACAAACATTTTTATAAAAATTCATTGAACATATTACTTTGTTTATATATTCTCACACTAGGTTGTATTTTATTTTATTTACAATAGATTGAAGATTAATAAAGAGAAAATTATTTTTAAAAAGTTTCATTTGTAACCCATGTAAAAAAAATGATGTTCTAAGATAGCTCCTTGCATTTTCAGTGATTTAAATTGGTGTTCTCTGTGCCAACACTTTTGTGTGATGTAAGCTGATAGTCAGTACAATGAGTAGAAGCGGATCTATGTAAAGAATAATATAGCTGCACATATAGTAAAAGTAGTTTTAATAGAAAAAATAATGACGCTAATTAAACTTCATACAGCAAAATTTTAATTATGTAATAGTAACTAATTTTAATTTAAATTTTGTTTGTTTGAATATTTTATATGATTAAGAATAATTAGTTAAAAACAAACAGAAAACCTTTTTTTTTGCTGTTGTTTCAATTTATAATCTTATAAAAACAAAATACAATAAAATTTGCTTGTTAAAAACAGTAAATTTTGCTGAAATTATATTGAAAATTAGTATGAGCTTAAAAATGTTCTTTTACTCAAATGTTATTTTTATAAACTCATAAAGACTCTTAATCAAAAAAATTTATTCCACATATTGATTTTAAATTTAGAAGGTAATCAAATTAAAATGTAACTACTTTTTTCAAATTTTATTTTATTTGATATTTATAATATTTGAAATTTATTTCTACCATTTAAATATAACTACAATTTTATTAAAAAGGTCAAAAGTTATAATTTTAATCTAAAAATTAATTTATATTGTTTTTCATAGGTAAAGTAAACACAGGCACACCCTTAGGTAGTTAGGGAACAAATGCTGAAATCTACAAGTGTATGGGGTATTAATAAAAATAGGTATGGTAAGATTTCATTGGTATGACTTAGGCCTCAATTGGAAATAAATTAACTAATAAGTTTAATGTTATAAAGTAGTAAATAATTTCATAATAATCAAAATCAAGAGTAATATCTTAATAATTAACACAAATTACCAACATATATATGGATATTTTTAGAAAAATCTGTAACAAATGAAAAATATTTAGCTATTTATACTTAGTTATGTATGTTTTATTGACAATCCATGCTATTACTTGGATGCAAAAGGGCAAAATAAGCAAGGGCCCAAGTAGATAAAATAATAAATTTAAGATCCCGTTGAGCTTTATATGTTAAAACGAAAACATATTATTCAGAAGAGTACAAAATTTAACAATCCTAATAATTGTAAATGAATTTTTAACTTATTTATAAAAAGCAATCTATGAATCGTCATACCTTCTCCTGAGAGCAGAAGTTAGTATGTAAGAAATTTAATATTTTGTGACCATTTACAAAAGGTAGAATATAATTTTCGTGTGCTCCAGTAACGATACTTCTGTAGTCAAATTATTCATAAACATAATATGTGGGTCTTACTTTACTACGAATTATTTCTACGAATTTTGCTGATCGACGTAATTGTTTGGTCCTATGTTGTTGTTGTTGATGAATGGTCGGCAAGTTCGTTACAGATACAGTAATCAGGTGCATTTGCCTGGTGACTACGCATGCCCAAACGTTTGGACTTTCCTAGTCTGCACGGTTTCACTTAGTGCCGGTCCCTGGACACTGGACACTGGAATAATGCATTTTGGGGTACCTAGGGCCGGAGGCCCTTTATCCCCGATAGTAGACATTTATATGTGTTCAACATTACACTCATTATTGGCCGACATTTGAATAATAATTATGGAAAAGGGAGAGGAGAAGGAAAGAAGAGCACATACATAAAACAAGAAAAAATAAATCAAAGTATACATTTATAAAATAATATCAAATTTGCCCTAATTTTTTTTTATTTATTTATTTTATTTTTTTTTTTAATTTTTTTTCCACTCTGAAAGAACTCTTAACAAAAGTCAAGACATTAATATAGAACAATGCACACAATTAAATATTAATACAAGAGGTTCGTTAGATAACAGAAAAAAAGAGATAATAGAGTTTCAGAGGGTTTTAGTTATATATAAAATATATATAAGTTTTTTTTTTTATGGGCAAAAAGATATTTACAATAAAAAGAGATAAAAAAAAAGACACTCAAAACTGTGGGCGAATTCCCGTCAATATGGTTGAAGCTCTGGGACGACGCCTGTAAAACACCTGGTACTCTGACTGGAACATATATTATGTAACTACCTTTACATGCATTCAGTCTACAAGGTGTGCTGATTGGACCTTTCGTTAACTCATCTGTGACATGTGTTTTTGCCCCTCGCTTCGTAATTTAAGATTCAATTATCCGATCAAGAAATCTGATTTTGTAATAATATACTTTTCATAACAAACAAGTCAAACATAAAATAATAAACTTTACATTTATATTAAATGCAAATGCAAAGTTTATTATTTCATATGTTTGACTTGTACTTTATAAAAACAACTTCCCAAATCTCATGCGAAAAAGAGAAAAGAAAATTTAGTTGTGCCACCTGTTTCCTTTTATCTAAAAATTAGATTCCTCTTTTCACGATATTGAAATATATCGTGAAAAAGGAATGAAAATATCGTGAAACTTTTCGTGTACATAAATGAAATTTGGAGAAATCTCTACAATTTATTCTTTAACAGAATGTAGAAATTAGTTTTTCCTACTTGGAACTAAACAATGTAAGTTTTCAATATCCAATATTTCGTCATCAACAATTTTTTATTTGATTTTTTCTGATTCTCCCCCTCCTCTAAAATGCTTTCTATTTTTGTGTTAAGAAACATTTTAAACTTTTATAATGTATTATTAAAATAATATTATAAAGACTCAGACAGTTATAACAATTTCAAACTAAAGAAGTGGTTCTCAAGTTTTTTCGGTTCTATCTGTTCTTCTAAAGTATTTCAGGAGTTTATTTCGAGTTTAAGCCAGACAAATATCTAAAAATTAATTGATTTATAAATTTTCCTTTGAGACTAAAATCTTTTTTTTTTTTTTTTTTTCTTTTTTTTTTTTTTTTTTTGAGAAATTTCCTAAATATTAAGAATTTCTTCTCAAAGAAATTAATTTTAGACTGATATTCTTTAATTGCAATAATATCTTAAAAACTTAATGTTGTTGTTATTGCTCGTCTCCTGTTGTAGGAAAGCTTACACCAGGCCCAATAAACCTCGTCGCAGTATAAGACAGGTATGTGACTAAGGGTAATATGCAACTTCACTTTGAGCGAGAAACCACGGGAACGTCTGACCTAACCTCAATAATGTGTCAAGAATTTAAAAGAAGGGACAAAGCAGTAGACCCCCAGGCATTTCCTTCCACTTCTAGAGGCATTGTTTGGAAAACTTGTAAAACATTGCGATCACAAACCTATTTTACATGCCCCTGCCTCTATTAATGAACATGGTGAACTCTGGCCGACTTCAACCTTGATCCTTCAACACTCTGGTTTTGGGATCACTGCCTTTACTGACTGAATAATCGTAGTTCCTATAAAATGTTAATAAAAAATATAGATAATTTTGTTTAACATTTGTTAAAAATATTCCCTTAGCATTTCAGTCCATAAAAATATGAAATAATTAATGTATTCTGAAAAAAAGTTCGTTTTATTGAAATAGAATACATTTTAATGAACAGTTTTAACTTTAAAGTGTTTCATTACTTCCTACAGAGTGTCTAGTAATTAAAACTTGATTCTTCTTCTTTATTTTTTTAGATAAAGCACCCAGTAATTGCCTTGCCTTGAATATTTTGCTTGATTTGTGCATTATATTATGCAAATGTATTACTGTACTTATAAGGCTCCCTTTTTACACAGTTCGGGAAAATAACAGATGCAGGAAATGGAAAAGAATTTCGATAAAATGTGTAATTATGAATAAATTAATTATTTACACAATAATAGAAAATCATAACTGTGAGAAGAGAAATTATTAGAACCTTTCAAGTTACATGGTTTAGCTAAAAAAGTGCAAGTGCAGTAGTTATACACACACACACTCACAAAAGGGCCCTCTTTTATACATTTTCTTCATCAAGTGAAAATGTGTGGGTAAAAGAAGAACACTGTGAAAAAAAAATCAAAATTTTAAAAGTAAAGCTCTAAAAACCACTTTCTGTCATTTTATATTAATAAAGGTTTGAGTAATACTTTACTCTATAAAGATTAGCACCTATTTGCCTACCTGAAGAATTAATTACTCACAGCACGTACCTGATCTAGGAACTTAATACTATTCCAAATTTTCATACTTATTAACTTACTAAAAATATAGCAATTGTGATCTGAGTCAGACCTCTTCTGGCAGACTTTTAAAAGGAAATTTCTCAGTGAAACAAGATAACTCAAGTATTAGAGAGCAGTTTATATGTGCATATATACACACTCAAAAAGGAGGAGGTCAAAATTTATTTTTTGGTTGTTCTCGTATATACAAATTGTGAACTTTATTGGACCAATATGTAACGTATCACATCTGTATGCATTAAATTATATGTATGCATGTATGTGTATATGTATATTCGCTATGCATACCGAAAAGGCTGGACCGATCGTGATAAAGTGTTTCACTGGGATTCAAGGGGAGCCTTGGGAAGTTTTAGGTAGGTTAAATTGTCCATACGCCAAGGTTGTGAGGAGATAGAAAGCTTTTTTTTCTTTTAAGTTTAATTTCGGCTTGCCAACTATACTTTTGCAGCCATTTTAATTTGTAGCGGAGTGAGTTCTACTGTTTGACCAACGCGCAGCTGATCTGCGCACTAGCGCTTGCTCCTCGCTTCGCCAATGACATCACTCTCTGGTTGTTACGCGCGAAGATCGGACGTATGTCGTTCCGTAGTACTTGTATATAAAAGGTTCTATTTTTGCATAAATCCTGGAACTCGTCATTTGGAGTCAGATTATATTATCCACTTCTTCACTTCAACAATGGTGAAGCCGGATTCCACAGGTTGCTCCTCTTCGTGCTAACAGACAATTTTGTTTTCTCCATATTTCACTTTCGATTCGAAAATGGCTGAATCAGCGGCAGTCCGGATACCAGTCTACAATCCCGTAGACCCAGCCCTGTGGTTCGCAATGTGTGAATCTACATTTGAACTTGCTACACCTAAAGCCATAACGGATGCGAAGACGAAGTTCAATTATTGTGTGGCAAATTTACCCCCTGAAACTGCATCTTTAGTTCGGGATATTATACTAAAGCCCCGTTCCGATTCATCATACGATGAACTAAAGACTATCATTTCGGACCGTTGCGGGGAAAGCGGCACTCAAGAAATTCGGAAGTTGCTCGTTGGTGAACAATTGGGAGACCGAAAACCTTCTGAGCTACTTCGCGACATGAATCGTCGTGCTCAGAACCATAATATTTCAGGTGCTTTACTTCTGGAACTTTTTCTTCAAGAAATGCCACAAAACGTGCAGTCAATTCTCGCTTCGGTTCAGCCTCTCGACTCCCAAAAAGCTGCTGATATTGCAGACCGAATATTGGAAGTAACTCCTCCACAGGTAAGCGACATTTCTCCATTAAAATCTGTAGTATCAGAAACCAGTAAAATGGAATCGCTTCTTCAAGAAGTACAAGAACTTCGTAAAGAAGTGGCTAAGTTACGTCGACAACGCAGTTTTTCTCGAAATCGAAACCGATACAGGAATCGAAGCCCTTCAGCCACTGCTGCTTCGAATTCTACTTCTTACTGTTGGTATCACAACACGTTCAAAGAAAAGGCCAACAAATGCATTCCTCCGTGCTCTTACTCGGAAAAAGAAACTGGGAATACGTAGCGGCGACATACGTTGCTCCTCACGAATCTCGTCGCCTTTTTATTAGAAACAGAAAACTAATCTACAATTTTTATGTGACACTAGTTCCGATGTTAGTATTATATCCGCAACTAAACACCAATTGTGTCAAACACCTATAATGACTTTTTCTGCAGCTAATGGAACACCCATTCATGTCTATGGGCGTAGAACATTGAATTTAGAATTTGGACTGCGTAGAACTTTTATTTTTTCTTTTTATATATGTAAAGTGCAAACAAATATTATTGGTTCTGATTTCATGCATTATTTTGATTTAACACCTGATTTAAGAAGAAAGAAACTTGTTGATTTAAAAACAAATTTAAATGTTTCTTGCATGGTTAGTACTGTAAATATACATTCTGTTAAAACTATAACTGAAGATACTGTGTACCATAAATTATTACTAAATTATCCTTCACTATCTAAATTACCAAATCTTAATTATAGTGTAAAGCATAATACTGTTCATTTTATTAAAACTGTAGGTCCGCCTGTCTCCTGTAAACCTAGGAGATTGGCCCCTGATAGATTAAAAATTGCTAAAGCTGAAATTCAAAATATGATTAATTTAAGCCATATGAGACCTTCAAAAAGCAACTATTCCTCTCCTCTCCATATAGTGCCTAAGAAAGGCACGAGCGAATGGAGGCCAGTTGGAGATTTTCGTATGCTAAATTCTCAGACAGTGAAGGATAAATATCCCATACCTAACATTTGTGACTTTGCAGCAGAATTGCATGGCGCAAAAATTTTTTCTCATGTGGATTTAATTAAAGCATATCATCAAATACCTATAAATCCCTCTGACATTTCTAAAACAGCCATTGTTATACCTTTCGGCCTTTTTGAAAGTACAGTTATGCAATTCGGCTTATATAAGGCTACTGCAACGTTCCAAAGGTTCATAGACGAAGTTACGTGAGATCTTCCTGGAGTATTTTCATTTGTTGATGACATTTTAATTGCTTCTAAAAATGAAAGTGAGCATTTATCACATTTGCAATCTCTTTTCTCTAGACTAAATGATTATGGATTTTGTATCAATGTTTCTAAATGTGTTTTTGGAGTACAATGTATAGAATTTTTAGGTTTTCATGTATCTGGGCAAGGTTTAAAACCATTACCACATAGGGTAGAAGCAATTCAAAATTTTCCAAAACCCACCTCCTTAACCCAATTAAGAAAATTTCTCGGTATTTTCAATTTTTACAGACGTTTTATACCTAGAGCATCACACATTTTAGCTCCATTAAACAAATTACTAGAAGGTCAAAATAATAATAGGAAGCCAACAAAACCATCTAAAAAGTTCGAACACCCTCTGGAATTTAACAATGAAGAAAATGAAGCATTCTTAAAAGCCAAAAAAGCTATGTCTGAAGCTACTCTTCTCAACCATCCAATTCCCGGTGCTATTCTAAGCCTTTGGACTGATGCATCTTCATTTGCCATTGGTAGTTCATTAAATCAATTTTCAAATGGAACCTGGGAACCTATTGCATTTTTCTCTATGAAGCTTTCTAAAAACCAAACTAATTGGTCAGCGTACGATAGAGAACTTTTGGCTATTTATTCTTCTATCAAAAAGTTTCGGCACATGTTGGAAGGTAGGGAATTTTCGATCTATACTGATCAAAAGCCCCTAATTCATGCCTTCAAACAAAAACCCGAAAAATGCTCACCTCGCCAATTAAGGCATTTAGACTACATCTCACAATTTTCTACCGATATTCGGGACATCAAGGGTGAAGATAACATTGTTGCAGATGCATTATCTCGCATAGAAATCGACACAATCTCCAAAAAAATTCTAAATTTTCATGAAATTTCACTTTCACAAGAGAAAGATTCAGAGCTTCAAAAGCTTCTAAACTCTAAAAATTCAAATTATGTCCTTGAAAAGCATTATTTTCCTTTAGAGGATGTAACCTTGTATTGTGACATGTCTAAAAATTCACCCCGACCATATATTCCAAAAACCTTTCCTTCACAAATTTTCTACCATATTCATAACCTTTCTCATCCTGGCATTCGAGCGACTAGAGAACTAATTACTAAACGATATTTTTGGCCTAATATGAATTAATTTATTAAAAATTCTGTACAATCCTGTCAAAATTGTCAACGTTCTAAAATTCAGAGACATACTAAATCTCCTACAGGTACTTTTTCCACGCCAGATGCTCGATTCGCCCACATTCATATTGATTTCATTGGTCCATTTCCACCATCTGATGGTTATACTTATTGTATGACAATAATAGACCGCTTTACAAGATGGCCGGAAGTCATCCCAACAACGGACATAACAGCAGAAACAACTTGCAAAGCTCTCATTCACAATTGGATTGCTCGTTTCGGATGTCCTGTCACAATAACCACTGATCAAGGCAGAAACTTTGAATCACATCTATTTAGACATTTAACTGAAATTTTGGGTACCAATCGTATACGCACAGTCTCTTACCACCCTCAAGCCAACGGACTGATAGAACGATTTCATAGACATCTCAAAAGTTCGATTCTATCAATCTAAATGGACTGAAACGCTTCCCATAGTTCTACTTGGAATTCGATCTGCCATTAAACCAGACAATTCTGCGCATGTAGAATTCTACATGCGCAGAATTAGTATACGGAACGACACTTAGGTTACCATCTGATATTCTAAATTCCAAATTGGATTTATCATCACCAACAGACACTTATGTGTAATGTATCTGGCAACAGCCAGAATAAAAGAACTCTGTATCAATTGGAATCTGGCAACACCAGACAGAGAGAATTCTGTTTTTGGGTTAAGAACATCAGAACAATAACTTCAAGCTTAAAAATGTACATATAACGTGATTTGTGATTTGTGAATAAATATGTTTTCGTGAACATCTGCATCTTATATTAAGGCCCCTAAAACACTACATTTTGGCGACGAGGATAAAAAAAGAACAGAAGTAAAGCATCATGTCAACGGAAACTAGAGCGATTGATTTATCGAAGTTTACTTTCAACGAATTTTGCCCAGGTAAGGATGATATACGATATTATTTTAGACGTTTTGAACTTGAAATAAGAGTTTTTCGTATCACTGAAGATGCAGATAAACGAGATTTAATTTTACGTTGTATGGGACCTTGTTTATTTAAACTAGTAAATGATAATTTTGATCCTATTTCTCCTGACGAAAAAACTTATTCTGAAATCAAAGATTTTTTGGAACAGCATTTTAAACCGGCAACAAACATCCATGTCGAAAGAACAAAATTTTCCCAACGTTTTCGCCGTAACGGGGAATCAATAGCTGAATTTATTGCTGCTTTACGAACTCTTGCTGTAAACTGTAAATTTAAGAATTCTTTAGATGAACGTTTAAGAGATCAATTAATACTGGGTATCAATGATTCCCGAATACAAGAACATTTGTTTCGTGAGCACTCTGATGAAACAGCAACTTTTAATCAGATTGAGAAGTCGGCTTTAAATTATGAATCTGCGTATATCAATCGAGAAACTATTGAATCTGTTATACATTCCGATCATAAAAACCCCGTTACAAGTGTGAATAAAATAAATACGCCAACTCAGAATGTAAAGAAAAACAATTTCAACGCCGGCGCCAAACCCACCGTTTTCAAAACCAAACCAAAAGTTCATAGCGAGATGGAACGTAATAAATTCCGAATAGATAAACGAACTGTCTGCATTCGATGTGGGAAAAGTAAACATTCGAAAGGGGAGAAATGTAGAGCTGAATTAGCCACTTGCCGTAGTTGTCATACTAAAGGACATTTTGAAAAAGTATGTGTACGATCTGGGAATGCAGAATTCGTTCATCATATTTTTCACATAAGCAATGATAATAAATATCAGGTTAGAGCTGTAATTAACAAGAAAGAAATTGATTTTCAATACGATACTGGATCAGGGAAATTTATAATACCTGAAAGTTTTTATAGAATAATTGGGAAACCGAAACTTTTAAAATCTAAACAACTAATTGCGTATCCTGATAAACCGATTGCAACACTGGGAGACATTAAAGTGAAAATCAAAATCGGATCGAAATCGGAAGATTGTTTACTAACAGTAGTACCAGGTAACAGTGTACCTATATTAGGCAAGGATTTGATGGAAGTATTCCATTTAGAACCAAAATTTGAGGTAAAATATATTGATAAAAATGTTCGAACACTTGAATCACAACTTCTTGAAGATTATGCTGATATATTTGATCAAACTAAAATAGGTACAGTTCGAAGTTTTGAGGCGGTCATCAGATTACATGATAACGCAAAACCAGTAATCTGTAAGGCTCGATCTGTTCCATATGCGCTTAAGCCTGCTGCCGATAAAGAAATTGATCGTTTGATAGAAAATGGCACTTTAGAAAGTGTTAATATTAACGAGCAAACCGTACAATGGGCGTCACCAGTTGTTTACGTAACAAAGAAAAATGGTCAAATTAGATTATGTGGCGATTTTAAATCCACGATAAACAAACATATGATAACAGAACAATATCCGTATCCAACATTCGAAGACATTGTTTCTAAATTAAATGGTTGCACAATTTTTAGTGTAATTGATTTAAAGGATGCATTTTTGCAAGTTAAAGTTAGTGAAGAATCTCGGAAATATTTAGTAATTGCTACACATAGAAGATATTATCGCTTTTGTCGAATGCCTTTTGGCATATCAGCAGCACCCATAATATTTCAAAAATTGATGGACCAGTTTCTTATTGGAATCGAAGGTGTTACATGGTTTCAAGATGACATTGCAGTCGGAGGTCGAAATATACAAGAACATGCTCAACGACTTCGACAGGTATTTGAAATTTTTCGTAAGGTCGGTTTAAAAACACAAATGTCAAAAATACAGTTGTTCAAAGAAGAAATTAAATTTCTTGGACATGTGATTAACAAAACAGGCATTTCGCCAGACATTGAACGAATACGCGCTTTGAGAGAACAACCACCTCCAAATAATGTTTCAGAACTCCGATCATTTTTAGGATCTGTGAATTATTATAGCCGCTTTGTGAAGAATTTACAAATACTGTGCACACCCTTACACGAACTATTAACAAAAAATTCTTCTTGGGAATGGACTGAACGTCATCAAAATACATTCGAAAAAATTAGGGAAAGTATTTCATCTCCAGCCATACTGGTACATTTTGATCCAAAACAACCAATAATTTTAGCTTGTGATTCATCAATTCGAGGACTTGGTGCAGTTATACAACATCGCATAGAGGGGGAACTGAAGCTTATTGCTGCTGCTTCTAGAACTTTAACACCTGCTGAACGCAATTATTCAAATATAGATCGTGAGGTCCTAGCAATTATGTTTGGGTTACAAAAGTTCTATAAATACCTCATTGGACACCATTTCATTATTCAGAGTGATCATAAACCATTAGAGCGTATATTAAATCAACACAAAGAAGTTCCAAGTTTAGCAGCCTCAAGGTTAACAAGATGGGCTATAACTCTAGGTGCTTTCGATTACGAAATAGAGCATCGTCCTGGCCAACAAATGGTGGTTCCAGATGCCTTGTCACGTTTGCCGTTACCAGATAAGAAAGTAAGTAAATTTGAAGATTCTTCATTTGTTTACAGCATTGCCAATCACACAATACATGAACTTACGTTAACACGTCGCACATTACGTAGATTTACGGAAAAGGATTCCGTCCTATCAAAGGTAATTCTATACATTGAGAAAGGCTGGCCCTCAAAACAAAATATTGACGAAGCACTTATTCCTTTTTTTGAGAAAAGAAATGAGCTTACTTATGAACAAAGAATTTTGCTGCTGAACAATCGTTTAGTGATTCCGGAGAAATTAAGATATTTAGTGATTGATAAACTCCACGAATCACATACTGGCATAGTTGCAATGAAATCTGTTGCCAGAATGTCAGTATGGTGGCCTGCCATCGATAGAGACATCGAACAAACAGTCAGATATTGTAATGATTGCAATGAACATCATCAAAAAATTGCTGAGTCTCCATTATTGTTATGGAACAACACTGGTAAACCTTGGGATAGAGTTCACATTGATTTAGCTCAACTTCATGGTGAAAATTGGCTCTTCATCATCGATTCTCATTCACGTTGGCTGGAAGTCTTTAAACTTAAAAATGTTACATCATTAGATATCATAAAGTGTTTCAGAAAATTATTTAGTTCTTATGGAATATGTCGGATAATTGTGTCTGACAATGGTCCACAATTTACTTCCACCGAATTTCGAGAATTTTGCGAGATGAATGGTGTAAAACATATTCCATCTACTCCTTATCATTCCAGAAGTAACGGACTAGCAGAGCGTGTCATACGCACATTTAAAACCCGCTTCAAGAAAACATCTAATCAGTTTTCCGATCAAGAGCATCAGCTACAAGTTTTTTTATTTACTTATCGAACAACCATACATCGAGCAACGGGTTGCACACCAGCGAAGCTATTTCTCAACAGAGAACTTTCAACTTTATTTGATCGGTTGAAACCTGACCATATAAACGACGTGGAAAGCTTAAAATCAAAATTTTATCATGATAGATTTTCTAAACACAGAGACTTTGAAATTGGAGACAATGTGTGGATTAAACGAGGAATTGACCAAACGTGGAAACCAGGAACAATAAAGGATAAAACAGGTCCTTTATCTTATAGAACACAGCAAGGTATACATGTACATGCTGATCATTTACGGAAACGAGAACAAGAACACATTGAACATTGTCAACAATCACCAACATCTGTAGATAAATCCGATGAAAAAGCTACGCCAGAGACTGTTTCAGATTTCCAATTACCAGAGTTAGACGGTACAGATATCCATTTACCAGAAGTCACTACTCCCGAACAAGGAACTTTTCTTCGACGTTCCAGTCGAATTAGACATGAACCTAAACGTTTCCATGAGGAATTTAACTATTGACTATTTAATGTTAATTTGTTGTGTTTTAAATATTTGAATGTGTATTATCTGTTTAACAAATTTAATTTTAAGGGGGGAAAAGATGTAATGTATCTGGCAACAGCCAGAATAAAAGAACTCTGTATCAATTGGAATCTGGCAACACCAGACAGAGAGAATTCTGTTTTTGGGTTAAGAACATCAGAACAATAACTTCAAGCTTAAAAATGTACATATAACGTGATTTGTGATTTGTGAATAAATATGTTTTCGTGAACATCTGCATCTTATATTAAGGCCCCTAAAAAACTACATTATGTATCACGACTTAAATCATAAATACAATCTCTCAATCCTATTGCAACATCCCGACACTGTGTGAAACCAATTTATATTAATCATTCGTTGCAAACCTGTTCCCACGTCTTTTTACGCGTTGATAGTGTGAAACCCCCTCTTTCACCACCTTACACTGGTCCATATCCTGTGATTTCTAGAAAAGAAAAAAATTTTGTACTTAAGATAAATGACAAAAATATCACAGTTTTAATAGACCGATTAAAACCTGCTTATGTATTGTCAGAATCAGCAAATGAACAGATTCATACACCTACTTCTCTGGAACAATCTATCGTTCCTAAAATTAAATCTAAACCTGATACTGTCTCCAAAACTACCACTCGTAGTGGACGTCATGTTCATTTTCCCAAAAGGTTAATTACTGTTATATAACTTTTATACATAAAATTTTTTTTCTTGTATACTTCATTGTGTTATTGCATGGCATTATAATTTTTTTTTAGTGTATTTGTATCAGTATTTTATTGTATTAGCAAATGTCAGTATTTGTTGCATTAACATTGTATCATTTTCTTTTATATATATATTCTGTACATTGGTATTTTGTATGCTTTGTCGTTCTCCCTTTTCACTGGGGGGATACTCTGTAGCGGAGTGAGTTCTACTGTTTGACCAACGCGCAGCTGATCTGCGCACTAGCGCTTGCTCCTCGCTTCGCCAATGACATCACTCGCTGGTTGTTACGCGCGAAGATCGAACGTATGTTGTCCCGTAGTACTTGTAAATAAAAGGTTCTATTTTTGCATAAATCCTGGAACTCGTCATTTGGAGTCAGATTATATTATCCACTTCTTCACTTCAACAAATTATTTTCCTTTTAAATACGCGTTAAAAAATTTAACTCTTCTATATAAGTAACTTAATTCATCTTTAAAATGTGTTTAAATAGTACAATTTCATTGCTTTTTGGATTCATGTATTTGACTTATTTCATTTATCAATTTTTATTTAGAATTTTTCTGTCATTTAAATTTCAGTTTCGCCAGTTTTTTACCTTAATTTTTAAACTCCAAATCTTATTCTATCGCTCCCAGTTTTTATTTGAAAACTTATTTAAGTCACGTGAGTAATATTTTTTATTTGTCAGTACATTTATGCTCTTTAAATAATCTATCAAAAAGCTTAGATGCTTCTCCCTTAGGCATGGCAAAAATAAATTGCCAAATCAAAATTTTTTTCTTTAGATTATATATCTTGACTTCATGATGCAAATTAAATTTAAATATATATATTATTCGTTTCAGGAAAATGAGTTGTTTTATTTTCAAAATTGGTTATATAATATAATCAAGCAAGTATGTAGTGCTTAAACAATATGTTAGTGTAATATAATCTAAAAACTGATTTTCATTTTCAAATAAATGTAACATTCTCTTGATAATCTTAATGAGCTAGACCGAAAGCTGGGTAGTATGTTTGAATTTATAATGTATTTGTCAAAAGTACATTAATGAAGAGCAAAGGTCTCTTTCAGCCAATCATGTTTTCTTAGAAGATACGGCAACGTATGAAAATAAACATAGTCTTTGCTACAGTGGCACCATCTATAACTTTTAAGGGAAATAAATTACACTTCAAATGGTACACAAAAAATAATATTTTAAAATTCTATAACAGAATGTGAATGTAGTCCTTTAAATTTTCTATAGAGCGATTTCATACAACGTCATGGACGGCTTTAATGTCCTTCCTATTCATGTTCATGTTTACGATAGCCAATAGGCAACCAATAAACTGATCTTCCGTTTGAAATTAAAGCCAAAATCGTCATAAGTTGAGATGTGCACTACTGCGTGAAATCGCCGTATTACTTTAATGAAAAAGAATTTACTTCTTCCCATTAAAAGCAATATGTAAAAAAAAATAAAAAATTCTGAATAAATAAAATTGTTTTAATTAACTTACTATAATTTTTCAGCAAAGTATTTTGATCTTTAAAGAAATAAATTTCATTGATGGTTAGAGTAAAATAAAATTTTTACTGTGTTACGTATTTCTCTTAAAGTGTGAAGACTTCCTTTTGTCCGAGCACGCGCCAAAACAGCTGACTGTAGTACACCTGCTTACCTGGACAATGGCGTGGCGTCGCAGAGTCGGGAATCTTGACAATTGGACTGAATAGACGAATACGCTCCTGATGGATCGCGTTAATGAATGCTCTGAAATTCCGTGAAGGGACAGCCAGCGAATGACAATTCAGTTAAAATATATAACTGTAACTTTAGCTGGAGTTCTCATGTAATTGGGATCTTAAATGACCCAAAAAACAATTGACGGAACCGTAACTGACCCCCCAGGTATAAAAAGCCTACAATTTTGCGACTCAGGGCTTTTCGTCCTTTTTTTCGGAGGTGTGTTGATCTCGTGGAGGCTTTCGCCTTTTTTTACCAGAGAGTTTGCTAGTTCGGGAGATTCGTAAAGTCCGCTCACATAGAGAGCGGCAGAAACTCGATACCGAACGGGGGATAAATTAAGTTTGATTGCACCCTGAAAAGCCTCCCTATTTGTAAGAGATTATTAAATCTCTTGTTTTTCTTTCGACTGTGATTGTTGTGAGGAAGTGTTATCGGCAACCATCCTTTGCAGCTCTAGATGATTTAGGAATTAACGTTCCTTTGTAAATAGCTATATTTAATCCAGAATTAAAGTGAATTTCCAATTTTATTCTTTGACTGGGATCCATTATTCACGTTACCTCTCATTTGAGAAGATTGAAGGCGTCACAAAAGTAATGAGAGTGTCATGTAATATCTTATATTTTTTTATCAAGCGATATAATTGAATAAGTTCAATTTTAAAAGGAGATCATAAAATCATGGATATAATTATATTATTCTATTAGTAAGTTAAATGGATTATGGCATTTGCAATGCCCATTTCAACTCGGGAAAAATATTTTAAATTTTAAAATTTTGTACAGATTTGATTTCTTTATTTTAAGCGTTTGGCATAACCCATGACTTATCCTTTAAGAAAAAGTGTATTTGGTTAAAAGAGACCTTTGCAGGTTCTTAGTGTGCACTTTCAAATACGTCTCTCGCCATTCTACTTACCAGGTCTTCAACGCAGTAGTTGCTATTTACCACAACAGTTCTTTTTTATTTGTTTCTTGTTAGTCTGTTTATTGTCTTCCATTTCATTTTAAAAACTGAATGTGTTCTGTCCTGTCAGCAAGATAAAGCAGCTTCATAATCATATGATAGAGCTTAAACACGTTTCGAGTACTATTTTTTACAAGGTTATCCAAAGCATTTTTTAAAGTTTGTTTCTTGTCCTTTATCTACTTTTGGAACAAAACCTTTGCTGAAATTATGTCTAACGAGCACTTTACATCTGAAAAGTTTCAAGACAATTGGTCGGGAAGTTTTCTAAACAATGGACAAAATGTCTGAAATTGGAAATGTCCGGTAATTTTTACTCAATACTATATATATCGGGCCGGATCTAATAGGTGGGCATTCCCTGCATGCTTATAGGAGGCCAAGGTTCTAGAGCTGCCGATTGTAAGAGCGCTGGATTTAAACAATAATGACAAGATTGTTGGCAATGCCGTTTTTATTTGTTCCATCGAAGAACATCGTTAATGGACTATACATTACAATAAAAAGAGGAATTGTGGGATACTCGGAAAGCTCTTGGCGGCTACACGACACATTGGCTAAATAAGCCTAATTGGCTAATTAAGCTAATTAAGCATAATTAGCCAAAGCGAATTTCCAACATTCCGTCCCCCGTTGAAATACTAGATTTCAACTCACAATGTTTATTTTACAATTACAAATATGTTATGCATATAAAGAAAAAAAAAGTTTAAAAAATCATTTTTAGGATACACACAAAGAAAACATTTCAGTTCTCTAAAATTAATATACAAATTTTAGTTACAGCTCTCTTGAATATACCATTTTTTATTTTCACATTTACAACTCGTATTTTTCCATCAGCTCCTGGATTCACCTCTACAATCCTACCCAATAGCCACTTACATACAAACATGTTGTCTTCCTTTATGATCACTAAGCTACCTAACGTCTCATTATTCTTTAAAAACATCTATTTACTTCGTTGTTAGAGATTACTTAAAAATGTATTTGACCACCTTTTCCAAATTAATTGTGTTAATTTTGTGACTCTTTCCAATGGGAAAGACGATTATCAGGTAGTAAGGAATAGTCTAATTCAGGAATGCTATTTATGTGGCGACCTATTAGAAAGTGTTCTTGCGTTAGAACATCTAGATCTTCTGGATCTGACGATAAAGGAGTCATAGGGCAACTATTTAAAATTCCCTCAATTTGATTGATGGCAGTGATAATATCGTCAATTTTGCATTATCAAGAACCCTTTTTAAATAATATTTGAAAGACTTCACTCCCGCCTCCCATAAACCGAAGTTAGGGAATCTAGGGGGAATGAAGCTCCACTGGATTCCTTCAGATGGCAAGTATCCAGATTATTTCTCATCTGGTGCTCTAACCATTTTGTGTAGTTTTTTCAATTCTGTGTGAGCCTCAACAAACGTTTTTGTTTTGGCTGAGAATAGTTTAGAACTTTTTCCACTCCTCTAAAAGAATCTCTTGAGTGTGGCAGTAAAGGATTCTGAGGTCAGGTCAGTTATTGTCTCGAGATGCATAGCACGAGTAACGAGGCATAGAAATAAATATATATATATATAAGTAAATTTTATGGCATACTCCTTTCCTTTGATTTTTGCATCTTATCAGAAAGAGACCACAGAAATCAATCTCGGTACAATTGAAGACGCAATTTTGATTGACTCGTCTAGACGGCAAATCGCCTAAAAGTTGTTCTGAGGGGATTGGCTTGGCTTTGAAACACTTTATGCATTTGTGAACGATTTTTTTTGCTATATTGTGACCATTAATGGGCCAAAACCTTTGTCTTATACTATGCAGTAAACCCGATGGTCCTCTGCGTAAATATTTTAGATGATAGTAGGGTTATTCCATGTGAAATCAACACAATTTTAGAACAAATTCTACCTGACCCCCTCCAATTTTGATTAAATTTGGTATAGTAAGTGACTTTATGGTAATAAAGAAACTCCCCAAATCTTATGTTCAAATAATAATTGGGAGTTATAAGGCTTTAAAGTTGCCAGATTTGTCTAAAAAGTACACTATCGGCATACCTTTAAATTACACTTGCTACTCACCTAATTAAGCTAGAGATATGTGCAATGTGTTATTTTAAACCTTTTTTAATGGGCTTTCATATGATATCCAACACATGACTTGAAAAATTTTTTAAAAATTAAAATTAAAATTTCTCAAAAAGCCAAGTTTTTAAAATTTTGAAAAAAATATCAAAAATTGCTCATATTATTGTTAATTAATCCTCAAAGTTTCATGTTGGGATCATAATGGGATCACAATTTAATCAAAATTGGAGGGGGTCAGGTAGAAACCTTGTGTTGATTTGGTATGGAATTACCCAGTAACGAAACATCAAATTAGTTAATTTGTTATTTGCTGATAAAATTACTAGAAATTTAGATTCGATATTCAAATTAGAAGGCTTAAGTCTACCACCTACACGGAGAACCCCGTCCTAATCAAGGAAGGAATTTAGAAATCTTAACTTTTTGTAGAAACAGAAGTCCTTTTCTGATCGAGTTTATTTCCTGTAAGAACTCACCTTTCTGGATTTCTCTAAAATTTACTGACTCTGCATCTTTGGTTTCCTTTGCCGATAAGGGATCGATAATCTTGTTATTAGGATGTCTAGCATTATGAATAAATCTTAAAAGAAAATTAAAAGTACGAATTAATTTAAGGTAATTGCTTATCCTATCAGTTATATTTTGGACCCAAGTGTCAAAAGTATCTGCAGTAAAAACCGATTTCTGATCTGGTTTCATTTCGCTTAAGAGAGTATCAGAGTCTACAGATAAGTCAGAGTCACAAGTCGGAAATTCTACTTGTTCAGTCAAAAAATATGGATCTTGCTACCATTAAGAGAACAATCTGATCTCCATAAAGACCTCTGGAGATTGCATCAGCTGGGTTGAGATCGGAAGAGATGTGGTTCCACTGGTACTCTTTAGTTAAATCTTGAATGCTAAAAACCCTATTGGCAACAAATGTCTTGAGGAGACAATGTGCTTTTTGGATCCAGTCAACGCAATTGTGTAGTCTGAACAAAGGAAAATTTTATCGATGCACATACGTAATGCTGGAAGAATTTTCTTTACAAGGTTAGCAAGGAGACAAGCACACAACTCAAGTCTCGTTATCGAAATAGTCTTAATGGGTGCCACTCGAGATTTGCTGCATACAAACTTAGCAGAAATTTTGTTGTCCAGTGAGATGCGCTGCAAATAGATTACGCAGCCATATACTAAAGAATTGGAGTCAGCAAACCCATGCAGAAATACTTGTCCGTCACATCCTATATGTGTAAAAAGATGAATGTTTTGAATTGCAGGTAGAGCCTTTGCAAATTTTTTCCACTCATTTTTAACGTCATCCGGAAGTATGTCATTCCAGTTCATTTTTGAGACACCATAAAATTTGCTTGAATATTTTAGCTTTAGTTGTCACTGGCCCAATTAAAATTAAACTCATCGGATCCAAGATAGTGCTTTGTATGATAACACATTTAGTTTAGTGTTAACATCATTTAGATTAAGTGAAACTTTGAAAGAAAAGGTGTCCTAATACTTTGGTTGACGCGTCGTAAGAATCATGAAATGAGATTTCATTATTCACAGTCATGTCTTCTCACAATTCTTGAGTATTGGAATACCATTTGTGAAGCACCATACCACACTGCTGAAACATTTCAATTGGTTGCTCTTTTATTCTTTTTACGATAGATAGGTCATTACTTCCATTGAGAACATCTTCAACATAAAAATCAGATGGTACAACGGCAGACGCGAGCGGAAACCTATCACCTTCATCGAGGATTAACTCCCTCAAAACTCTCGTCGTTAAAAATGAAGCACTGGTGGTACCGTACCTAACGGTCTGCAATTGGTATATCTTTATAGGACTATAAATATCCCTCTTCCACAAAATACGTTAATAATCTCTGTGCTGGGGGTGAATTAAGATCTGTCGGTACATTTTCAGTACATCGGCTGTAAATACATATTTATGGGTTCAGAATCTAGAAAGAACTGGAAACAGTTCGTCTTGAATAAACCCGCCATTCAACAGAATATCATTCGGAGAGAGATCATTAGAAGTAGGGGAAGAGAGACGCTCGTGGGTTTTGAAGAAGGGCGGATGACGGCTCTCTGAGCATTCAACAGAACTTGCAAATGGCAGCTCTCCCATCAATTACAATTATCTGGAATATCGCAACTGGATCAATTTATTTCTGTATTAAATTGTGTTCGTCAAATTAAGTCGGAGTTAGTTTTATTCTGGGTGAAGTAACTGACGTTTACCCGGTATCCCGTTTTGGACGTACACTGGGTACCCCATTTATATATTTATATATCATCCTCTCGTTATTTTATTACTTTGACCTGATTTTATTTATGTCATCATCAAGGTATCTTCTCTCCCAAATAACACGAATGTTTTGACCGAAAATGATGAAATAAAACAAAGAACTACAGTTGGTAGAAATTCAAGACAATTTTATTCCTGATGTAGGTAACGTAGGTATGAGAAAGGTATGGGGAATAGTCACCCATTCTTTCGACATTCCTTAGAAACGGTTTACTGCACTTACTTTTACCTCTTCTGTTATTTTGATTATCATATTAAAAGCACTGAATCCTTTAACCAACAAAAATGCTTGGAATAAGGCTTTCCGCAGTGATTGTAAACGTATATTACACACAATGCACAGTAAACACGTTCTTCCGTATTTTATAAACAAACATACAAAAATATGACTTTTAGCCTTATTTTATATGTAGATTAGCTCTTCTCGTAAATGTGTAACAGCTTCCAGGGATCTTGCTCCGTTATCAGACAGTAGGTTCTACTTATGGCATTTTCAGTAATGGATTTTCATTGCGTATTTTTTTACCCCAATTCTGCTCTGAAGATACATCCCTACAAAATTCTTGTTTGGCTTACTGTAAATACAGGGAGGTTCAAATTATGTATTATAAACCCTTATTTAATTCGGAAGTGCACAGGCATCTTTTAGATGGAAAATAATAAACAAAAATGCAGTAGACTTTTTTTTGGTGCTTGATGCCTTAACCATTTCGTTGAATGCATATTTTATATATTATTATTTGATAAAAATAAATTAAAATACAAGTGCGTAAACGGAGGCTTAATCCGTATAAAATTTTATGGGCTTTTTCTTTTTATTCTTCTATGGCGAGAATCAAACCTCGCTGTGTTCCAATAGTTTGTGACAACTCATCTAGCATTAGCAATAGATAAAAGATGACGCTACCCCTAAGTATCATCTTCCCACCATGATGAGCGTCGAACCAAACGCGTATGACTATTCTATTGTGCAGACGACCCATTTCATTTGCATATCCGCTTACTTGCTTATGACATCAACTGTAATGTGACGATTTTTATTATTGTTAATAAAGTATTGTTTTCCTGAAGTAGTTGGTTTAATAATTATAAGTTGATTTATAAGTTCAATGTCAATAATTTATCTCTTTCAATTGTAATTTTTGTCATGGAGGGAGGCAGGGCCATAGCCGGAATTTAGTTTCGAGGGGAACTTGAAATTAAACTAAGTTCCTCTACCGATATATCTCTATTTTTTTAAATAAAAAAATTAAATTAAATAAAAAATATGTAGATTTTAATAGTTATTTTATTACACTTATATAAAATTTAATTTTATATGCATCTAAAAGTTCGTACAATCTTGTGCACACATTAGTAAACTAAATGTTTAAAGAAATTTCGGAATAATAATACTTAAATTAAAAAAGTAGATTACTTTAAATAGAAGATCCAGTCCTCATTAAATCTAGTGTAGAAAAAGAATAGATCATAACGATCCAGACAACCAACCATAATTTGGGTAGAGCTACCTCCGTCTCTGGATGCAGCCCAGGGGAGGGGAGGGAAAGCAAAGCTTCTAAAGTCAATTTTGATCACAAAATTCATCGTCCAAACATTTCTCAAACATTCGGCACAAAATGCTACGAACCCTCCTCCCTACATTTTAGAAAGTATATAGTATTATTCTTAAAATGTTTCATCAAGAATTGAAATGATTCGTTCATATTTCAAAATTCAAATGAAAGTTTTATGATCATTACTCCTTTCAATTATTCATTCTATTTTTTTTATTAAATTACTACATAGAAAAACTTCTTGAAGTATCAAGATAAGTGGAATGGGCTTCTAGAAATCAATACTATTCAATAGATTTCATGCAAATTTTAAAATAAAAATTAAGAAAAAAAGATGTAAACTGATAGTAGATTGTTGGAATTGATTGTATACAGAGTGTGTTTTGAGTATTTTCGGTACAGCTGTAGTACTGACCCCATTGTCGACTTTTTACATTTATTTCTAGAAAGTATAAATTTGTAAATAGAGTGGTTTCACGCAACGTCACGAACTATTTTAATACCATTCTCATTCATTTGCAAGCTTATGATAGCCAATAGGTAAACAATAGCTGCCCTTCCGTTTGAAACGAAAGCCAGAATCATCCTGAGTTGAGATGTTCCCTGATGAGGGAACTGCCTTATTGGACAGAATTCAAAATTTCTTTGTAAATTTACCTATAATTCCTGGATTTAGAAAGTTCATTCTATTTTCCTCATTGTATTATTTTTTAAAATTTATATTTTGTAAAATAAAACTTTTACGTTAGTCAGCAGATTAACAACATAGAGTTTGGCTAGGCGACAAAAAATTTGCCAATATAAAATATTGCCAAAGGGAGCCTATAACCGGAGCTGTTAAGTAGCTTAAATCTAACACCACTAAAGCAAATATTAAAATATTTAGCACCCAATATGCATGCATTTTTATATAATCTCAAATGGTAAAATAATTATACCTTGTATAACTGTCTAACTTATAAATAAAATTAACTGGAATAAATAATGAAAACCAACAATAAATATTTCCCGAATATACCATGCTTGAAATATTCCCACTAGTATTATTGTTTTAGAAAGTCTTAAATGCATTGGATAAGTCTTTTTTTTTTGTTCATTGTATACATTTTTTTTTTCAAATTTCATTGATAATTTTAATTTGTTTTGATACTACCTTATGAAAATAATGGATTGAATGGATTAAAATAATATATTGATGAAGTTGATCTGGATAATGCTATCTGGAAAAGCTTTCTTTTCCTCTCAGGTATTGCTAGTGGTCACTGAACTCAATGTTTAAACAGTATTTCATCTTTCCGTTTAAAACAAAAAACAAAACAAAACAACAACAACAACAACAACAAAAAAAAAATACCAGAATTTGTTTGAGCTGAGTTGTGTGACGTGATGTTAATCCCACATACATCTAGCTCTATGGAACTAGAATCGCCAGATTTCCTTCAGTTCTGTCATTCTAGCTACTAATATTATTATACTACAAATGTTTGAAAACAATTTTTATTGTCATTTTGATGTGATGCAAAATTTAATAATGTCAGTTATGATGATAATTTATGAACAAGGTTGACCTCAAAATTACCTAAGTGTACAGTTAAATATTAGCAATGTTTAATTAGGCAGGATAAAAATCTCCTAATGTTTTATTTTTTAATGTTTCCTCTGATATTAAAACGTTTATTTGGTTTAATATTGTATTTCCAAAGTAAATTCAGTGAGGTTTTCGGGACTTTAGTAGATTGCTTTGTTGTATCATGATTGACGTCACCCATTGTCTGTTCTGAGAACCAATCGTAACTGCAGAAACTTTGATTTTGGGAAAGTGGCTTGGAAAAAATTAAAAGGCCATTGCGGTCTGTAGAAGAATAAAGAAATCATCCTGCTTGACGTCATTTAACAAAATGTTATGCTGTGCGTAGGTCGTTTGCCTACGAGTTCTAAATTTATTAAATTTGTTCAAATGTTAAAGTCTCGTATTATTATTAGTTAGCAGAGTGATTTGTGTAATTGCAAAATGGCTAGTGCAAGCAGTTCATCCAGGTCTGATTTTACTGTTGGTAGCAAGTATCGATTAGTAAGAAAAATAGGTAGTGGATCCTTTGGTGATATATATTTGGCTCTAAACCTCACAAATGGAGAGGTATGTACATTTATTCAAATTTTGTTTTGTGTTTTTAATTGACTCTGTTTAACATGCTTTGACTAAAAATTTAACTTTTCTTACTGTTTTGTGCATAGCCCTATTTCAATTCCGTGTGTCTGTAACAAAGACTCGCAAATCGTGCCCATTATTTCGTAAAAATTATGATTTCTGAAATATTGATTATACTTTACAATATTTTCGCTTACCTCTGTAAGTAATTTTACTTATTTTACTTTAACAACGAAATTGTATGCAGCGGGTTATAGCAATACGTGTTTTTAAACAATGTTAAACAATAACAAATCCGATGGTGATACATTTCTTTTGTGTAATCGGTAGCATATGCGGTAGGCTTCTGTAATGTAATTTTAAAAGTTAAGGTTTTGTAAGCAATATGCAATTAGTGATTATATGTTTACATACATTCATTGTGTTTTATGTAGAGGGCTTAGAATGTGTACAATTTATATTTACATCATGTTTGAACATGTATTATGTTTCGTAGTCTAAATAAAGCAAAATTATATTTCAGGAGGTTGCTGTTAAGTTGGAATCAACTAAAGCACGCCATCCACAGCTATTATATGAAAGCAAATTATATAAAATTCTTCAAGGCGGTAGTGGAATACCTCATATCAAGTAATTACTTTTTTATTTTCAAAGAGTACATGTTAAACGATTTGTTCCTGTGTTATATAACATAGGAACACATAAACAATCGAAAAATATTTTTAAGTTATTGTTTTAATTACATACTGAAACAATTAAAATACCAAAAGCTGCAGTTTAAATTCCAATTATGGCTTGAGTGGCAGTCGGTTTAAGGAAGAGTTTCATATATAGTACAATGTTAACTGTAGTCCTCCAAAATAGTAAAGTACTGTTATATTCATTTTAGTAACACATATTTCTACTCGCATCTATATATATTGTTTAAAAGTCATTTTACAAGAAGTTATATATATTTCAAGATAAGTTGCTATTATTTCTTAATGTTAGTTTCCAGGAATTTTGTTTTCTACATAATAAAATTCCTAGAGGCTATTCTGTTTGTTTATTGATGGGAAAATCTAAACATAGGTATATTTGTTAAAGTTAATGCTTTTGATCTTATTACATATATATGTGTATGTATGTATATATATATGTATAAATATATATATAATTCTTTGTATGTGTGTATATCTGATTACAAGTCAAATGGTTAGGGTACTGCTCCCTGGTTCTAGAGTTGATGAATCCTGCTGTTGGCATGAATGTATGTAGCTTTTCAGATTCAGTTTTAAGTAGAGGGTCCTAGTCTCATTATCCCTTATTTCAAAATAGCAAATCATAGTGCTTAAAAACAAAGCTGTCTGCTGTGCAGTCCCATATGACTGGACAAATGTTTATGAAATTTTGCGTAGTATTTTAGATTGATAACGGGGAAGGTTGTTGCAATTTAAATTGTCAAAGTATGATAAAGATGTGGGGTATTTTCATATTTTCCCTTTAGTTTTAGAAATTTTATCATTAGAACAGCTATTTAATTAAAATTTTAAAAACTTTTTACATTTAGTGATGTTTTAAAATATTTAAAAGCTTCAAAGGAACTTAATTCATGTTATGTTATAGCATGTAAAATGTGTTTCAAGCTAATGCAATTTGTGAAACTTGCATGTCAATCCATTCTGTTGCGACAAGTAATGAAAACAATCACTGTTTTCAAATTAGAAATTATTTAACATATTAATTACAGAATATGCTGACTATTTCAATTTTTATGGGTACATTGTTTCTCTTTAAATATCCTTTAAAATATGGTTACCAATCGAGTGCAGGTATAAATAGCCAATTGTAATTTATATTTCTTGAGTTTATAAAGTAAACTAATTTTAAGTAAAATGTTATTTCTTTTATGAAAATGTATTGCTTCATTTTCAAAATTCTTTTGCTAGTATGTAAAACTAATAATTTCTGGTAAAACAAATAGAAGCTTTTATTTAGAAACTTCAACTACTCAATATATTTATATTGTGTGAATTTTTTCTTCTTTGTCCTTTTTACTGATCCACATTTTTTTTATGGATATGGATTAAATTAGGCATATTTAGGTTTTTAACACGTAGATCAACTTTGTCCACCATGAGAAAATTCAGGGCATACTCTTTGATACTTTTTGAAGACCCCTCCCCATCTTTTTTATTTGTAAGCTCGTTTTTATTTAAGAATCATCAAATTTCCAAATGTAACAGCAACTTTTTTTATTTTATTTGAAGCATTATTTTCACATTCAAGGCACACTACTTTTATGGTTTGAACATTTTGTAGATCTATAATGATCTTGTAAATATAAGGTCATATATAGAAATATCTTATTTATTCCTTATGTTCAATTTTTTTTTTTTTTTTTTTTTTCAAATCAGAATATTTTCCAATTATATATTGTGTGTGTTGCAAATTATGTAAATATTTTATACTCTTGCATTGTTTTACTATATAATTCCTATTTTATTTTTTATTGTAAAAGTATTAAAGTATATATTTTATTTCTTGTTTGCTAAAATCCATGGTAAGAAATATTAAAATGTATTTTGTAAATTGATTGGTTATAAAAGTATGAATGTACTAAAAAATAAAAAATTATAAAATAATTATTTATATTTTTTTATTTTAGTATAAAATAATTTTTTATTATTTCTAAAAATCAATAGTACTTAATAATTTAAAGAAAATTATTAGAACTTAATACAAGGATGACTGCATTAGATTAAATGCTGTAATAATTTAAATTATAATTTTGGGGTTTGGGTGTGTAGACCAATATGCACCCCCCCCCTCTGGGTCTGCCTTGTCTTCTGTAGAGGGACAACAAAATCTATACAGAAGAAAATGTTGTAATTCTGTTTGCTGTGCGTAAATAATTCAATATAGTATGTGTGTGTGTATGAGTAAATAATGAGATCTTATATATATGTATATATATATATATATATATATATATGGAAAATTCTCAGGGGTTTTCAAAACTTAAATCAAGGGCTAAAAATTCCGCGTCATTTTGTAATCCCCTTTATAACCCCTAACCTAAATTTACCACTGGGGCTACAGTTTACGTCCTCAGAGAAGGGGCCTGACCAATTATAATCCTACATGGCCCTATTGGATAATTTAGGAAATTTCCTAACAAAAAGGAGATATGCATGTTATTGGAGGTAGATTTTTCTAGAGATATTTTCCCACAGATGTTGACCCAGTTGTTAAGGGTCTTGTGCATAGAACTTCATGTTAGCTGACCCTTAAGTTTGTCCTGTCCGTATGATGAAGTGGGAACCCGTCCACCAACGTTATCTTAATAAAGGTCTTTAGCTAAAACAGTATCATTTTATGGCCATGACTGCAACCACCCATCAAGAAGTCTGTCTCATTACATATATATATATATATATAGATAGATAGAGAGAGAAAGGGCAGTGTGTCTCTTGAGTGAGAGCTATTTTCTCTTTTTCTTATTTGACAATCCATCAAACAGTTAGTAAATCAGTTTTAAATACATAGACTTCTTTAAATCGGATATAAGATCAATCCAGTCCAATAAACCTATATGTAGCAAAAAAGTAGACTGTAGTACTCTATTTCAACCAATCATTATGCTCTAGTTTATAAATTCATAGTATTTTTTAATAATTTAATCTATATGATTTCCCTAAAATTTTATTAAAATGCCTTAATTTTTATAATTATTGCTTTAAGCAAAAATTATATTAAGTTTATTGTGCATAAAAAAATTGTCACATATTTAAGTAGTTATATTGTGATGAGAAAATTTGTGTTGTCATAGGGCCTTTAGAAGTATCCTGTGTTTAGAAGTGTTGTAATACATATGTTTCTCTATCCACCCTTTATATCTGTTCCTTATTGATAATTGAGTATGTTGTCCAAAATTCTCTAGTCTTGTTGCAGTGATGAAAATTCTTGGAAATTATTCCTGCTTTCCAGTATTGGAAATGATTAATATCTATCATCTTGGTCTGTTAAGTTATTGGGCCCTTCACAAAATATCTTAAAAATGTACCCTTCACAAAACTCTTGTAAAAAACTGATTTTCCACAAATCTGTGTTATCTTAAAACTTGACCTTTCGCATACCAAATTAATTTTCAAACTTAACTCCTTGAATATATGTACTGTTTGTTATAAATCTGTATCACTATAGTTTTTTTAATAAGATTTCTCTGTTTTTAATGTAATTTAAATTTTTTCTTTCTTTTTTTCTTCATTGTTATAACCTAATGCTGTGTGGGAGAAAAATATGTAGCAATTTGAAATGCTAAAGACTGATGTTGACACTTGTGTGTAAGATTTTTAAAGTGGTAGGCTTAGTGAAACATGTTTTCATAGTACTTATATACTTTTAACAATATACTTGACACAGCTTTATTATTTTATTAAATATCATTTATTCAGCGTAATATTTTTCTGGTTTTATCACCTAGACAATGGCCGAATAAGTAGGGCATACTGCTCTTGAGTACAGAGTTTGTGGGTTCAAATTCTGCTTCAGGCATTGATGTTGATAGCTGTTCGGAATCAGCTGATTAGCACTTGTGAAAAACAGTAAATTGCAGCATTCCAAACCAAACCCAATTTGTAGTCCTTTGCATGAGGGTATTAGGGAAATGTGTGCTTTTCTAATTGTCATGCCTGAAAGTAGCATTAAAACCAAGGGGTTTCAAACACTTGCAAACCATCTGTTGCTTGATTTTTCTTTCCTATTGCTTATTGGTAGATAATTTACCAAATCTTTAGAGGGTTCATAAAGATATTACTGAATAGGGGGGAAATCATTACTGAAGAACTAGCTAGCAAGATGATTTAATCAGAACTGTCAAAGTTTTTACAAGTATTTAACTCCAGCATATAAGATGTCAGTAATCTTAGTGCAATTCACATACTTAGAGCAGAGGGGTGGGCTATCCAAAGTTCTATCGCCGTACTACCATACACCAAGCCTTGCTACATCACTGTTTTTGCAAGTGGAATTAAAATTTTTCCATCAATTTTAAATTCAATTTACATCTCCTATATAATAATAGTTTAAGTTATCTGTCCTTGAATTTATAAAGCTGTTGAACCTTGAATGAATAGGTTTAAGTTATATATCTTTTAAAATTAAGAAGTTTGCTTGTATGTTTGTTTTTTATACATAACCACACGGTTTGACTGAATGAATTCAATTTGATTCTAAACTGCATTCATAGTATCAGGAGACTTTAGAGGAGTATGAAAATAAACAAATTATTGATTGTGTAACAGATAATTGTTAGCCAAAAAATAAACCAATTTTTTTTTACCTGCCTCATAGGATACTTTACAATTCTTGAAAATTAAAAATTTTAATGATCCCATCATATGACAGGCTATATGCTAGTCTGTAATGGTCAATAAGAATTTTTCTTCACCCAAAGATAAAATAAAATGCAAAACCCCTTTCCAAATTTTTTTAAACTCCATTCTTTTTTTTTTTGTGTATATATATATATATATATATATGTATACACACACACAAGAAGAGTGGAATATATATATTATGTCTAAGAACACAATGAAAATCTTGATAGGTAGTCCTTATACCAAAATTGTTGATTTGTAATGAATTTTGTTTTCTAATCTGTCAGCCGACACTGAGTTTTATAACAGCTTTTTAGATAAGTTAGCCATTTAATTGATTTTCACTTTTGGTCATTTTAGATGTTTTGGGGCAATTTTTATTGATGTCAAACAAAAACTTATGCATAATAATCATTTTTGATTAAACAGTGTGGTGTTTATTCTTGTTTTTCTTATGACTTACCCACAATTTTTCAAAAAAAATTTTTTTTTTCAATGAGTATCTAAAACTCTAGAGGAGAGATAAAAAAAAATTAGCTTTTATTACATTTTTTAATTCAACATTCATGTGAAGTAGTTAGTTTGCTGCAAAGCTTGATTATTATAAATCTTTTATCATTCAAATTCTTGAAAAATCACAAAAATTTAGCATTCTCATTTTTTTTATTCTAAATTTTTAGTTTTTTTTTTATCTCCCTTTATTAATTATAAAAGTTTCTATGAAAATTGGGGTACTCATGAACAAACTTTTTTAGGATTATTATAGTGATTTTTTTTTTTTTTATATAATTTAGCCCTTTAAAATGTAGGTATTGCACTAAAATATTTTTCAGAAAAAAAGGCTATTTAGGAATTGATGTCAACAATTAAGGGAAAATATCGCTTGTGCTATATTTTACTCATTCAAGGTTCATAGGTATGCATACAGCAACAAAATACAAGTAAAATAAACAAGACATCTCCTATTATTACATATATTGACTCCAGTCTCAATATAGGTTTATGAAACACATTTTCCCTTTAACAATAAATAAATTAAATGCACATTGGATTTATCACTGATAACATTTATTCTACCCATAAAACTGGAAATTTGCATCAAATGGTATCTTTATGTTCTTCCACATGAAGTGTGTGGTCTATATTGCCATTTTGCGAAGGGAATTTTTTCTTTTCGCGAATAATTTTAAGGTTTATGATGGTGGCATTCATTGATTGGCGGTATGCCTCGTTCAGTTGCGGGCACCATTTCGCCAAGTGGTAGCAGACTTTCAGTCGCGGATGTTTTTGTTCTTATGTTACACTTCTGGCAGTTCCTCTAATATTTGAACCAGCTGTTTATTAGGGCAAAAGCAATAATATTAAAACAGTATAGTTAATCATTAGAGCATTTTTTATCGTAAGGTATAAACTATACCCCTTTCTATATATAAACTATAAATATTCTATAGTATGATACCATATATACAATGTAATGGCTATCAGTATCACCACTAGGCAGAATGTAGGGCGCTACCTTCGGTACCACTGGCCTCAGTTTCGAATATCGCTGTTGGCGTGGTTTGTTCACAGCTTTAACAAGTAGTTTAACAAGTAGGTCCAGGTCTCATTTAGCTTCTTTGCAGCGAAGAAGTAGATCATAACTCCAACTACTTTAAACCAAACCAATATCACATTTTTTCAGACATGTACATTCACATGTACATCCAATTCTCCTAACAAAATATTTTGCAATTTTGTGTTGTACTTTCTCAGTATGAGGACACTGTTAAAAAGCATTAGTGAGCCCGTGGCGCTAATTGTTTGCATTTGTAAAATAAATAAAAACAAAACAAAATATTTGCACAAACTGGTATAAGAAACGATAAATCTAAGCTAAAAATTAGTTTTATTTGGTATGAGTTTTTAAAACGTACCACAACAGTACTAAATATTTTGTAATTCAGTATACAAAATGTAACTACTCGTTATGTATTTTAAAAAATGTCTCGTAGTTCACGTAAATTAAAAAAAAAATGAAGTTATTTTACTGTGTAATAAAAATATGAGTATAAAGATGCATAAATAATTTCTCACAATATAATAAAAAGCCAGATTTAAAGGAATGGTAAATACGTATTATTAAATGCGAAAGGGTAAACTTTCAACTGGGTGAATAATGTGTATGAGGAAGAAGTTTCTTGCCAATAGATTTAACTTATTTCTTCAGACCATAAAAATTAAGAATTATTTAGTATTACGGCTGTCTCTAAAGCGAAAATATTAAAATCTGATGGATAATATCGTAATTTGTCATAGCTTTCTGTTTCTCAACTGCAATTGAGCCTCAAATCCGGGCGTCCAAAATTCGATATGGCACCAAATTAGGACCTTATTTTAAATACCGGTTTTCTTTTTAAATCAATAAATTTTGCGTCTTATGATTTAAAAATCTGATTTTCTTATGTATTTTTATTTATACACAAAATTTAATAATTATATAATTTTTGTATGTCATTCTCTAATCAGATTGACAATGTCTGTACACAAGAGTTTCTGAAAGCAAAGTTTTTCACACTGTATGAGTCTCAAATGTAACACTTCACCGCAAATAAACTGTAAAAATAGAAATAAAAAAAAACGGAACCCGTCCATTTAGACATTCAAGTGGTTGCTGATATGAATCAATTGGTTGCAGAAACTATTGCAGTTGCGTTTGTAAATCCAAACCCAAGTTGACGATTTCACATCTTCAGTCTCTTTCTTATTGCAGAGTAACACATATCTGGATAGTGCCACTAACTAAATTTGGGCGTAACGTGCGCAAGTTCGTAGAGTGTGGGGTTGGGTGATAAGAGGGTGTTAATATTGCTTTTATAATTTCTTTTTCTTCTATGAAAATAAATTTTTGGAGGTTCCGAAATTCGGAATCGCTGAAGTCCAGACTGTTCCGGATTTGAGGTGCCGAGCCGAATGGTTAGGGTGCTGATCTTCGGTACCGGGGTTCTTGGGTTCGGATCTTACTGTAACATGGATCTTTTGAATCGACTTTAAACAGTAGGTCCCGATTTCATTAGACTTCGTGTTAAGAAAAAAAAAGTAGACTGTATATAGGTCTAAACTAAACCAAACCAGTGTTGTTTTTTTTTTTTTTTTTTTTTTTTTTTTTTTTTTTTTTTAAAGACATTAATAGTTTAATTTTATTGAAACACATGCGACACAATCATGTCTCTCTTGCCGGTAATTTAAGAGTTTGATCTTTGGTATCTATGTAAAAGCTACACTTAGTGGGGAACTGTGTCAGTTCTTTTAATTTTCATTTTCAGATTTTACTTTATTGAATGTTCGTTTGTTAACGAAATCAATACAATATTGTTTATCTTTACAACATTCTTCGGAGTGAACTGAGGTTTTTGAATAAATGTAATTTTCTAATAAAATACCTCTTGGGAAAGGCTAGATGGGATTTTAATGTCTCTTAATTGAACTGTGAAGCGTTTATACTATTTTTTTAAAATGTTATTTCACCTGTTCACGATTCTGTTACATCCCTTTGTGTTCGAGGTGCGTGGAGCAATTCATTTCCTTATTTGTAGCTTTTAAAGCGTTTAAAAGTGTCCACATGCATGTTATTAAGTGTAAGTCTGTAGGGTTAAGCAGTTGTCTAGTGACGCATGAGTGCTTTGACCTTGTATACCCGCGGTTTCTTTCTGAAACATATTTATCTTTTGTTTTAACTTAAGAGTATTGATTTATCTGTGTTCGCAATCACTTCCGTACCCCGACATCCATTGTTAGTATTTAGTCTTTTCTCCCTAGAGGCATCCAGGTCGTCCTGTTAGAAAATGATTTAGGTCAAGAATCTATATGCTTCCAAAGAAAGGAAAAACATTACTTTCTTCAGTGCTGTAATACAGATGGAAAATACGCAATATATATGGCTTTTAGTATTTTCTATAAATTCCGCCCATTAATAGGGGCATTCATATTATGAATATGATTGTTCTCAATTTTTGCTGTTATATATGAACCGGATTTTCCAGTGAAATTTCAGCTTATAGTTCACCCATGTCCGGGTTTGTGGTTTATGCCCCTAGTCTGAACTACAATAATAATCATCTTACTTTCATTTAGAAGTACTTGAGGTACGACGCCAATTTGCATTCTGTCGTATGGTGGCAGAATAAGTGTGTTTATTGCCTTTCAGTACTGTAATTCGTGGAATCAAATTCCATTCAAATATTCATAGCTCTTGATTTCAAACAGCTGTGAACATTCTGGCCTTGAGTGGAGGTCGTGCAATTAAAAAATTGAACTATTAGTTAAATTTATAATAGCGTTTATCAAGCTCAAATTTACACTACTTATAAATTCTTTGAACTTTGGAGAACCATGAAAGAAAGCCGTATATAGATATTTACAAACAGCTACTAATAAAGTTTTGAGAAACTTTGTTCCAAAATCCAAAATAGTTAAAAATTTGTTGTACTTATTCTTTTTACTACATAATAAAGTTGTAACAATTGCTTGGGTCAAGGTTGTAGGGAACGAATTGGGAGTTATGGCTTGGAGTGCAGAATTTAACTGTAACATCAAATATATTGACCATATCTTTCCTTAATATTACGTAAAATAGTTAATAACAATACTTTAGATTGTTGGTTTTCTTGTTGGGAGAGCAAGACTGGTCGATTTACTTATAAGTAATTTTGTAAATTTGACCTAAAATCTCGTCTGGTCATTGGAGTTTTCCCAGCTATTTGTGTTAAATTGGCAGGCGAGGATGCACCCAACTGCCTTTGCGGTAGTTTGAGTAATTCTGACCATTATTTTTTATATGAGATGTACTTTCTCAAAAACTTACATTACTGGAAAAGAAATATATTTTGATTTTTATAGAATTCACAGCTATTATTAGTTTACAAAAAATAAGAGTTATTTACTATAAATTAAATGCCACTTTTTCATTCATTCTCTCTAAAGTTAAAATCTATACGTTTTTAAACGTTTTTCTTTTTGCTTGTACTTTAGCTATTGGAAAACTTAATGTATACTTTTTGAAACTCCACTAATATTTTGTGTATTTCTAGTCTGCCAGTTGGAACAGTAATAAAAGATGCGTATAAAATTAATTTCTACGATGCCGTGTTCTAGCTTGGTTTTTCAAATCGCTAAGAAATAAGTTGCCAAATACCAAAAAGTAAAATTTTTACAAAAAATTACAAAATATCTACATTTACTGAAACATTTGAAAAGTATTTACATTTAATTTAATATGTTTAAATTATGATTTAAATTAATTACATACAAATTAAATATACCGTTACATATTCTCTACCCAATAGTTTATAATTTTTGTAACTTTGAATCTTACTAATTTCTACTCATATGACAGATGGTCTGAGACTCGGCAAATTATGTGTATATAAGTATGTGTGTATATATGTAAGTATATGTGTATATGTTTTAAGAACTAATAATTACAGTTGGTCTGTCATCCTCGTTTCCTTGGGATGCTTTTGCTAAAAGTGGTTTCGGTTTCCTTCCATCTTGGCATACTCGGCTATTAGCCCTTCGGGGTTGGTTTTGGGGTGAGCCATTTTCTGTTTATCAGGTTTAAGCAATAGGTCCCGATCTAAGTTAGCCCACGTGTTGGAAGTAAACAAATCAATAAAGCTCTCTGAATCAGATCAATTTGTGTTTATACTATCACCACACAATTATTATTTTTGGCTAATTTCTTAAACATAAAAAAACTGTTTCGCTAGCAAAATTTTCAATTTCTAAGCAAAAGTTTTTAGTGAAACTGTGAAGATCGCCGAGCCGTTGTATAAATTCACATCCAAACAGTAGATTTATTTTTTCAACATTAAGGTTTATTTTAAGACAGAGCACAAACTACTACCGGACAATTATATATACAAATATTACAATATTTACAGTAACCAATTATATCAACTGAAGTATCTATCCTAAGAGCCTCGCTTACACGTCCGGAGTCTACAATCACCTCCGACGTTCTCTCTATCTACTTACTTTCTTCCTAGGTGGCGCTCTCCGGCCGTTCACTATTACTCGCCTGTCCCTACAGAAACCAAATATTTTTTTTTTTTTTAAATTTATATTCTTTTCTTTAAACTATGTTATCTGGGTAACTATAACAGGCTGTCTGATTGTACCCTTTTATTAGTTATTCTAAGTATTTTAAGTGTTATCTTACACACACATTTATATCTAGCTATATATATTCATATATCCTCAAATTTCTATTTAGAAAATAGTTATGATTTTTTAGTTGTGAAGTAACATCTTGCATCTTTCTATTTTGGATCTCTGATTGTACCCTTTTATTAGTTAATCTAAATGCTTTAAGTGTTAGCTTACACACGCACACACACATATGTATGTATGTATATATATTCATATATCCTCAAATTTCTATTTAAAAAAATATGATTTTTTAGTTGTGAAGTAACATGTTACATCTTTTTATTTTGGATCACCGCAAAATAATCTAGCAAATGCATTTTTTCCGCATGCTTACTGACGTCATATAAAAACGTTGCTAGAGGATGTAAAATTGTTGTAAAGATTGATCATAATACTATTACCTATCATTTCCTGTCGCAGAATACTTTGCAGTATAATAATGTGATCAACATTCACTTCCCCGTTGGAAAACAAAAGAAGTTGTCCGACGTCACCCGAATTTTCGCTTCGGTAATCGAGAAAATCGATTACACTGCTGCCTTTACTATTTTTGGCGTAGAACTGATTTTCACTTTTCTTTCAAATTTTGGATACTTTTTTCAAAACTTGACTATTGACATAAGTGCGAAATTGGCTTTTATTTCTTTAACTTTTGTTATTTTAAACTCATGTTCTTGTTTTAAAAATGTTTCATTAGCATGTTAAAAAACTTACTATTTATTTTCAAGTTCTAGTTTTAAATACTGTTTTTATTTTCTGTTATGCGTATTTCCAGAGCCGAGATGATCGATAAAATATTCTACTATTCTTTCCTTTGTTTTTCAGGTATATACATGTCTTCAGTGTTACCAATAAGAGCTGAACAAGTGACCATTGCACTAGTTAGCTCAGTACTTTTGTATTTTAATTCAAAATACTTGTTTGGTTAACACAAATGGAAAATTGATCTTTGCGTGGTAACGATTTTATACTCTTGAAAATATATCTTTCCTGGAATCCACTGTTTTTTTTAACTGATACTATCCTACTGGAGTTTCTGTATCTACATAATTCTGTAAATATATGATTTTCATGTTAGATTTCCTCAAAGTTCTTTGAATTTATTTTGGGATGCGTGCTTCGAAAACAGTAAGAATATCGCACCAAGATTAGAGCGAAAGAAGCTCGAGATTTGCGAAATCTACTAGATATGTCGGTCATAACATATTTTGAGTCAGTGTACTCCATTTTATTTTCAAAAGAATGCTTTATGTAGTTTGGTATTCTGCATGGAAATTGTATTGTTCTTGCTTTTTTGTCCAAAACAATTGTCTTTTTTTAAAAAAAGAATACACGTCCTTGGCCTGAAAATTTTTTTTTTACTTTTTAGGATGTTTCTCTAAATATGTTTAAAATAATAGCAATGTTTTCAGTGTGTGTGTACGAGGGTGTTTACGGTTTGTATCCCTATTTTTATTATTTGGACTGATGTATTAATATTAAATGAATCTTACAGAGGAAGGGGTAATCACTTGTATTCATTTAGTGTTTATTACGAAACTCTTTCCAATTTCGTTTCTCTCTAAAACTTTCACGTGTTTATTTTTTTTATTACAATTGTATTTTTTGAAAACGCTAATACGTTTTAGCGATCTAATGACGCTAGTACGTTTTAGTTTAAATAATAATCTCAAACCTTAAACAAACGTCTCATATTAAAAATTTGGATCTAATATTAACTAAAAATATTTTATTGCATTTATACACAAATGAATATCTAGAAATTGTTTATTAGGGTTAATGGAGCCAATTCATATTTGCTTTTGCTCGTACTTATAATTCGAGTTTGTTCTGTCGTCTTTCTAGTATTTTTCGGAGTTCGTTTAGAGCTAGCTAACAGTGGTAAATTTAAGTCAGTCTTTATCCCCTCCTCCCTTATTTAAATTGCATTCACGTACTCTGTTTATACACAGTTCAATCGTTGTTAGCAGTTTTTTGCGTACCTTTTGAAATGAAGGCCAAAGTACCAATTATCTTGCTGTTGCTTTTCCAAAATGCCAAACGACAAAATATTTGATACCATCTAAAAGTATATTATTAAATAATCTCTTATAAAAACGATTTTATAATTTAAGTGACGTCCTTATGTAGGAGTTTACAAGAAAAGTCTTGAGTAAAGTCATTCTTTGATTTAGTTAGGAGTTTAACGAAAACAAATTTAATATCTTAAGCGTTCCTAATTTTGCGCATATCCATATGTTATACAATAACAGGCCTTGTTTTGCGTGTGTGTGGAGGGAGGAGGTCATAAGTCAGTTATAGAAATATAAGTAAATTCTTAATATTTTTGTAAAACTAATCTCATCGAAATTTTTCTAGCTATTGCTAGAAATCATCCATATCAAGATACTACATATTGTTCATTCCTTTTTATATATCATACATTACGCACAGTTAAGGATGTAGCATATATATTTTAATTTTTCGGCATAAGTGTCATTGATTTTTAGATAGGTGAGAGGCTGAAACCCATGGCCGGTTCTGGGCTATTACTCGCCTATTTGCAAGGTAGTATTTTACCATCCCCTATCAGTGCGTATACCTATTAGATATTACATCAGCCGCCTTAAAAATTTGGCCGCCTGTGTGCATGCACGCTCTGCTTGATACCTTTCACGTATGGAAATTAAAATAAATTTTAACTTCTATAAAAGTAGGTATAATGTCAATTTCTCAGACTCGGATGATAAATTCAGGAATGATTCAATGTTGTTATTGTAAAATCAATCGGGAAATAACGAACTCTTTAATAATGCAAATTATTTCCAATTTCATAAAAACTGAAATATGAAATTCTCTACTTTCCCGTGAAATCACTTGTCTGATTCCAGGCTGAATTTTCTAGTTTCTCCACTCTTGCCGGTTATGATGAATACGGTTACGATCTGGACCAGTTATAACTTCGACCTCATGCATTACCATCCGATGCGACGAGTTTTGCGTGCTCCATTAGACTGGAGAAATAATATTCTCTTTGTAATATCCAAATTCCTTCTGTGTCCTTCAGACATTTCGCCCTAAGAGCAAAATAATCAAATGGGTATAAATCTAACTTTAACCTCTTGCGGATATTTCCTTGTAAGGATTAACCAATTTTGATAATGTCTATTCATTTCATTTTTTAACTGTGTTCGAATATACTCATATTATGCTGCATCGGTGGGTATCTCAAGAGACTGATTTTGTATCAAAAACGACTTCCTACAGAAAAAGTTTAAAGAATAATTGTTATAAATTCACTTTGATACAATAAATTTGTAGTAAGCGCTACGATTAACTTTTTATTCTATGAGGGGGATTATATAAAGTAGTAACTTTTAAAAAATACATTCCGAATAGTTGGGTATAATTTTTGTTAGGGATCAAAGCCACAGATACAGATTCCGGAAAGGTAGTATTAATCAAATATTTTTAAATAATGCATTTAACTTGAATAAATCTTTTTTAAAGTTCTCAGAATTATTTTCTTTCAGATATATAATGCTAATATGTAATTATAAAATGCTGTTTAACAATTTTTTATTATAAAACTGTCAGAAGGGAGGCTACTTTTGTTCTAATTAAGGGGATCGGAGATATTACGTTAGTGTGAATGTGTTCTGAATAACTTATTAGAAAACATTTATTTTAGTAAAGCTAAGTTAAATTTTCAACCTAAGTTTTTTTTTAATAGCTTAATATATTTTTACTTACAATTGGCAGCATTTTTTTCAACTTTTCAAAACATTTTTAAAATTAATAGTTTTTTAAAACATTGTTACAGTGTGTGTGTTGTGTGTGTGTTTGTTTGTTTTTTATATATATAGCACAACATTTTTTTAATTGTAAGAGAATTTGATTTGTGTAAACTAAAGTAGCTTAAGTTCGGATTAACATTTTGACTTCAATTTTACGTTAAAATGATCAAAGATGGGAGGCAGTCTATAGAATGAATTAACTACATAATAAATGACATCAACTTATTTTCAAAATCATTCGAAATTAAATTAAACTTCTTAAATTTTTTAAATATATTGAAAATATTCCTTAGATCTTTTTAAAATCTTACGGATAATGATAGCTATAGTTTTTAGAAAGAAGCCCAGTAAGTTAAAAGTTATTCCAGGTGCCTTAGTCTTACTTAGATCTCTAACTTGGGATATTACTCACGTTCTACTTGGATTTTTCAATGAGTACTTTTAATATGTGGAGAATCCCGTACATAATAATAGCCTAAGTTATCTGTCCATCAGATCTTAAATTTATGAAGAGGTTGGACCTGGAATGGATAGAGGCATCCATATTGTATTCTTGTTAGGGTTAGCAACGTCCGAAATCCACAGTCCCCCCCCCCCGTTCTAGCATTTAATGTCATTATTTCAAGCCTTATTTCCCCCGGTTAAGAACAGCCGATTAAGTTTATCACATTTTATCGCATAAATTGCATTATCGCATAATAAATTGGTAAAAATAACATTTTTTTTTAGCATTATGATTTCATTCCTTTAATTTAATCATTTCTTATTTTAAATTATTTAAATATCTGCATTATTCCCATACGTTATCCATGAACTTAGATATTACGTGAATAATTTTCTTCTATATTTGACATAAATAATATATTAGGTACATATGTGAATTTTTAAATTTAATCACCGATTATTTTTTGTTGCAATGAAAATTTTATCACCGGTATTAACAACAAATTCTTTTCATAAAATCTAGGAGTCTATTTCAGAGACTAATAAATATCTAGCGTTTAAGTTAAGTATCTTTGAAAATTAAGAAGTTTGTGTATTTCTTTTTTAAACATAACCACATGATTTGACTAAATGAATTCAACGTGATTCTGAACTGCATTCACAGTATCGGGAGACTTTAGAGGAGTATCAAGATAAATTATTGAGCGTGTACCAGATAATTTTCAGCCAAGAAACAAACCATTTTTTTACCTTCCTCAGAAGGAAACTTTACAATTCTGGAAGATTAAAATGCTAGTTAATTGCAGAAAAGTAGTACATTTTACAGATTTTTTTTAAACAATTTGTTAACGCTTACATCTTTTTTGAACTTAAAACTTTTCGGAAAATGAGCCACAATAAAAACAAACAGTGGGCCACTATAATTTTTTCTAAAACTTTAATAACGATATACAAATATTACACTCCTAATATTAATGTGATGAATAAATCTTTTAAAAGTTTATTATATACAGGAATGAAATACGGTGTACCAATTCCGAGCAGTAATTCTAAATTTGTGTCTGTCAGTCTATTTCTTATAAGAGTTGAAGTTCACTGTAGAAAATTAAAACACATCTGAAAAATTAATATGAATAAAGTGATTTTTAAACTGAATCCTTGTATCAAAATCTAAATGTCATTACGGGGACAATTGATATTTAACATGGTTGAGAAGTAGCTAAAAATTTGAGATTTCGATTTCACTGAATGAGGAATTTTTACGTTTTCTAATTTTGATTTTAAACGATAGAAGACAAAGTAAGCAGGACAGTAGCTATTTTTCTTTCATTTGGGGGCCTAATGAGTGATTTCTAATGGGTTTTATAGCAGACTCTTTAACGTCTCTCAAAAACGATACTTTTTCTCCGCCGAGTTTGTGACGTCATCGTTCATGTCGACACCGAGCGCCTATGCTGTTTACATGTTAAAAGGCGACTTTTAAATTTGTTTTTGTGTAAAGTATCGCATATAATAGAAATTTTTTTGTTATGTCTGGCATTAAAAAAATCATACTCTAAATATTGTATTGTACTACTCTGTAAAAATACAACAACTAATTGCAATGAGAAGATATTTTTCAGCGTCCCGAAAGACCCACATACACGTAAAATCTGGACAACTGCGATGAAAAGGGATGAGAAATTAAACCTCAAATTATCATATAAATCTTCTTTATGGGATTGTGAAGACCATTTTTCGGTAAATAAATGGCTGCATTTGTTTAAATATTACTAATTTAGAACAATTAAAGTATATAAAAATACATCTATACCTTTAAAAGGATTGTTGATTAACCACTGCTATTTAACTTTTAAAACTGCTAATTTTCGAGTATTATCACAGAGTTCAAATACAATAAATATTTTATAAAGCATATAAATATCGAAAAACATATAAATATCTAAAGCATATAATTATCTAATAAATAACTCGGGGGAGGGGAAGGTTATGTATTTTCAAGGTATTATAAATATTTTCTTCAGAGATGCATACTTTCTTGTGTATCAAATCACAGTGATATTTTTCGATTAAATTGGTGACTGATTTGAAAAAAAGTATAATATTTTTAAAATACTCAATAATGATATTACTTTAAAAATTAAATTTAATTTGAGAAATTTTATACATTTTTTAATTTGACATTAATATTAAAGGCAATAAAATTGTATGGCTATTTAAAAATGTATAAATAATAAAGTAAAGCAGTTTAAAGATTTTAAATTTCTTTTCATCATATTTAAAATATCTAAGAATTGGTTTGGTTTGGGAGTGCTACGGTCTACTTTTTGCAACACGAAGGCTAATGAGACCGGTCTCACAATAAATACCTCCTCTAATTTTTATTTTAATATTACATCCGTCTCTATTTATAAAAAACGATGCTACTACAAATGTGTGTATATAATATATGCATATATATTTGACTTGTTTGTGTTTACAAACAAAAGAGCTGTGTTTAGCATGAATGAAGTATTGATACATGTTAAGTAAAAATTGGAAAAAAATATAAATGATTTTACATACCTTTGGGTTTTAATTCCTCGTATTTCTGCTCCCATAAAATCCGGGTTTTTTGCCAAGAAAGAAAACATTGACATGCTGTCAATTTTCGGGAGGTTGTCTGATTGTCCTTTGGTAAATCCAGGTAGAAGAGACATTTATGACAAATTGAGATAACTAAGCTATCTAGATCGATAAAATAAACCTTCAGGTTTAAATAAAAATAAATTTTGATAACTAGAAAATTTCAGGAACTTGCAAAAACAAAATCGGAAAATAGTGCTCGCTTAAAAGCAATACAAAAATATTGGTCTGCATGAACGATGACATCACAACCAATCACGGAGCGTTTTGATGTCACGTGATTTTCGCTTAACTTTAAAATTAATTTTTTAAATGATGGACCAAGTTTTTTACATTTTTGAGAACATTTTTGGAATCTACGAGTCTGAAATTATCAGAAAAACACTAAGTTGTTCGAATCCCCCACATGTGCAAATTCCTCATTGTAAAAAATAACTAAGGATGAGAAACAGTTATTTAATATTTATCTTAAAATTAATATAATTTCTACCACAGCATACAGGGAAATTATTACTAATAATTTAATTTTTTTTTTCTCCGAATGAAAATATAGTTATATTTTTATAAATATTTGAAACCATCCAAGTGCTTTCTAAACTGCCGTATCCTATAGAAATTTATCTACTATTTCATTTACATGTATAAAAAATTAAAATCAAAATAATAAAAAATTAAAAAATAAAAAAAAACAAAAAAATAAACATAAAAAAAAAAAAAAAAAACATAAAAATAAAAAACAAAATAAAACATAAAAACAAAAAAACCATACGAACTAAAAATAACAAAAATACATTAGAAAAAATAATTAATAACTACAACCAACAACCAATACAATAAAACAACCCATAACAAATAAATACTAATAAAAAAACAAACTGATAAACAAAATCAAAAATTATATAAGTAAAAATATAAATGTGGTGTAAAAAAAATAAAATTATTTTTTCTCCAATGAAAAAATTAGTATTTTTTATAAATATAAAATCCAAGTGCAACTCCGTATCTCGAAATTTCTTCTATTCATTGCATGTATTTTAACCAACTTTCATAATAAAAAATGAAAGGTGGTTAAGAGGAATGTGTTTTAAAACACAAAATATGCTCATTTCTAATTTTGTTATAGACGTTTTGTACATGAAAAATATATTTTTACTAATATTACTCCTATTTTCTTTATATTTTCTGTGCTTTTTTTAGATTTAAAAGTAATAAAAAGACATCCTCCATGTAAAAGGAATGCAGATAAAACAGTTTGATATAGCCAATTTTGAAATAATAACTTCAAAGATAATTTGTGTATTTCCTTCCAATCTTCGCCATTTTTACATAAAGGTATCTTCAATAACATGTTATATTTTCAAGCAAATTATTTATAAAAAAAGTTAATGTTAGTCGTTTGTTTTAAAGAAATGTCTTTTTCACTTTACACTGTATTTCAGACATCGTTTTATGTCGACGGGTTTTGAAAATTGGCATGGACGTTCGTAGTCGTCCGAAATTGGCTTTAAATAGTAAGTCCGGGTCTAATGAACTCTTGTATTGTAAAAAAATGACCGTAGCTCTCCAGACCAAACCAATTAGTTTTTTGCAATATATATTTTGAAAGTATTATATGGATTTTTACATCGTGTACAATATTTTAATGTAAAACTGCGACATGTAATATGTCTCTATTTCTGGTAATTCTGAAAAATTATGTTGTATATAATCTTGTCGTAGTTGTAAAATATTGTAGAATATCATACCGATACGTTGAATTCTTTGGGTAAATGTAAGGAATGTAAGAATCATTAGATTAATAGTGTAAGTTTCTGAAAATGAAAAGGACAGAAACAACGAAATTTATAATAAAAATGAATATTTCATTTATTGTAGTCAATATATTGTTCCATTGATTTACAGATTATTATTATAATTACATATGCAACTTGATAAAAGTTTGTTTTCTAGTTAATTCATGAATAATAATAATTAGAACTTTAATGTATTGCTTTCAATTTTCACCTCAAATATATGTGTGTACACACATATATATGTACGCACTGTGGTTCCCGAAGCCTATAGACCTATTCGTGATGTAGAATGTTGCCCAATTTCGTTCCATTACATCTCGACAAAATTAAAATATCGAAATTACTAGTTATAAAATGAGTGTAAATGCTACTTTATGAACTAAAGGGATTCACAATACATTTTGGGAACTAATAAATCTGGATTGTGCTCTCCTTGGCTTTCTCGTCTATTCATACATTAGGACGCCATTTATAATTTGTGATTGAATGATTGTGCCTGTGTGGGCGGCTAAATCCTAGTTAGTGAGATTAATAAGCAAGCCAAATTCTAACCATCGTTTGAGTTTTAGTTATGCTCTAGAAAAATCTTGCGTAATTAACATATGAGTATAATATCGGTATAGGTATAGTATGTTTCAAATACTGTCAACATGTGTCAAATAGTATCAACATGCTCTCAGAGTTAATTCGAAAATAGTTTTTACCGACTTTGGATGTCCTGAAATGAATATCAATATTTATCAAAATCTCGTGGTCGGATATTTTGATGCTTCCTTTTCTCTTATTACGAGAAAGTAAATATGTACATATTCTTTCAATCATTCTTAGAAACAGTATTTGATGAGATTTGTATTGATCATAAATACTTTATCTTAATAAAATGTTTCAGAAATATGAAATATCCACTTAAAATTGTTTAGGCATCGTGTTAGAGCAATTAAACGGACCCATTACTTCTACTATACTTTAGTCAAATGTTGAAGGTTTTGATGAAGTATGCATTCAGAAAATCGCTACGAAATTGCTTAATATTGCTGAATACGTAATTTTAACCCATGATTATTTCGCCCCATTGATAAAAATTATGTGAATTTCCTTATGGGTTTGATTTGAACCTCTTGTGTGAAAGTGTATCGTATCAGTCTTTGTTGCAGAATACGAGAACCGGATTCAGTTGAGTAAACATTTTTCTTCCTCCGCTCATTTACCGGAAAACTTAAAAGATTTAGCGGGCGAGTTCTTCAATCTAAGTGGGTCACCTTCCACCAATATTTGCTGTTTGACCTCCTTTTTGGAATATCACTGTCCACATTCTCTGCTTCTCACTTGTTTATTATGTAACAATACTAGAAGTCTACACAATCCTTTCTTTGTTGAATGTCGTGTATTGTATAAATCTTTCTATACGCAATCTAGCCAAAGCTTCTTCCAATACGTTTTAAAGGAAACCGATTGAAAATAGTAATCTTACCTCACTAAGTCCACTTTTCATGCTTATTTTTCGCAATTTAAATTCGTGAGTTTTCATAAGTACATCTGAAGACACTCAATAAATCTTAAAATTGGGAATATGTTATTTATAGATAACCTGTATGGTATATTTAAAGATATAAATTGCTAAAAGATCGGGAATTGGGTATTTTGAAATCATAGTGTTCTATGAAAAGTGCTATTTTTTTTGGGGGGGGGGTAAATCGTTTAGAAGATTCGTAATATTTTCCTTTATTTATTTTCATGCCTTTAAATTCCGATTTTATGTTTTACCTTTTGCTTCAAATGACAGTCCTACTGAACACATTTTAATGACGTTTTGGTTTGAAATAATTGAATTTACTGAAAATCTTAGCATCTAATTTGATGAGGAAAATCCGCGTTCTTCTCAAAATTGCATCACATCCATATTTCATTGCCGGAATAAAAAGTTTCGATCGAGTGAGTGCGGAACTCAGCTTTGAGCCTCTTACATTAAACACCGGCTACAATTCACTCTGTTCCTTCCGAATGAACTAGTCCATCTCAAACAGGTTTCGTCTGGCTATCTTTTTCTTTCTTCCTTTATTCACTTCCCCCTAACATTGACTGAGAAAAGCATTGTTTTCTTGAGAAAGCGAAAAAGAGAAAATGGACTATGTGCTTTGGGGTAAGGGAAAAAGAATGAGAAGTTCGAAACGACTTTTTATTTTTTAAAACAACTCTGTCCGCGATTGTTGAAGGCTGTAAAACTTGAAGTTCAGATATGTAGGAATATTACTTACGTTTGACTTCGTAGAATAACCCTTCAAAGGGCGTACTGTTATTGAAGAAGTTAAAAAATTCTGTAAGATAAATAAATTTTTGAGCAGTTATTCAGCGTACTTTTAAAATAAATGAAGTAAAGAGAACTTGAAATGTTAAATCTTTAATTGAACATTACATTCTTCTATCTGGTTATGTATTTTTTTAATCTATTCCTTTCACATATCTGAAATAAAACGTCCGTATTTTATATATTTTTTATGAATCGACTCTGTTAATGAATTTTCGTAGGATTTAAATGCTTTGCTATGCTTTAATTTATTCTTTTGTGATAAATTCATATGTAACTATTTTGTAAGGTTATACAGTAAGATGAAAAATTTTAAATTATTAATTCCACCCCCCTCCTTTGTACACACACACATACTTTTATGGTGCATTATTACTAATTCAATTGTTTTTCATCATATGTAAAAAATATTGAAATATTAAGTTAATCCATTTTTCGCGCAGAATATTTATTTGGGAGTTATATAAAAACTAAAATTTATTGATAAATCTTCCACAGGAGGTATTTACTTTAGATTAATTTATAGTAAATTTCGTTTCCAAAGCTTTCCAAAATTATGTGTATTTTCTTAAAACTAAAAATATGGTCTAGTCTTAAAAAGTGAATTAAACTGTAATTATTATAAAGTTCCATTCTTTGAAAAAGGAACTTTTGAAAATAAAAGTTTCAAATTAATAGTCATAAATCATGCCTAAGTGTTTGCGGATAAAGCTTCTGCATAAACTTAAACATGATTTATGACTCTTAATGATTATTATTTTTTATTTATACTTATTCGGCTGTCTGTAAATGCTAGGTAATCATCAATTGAGGATTCAAAGGTTGATATAATTACACATCTAGTTATGACGACTCGTTTCTGCAGCTTCCAGGTGTGTAAATTTTCAGTTGTCTGGATGGTATCCGTCAGAGATTTCTAGTTGAGAGTGCCAAGATTCTTTGTGAATTCAAAAGACACATGGTTGGGCTACACTTATGAAAATCGACGTATCCTTATATTATTGTAAGGAGCCTTTTATTACTACTATTATATAATTTGTTTTGTAATATGGTTCAGTTATTAATTTTCAGTTATGATCCTGTTATTACTATTGTTGATCTCCTTTTTCACTATGTACGTAAGAGTGGGTTGTTTATTCTTTAATATTCACGAAATTATGAAATTTTTAATTCATTTCAGTACAACACAAGTTATTTTAACTTATTCAGAAACACACGAAGTTTCTCTATAGAGTAGTGTGATTTTCTTCTAAAGTGATAAACACGAATCTAACGAATTGTCATGCTAATCCATCAGCACTTTCAACAGAGGGTGGTGTCCAAAAATCAATAATGACGTCATTCTGATCCTTTTGCTTTCCTTGAATAAAGGCGTTAAACAACTGTAGTCATGTTCAGCTTTGTTTCATCTCTCTGGTAATATTAAATGTAAGTCTTGAAAAGCGACGTTGTAAATCATTTGATAGGTTGGTATTAAGTAATATATAAACTTATTTAAAATTTTATACACATTTTTTAACACGGTCATATGTATGCAGGGATGCCATCATTTTAAGAGGGAAAGGAACATGTTTTCTTTTTATTGTGTAATAGATGTGTTCTAATAAATCTCCAGTTGTCATACGGCATTTTCTAATTACCAATTCCCAGTGTGTATGTGTGAGAAAGAGAGAAGCTGAAATTTTGTAATTCCATAACATGGTTGTGTTTATAATTTTTTTTTAATTTTGTCCAAAACTATGTAATACTTTGCAAATTCTCGTACATCTTGATGAATTTGTGGGATTCTTGTCCATGACTTTGCTGTTATTGATACGGTATTAAAAATAAAGTACACGGAAACTACCAAAGACTACGTGTAATGATTCTATAAGAATTTGCCTTTCATGTTTTAGAAAGTGTTATGAAGTTTTTAAGCACTTGCAATCTGTTTTTGCTTTTTGACTGACAAAGCTTTGCTTGGCAACTTCCTAACGGCCTTGTGGAGACACGCCAACGTATTTATTTTGGTGATAAAAAGACAACTGCAAAATGCTCTCCCCTGCATTTAAAACTTACCTGTATGTGAAAGAAATATTTAAAAGCATAGTTTGGGTTTGCTTATCGGATGCAAATTAAAACTCAATATGTTTGTTTATCATGTTCACAATGAACGGCAAACTCTGAATAAATTATAATTCATTCAGAATAAACTAATTTATTATCAAAGAATGTGTATAACGAATATCTTAATTTGCTGAATTGTCTTTTTAAATTTGAAATTATTTCACTGTAAACTTGCTAAGTTGTAATAGCCAATATTTAGTTATCTTTTACGTGTTTTTAATTTTATCAGATTTAAAATGCTAGGACAGTTCTCGGTATGTAAGGATTCCAAATTAAGTTTCAGAACAACTACCAAAAATATACGCAGTAGTAAAAATATTAAATATATTGCATATATCGCAGATTGCCGTTGAATACGATAGCTAAATACCTACAGATAATCCCAGTTATAAATATGTATGCGGACAATTGTGCCCATAAACAGGTGTGGTATGGTATGTTGTCGAATCCTCGACTTTACATGACGCAATCGGGGCTCAATGAGAGAAAAGAATTAAAAAGTCCATTAATTTGGTGAATAATTAGTTCTATAAGATTGTGGATAATATGAAAAAATGTTTAGATCTGGGGGGGGGGAGCTTTTGGGATGTAATTGTTGGGCGATTTTAATTAACAACAGATGGGCGATTTAATTAACAGATGTAGATACTTCCAAATATAAAACAAATTTGAAGACAAAAATCTCGTGATGCAAATATTTTTCTGTATCCAAAATATGTAAAGACCTCTATCTCGATTCTTGTCGAGATGTATATAAAAGTGTCAGCCTAAATGCCGTATAATTGAATTTGATACTAAGTGGCTACCAATTTAATAACAATATTTAATTTATCGCTAAATAATTTGATAATATGTTCAGAATAATCATTCAAAAAACTTTGGAATTGAAATTTTCAATCAGGATATCCAACTTAGATACAAATTTTCTCGAAGTTTTCCAATTCGACTTTTTCAAATCCTTTCATTTCTCCGTTGTACTCTTATCACAATTCAAAATTCACTCGTTTCACTCTGAATAAAACGAGTAAAATATGTGTACTTGTCATAGATATCATTATTTAAATTTAAGAAAATTTATTTCTTTAGCGGGCCTCAAAAATCATGAGTGCTGCATGTGGATCACCAGTTGTACAGCGTTGACATAGGGTGATACCATATTGCGGTCGAGAAATGTCACAGGCGACTCTCACACAGCCATCTATATAGAAGGCCTGCTCGCTCAAAAAAATGGCGGCGGCCGAAGGCGGTTTCCCTCCTATAATCCTCAAGTAAATTGTGTTATGCCTTTTAGTACTTATCAAAATATTTTTTCAAAAAACAAACTAAGGATATTCAATTATTTCATTAACTTGAATATTTATTAGTAGAAAATTATTTTGCTATAGATTTTATTTGTGTGTCAATTTATATTTAAATTTTAGTTACCAAAATAACTTCATACACTACACGAGAACAGATACGATACATAGATAAAATTTTAAGCAAAGAAATTACATTTGCAAAAAATTACGCAACTGGCATCTTTTTTTTTTCTTTTTACTTACCTTTTATTAAATGGTCCCATGGAAATAAAATGTCTTAATCTTTATTCATAAAATATGATACTTTACGGATCACATTAAAATTAAAATAAATAAAATCCTTAAGGATTATATTAAAGGTAATGTTAAAAAACACTGCCTTAGTATAAAATCATAGAACAATTTATCATTGACAAATTTCACAAACTCATGCAAAAATATTATGGTGAGGCAAAATTTTTACAGTTTTATTTACGTATAATATCTGATTCTGATTTGTACTACATAAACAATGAAACATAATTCAATAGTATACAGAAAAAAAAGTAAAAATGTTGTTACAAGAAATATTTAAGAATTTTTTTATTTTTCTCTTATTGAATTTTTCCTTAACTTCTTCAATATATTTTTCAGTCACTTTTTTAGGGTAGTTATTCAGAAATATTTTATAAGTAGTTAAAATTATATTTTTGGAGTGAAGTAAACAATCATGCAAACATAATTCAGAAGACCTATTTATATCATCTATTACATTTTTAAGATATGGTTAAGTGACTGTTATTAATAAATTGAGTTGATTATCATTTGCTATAAAATTACTGTTATATTTTAATAAAACATTTGTAAATATCTGAATACATAAATGTAACTAAGTATAAATAAAGTTTTTTTTTTAAGTTCCTCTACCTAAAGCATCTATTAATTAAAATTTATTTATATAATTTTAACAGCTTGCAAATTTTATTTAGATGGGATTTTTCTACTTTTGGCTGTTAGACATAGCTATTCAAAAACTTTAAGCATGTTTATTTAATCACTTTTCTACAGGTTATATGAGAACTTACCTGTTATAAAATAGTACAGCATTGAATAAAGGTTATATTTTATAATAAAAATGTGTAAAAACATTGCTTCTGTCAATTACTTTAGATTAATTTTTTTCTTACATTTATAAATTTTCTTTTGGTAGTTTAATTTTTATTACATATATGTCTTCTTTACGCTTCGACATTCAAAATTTTAAATTGTAGAAAGTTAATATGAAAATCTGGAAAAAGAGCTCAGGACGTAAAAAATATGAAGTTGATAAATCAGAAACAAGTTAAAGTGCAGATAACATTGATTCTACATAGAAATTTCCCAGTTGCTATTGTAGTATGGGAAAGAAGTTGTACATCAACTTTTATTAATAAAGTCCCTTAAAAACACATTATAAATCAATGAAGTAAGGATACATTAACCTTTTATTGTGATAATAATAAATAGTTTTCCTTTAGGATAAAACAGAAATTGTAATTTGTGAGTTATCAACAATAGCCAAGTTGCAATACACAGTAAAAACGAAACTTTAACATAACTTAGAATACATTTAACTTACAGATATTAAATGTTGTATTATATAAACTCCTTAATGAGATCTAACAATAAAATGAAACTTATTTTTAAAACGACAGTTATAATATACAATATTATAATATACAATATGATACAAAGCACATACTAATAACAAAACATTTGAACCATTCTAAAGTGTCGAACTTAAGAATTACCATCATTTGTATGATATACTTAATTAGAAAACAGCTCATAAAATAATAGAAGAAACAGTAGCAAAATTGCTACTTACCTTACATATAAAGGCAAGCATTATTTTATTTCCATAAATTTCTTTCTTTGTTTTTTTCAAAAGAAGTAATAGGCAAGCAATCAACAAGCATCAACAGAATTTAATAGAATGCCGCCTTTTAGAGATCACGTGACCGGTTTTCGGAAAATCAGCGCGCAGGCCTTGTGTTTAGATGGCTGTGACTCTCATCATAATTACGTCATAAGTCGCCAGATTTGAGAAATTGAGACTATAAATTCGACTTCTTACATTATGACTCAGAAGTCGCTTGTGACATAGCTCAACCGCAATATGATAGCCCCCATAGAGTAAATGTATGTGACAATAAATTTAAAGGTGAGGAAAAGAGAGTCCGTTGTACATTTGACTCATCAAAATGTCTTCTGCTAACATTGCTCACAATCCGAAATATATACAGTAGCAAAACAAAGAACCAAAATAGTTTCCTTTTGTTTTGCTACTGTATCGGTATTAAAAAAAAGAGAAAAAATGAAGGCAGTAAAGGAAAGCTAGTAATATATACGAGAAGTAAGTGATAATGGGAAAAATGGGATAAATAAGGATATCTTTCACAAAAAGGAAGAGGGAGGGGGGGAATAGAAGATAAGGCTTGTTACTGGCCATAAAAATCTAAAATTTTTCTTGCTTTGATGGGAAGTGAGTTTTAAATGATTTTACAAATAAATATAGAATCTCGGTCATTCAGTTTTTTCTCCTTACGTGGCTAATTTATTTTTTCTGACAGAAATATCTCATGTAATGTATAAAATTGGAATTATTTTTTCTTCAAATATCACTAAAATTGTACTTTTATTTTAACAACATGAAATTTTACACGATGCTTCTCAGATAATTTGTTTTGACCTTTTCTGTTTTAGTCTATTTCCTTTCAACCTTTTCAACTTTTAAGTTGAGACAAAGCCTTCAACTGATCAATAAACTGATATTTCATTATATAAATATCAGTTTATTGATTTTTATGTAGTGTATCCAAAAATATCCGCAATATCATGTTTCATTTGAACATCTGTCTTGAAACACGAGAGTATGTTTCAGGGCTGAAAAAGAAAACGCTGCGGTAATAAAATCTTGTGCAATAATAATGATTTCATGATTCATAAAATTGTAGTTAATAACTTTTTGAGTATGAATATCAGAACGTTTGGTTTTCAGGACCGTTCCTGGCGGGTATACAGGTGGCAAAATTTCGTCGGCTAACTTTAAAAATAATTATTTTTTAACTTTTTTTTTGTTTTTTTTTTTATTGTAAATACCGCTGATTTTTTTTTTGTGCCTAATATCAACAGTTAAATTTTTTATGCATATTGTATGTATTATATAAAATTAAATAAGGGCAACGGGAGGAAAAAAAAAACCTTACACAGTCTTTAATTCTTGGGGACTGTTAATTATTGTTGTAATAGTTTTGTTTTTGTGTAATTACAAATTTTCCTCTAATTAAAAAAGGATACTAAAAGTTAAGTGTAACCTACTGTACACTAGATCGCTTTAAATTTAATGTTTATATTTTTACTACCTTACTTTTTTTTGTTTTTAATTCCATGAATCAGTCGTGCATTTGATTTGTTAGTGGTATATTCATTCGTTTATAACCTTGCTTTAGGATAGTATTTTTAGAGTACTGTATTCCAAACATTATCAAATTTTTATGAACTCCAGCATTCGATAACATTCGGATAATATAGTCCTGCCTTAAATTCAAGAGCACTTGAATTTGTCTAGTTCATGTTGACGATTTTCTTGCAATGCGGAAGTTACTTAAAGTTGTATCGGTAAAGTATGACACGTTGGGTTCATGGAGGGGGATTCTAAAAATAGATGCTATATCGGTTTACCGAATTATACGTTTTTAAAATACATTTATTTTGTTTTCGAAGTGAAATTTGGAAAAATGTTTAAAAGGCTAGTTAATTGCACTGCTTTAGAATTTATCTTCCGTGATGTTTATATATATATATAAAATATATATATATATATATATATATAAAAGCTACAAACAAAATATTAGTAACATCATTAACATTAGTAATCTTATTTACTTATAATAGATGCCTATTATAAGTAAATAAGATTACTAATGTTAATGATGCTACTAATATTTTGTTTGTAGCTTATATATTTCATTGTATATAATTTATTATAAGTTTTCTTCCTAGTATTTTATTTAATTCTATTATGAAAAGTTAATAAAAAAGACGAGGTAATGCGTAATATTTTATAATTAGCATTGCATAATATATACAAACGTACGTACAATGCTTTTGTAGAACATGCAATTTTTTATACAAGTATTTTTGAAATCTAAGAATAAAATAGAAAAATAAATGATGTTTTTATCTTTCGAGGTAGTGATGTGTGTTTACGAGAAATATAAATTGACTTTAATAGACGCTACCCCATTATAGAGGGGAGGGAAGAAAAAAGAGTTCTACGGCCGATAGCGTTTTAAAGTAAATTGAATCTTTTTTTACTTGTATGTGTTTAATTTAGATACGATTGCTTCGTACCTTCTTATTTTTTAAAGGAGGAAGGTGTGCTAAACTAACTTTTGTTTATTTTTATTCCGGTTTCTTCACGATAGAATTACTAAACAAATAGTTTATTTCTTATGATAAATAATGCGTGTATGGGAAATAGTTGTTTTAACATGTTTCAAATATACAGAAGTTGATAGAAAATTGCTTTTTTAACGACCTTGTTTTCGACCCCCAATAGTTGTGCAAGAAATTTAAATCGTTTTACTGTATTTGACAATGCTGAACATTTAGCGCCTTTAGCATTGAATGCTATTGGAATTTAACAAACATTAGAACTGAAAATCTCGATTATCATAAGTATAGGTTGCTGAAGTATATCTCAACTGTTCCTCCCTCCCCCAAGTTATTAAATTTTCGCGTGCTTAGCAATTCATTTTCAATCGCATCCCACAGTCTATAGAGCGCCGAATTAATGTGTAGCAGTAGTTTATAATTGTTTTTCCAAGCTAACGTTTTACTAGCCGTTAATTTCATGTCTGAGTGCGAACAGATGCGTGGGATCAGAAGAAATCTTGGGACTTTTAAAATATCCTTTTAAATCAGTATTAAACTGATTAACTGCAAAATAACTCTTACAGAAACTTCACAACTATTGAAGAATAATTGTCAAAATTAAAGGTTTATGGTATAGATAGACGCAGATTTATATATATATATATATAAAGTATAAGATTTAGTCTCCCTTTATCTTCCCTTCTTGCAAATAGAAACATTTACGTTACCAAAAAAATAGATAAAATTAATGTTGTACTTTGTAAGTTTGTATTTCTCCACTTTATACTAATGAAAGGATTCTTTTTTCCATGCTGTGTTCTAGATTCATAATAGTTATTATACTCTTGTATATTTCTAGATGGTTCGGACAAGAAAGGGACTATAATGTACTTGTTATGGATTTATTAGGACCCAGCCTAGAAGATTTATTTAATTTTTGTTCAAGACGATTTACTATGAAAACTGTTTTGATGTTAGCTGAACAGGTAAAGATAACTTTTGTATATATTGATTTTACTTAATCATGAAGATTGACATCTACTCAGATGCACAATGTGTCATAGTTTGTTTGTTTGCATGAGAAAGATGAGATAAACCATTTTTTAAAATACAGAAATTTAGAGGATAAGTCATTTCAGTGGAAGTAATCCATCGAGATAATCTTATTATATAAAATTGTTATTTTTTAAATTTGCTTAGTAATTTTCAGTATTAGCATTTTAATTATTTAATGTTATTAAAAATTGCATAATTTTGAAAAATGTGACAAAATTTGAGCTTTTTCTATTCTCTGATTATCTGTACCTTGTTACAATATATTTATTTTTTTTTTTAGATGATTATTCGTATTGAGTATGTGCATAGCAAAAATTTTATCCATCGAGATATTAAGCCAGACAATTTTTTGATGGGCATTGGTCGTCATTGTAATAAGGTAAGTTATATGTAATATTGCAGTTTAATGTAGATATTAAGCAAATTATTTTTAAACAACTTCTAAGTGCATCTGTATTGTTGATTAAAAAAATAAATAAAAGTAACATAGATTTAAGTTGTGCATGTACAAAGTTTTATATTATCTATGCATTAAGGTAATGCCTATTATTCCAAAAGAATAGGCATTTTATGTGTAAATTAAGTTTTTATACACTATTTTTCATAATACATTTAAATTGTTTAAAATGGAAATTATTCTTGATTTCAAGCAGACATTTGATAAGATAAAAAGTTATTGGTTAATATCAATATCAACTTAGCTACATGAGGGTGGAATTCAAATATTTTGAGTATGGATGGATGTCTGCAGTCATTCAAAATTGGCATTAAGCAATAAGTCCTTGTCTCAATCTGGCACTTACTGTGTGGCAGGCAAGTGTCAAGCATTTCAATTGAGGTCCAACATATAGGGCTACTGAGTACTGGTGATCTTCCAACCAACCAACTCCAGGATAAACCTGGAGTGCCTCACAGTCAAATGGGTCAAATCAATATATAAATTGTCTCATTCTGTTGCAAAATAAATATGACTGTAGCACTTAAAAAAAAAATTCAATATTTAGCTTAATATAAATGTTCCAATATACAAATTGTGTAGAAAAATATTTCTTCAGTGAAAAGTTATCTATCTTAGAGCTGTGAAGCTATTCATATTAATGAAAATATATTGTCAACTTATTCATTATTAAAGATCTATTTTACATTTATTTTAGTATAGGTTTCAGAATTAAATGTTTAGTTATGACTTGTAATTTCATAGGTTGTAATTGATTTCTTTAGAAAGGTGTTATAGACAAGTAAAGTTTGCAAATATTTAAAGAATTTGTTGTTAATTTTTAGTTCTAAATTCTGTAGTAGCCTTTTTTAAACTTGTCTTTATTAATAATTCTTTTTTTTTTAATTGCTTACTTTATGTAGCATTTTATTTCTGCTTCAAATTTCTTCTGGTATTAATTCTAAAAGTTGCACTTTCAGCTTTTTAAAATTATGTTAAAAAGTTATCTATATGGTCATAATTGTGATAGCTTTTAAGAGCCAACTTCATGCTTCTTCGCCAGTAATTTTTAAATTAAGTCTCACTGAAGTGCATTCACTTGAATTTATTATAGTAAAATGTGATAGAAACTGTTAATTGTGTGTGTGTGTGTGTGTGTACCCATTATAAGGTTTATATTCATAGATAAACGCACTAAGATGACCAACTCCCATAGGCAATAGCGATACGCTTCTGTAACATGGGACTCGCATAGAAAGTGGCGCCCTCGGTGTCAGACCATCGGAACTAAAGCATGGTTACCTGATAATTATGTTTATCGCTCTTTTGGCGACTTTTTCTTAATTATTTGAAAAAAAAATTTTGGCGTGGGGGTGCTTTTATACCTTTTTTTTTATTTTATAAATTAAGCTATCAAAAACAAAACCAATCATAATTGCTTTTCTAGAATGCTTTTATGTAGCTCTGTGATAAATCTCTAATATACTCTATATAGTTAGCTTATATAGAATATATTTAATACAAATTTATCAGTCTATAATTAATTCACAAATGTGTATTTTTAGTATTCTAATTTCTTTGATTAATCATGTTTATCTAATATCGACACTATTTGTAAAGATATTGAATATCAATTATGAAAATTACCCTTTTAATTTATCTTTAAACATTGCACTTTTTTATAAATTGAAATATTTCTGAGAATATTCTGTGTATTAATTGTTTAAAAGCTTACTGCTTTTACATCAAAATTACTATATAGTATTATTTTGCTATCAGATAATATAAAAATTCAAATAAAAAATGGTGTTCTTTTTTTATTAAGAAAACAAAAATTGAATACATTTTTTTTATTGCAATAATAATAATATTTAAAAAAAGTACAAAATTGATTATTATATCCACAAAATTTCATAAGTTCTCTTCATTCTTTCCACTGAATCTAAAACAAAGAAATTACAGATATAAATTTTAATAAATATAAAATTGCAGTATTAACACAAAAATTTCATTAAAATTATTTCATCTCCAATTCTTGATTAGATAAATTGCACAAAAACTTTATGCTTTAATATTTACCCCCTTTTTATGCATATAAATTCAAGTTTAATAATTTTTTTAGAGATGAAGTATTACTAACAGAGCTTTTATTACATATATAAATATAATTGCTATCTACTTTTTCAATAGACATAAGAGGATTAATAAATCATTAATCCTCAATGCTTCTATTAAATCATAGAGAGTAAAAGGAACTTTAAATGCTAATTAGTCTAAGGCACATCCATGAACTAAAGTAAAACTGAGGTAGGCTATTCTTAGCTGATAAATAAATTCTTTAAAATGGTTTCTTATTTTACCGATACCAGTGATAGAGCCAGAATTTATTTGCATGGAGGGTTCAAAAGTCTTAATCTAAAGTACAGTGAACAATCAATTTCATAAAAAAAAGTGATCTCATTACATACACACATGCAAAATACATACATATATATATCTTAAATTCATAGGTTTGCTTGCATACATAAATATACTATAAAACAGATCAGTAATGCTGTATGTAATTCCATTTTACTTGAAAAATATCTTTTAAATTATGCTGTAAGTTTTTAATATTGAATTTGTTTAAATTTGCCTCGTAAATATTGAAGCATATTTAATTTATGCTCCTAAACATACAAGCCAAATTTAAACTAATTTCATGAATAACTTGAAAAATTAAAAGTACATTGAGAAAGAAAAGTCCACAGATTTTTCTCTTTATATTGCTAATTAATCTAAACATATACAACATATCAAGTTATGTATTAAAACATATACACTTTATTAATTCCCATTCAAGTTTAAGAAATTTCATTCAAGTATGACTACAAATTCAGTTTGAAATTATAGATGATTGTTGTCCTGCTGAATAATTGGTTTCATAAATTTTCTTTTCTTGCATTTGTTATTCCATTAAATTATATTCCCACAAATAAAATGATTTAATTAAAACAATACTTTAATTCAGTTATTACATACTATTAATCATAAAAACTTAATTAACTACTAATCTTGAATAAAAACTATTTACTAAGTAATAGAGCAGAAACTTTATATTTACATTCATGATTTTCCATTTCATTGTTCTTTACGAGCACAACAGCCCTTTTCAGGCCTTAGCTGCCTAAGTATGTACTCTTTCCAGCATTTAGTATCTACAGCTTCCAATTTCACTTCGAATCTATTCTTTTGACACCTAGGTATTATAATGAGATTTTTGATGATATTGCATTGTACAAGAAAAGAATTTAATTACACCAAACTTTTTTAAAGTTTCACAACTTATACTTGAGTATGTTACTACACATACAAGATAAACAACTGAAATATTAAGGCAATTATTTTTAGTCATTCAATGTTTAAAAAAAAATAATGTTACAATATATGTGTATGTATATATATAAATAAATATATACATACATTCATGTACAAAGTTAATTATATTGGTATACAGTAATGAAACTAAAATGCCAAGAATGAGAGCTCCATTATTGGTAACACTTTGAAACATTATAGAAACATTTACCTCAAAGAACATACTGTAAAATGAAAACAATAATGAGTAGTATATTAAGCCACTGGGTGTGTTTATGATCTCTATTGTCTATGATTCACGAGGTCTTACTCATAAAGACTTTTACTAATTACTGAAATAAAACTGATCTAAAAATATTTTAGCTTGCCATTAAAAAATATTGTAGAATAAAAATTATTTTCCATTGGTGAGCAAGTTCTCACGATGAAACCCCAATTTTAGAATTAGTGTATATTATTTGTTATTTTCCAAAATTGGTGTCAGAGTACAAAATAATGCATCAATTTTTAGAAACAATGTATTACTGCTGGTTAACTTTAACATTAGTCACATACATGGATGATGAAATACTGATTCTGAATATTAACTTGCACAAATTAAAAAATAAGCTAACTCAATGTCTCTAAACCTAAGGACCATAAAATAAATTACATAAATAAGTATTTTAACCATAAATAAATTATTTCACTGGTCAGGTGATTTATTTATATTATCCAGGTGAATTGTAGCAAATATGATTCATCCGTTTTCTGTGAAAGGTATGTTTTGAATGTATATAAAGAGCAAAATTAATCTAACAGAAAAAATTTATACTTTAAAAATTTATATTTGAAAATAACTGGGCTGATACAGATGAAAAACACTTGATTTAAATACTTGCAGAGAATGGAATTGCCAATAGCACTTTGTACATAAATCATTCACATTAATCTGTTTTATTATAAAAATTTTTATGCCACATATTACACAGAAATAATTTTAAGTATAAATTTAAAAAAAATGCCATAGAATCTTTTAAGTTTTAGCTTGGTATAATAATTTATTAAATGTGAATTTTAAACTGCTTACCGCTGAAGATTTAAAGATCATACATTTCTTCTTAGAGAGTCCTATACAATATATATGTAGTCCTATATAATTTAATCCAAATAACACAGCTCCAACAGCTGAAAATATTAAGAAAAACAAATAGAAAGAGCATCAAAAAGTTTATAAACCCCTTTCCCCTGTATTACAACCCTAATAAACTAATTCATAAAACAGCTAAAAGAAAACAAATTATTTAAATTTAAATAAGATAGAGGAAAGAATAACAAAATATAACTCAAATTAAAATGTACGTTTGACAGATATACATCCGCTAAACAGAAATTAATAAAATTTTTACTAATATTTACAAGCAATAATGTTACGAAAAAAAAACAGTTATTAGCAAAACACATAAATACAAAAAATAACAACAAAATGTATCATTTTAAGAAATTTTAAAATATCCGTTAGAACATTTGCTAACAAAAGTAATGAAATTCTTTGGATTTTTCAAAGAAACAAAACTAGAAAATAAAAAAAAGAATACCAGTTTTTAGCAAACCATGTAAATAATATTTGCAATAAAGTGGTAATAATTCAAACCATTAAATTCGGTTGACTGGATTTAAATATTGGCCGAATGTCATAATTAATATTTATAGGAATTATTTTTCAAACAAAAATGCTATAAAAGAAGGTTACTTATTAGCAAAGCATGCAAATACAGTAGTAAAATGTAGCAGAAAAAGTAATTTTGAAATATCCGTTAGAACATTCGCAAACAAAAAAGAAATGAAATTCTTCAGCTTTCTCAAACAAAAATGCTGGAAAATAAAAAAAGGTCAGTTAATAGTTAACATGTAAATAACATTCACAATAAAGTGTTAATATAAGTAATTCAAACCCTTACTTTCGGTTGATTTTATTAATATACGAATCTCAACAAAGCACAATCGCTTTCAGTCTCAAAATTTTCCAAGTCCAAAACGACAACAGAGAAAGATTTCTGGTAACCGTTTACAATCGCCAACGGATTAGGGCCTTCAATGTTAAGATCACAGATTACATAGAAGCAGACCATCGCCAAGGTCCCAGACCACTGCCAAAGCGCCAATTAGTTCAGATGGTCTGACACCGAGGGCGCGCAAATCTAGCCCGAAGTTGGAGGTCTTTTTGGCTTTCTTAGTCTGTGGTTTATATTGATCACTTATTTTTAACTATTTCAGTTCACCTCTAAATGTTTAAAGACACTTTTTTTACTTTCTGAAGTATAAATTGTTTAAGTTTGATTAAGATTAGTAAAATTTTATCTTTAATGGTTGTCTTTCTTTTTCAGCTCTTCTTGATTGATTTTGGTCTAGCGAAAAAGTTTTTTGACAATAGATCTCGTTCACACATTTCTTACAGAGAGGACAAAAATTTAACTGGTACTGCTCGTTATGCTAGTATAAACGCTCATTTGGGAATAGAACAGAGGTAAACCATTTAAAATTTAAATCTAAGTTCTTTTGATTTAGTGCATTTATCTTTTTGTAGTACCTTTATTATATATTTATAATATATATACATTAATAATTTATAAATTGCATTATACATATATACATTATATATTTTACTACATTTATGCATTAATTTTATACTTTATTATACATTTGTTTTTTTTTTTTGTGTTGCTTTTATTATAAAACTTTTATTTACTTGCTAGGTTAAAATGTCTTTAGAGTTAAAAATTTTTGCTTGAATTGTAATACGCTTCCTATCATCCAATCACTGAATGTCATGGGGATCAGTTCTGATCTTTTTTGATGCAATGCTGCTGTCTTGAGAAGGATATTGTTTGCCATATTCTGTCTGAATATGAATTTTCTTGGCTCATACATGTGAACACCTTTGTTGTCATGTTATTGAGACTTGGGAGCTACAGAATATTCCTGCCAGCTGTCTGCTGAGATTTCTTTCATTCACATGCCACTTTAAGGGCTTTTGAGATTGTTTCTTTGGGTTTGGGTACAATAGACTTTTAGTTGTAATGCCTAGCTCTTGAGGAACCACCTCAAAACTAACCTGAAGCTGATTTTATTCATTTCCTGCATTCATCAAGTTAGGATAATTTATTACATATGCATATAACTTGATACCATTAGAGTATATGGTACATGAAGCATTGATCAGTTTAGGTCTGGACAAGATCTATCAGTATATAAACCAGTAAATCTTGTCTGCACCACTTCTGTTATTCTATAAATTTAACTCTCATCATATAATGCTTCTTCAAATGTTTGATTACTTTACAAATTACTTATTTTGTTAAATCTTCAACATTAAGCATGGTAAATCCTTTGATTAAGAATGTAAAACACAAATTTGTTATGGTAATCATATGACCTATAGAAATTTTACATATTAAAAACATTTTATGAAAAGATTTATTAAGTTATAAGTGAGTAAAAATTTGATTACAAGTTTCTCCAAAGCCTTAAAAAGACTAAAATAGAAATAAGCAAAAATCCTTTTTAAGGAACATTCATTTAAAATAAGACCCCCCCCCCCCAAAAAAAAAAAAAAAAAAAAAAAAATGTCTTTCCTGCTATCAGATAACATCCAACTATAAATAAAAGTGTGCATTGCTTATATTTTATGTTTTTAATTTACATACATTTAAATGTAAAATTTTTAAAAATATTTAGTGCTTTTAGTAAAAGTATTTTAGATATGTGCAGACATACTATGAGCACCTATGCTTTTTTTTTTCTTTTAATAACAAAAGTGTACAGTATGTTTCATTATATTTTTTAAAAGAAATTTAGTTATTTTAATTTTTATTTAAATGCATATAAAGCTAAATAGCTTTTGATGAATTAAATCTTTAGTTTAATATTTCTCTTCATTTTACATATTAATTTATTTTCTGTAAAATAATGGAGCCATTTTCACAATTCTAGACTTTGTTCATTGCTTCATTTGTGTGTGCTATTGTTCTCAAATTAAGGGCACACATTACCCAAACTCTGTTTGAATTTTTTTTTATTTTTATATTTTATTTATTTTTAAAATTTTATTTACTGACTTAACTTTTCTGCATATGCATGCAAAATCTGAAATCTGTATCTTCAATATTTTAAAACTCTTTTTTGTAAGGAAAGGAAGTCAAATATTTAAAAGGACAGTTGTTCTTTTAGTTGTATTATTTTTTCCAGCTACTGTCAAAACTGAAAATGCTATTAAATTTTTAATTTTATTTGCATTATGCAATCTGATGTTTATATTGTCTTTGTTTATGTGTGGAAATCACAGTTTTGTGCAGTCGGAAGGTCTTTTTTTAAATTGGCTTTTTCTTCTTGTATATTGTTCTTTGAATTCCATGCATTTACAATGCTAAATCTTTTTCTGTATGAATATACAAGTTTTAAATATTTTATGTTTTCAATAATGTATACAAGGAAAATGAGCTTGGAATCAACAGTAAGATTTATTAATAAATTAAAAAAAAAGAAAAATCGTAAGTCAAGAGGATTTGTTAACTCATTTTTTACTGTTCACTTTTTCTTAAAACTTTTTCTTATTTATTTATTTTTTTTTTATTTGCATACTTGAAATGTCTCATATATGCTTTTATATGGTTTCTATAAATATTATACATTTAGAATGTTGCTATCTAAGAAAGTATTTTTTAATCATTCAGCTTATCATTATACTTTATAAAATTAATTTATATTTTAATATAATTGAAGTTTTTATGGTTTCTTTATTGTCTCATATTTTGTGGCCTTACTGAATTTTGTACTTTCAGTTGTCTGTACTTGTGACTCTGATTTACAGATCTGTATGGTTTAAAATATGTACATTAAAATTCTCAATATAAAAATTTAGGTAATTCTCATTATATGAAGAATTATGTCTAAAAAGTTTCCTAGATTTGTCATATATATATATATATATATATATATATATATATATATAAAGCCACATTTAATTAACTATTTTAATTGGTTGTAAATTATACATTCTTTTTCTCTTGCAGTCGAAGAGATGATATGGAGTCTTTAGGTTATGTTCTAATGTATTTTAATAAAGGTAGCTTACCATGGCAAGGACTCAAAGCAGCTAATAAAAAACAAAAATATGAAAAAATTAGTGAGAAAAAAATGTCTACCAATGTTGAAGTGTTGTGTAAGGTAAGTATGTTTTTAAACAATAAATGTTGCATTCACTACATTTATTGTATCCAAATTTTATCTTGTTAAAGTGGTCTGAATTGGAGTATAGTCATGTTACTAATGGTGAAATCAAGCGAAAAAATTTAAAATGTTGATTATAAAATTTATTATCTACATTCATATTAAATTTGTATTAATGTAAGATTTGAAGTAACAAAAGCTTATTTTGCAAACCAATAATTTGGTGCCTGAGATTTTTTATTTAACAGCTTTTTATTTTTTATTTTTATTAGGGCTTTCCAGCTGAATTTGCCATGTATCTCAATTATTGTAGAGGACTGCGTTTTGAAGAAAAACCAGACTACACTTATTTACGTCAGTTATTTAAAATATTAGCCCGAACATTAAATCACAAAAATGATTTCCTCTATGACTGGACCATGCTTAAGCAAAAAGCTGCTGCCAATGCTGCCGCTTCCTCTTCACAGGTCGTTACTACCACAGGTAATTTTAATGTTAATCAAATGTTTGCTTTATCATATTTCTTATGTTTCTTAAAAAGATTAATGAATTTTGGATTTTTTTTTAAATGTAAACCCTAAAAATGCTCCTTAAATTTGTTGTTTAAATTTTGGTTGCATTTATGTTCAGAATACAAATTCTGAAATTCCATCTATTGAGTAGAACTCAAGATAAAGGTGGATTGCATTTTAAGGATCACAAGCAAATTTCTCATGTGTTGTATATATTTGTATCAGTATACATAGCAAAATCTTCATGAGTTATAATTGTATTAGCAGTAATATACTTCATTCTAATGGTGATTTTGGCTTGCATTGGGAAATTATGCAATCTACTACAATAGCTAATTTTTTAGATAGTACCTCTGAAATCATATGTTCTTTTTCACAGCATAAAAATAATTTATGCTAAGATTTTTAATTTCACATATATCTGGATTTCTTAAAATTCTCTTACACATTGTTGGATTATTGCATTTATTTAAAACATTAGAAATTAGACCATTAAATCCTTCTGTAATTTCCCAGAGATTGAATTGTTTAAATTACCCTTTCTCTTCACTTCCCATTATTTAAAAATGATTTGGCTGCAAAAAAGATCAAATTATCAGATTAAGTAAGGTATTGTTTATTTTACAAATATTAATTTATATTACTGACTTGTAAAAATAAGATGCAAACAACCTATTTAAATTTTAATTTCTTTGAGTTTCAAAACTTCAATGGGTTTTTTCTGCTTAAATTTTTGTGGATGCTTATTATTATTATTTAAAAAATGTAATTATTTTTATAAATGTCTTGCATTGTTCTCTATAACATTTATTATTTATAATTAATTTAAAGTAATGGATTAAAAGATATGAAAAATGTATATTTACCCTTTTCATACATTTATGATAAAAAATTAGTTATTGTACCACATCTGAAATATTTTGTATGTAATATAAGAATGCATAACATTCAGTTGTAGTGTGATTTCTCAATTCTCAAAGTGCACATTAAACAAAAGAACTATATAAATTAGGGATTTCTAAATTTCAGCTTTTATAATAAATTTAAAGCACAATAACAAACAATCCATATGATATGTTACAAGCATCAATTTAAAATTTATGTATCCTTAAAAAACTTTCTCACAACTATTTGTAATTTTGATAAGAAGTTACACTTCAAAGTCCTAGCACTTAACTTATTCTTAACTATACCATTCAATTATTTTAATTTATTTTTGTATTTCAGTATAACATTTCTGTGTGTCATATATCAGTATAACATTTATAACATTTAAGTCTTTTTTTTTTTCCTTCTCTTGAATATAATATTAGAGTCCACATAAGGGAGAATTAAAGCCTTATAATGAGGTTTTCACTTATGTCAATTAGTTTTCACATTATTAATTTGGAACACGTTTTCAGATAAGTATTTTTTATGTTTTATGTCTGCCTGACACTAATGTACCTATAGGAAGGGTCTTTTCCCTTCAGAAAAAGTTATGGATGAAGGGGGGGGAATTTTTAAAGTCATAGTTCTCAAAGTCCTGTGACTTTCATTTGTATTTCAAAATCAGTGGCAAATATTCTGAAGCAATTGAGACCACATAAATTATTTTCATTTGTTTATTCAGGTTTTTCCATTATTAAACAAATTATGAAGAAATATGTGCTTTGTCGAATATGGTTACCATTAGTGGGGAACAGGTGGCTTTCAGAAAAGTCATCTGTATGTGTATTAGTTAATGTATAATTATATAGATTGCAATTTGAAAATTAATGTAGTTATATTGTTGCTATGTTAGTTTATTTTATATCTTAATATAACCTTTTTCTAGTTTATTTCTTTATAATGTAATGCAGTTATTAAAAAGCTTCTATGTTGATGTTTTTATTTGAAGTGTTGTATTTAAACAGTGTTCACAGTGAACAATTCCTAGCCTGAAATCTCAGGGATCCACTAATGAGAAAAATATAGGTCCTGCAGCAAATGAAGTCCCATACATCATTTCAAGGGAAAAAAAAAAAAAAATCTAGAAAATTATAAACAAGTCAAGAAAATTATAAATATCACACATATTTAAAAATATGCAAGGATTTATTTATAATTATGCATATAGAAATTACATGCTTTTAAAAAAAAAATAAAAATAAAAAAAAAATATCAATTTATTTGCTTGCACTAATAGGACCTCACTGGTGTTTATAAAATTTGGGCCTTGTAATGAAATTATCCTAAAACATTTCAGTTTCTTTTCTATTTTTAGGACTAGTTTCGATTCTCTTCATAGATGAAAAGTTTCTTTTCAGAAATTTCACAAAAAAAAAAAATAATAATAATAATAATAATAATAATAGGAACCCGTGATATCCGAAATTAGTCTATTTAATAAAATACATATTTAAAATTTGTTTAAATATGTAGTTTATTAAATAGTTAAAGTTCAATGTTATAATCAGTGCCTTATGTAAACAGTAAAATATTTTATGTGAAGTTATAAATAATTGACATGTTTTTGTATTTGATAAAATTGTAGTAATTTCCAAAGATTCACCTAAGTTAGTTATCTTATGCTGTTTCTTGCATGACTGCAGAATTTGAATATGACCTGTAATGGTAAAAACTTTCTCACGTATGTACTATATATAACATTAAAAAAAGTAAATGTCTCATTTTAAGAAGGAGAAAAAAAGAGAGTAAATGATTCATTTTACATATACCCTATTAGCAGAATTCAGACTGATAAAAACTTGGAATACAATGAACTTTGAATGGAGGAAAGTAGTAAGTGTTGTTAGAAGTGACTTTGAAAGTCACTGCACTCCCCCCCTCCCATTATCTGACAGAACTTTTAGTTCTTCCTGTTGCATTTCATATTGTAATGTAAATATTCTAGAGATTGTATCTCAAACGTCTAAATGAAATAAATCACATCCAACATATATGTATCATTATTAATTGATTTTGTTTGATTATTTTTCAATAAAATGAGTACATTTATTATGTTAAATTACTTTCCCCTTTTTTCCAAAATTTTCTGGAACTCATAAATTTACACCAGAATTTATTTATTGAATTGAATGAAAACATTTTTCTGTACTGATATTGTCTGTGAAAAATGAAGTAAAGTAAATAGGTTTAGAAATAAAGTAATGTGAGAAAAAACAGATTCCATGAATAAATGTAAATTATTCAATTGTATCAAAGTTTTGAGAAATATTTAAAGGGTAAATCTGTTAATAAAATGGGTTTAAATAAGCTGAAATTTTATAATTATGTGCTTTATAACTGGGAAAAAAAAAAAAAAAAAAAATGCACATGACATGTATGTGCAGAACAGATGGAGTTATAAAATGTTTGAATTAAAATCATTTTACTTTGAACAATGAAAATTTATTTTCTGTGGTTATTACATGTGATTACTTTCCTACATTGTTTTTCATTTTAAGATGCTAGTATTTGTGCATTCATGATAAAATAAAAAATGCATATAAATCCTTTTATTTTTCAGCTGGTCGCTAACTTGGTGGCCTTCCCAGACAGAGTGCTGGGAAATAGGAACAACCTTGATAGCCACTTCAATGAGAATAGCCTGTGTGATGAATGTCATTTATATTAGGGAGAGGTGGAGGTACAGATTCGATTGAAAAAGAGAAATGTATATCCAAAAGTTTCTATTGTCAACTAAAATAAGAATTATGTTTTGATGCAGAAGATTTACTTCACAAATCTAATTTTGATTTCGTGTCCCTCCCTCTCCTGAAGTGTTTTTTCTGCATAATGTGATTTGAGAGATTTTCATCATAACATTTGCCACTCTTTATTCATTTGTACTGTATAAAAGTGAATGCAAGTTGTGTATCTTTATCTCATCTACAGTTGTATGTACATGGACGAACTTGCAGCTGGAACATAATCTTGTTATAGTGCATTTTCATTACACTTATATATATCTGACTACAACCACATTCTATATTAAATTTTTATATACAAATTTAAGGACTTAGTGATATGTTCAAATTAACACGAAATGTACTAGTTTGACTTTTTTAATTTAGGAAATACTAACTTTGTTAAGTTTTCCTGATTGTTCATTTAAAGTTTTCATTTTGAAATTCATTGCACAAAATACAAAACAAAAGATTTACAAGTGAAAAGGCTAGCCAGCACTGCAAAAGCCTTAAGATGGATTATGTTATTGAAGAATGGTGTAGGTAGTGTCTGAGCAAATGTTTTATGACTACTAATGAACTTTAGAATGTTTTGCATTTTTACTGTACAACTTAGTATGTTTGTTTTTATTATACACTTTTTTTTAATTAAATTTTTAGCTGTGGTCTTAGTCATTAATTTCTTTTGTGTTTGTGTACAATAATTAATATTGGTTTTGTCTATTGTGATACCTTTTCAACCAGTTTTAAAAGGGAATGATCTTGTGTCTGTGTAAAAAGTCGGCATTGTTGTTTGTATAGTTAGGCCTTTTTTTCTGTTGCTTGTTACTACATCTCATTACTTACTGCATTAATGGTGTGAACACAGTGGACTCTTTTTTAATGCATTGCTTAAAGAAAAGGTGCGTGTATGTGTGTGAGTGTATATATCATATATATATATAATGTATGTGTGTATATATATTATTGATTTTATATATATATACACATATTGAAGAAAAGAGTAATTTAATGTATAAAATAAATGTGTGGTAGAAGCATATATATATATATACACACCTTCTTGGGTTCTTTTAAGAAACAAATTGTTTGCTGCAATGTAAAAAAACAAAAAAAAAAGATAAATTCATCAATAAAAGAACTTATAGGGTACTGTCTTTTTCCAAGTTATTGAATAGTGAACATTATTAAAACATTTCAGAATACCAGTCATACATACACTGTATACAACTTTTTTCTTTAAAACTCACTGCTTTATATTTGTTGGGTATAGTTTCTGGTTTTGCATTACGTAAAGTAGTATAAAATATTTCAAATCTTTTAATGCTTAATATGATCATGTATAATTACTGATGATAATCCTGACATTTTTGCCAACCAACCAAACAAAAGTGATCCTGGCTGAAGAAAAATAATCAGTCTTGTTAATTTATATATACCTGTAACAGTTGAAAATATTCTTTACTGACTGCACAGGATAAATAGCCCCTATTTTTAATTGCCATAACTTGCTTAGCAATGTAACTCTGCTACAGTCATTGTGGCAAGAAAGCTCACACTCTGAATTAAAGATCAAGTAAAATACTTAATAAAAATCCTTAACTTTTCCATGTTAATGATGATCTGACAGACGATTCTTACACAAACAAAAGACAAACATGCATCTGTTTGATTTGTGAAAAGCCTGTTCTGGGGATAGGAAAATCACATGGATGGCTACCTGTGAGAAAGAGTTTTTAGATAAGCATTTATTTTGTAGTTCTTTAAAACATTGGTGAAACTGCAATCAACTGAATCAAAATTGTAAAGATCTTCAGTTTTTCCTGGGAGAATGAACAGCTGGGTTAAAGAAGAAAAAAGCACTATGTAAAGCAAATTTTAATTTAATCTATAGCTATGGAAAGTGTGGACAGAATGGCAATATTAATGATAAATATCCTTGTTGTCTGGGAAAGTAAAAATTAAGAAAACTAGACCATGTATGGGGAAGATTTTGAATTTTAGAGGGGCTATAATTTTTGACATATATATATATATATATCGTAATTTAGTGCTACATATAGTTTCCTCTGTGTACTGAAAGCTATGGACTTCAAGGTTTAATCAATTAAAATTTATTTTCTTATTCATACTTTTCCTTCAAGACTTGTCCTGAAATGGATTTCTTTTTATGTTTTCCCATAAATTATTTTTATTTACAGCTTTTAAATAATTGTAGCATTTTTACCAAGCTCTCCTTTAATTTAATATATTTGAATTTGAGATGGTACTTGTAATATAGACATTTCAAAAGTTCTTCAAACTTATTTTAGTATAATATATTTCCTTATAGATAGCCTGTCCAATCTGATAACAAAAAACTATAAAACTGATCTATAATAGGCAGCATAGTTGCAGTTTAATGTTCTGATGATAATAAACATCATTTTAAGCTTAAATGTTTTTGTTAATATTGCTCTGATACCTAACCTTGCTTTTTTTTTTCCAATTATATAATTTACAGAGGTGAAACCTCTGTGCCAAAAAGATACATTTGCACCATTGTTCTTCAAAATTATCTTTTTGGGGTAAATTGTGCCAGACTGCTCCAAAACTAAAATTATTCCTTTATTCAGAAAACCACTGTCCTATATTTTATAGCAATAATTTCCGTGAACAAAATTTGGTGGTCATTTTTTTCATTTTATTCACCAGCAGAATTGTGAATTCCAGTTTTCTGTTAAACTGGAGAAAGAGGGGATGACTTTGAAATTCATTGATAGGTAGTCTTAAATTTGACCCCACGATGATATCCTTATTCAGGCAGAAGAGAATGATTAAGTTTTAGGTGGTGGTGGATAAAAATTTGCTTCGTATTCCCGTTTGAAGTGGTGATGACATATATGGTGATACAAACTAATTTGGTTTCAAAATAAATTTTGCAGGCTCTTGACCATGGTTTCCGCGCACCTGAAAAGTCATGGAAAATCATGGATTTATACAATGGATTAATTTTGTCATGGAAAGTTACTCATTTTACTTGAAAGTCATGGATCCACTAAACTACCTATTAAAAAAATTCATTGAATTGTTTAATTCTATTTTTACTTGTCATTTGGCTGAAGTTACTGAGTTTGGTATTTATGTATTATCCTATTGACTGACCATATTGCCAAGTAAAATTTGTTCAACAAGGAAACTGAAAGCAAGAAAGCTTAATGGGTGGGTAAATGTATATTATTCTGGTTTTTTCTTAAATTGTAGATTAAAATTTTATTAATATAATAATTATTTTTTAATAAAAATTAGTTAAGATTTTTGCACAAAATATAAGTTTATCTCTAGGGATATTGTATATAAACATTATAGGGTTATATTTGGCTATTATTCATGTTAACCTGGATAATACCAAAATACCCTGAATTCAAAGTGGAAACATTTTGATTGAAAAATTGCTATATGATTAAACTTAGGTATGCTGGATGTAAACTTAGGTTTACATCCAGCTTAAACATCACTTGTTTTAATTTTTATACCTTTTTAAAACAGGATTCGTGCATTTCTTAAAAACTCTAATTTTGGGTATTTTTTAAAATATGAATGTTCAAGGACTTAATTTTCACGTCAGTTCTTAATTTTTCTACAAATCCTTATATTTTCTAACAGCAATCAAATTTGAAATAAATTGCCAATATTAAAATCCTGCATGTATCTTTTCTAAGAGCTTAAATCGAGTGAACTTGAAAAAAAAAAAAAGGTAGGTTACTTTATATTATAAATCTATTAGATTACGTAATGATTGGTAAATTGATTCAATTTTGAGCACTACTCTTCTAGATTTTGTTTTTTTTACATCAAGTGCTTATATATTTACAGATTTTAGTACTACTGACTATGATATAAAGTTTCATTAATTAATGTGTAAACATAATCCCATAAGGGGCAAGAATATTGTGCGTATAAAGCTCTTTTATAGATATTTCATTCATCTTTTTAAAGACAAGCAGGGGTAAGCATGTAATAACATAATTTTATAAATTAAAAAAAATTATGCTTACCATGCAGATAATTCTAAAGCAGTTTTTTTTGTGTGTCCATTTACCTTTTGTAAATTGTTTTCTGTCATTGAAAAAAATTAGAATTTTTTGGTTTATCAAAAAATTTAAAAATTTATCTCGACTTAGAAAATATAAATTTAGAGAAGCCTTCGAAGGCAAACGATTAACCAGTAGAAAATTTTACGGATACCTAGTACATAGGACACTGCCTTTCAAATCACACTGCAGGTTTATATGTTCGTAGTCATTCAGAATTAGCTCTAAGGTATAGGTCCTAGTCTAATTCACTCATTGTAGCTCAAAAGCTCCTAATCACCCAAACATAGAAAAAAGTGAATCCAATGTGATTGGTTTGATTTGGAATGCTACGGTCTGCTGCTTTACTATATGAATACTACTGAGACCTGGATCTACTGCTTTAAGCTGTTTCCGAGCGGCTACAAATATCTATTCCAGCAGTTAGATATGAACTACGGTACTGAAGAGCAGTTTCGTACCCATTCAGAGTGAATCCAGTAGAATGGTCACATTTACACAGAAACATTGCTAAATCTTGTAATGATCAGGAAAATTGTGAAATAATTCTTTCTAATGCTATATAATATTCACACATTGTCGATCTTTCAAGAAAATATTGGTGTCCAAAGTATTTAATGTAATTGTCTAATCCAGTTGGTAACTCTAAAACCGTACGTTTTTGATTAGGGTGAAAGTTAGGCCCGAATCATATTTGATTTTAAGTTTTCCCCTTGCAAAAATTTAACTACTTCATGAATGCTTAATTAACAAGCAAAATATTTGCGAAAATGTAGACTGTTGACTTTACAGTACACTTATATATTTTAAGTCAAAGTTCACAAAGTACAATCTTGTATAACAAATACAAGATTGTACTTTGTGAACTTTGACTATTACCATAAAAACTTGTCTCTACCCACTAAAGATCACCCATACTTCTTAAAAACATAAAACAGACTCAGTTTGGTTAGTTTTTAAAATATTAAAGAAAAATATAATTAACAATACCAGAATCCGTTTGTTAGATTCCGATGTTACTGATAATGAGGGTTCGATTCACCACAGTTGCCAGAAGCGGATAAGTTCTAAATATCTGAAAAAATCAGACATCTGATTTAGGTGCTTAAAGTATTTTACTTTGACTTCTACACCATTTATTAAAATTCCATGCACTCTATATAAATAAAATTTTTTTTTGTTTGGACGTTCATTCTGTAATCTATTAAACCTAAAAGAATATCTCTAAAAGAAGAGTTACTTAAGAAGCTAAGAGAAGTAAAATTAATTTTTAAAGTAAGAGAGGTAACGCTTCATTACCTCTCTACAAGATTTCTCATTGGTCTAACTTATAAAATTTTGCCAAAACAAAAACTTTTTTTTACCTCTTTTCCTAAGAGACCCTCCCACTTAAGATATTCCACTTAAGATTATCTCTACTAGAGTGAAAAGACAAGGTAATCAAATGTTAAAGTAACTTTCCTGTTTGGAGAGTGATATGAAATTCATATAAATGATGTTGATGTTACTACGATCAATGTTAATCAGACGTCTAATTTTCCCATGCCTCAATTTCAAACTTATCCACTTTTTAAAATTGTGGAGAATCGAACCCAGACTCATTACATAAGTAGAGAGGTACCCCCCCCCTTCCTAAGAGGAATGAAACCCTTATAAGAGCTCCTTATTTCTCTACTTACCTACAAAATTTTGCAATACCTGTCCATGTCGTCTAGTGGAAAGTGGTGAAAAAAACTACAAGGTTTTATCCTCGCAGGTCCAGAGAAGTGGGACACAGCCCTGGAGTTCACTCATCGCACAAGGGTTTAAGGGGCATCAACGAAACTGTGACTGTGAAAAGGAGCCAAAATAGGGAACCTACATTATGAAACCTATTCTAACAATACTCTGTTATTGCAGTGAAACGAACCCGCAGACTCCTATTTCTGAGCAGACCTCGCACTCTTACTTCTCAGCCAAAGAAGGCTGTGGCAGTAGAGTCTTATTAGATCTATTTCAAACTTGCTTTAACAATGTCCAAACGAAAACTTCTGCATCTGAAGGGGAAATATGAAACTCCAATCCACACAGTGCTTAAGTAACTGGCTATCACAGTAAAATGTATTACAGGGGATTTGAAACATCTGACCTAGAGAATTTTTTTTGTTCTTGATTTCAATTTATTTATGCAACTGCAGGGAATCAAACTCAGTACTTTGAGCCTTGTGCCACTTAGCCAAAGAAGGCTATGGCATTGCAGTCTTATTAGTTCTATTTAAAACTTGCTAAATCAATGTTCAAATAAAAAAGGTTTTGAAGGGGTATGAAACTTACGCATATAGCTGAGCTGAAGGACAAACATGAATATCTTAAGCATCTAGTAAAGTAGCTTAATGTCACAAATAATCTAAATTTAGTTTTTATTTTTCCTCGATTCTTTCATTTCACGTTCCAAAGACATTTCTTGCCCTGATCAAACCTGTAGACTCATTGCTTGAAGCCTGGTGCTTTAACTGCTAAACCAGAGAAGGTCATGACAATGGAATCAAATTAGATCTATTTGAAGCTTGCTGAATCAACATTTAAACAAAAACTTTCCTGTTTGAAGCTTGATATTAAATTCATATAAATGATGTAATGTACACTCAAAGTAAATTGCTTTCAGTATCCAAATCAGACGTCTAATTTTTCCACTAGATACTTGAACTTATATGCTTTTAACAAATGTGGAGAATCTAACCCACAGACTCATTACTGGAACGTTATACACTAACCAATCCTCCAAAGTGGTTGAGAGTAATATTACGCAAACAGGTATAATAGATGATAATGATGATAACAATGGTGACTAATAATGATGGTTCTGAACCAACCCAGTTGAACAGTAGACATTAAGAAAAGGAAGTACTTAGTGCATATTTCAACTAAGTCTGTACTTTTGAAACTTGCAAGTCTTGGTTGAAATATTAATCCTGTCTTAATAAGACCAAGGACAATTTGTTCAAAATATATTAATTTCAGGCACTTTAAAAAAATATATTTATTATCTACATTTATTTTTTTTTATTTTTTCTAGTGTATATTTTTGATGATCTCTTGGGACGAGAACCAATAGCTTGATTATTTTCTAATGATGCTTCCCATTCTCTTTGAAGAGTTTCTAACATCTTAGGCGTAATCAAACCTTGAGCAAGCAGTTCATTCGTAAGTCTGCCTTGGCCTAAATTGATATCTGAATACTCACTAGTAGCAGAGTTATATTCACCTTTTATTGAATGTTTTGCTGCACCTGCAAGGAAAAAAAGAGTATCTATGTATATCCAAAAGAAACTAATAAATAATACTAAATGTATTAACTCAGAACAATAAAAAATGTTTAGCTATAGTATCTCTTACAAAGGCAATGATCTTGTAACTGGTGGGTAGAGAGATCAAAGCTAATTCTGGCATAAGATCCTCCATGTTTGTTAATGGCATCTGAGGTATATAAAATGCTTGTAGTCCCAATCCAAATTCTTTCTGAATGTGGCAGGCCAAGCCTAGGTGTCTTCTATGGTCCCTGCTTCTAAACAACGACCCACTTGAGCAAACTTGTCTTATCATCCTAGTGGTGCTTATCAAACAAAATGTGCATTCTTTATATCTTAACTTAAGTAGCCTCTGGCTCATGTGCTTGGCTCATCCAAAAAGCATTCGTAACAACAGAAAAAATGTTTTATAATAAATTAGTTGAAATTATTTCTATTTGATATCTATGTATTCAAATCTCAATAAATTTGTGATATTGATAATAACAACATATTATGATAAATTAGTTAATTACATACATACTATAGGGGATTTATACTTTTTCAAAAATCTTAATAGTAACCGTCTAGACTTTTACTTTAAAATTTATCTTGTACATAAATAAAAGCTTTTTTTCCTTTAGCATTTTTTTTCAATATTACTTGTTTGTATTAAAGTTCTTAATTGGTGTGCAGTAGTATCACAGGATTTGACCAAAATTTTTAGGGTTTTGTACGAAATTCTCTACTTTTATAAAGAAATTTGTTATACTCACAATTTAAAGTCTAATGCAAAAATGATAATTTATGCAAACTATTATAAGAAGAGTTTTATTATTTTTCTGGTTACAGTACAATTACAGTGCAAGAAATGGAGAATATTTGTTTATTTTATTCGATCAAGTGAATCTAACCTGAATGGTACTTTTAAGTGCACAACAAGGATAAATCTTTGTGCCAGAATATAATAATGCAAAACCAATGCAAGTAATACTCTAACAGAGACTGAAACAGTTTTTTCTTAGCTGTAAAACAGCTGTTTACATACAATCTTTTTCTATTTGTACATTATTTAGCTTTGCATTTACTGCCACAATGCTAATAGGTTCTGTTAAGTTAGCATAGGTGCCAACTTCCAAAAGAGAAAAACCTATAGTTTATCGCAATAATGACATTTTTTAGTATATAGATAAAAATATAAATTTAAAAAAAGAAAAAATAGGGAAAAATGGTTTATTTATGAAAGATACATTAATTTAGTATTCACAAATGATTTAAAAGTAAAAAAAATGCTTTTTACTGAAAATAACATTTTTTAGTGTATATATAAAACATAATTAAAAAGGTGAAAAATTGTAATACTGTTTATCTAATAAATGAAACAAACATGTCAGACTTTAGCATTTCCAAATGCTGATCAACAAGATTTTGCTATTTTAAAAAATTGTTTGTCAAATTCATTTTCAAAACATTTTAAATTTTTACTGCATTTCACAATTAATAACTGTTCTAATGTTTTATTAGACAGAGATTGCCTAAAATCAGTTCTGACTTTTTTTATTTGGCTGAATATACACATTTTACTTCTTGAGAATTATTGACAAAGGGAAGAACAAAACGAGTACGGAAATTTTTAGGAATTTTAGAATATATGACTGAAAATTAGGAGAATTACTTTTCTGATTGAAATATTGGAAACCCATCGAAAAATTGAAAAACTCCAGAGTATATTGGGAGCATTGGCACCTATGAGTTAGTTTTTTTTAAAAAAAATACCTAACATTTATATCTCACATCAAAACTGAGTAACTTTAAACATTTTATTTAATTGTTTTATAACTACTACTGGTATGCCAGTTAAAATGTGCATGATCCCAATAAATGTGTTACTAGACTTCTAGCCACTTTTTTAAGTTTCCCCTTTTACTTTTTATTTATCCTAATATAGATATCCTAATTTGTTTTTAAGAAATATTTAAATTTTTATTGCTTAATTTATTACAATCTAAGTACAGGGTTCCCACTCTTTTCCAGAACAAAAATTAAGAACTTTCTAAGGACCAAAGTAACTTTTTATAAGGACCTACTTGAAATACATGACATAACGGCATAACCCTATTTCCTGAGGAACATATTTTAATGATTATGAACCAGGCAAGGCATGTTCTATAAATGCCCTACAATATTTCAGAATTAAGTCTTCTAAAACGCCTAAAAATTAATATAAGATAAATGTATTTGACAAAAACTAATTTTGAAAAATGTACATCTAAAGTTTGAAAGATCATACTAAAAATAAATTGTGAATAAAAACAATATTATAAACATTACTTTCTGAGTGTTAAAAAATGACATATATATATATATTTATATATATTTATACTAGCTGATTATACCCGACACTGCCTGGTAAAGAAGAAAGTTATAGACTTTTCTATTACATTGAATGCAAGGAAAATTAAACTTCCATAAGTAACTGAAATATCTACAAACTCCCATCCTCCATGCTTTGTTTTAATTAAAATCTGCATGACTGTTAGCTATTTGGAAAGAACAGCTGATTTTATACTTTAAACCTTTTAAGTATATGAAAGATGATTTATTTGTCAAATAAGTAACTAAGAAAAAAAAACTGTCAAATAAGAAAACTAATAGGAAATCACATGACAACGGCGGATCTCGTCGATAGAGAAATTGATCGCATTCCAATTTAAAAATTAAGGAGTTTTTAAGGACCTTTGACAAAAATTAAGTAATTTTAAGGACCCTTAAAAATGAAAGCTAAAATTGGAGTTCTAAAGGACTTTCAAGAACCGTGGGAACCCTGAAGTATGTAACTATATTTGTTTTATTCAATATTCCATTAAAAATAGAGAAGAGGAAAAATATTTTAAGATTTTCACAATCAACAAAGTTTGGGAATCCAAAAATATGTGCATGTACACAAAATGATGAAAACTAATTTCAATTTTTAAAATATAACTGACATAAAATTTTGTTATTTTTTTTATTTATTTATGCAGATATAAAATACAGGGCATAGTTTATAAAATGATAAAATATGTTAAACCTTATAGGACAGTTAGATAACTGGTGTGCTTGTAGTGAATGTTACCCACAGAAGATGTTCATGAGTTACTACTTAAATTTCTGTAGAGGACAAGTAGTTCATCTATAATTTTTTAAATCCTAGACGGTACTTCATGTTCAATACTTTAGAATTTATTTGTGCTCTAGAGTTTTTACTTTCATCTTGTTCATATTTTTCATTACATTATTTACATTATTTTTTTTTCAGTTCAAACTTTGGGAATTAGAATGCTGACCATTTGTTTTTAGATTATCTTTAATATTTTTACTACTATTTTGGTACAATATACAGTATTTTAGAATGGGTAAAGTAGGAATAAAAACAGACAAAAATTCTGCAGATCTATTTTTTGTACACAAATTGTAAAAGGCAAGGATTCTTCATGCTAGTGGACTTAATGTATGCACTTAATGTAGTTCTTGGTTCAGAAACTTACCATACAAAATCATTCAATAAAATAAATGTTTTATTTTGTAGTAAATAAGTTTTAATGCATATTTTTAATATATATATTTTATACTTATTTATTTATAATATTTGCATTGATTAATTTTTTATATGTATTCTTGATGATCTTTCTAATCTGATCTGATGGAAATCAAGTAAAATCATTTTAAAAGAAAATATTGCCAGTTGTTGTTTTGATATATATCTTTTATATATAACTAAAGATATATGAAAAATTAAAACAATTAGCTAGTAAATTTTATATGATTTTTTTTCAAGTTAAGCTCCACTACATAAAATTACTTTCTCTTGCATTCAAAATGTCTTTGTTATATACCAGAACTTAAGCAAGTTAATTAGTAAAGTAAGCCAATGCCTACAGCTTAATACATCAAATTAATGAATACCATGTAAATATTAATTAAATATATTATAATATGAAAATTTTAATCAAAATAACACATCAAACTAAAAAACATATTCGAAAGCAAAATATCTAGGTTCTGCATAATAATCAGTGAAAATAATAAATTTTTATACTATAAAGCAGTAATTAAAAATTATTTATCATGGTTTGAAAAATAAATTACTTTTATTTGTTCTTCTAGTATTTTTGATCTCTTGCTCATCCAGACTTTGAGAACTTTCTTCCATTTTCAAAAGATGTATAATATTGAACACTCCTTTTTGTATGGTTTCATCCAATTCTCTCTGAATACACCTCACATCCTGAATATCAGGGAAAAGATCTGGAAATCTATAACTAAAAAGAAAAGGAAGTAATCTGTGAATTATTTGTTTATATAAAACTTTAATTTTTTGTGTCATCATGTTGTATATCTTCAACATGGTGATACAAAGACGATGATCCATGAAATAATGCATTATACTATTCTAGAAAATATTTTTCAATTTAAGACTTTTGAAATACAAAGGCTCAACCTTTTTCACTTAGACTTTATTTCATTGTCATTTTCAGTTGATATTTCTTAGCATAAAGATATCCCGAGAGTGCAGTTCAAAGAATTGGTGTTTCACCTACATCAATGTTAATAGTGAGCTTCTGATGGAGTAGCGAGATAAGATCCAGTACTCAGTATATGGCAAGGAATTTTGTCCAGTGTCGATTTGAACACACTTGTAATACTTCATTTCCCTTTAAATACACAGTAAATTTTCTACACTTAAATGTTAGTTGCTAGCTCAATATTAAAGAGGCTGCCAACTATTATAAGTAGAACAATGACTTTAAGGATTTTAGAAGAGTGAACCTTGCCAATTTGAGTGGTAATAATTTTAAACAACTTATTGGTGAAACAGAAAGTAACTCTCTGAAAATTTATCTGAGATATGAACAAATGCTAGACTTGCATAAATAGTTCAATAGGAAGGATGCATCTTGTGGTGTATGGATAAATCGATCACTAGGATCTGGCAAAGACTTTGCAGTTAGATTTCTTAGCAATGTCTACAAAAAGTCACTAAATAAATGGTGGGATGGGTAAGGAAGGAAATTCAATCTGTTATAATCAGATGTTCAGCTTGGATGTAGCCATGGATCATAATTAAGTTTTTTTTTTTTTTTTTTTTAACCTGGACTAATCACTATGCTTTTAGTGCTAAGATAAAAGGTAGTACTATAAAAATTCAGCCAAGAAATTTTTTTTAAAATTAAAATTGAATATTTCTCTTCGGAGGCCAGATACTAGAGGCATTGCAGCCACAATTCTCTTTATGATTTCATGTCTGAACAAGTGGCAATTGCACCACACAAAGAAACACCTGTGTCAGACAAAATTCTGAACATCTTATTAGAGCAAGAGCTATTGCAAGCAGAGAACATACAGACAACTATAGTTCAGATATGAAGGAATATGCAGACAGGGTGGAAACTGGCACCACTGATATCCAGCTAAGATGATGTCCAAACTTAATCCAAGCCTTTGGTTAGTGAAAGTTTTGTCAAGCAATGGGTCTAAAAATAGATATTTGGAGCATGTGCAGACATGCCAAGTACTCCAGAGAAATGAGAAAATTTGATAACTCCGAAAACTTCTCAGATTTCTCCGGAAAATAACAAAACTTTTGAACAGCTAAAAGATTACAATTCAGCACTTAAATACAAAGTTTTGAAAAAAGAATTAGTGCTGAATATTACTATTTTTTCACACAGTAATGCTGCATGTAAAAAGTTTTCAGTACTGTGCAGAAAAACCTGACTGAATTTAAGTCACATTTAAGTGGACAAACTCTAGAATCCTTGATGATAGAAAAATGGAAATATTTTAAACAGGGTCAATATTGCTATAAGAAACACCGTTTTGAAAAATAAGTTGTTAAAGCTAAAAAAGCTATTTATAAATTTTTAAATGCTTATATTTTAGTTTTCCTTTTACAGTTTACTACTGTGTAAATATTTTAAATTTAATTTTAATTTAGAAATTAATAAGATATGTACTTATGTATAATCTGTAATTAGCATGTTAAAATTTCAAACCACACTGTGCTCCAGACAAAAATGCCTGAATGTTGGCATGTCTGCATGTGAAGGTGAAAGTGTGATTACTATATTTTGTAGTTAACATTTGATCTGATGCCCATCAAGAATAACTCTAATTTAAAGCACTTTCAAGAGAAAGTTATAGTTTAAGCATTAGGCACCCAGTTTTTCAACAATTAAATAAAGTTTACCATTATAAGAAATCTAACAAACTTTCTTATTATATTTCTGCATTTATCATACAGCTTAATTATCCAATAACTGTTGTTATGTTAAAAAAACTCTGTTAATTCTAGTATCCATGACAAATCTTCAAAATATTTCATTCTACATGAGATAGGAACGTGACCCCTACAATTGTACTGATATACAAGGTGATAAATGTAAAGCCAACAATCCTATTGTAGTAACATTTATTTTGTCCCCGAAAACCAAATTATATATATATTGGTTCTCATAAACCAGCTGTGTTTGAATATAGTTTCACTGTATATATATAATTTGTGGACTGTAAATATATTGAAGCTGATACTACTCTAAATGTTGGAGAATATATGACAACATCAACTAATTTTTACTACTTTTTATGAACACCTGAATTTAATGAGCAAATTGTCTTGGTCCTTTCTTCTTTATTACAAATGAGTTTGACAGTATAACGATGCTACAAGTTATTGTAAAAAGTAATAATAAATAATAAAGCATATTTAGATTCTTAAATGTATAGCCTATTTTTTTTTTTTTTTTTTTTAATGAAAAATTTGGGGTGCAAAACATTTTTTACATAACACTTGTATTTAGGACAGCGTTTCTTAAGTAACAGACAAACAGTGAAAAAGAATTTAAACCAAAATTCTGGTATTGAATTTGGGTTTGAAATATTAGTTAAAAAAAACATTCAAAAGTGAGTATTTGATGTTAATGTACACAGATATTAAGAATGTTTCATTAACAAGTACTAAAATGTTTAAAAAACTTCTTACCTAAGCCATAAGTATAAGTCTAAAACATCAAATACAGCTTCCTGATGAACTAAATCTATTAAATTTTGTGGAGGTGAAAATGGCCAACCAACAGTTTTGCACAATTTTTCTACAGTCAGAGGTTCATTCTGACTATACTGTTTTGAGAACTACAAAAGAAAATTAGATAGAGCCAAATCAGAGTTAAACGTACAAAAAATAAATATATTTTTTATATTAGTTTTTTAGGCATCCAACACACACACACACACACACACACACACACACATATATATATATATATATATATACATATATATATATATATATATATATATATATATATATATATATACATATATATATATATATATATATATATATATATATATACACACACTCACACACATAAATAGTTAATTTATTAGATTTTTGCACCATATTTATTTTAGATTAAAAAACACAATCAACACAGCTCCAGCTACTTTTCAGTTTTACATTTCATTTACTTATATTCTTAATTTGCTATATAATAGTAACTTCATAAATATGCAAACTTGAAATGAATAAAACTGGCACTTACTTTCAAAAACATTGTACAGACAAAAGGTTGTTTCCTGTTAATTGGGGCACAACAGAAGACATATCTAGCTCTCAGGGGTAAAGGCACATGCTGTATCATATCAGCCAAAAACTTAAAGCCTTCAGTATCACACATAAAATATGATGAACTATCCATCATACATAAACTGATGAATATGTCCTAAAAAGAAACAAATGCTTTAAAATTTTTCAATTTTTCCAGTGTTTTCAATATTTTCAATGATAACAATATTTTAATTGCTTTTTCCCACCAAGATAAACATTTTTAACAAAATCTCTCTCAAACAGTCTAAACAATGTAAAACAAACTCATTTTTTAATAATTTAATTGAATCTGAAAGTTAAATAATTTGCTAATATATTTTTTGTTAAGATATTATAATGCAAATACAGCATCTAAGCAAGGTATATATGCAATATATCAAAATTATTACACTTTAATATCTCATAAAAAAATTTCCTTCTGTTCCATTCTTATTCCTTAAAATCTATTTTCAAAAAATGTCAGAATTAAAGGAGTTTCCTTGACTTAAAATTCTTCCAACCCATTTCCCAAAGCTATCTCTGCAATAAATGCAAATTGTCTACCAACTCTCTATATATTCCAGCTATCCCCAGTTCACTTTTCAATTATCTCAGTTCCTTTTACTGTTGAGAGCACTGAATAAGCTATTTTCTATAGGAATTTTCCTTTCCATGTCACTCGCTCTGGGGTCCAACCCTGTTCCAGCATGTTTTCAATGTGCATTCTCTCATCTACCATTAACTGTTAAAGATGTCATTTTTAGTAGCTCTTGAATAAAATAAGCTATATATGGACTTGTGTGCTTCTCTTCAATATGGCATGATTGCATCTTACTTGAATAGTTTAGCTGCTTAGGTTTCTCCTAGCCCAGCAAGCATGGAGAAGTAAATATAATAGGGGCTTAATTATTTGTGACTGGCAGATTAATTTTTATTGTGTTACACACACACACACACACACACATATATATATATATATATATATATGTGTGTGTGTGTGTGTGTGTGTAACATGAAAAATTACTTTTGCTGTTGCAAAAGAATTAAGTCCCTATTATTTTGAATTGCCTAGGCTTAGTGGGCAATGAGAATACGACAAAAACAAAGCGTTGAATGATTGGGAAAAAAAAAAAAAAAAAAAAAAAAAAACGCTCCTATTACAAATTTGTCCCAACAGCAAGCTGTCCCACAAATTCATTCCCATAAGACTGACAGCTTAGTGAGCATTAGTGTCAGTTAGAAATTAACTTTGATAATTTAAGTCAGCTCGAAAATGTGGCCAGTGGACAGAAAATTAGCATTTATTCTAGAGTTAGCTTTGGGAGACAGGTAAAAGGAATTTAAGTCAGCAAACACTTCTTTAAATAAGATATTATACACCTGGGAAATTAAGTATTAAAGAATGAGAAGGGGAAAAGGAGAATTTTAGATAGATACTTTAAGTGTAATAATTTTGATATATTTCATATATATATATATATATTCTTTTGAATACAAGTATAACAGAATTTTAATCCAACTATAACAAAATATGAATGAAATAAAATTTTCCCATTTTAAATCAGATTATTTCAAATGATTTGTTCTGCAAGAAAATCTATATTGGAATTAAAACAGGTTTCTAGTTTCAATATTAATTTCTTTGATTTTGTTTTTATATCTGTTTTTAAACAGGAAAATTGAATGTAAGGCACAGTGATATGGAGAATCTACATTTTTCTATGATCTAGTTAGACTGCTATATGAAATGCTTCAAGTGAAAATATTTTTTACTGTTACATTACTTTAGAATGATATATTAAAAAGCTATGCAAAAAGAAACCAATTTTTTCGTTATCCAGTAGCTAACATCAAGATAAAAATATTTTACATTAGTTATAAGTATAACAGCTGATAAAATATTTCATGTATTAGAATATAACTCCACTACCTAAAAACAATGAAACACCTCTATTTGAATCCAACAATATGCAATATACATTAATTTTTCTGGGTTGCAAAACATAGTTTTAATACTTTGTATCATTATATTACAGATCTGTAAGAAGGGCAAAATGTCAATGTCATTTCTTCAGTGAGCTTTAATTAAAGATTTTATTAATTGTGTGCTATTGTATATCACTTTAGTCAACATAATTTGTTCTTAGAATCATAATAAATAACAATATTAATTTCACATTATATATATATATATATATATATATATATATATATATATATATATATATATATATATATATATATCACTTTCAGATGATTATGACTAAAATATAAACTTTGGATTATTTAAATTTTAAAAGATCAAAGATTGTCAATTCCAGAGAGAGGTTCCCAAAAGTAGGTTCAAATTCATTATGGAAAAACAATTTTTGTGAAAGAAAATTTACAATATTTATAAGAAATAAGTAATTTAATTTCCTTATTGTAGGCACACTCTTTCTTGACAAATTTTTATTTTTTAAGCTAAAAACCTTTTTAAATACTTGAAATGGTAATTTAACAGGGTTCCCACTCTTTTTCCAGAACAAAAATTAAGGACTTTTTAGGACTTTCTAAGGACCAAAGTAACTTTTTATAAGGACCAAAGTAATTTTTAATAAACTGTATTTCCTGAGGAACTTATATTAATGATTTTGAACCAGACAAGGCATGTTCAATAAATGTCCTACAATATTTCAAAATTAAGTTTTTTAAAAATGCCTAAAAATTAATAAACGATTAATCTATTTGACAAAAACTAATTTCAAAAACATACATCTACAGTTTTTTGAGTGATCAAACTAAAAGTAAATTGTGAATAAAATACAATATTATAAACAGTACTTTATGATGGTTTGAAAATTAATTTATATCTATCTATCTATATCTATCTATCTATCTATCTATCTATATATATATATATATATATATATGTGTGTGTGTGTGTGTGTGTGTGTGTGTACTAGCTGATTATACCCGATGTTTCCTGGGAAAGAAGAAAGTTTTATACTTTTCTATTACATCCAATGCAAGGAAAATTAAACTTCCATAAATAACTACAATATCTACAACCCCCCTCCACCCTCCATTCTTCGTTTAATTAAAATCTGCATGACTGTTAGCTATTAGGAAAGGGTAGCTGACTTTATACTTTAAACCTTTTCAGCAAGCAAAAGATTATTCATTTGTCAAATAAGTTTTCTACCTTGTGTCCATAAAAAATACTAATAAAACAAAAGTATTTTCATAATTTTTTAAGGATATCAAGGAAAGGAATTTTGAATTATTACAGTAATATACTGAAAACATATATGTATTTCAGGATTTATCCATAATACTGCACTTTTGGCTAGAAAATGTAAAAGAATATTATGAACATTAACAAATATTTTATATATTCTTAACATATATATATTCTTTTACCAGTACTTATCACCTGTACTGGCACTTTTAGAACCAGTTTTGGGCAAGTTTAATTCCAAACTGATATAACCAGAAAGTTTGGAGAGTATGGCAAAAACTTATAGGAAACCACATGATGACAGTAGATTGTGTCAACCGAGAAATTGATCGCGTTTCAATTTAAAAATTATGGAGTTTTTAAGGACATTTGATAAAAATAAAGTTTTAAGGGCCCTTAAAAATTAAAGCTAAAATTAAGGACTTTTAAGGACCGTGGGAACCCTGTTTAAACATCTGAGTATATATTTTTCAAACCGAGTTGTTGAGATACAAAAGGCTAACTTTAATGCAGAATTGTAAATATTATGCTAGAAATTATTTTCTACAAGGTTTTGAATAATTTTGTTTAAAAAATTAACTTTCATATTTAAATGATAAATATGACATACATCTAAAACATTCTTCACATTTTACAAGCTGATTGTAACATCTTTCTTATAACCAGTGTACTTTAGCTGAGCCTAAATTAACTAACTGTATACATTAACATCATATTTAAAAATTATTTCTGTAATTTTTCTGTTAAGTACTAATAACAAAATATACTCCTGCTAATGGTAAAAAATATTAACAAATAATAGATAGTTCTATAAGAGGCACAATTGGTAACTAATATTAGAGATACTGCGTACTTGTATTTATAATTCAATATCAACTTTCAATACATTAATGAACTTATAAAAAATAAATATCACATAAATTTACAAATCTTTTAGAAGAATGTTTATCAACTAAAGAATAATTAAAAAAGTTTCCCAATATTATGTGAATTATCATTACTAGTCTTTTATTCTTAATAAAAAAGTACTATTGATGAAAAAACAAACGAAAATTATCTAAAAATATAAAGTAACAATTGGTGATTTAATAAGATGAATATTTAGAAAAAAATCCATGTCAATAAAAAATTTTAAAATGTTGAAGCAATAATACTTACAATTAAATTTGATAAAGTAGCATGAGGTAAGTGGTAAGCAAACAGTTCAACTTGATCAGCAGTAGGATGCAAGCCAGCTTTTTCAAGAGGCTCAACTGTTCTAGCCATTATATTTTTTAGAATTTTCAGATCTTCAGGTTTATAGGTAGTCACAAATCCTTCTGAAAACTGGGTATTGAACCTTCCAGCTCTGCCTGCAATCTGCAATGCTTGAGAAGTAGATAATGTATCTATCTCTTTCTCACCTTTTTCATTCACAACAGGTTTTGTTATGGAATAAAATATTACACGACGGATACTCCTGAGGACGAACAACTATTATTATGTAACAAAATAATTTATTTATTTACTTTAAAACTTACAGATTTCATAATAAAAACTACTAGAAAGACAAAATGAATTAGATGAGAAACAATATTGTATAATGTACAAATGTAAATGTAGTAAACACAACAAAGCATCATTTTGAAATCACAAGTTTTTTTGTCTTCAAGACAGGGTGCTTCAGGTGATCATGGCTATTTTATGATCAAATAATAGTGGAAAGAAGCTAATTTAGTTTATTTTGAAGTGATCTAGCCCAGTAACCCATATCTACTAAAAATATGGCTTGCTGTACTCAGGTCCATAAGGGTAATAGCCAGGATTTATTTTCTTTCTTGTTTTGAGGGCAGAGAGGGGGTAGATAATCTCTAACTGAATTGCACCTCATTTCAAACTTTTTTAAACCAAAAATCCAAAAAATTTAGTAAAAGTTATATAAAATTTAATATTAATAATTATATTAAAAATTACATAAAATTTAATATTATATATGCCTGAAAGTTCATTCGCAATCTTGTATATGTTTGAGTATATGTATAAAACAATTTACAGCAAAGAATACTGAAATAAAAAAGTAGATTAAAATTTAGAAAATTGAAATTTTTAAATAAAAATTTAATTTTGATTAAGCATGCTACTTAAAAAAAATTTAAATTGGGAAACATATTTTCATTTCAATGTTAAATAGACAAAATGCAATACAGTAAACTCCAGAACTTCAGGGCAGAGAAAGGGGTGTGCTCAAAGGGTTCAAGACTCTCAGCCCTCTGGCTCTGAGACCCATTCTTAGTCTTGATTGAAGAATTTTTTTGCATGCTTCTATATAATTTTAAATCACATAAAATAAACATTCCTAAATATGTTTATTGATGATACATAAAATGAACAAGGGTTGGTTGTAAGCCTTACAGTTTACAGTCATATTCTTTGTTATACAGGGGTAATGAGACAAGGGCCTGTAATGGTATATTTAATTTAGAATTAATCATGAACTGTAGATATTATTTTGTGCTTGTAAAACTTTTCCTTTTTGTGTTTTGGCAACACTAGTCAGTGTTGTTAGATTTTTGAAAAACTAAACTAGAGTATAGTTAGAGAGAGTAAAAATAAAACGTGTACGTAAGATTTTATGGGCTTATTCTATTTTTTATCTGAGTATTTTTAACCAAGTTGTATTATATCCTCTCCTGAAAAAGCTGAAAACCAACACTGGTGACCTGGGATTCGTCCGACTTCATTATTTATGATGACTACGGAAACCGGTAGTACTATGGCAATGGAAGCCGAAGCAAATATAGTGAGTATAAAAATACCACCCTTTTGGAGAGAAAAACCGGACTTTGGTTTTACCAAGTGGAAGCTCAGTTTCAAATAAACAAAATAACCACTGAAGAAATGAAATTTAATTATCTGATATCCCAGCTGGAACCAAGGTATGTTGAAACTTCTGACATCGTTAGAGACTCTAAGCCTAACAAATATTCTATCGCAAAAGACCGTCTTTTAAACACTTTCAAAGAAAGTGAAAACAAGCAAATTCAGCGTCTGGTTACTGGATTAGAATTAGGAGATTATAAACCTAGTCAGTTGTTGCAGAAAATGCATGGTCTTGCCACAGATGATTTTTCATCTTATCGAGCCACAAGCTTACTGCCTTTAAGCTGATTCGAAATGACTACAAACATCCTTGTCAGTGGTGAGATTTGAACCCACAAATTATGGTACCAAAGAGCAGTATCCTATCCATAAAACCATTGTTTGTCAAAATGAACAAGGGGTATTTGATTAAATTAAACAAAACAATAACATTTAAAAATTATACATCAAGAAAAATTCTTTAATATGCCCTAGAATACGTAACTTCCACTTTACAAGGTACTAACCAAATTCGCTGTCCCTAAATTTTGCTACCTTGACAAACAGTATTTGCTGTAGACCCACCAGGAATGTGCCAGACTAGAATCTAGAAACAATAAGTTGTTGTCTTTTAATATTTGAATATTTTTAATAGTGTTTAGATAATTTTACTTTTCTGCATGGTTTAGAAAGGAAAAACTCACAAGCAATTCATTGAAACTGGATGTTAAAACATAAATTGTACTTGTAATTATAAGTAAATGGAAAATTCATTTTATTGTGTAAAACATGTAAATGGCTCAAATTTCTTAAAACACACATCCAATATTTTAATGTATATGTCAGGCTCATAGCCGGAAAAGAAAAATGAAAACGACATCCATTCCAAACATTAAAAGTTTATTTGAACATCATCTCCCATCTTAGCCATTTTCACTTCAAGAAAAAAATCAATCTAGCAGCAGATTACCAGTCCACAAGATTTACCTTTCCTTTTCTGAAGTTTGGCATGATCTGCTGTTGTATAGTGTTGTTTTACCTCATATTTTTACACTTACAAATGGTTTGTTCTCTTTTAATTAATTAATGCTTTAAATTTCTAACTTTAAATACCACACCTGATAATTATATATTTATAATCATCTTCAACATTTGTGCATTCTAACTATATTATTTAAATTTTAAAAAAATTTAAAATAACACTTTGAATTGAATTTTATAGCTCCTCCCATTGTTCATTAAAAACAAGTAACAAAAGTTTGTAATAACTTAAAAATATAAATATTAACATATAGCTGAAATATATGTTAGAATCTGTGGAGAATAAACATATACATGTAGTTTTATCAATGACCTAATATAAATGAGTACAGAACAACTTTTTTCTATAAAAGATTACATAAGATTGATTTAAATATGTTGAACTGTAACCTCCTCCCTCCTCCATTTTATGGCAAGCATATTGCTAAATATTCTGATATAAATTATAATAGGGAACGGTATATGATATATTAATAAATTATACATTTAGATATGTTATAAAAAAAAGTTTTGGACCATGAGAAGTACTTGTATACATTGAATTTTATTTTGTACTGGCTAAAAGTTTTCAGTGGTGCTTGGGCATATATGTGCATGCAATGCACATAAGTATAAGTGTGTATATAATATGCATGTATATAACTAATATATCTATTTCATGTGATTAAATATGAACATAATACAGATGTTCTACCACCTGTTGTTGACAAGCACAGGCAATATCTATTAATAGATGATATGTTTCAGGGTAGCCAGAGGAGATTTTAAAACAGACTACTTTTTTCTGTTTTATCATAAAACTACTGTGCAAAGTTATATGAGTTTATAACAAATTATGTTTGTATAAAGAACATACATTTACACTTACATGAATGTAATCATATGCTTTCTCTCTCTCCACACACACACACACACACACACACACAAATATAAATATATATATATATATATATATATATATATATATATATATATATATATATATATATATATGTATGTATATATATATATATATATATATATATATATATATATATATATATATATATATATATATATATATATATATATATATATTCATTCATATAAGTTATACAAAAAGTTTAAAAAAAACTTGAATAACAAGTTATTGATATCTGACACCTAAATAACTCAAATGTATTTTTAGATTTTTTTAGATTGCATATATTCTATTAAAAACACATTTTTCATACTTGAAAAATTCTCTTTTAGAACTTTGAATTAATATTATGACTGGTGTAATTTTCAATAATTTTAACTATATTTACTCCTCATATTAAATAATAATAATAATTCTGTACAATGTATATGCACCTAAGAACACATTTTAAAATAGATAAAGAAAGTGCATTGTTTTTTATTATATTTTATTTTAAATAGAAGATATTACTTAACAGAAAATAATATAAGAATATTTTATAATAAATAATTTTATTATATTTTACTTATTATAAATATATATTATATTTTATTACAAATAGAAGTTATTTTGAGTGTAAGCAATATTTTAAAAAACTTACAAATTCAAACCCATCCCAATAGCATCAGTGGCAACTAGTATTTTACATGGATGATTAGGATCATTAAATCTCCTGGCCTGTGCAAGTTTGGTTCCTAGAATAATTTAAATATTCATTTCAATGAAACATTTTCATTTGCACCCAAAATATATATATATTCACATTAGAGAAAACAAATCTTACCTGGAGGTAAACTCCCATAAATAACTGCACATTCATATCCCCTTCTTTCTAATTCTAAGCTTACATTAAATATATCATTCTTGTTAAAGCAAACTATGCAGTCTCCAGGTTGGATGTTACTTAAGTCTCCTGAATAGAAAGAGAATATGCTTAAATACTATTTTTTTTAAATTTATGACATAAATAAATGCATACATTTTTTTTCAGCATAATAAGGATTTATAATACTTATAATTACCCAAAGCATTATTTTCTATAGTCAAAGAAGTCAATCTGTCATACTTTCTGACCTAAAACAAGTGTTGGAAATATGAAATATTTATCCATGTTTAAAAAGATACACTTTTTTTTAATATAAACACAATAAAGAAGCTATATATAAGGTCTATTTCTGTCTCCTATATAAGCTTAATGTCAATTTTAAGTATACACAATTTCCTTAATGAATGTTTTTCAAATTAATGAAAGTCTGACACAATACAGTTTCTTCAGATAATTAACTTACTTTACCTTAGAGAATAAGAGCCTTTTAATACTCATTAAATTAGATCTTAAGTTTAATATAGATAGCATATAAGTTACATTCTTCATTTTCAAGGCAAGAAGTTTAACATTTAGTATTTGATTATACAATATGAAGAGAAATTGACAAACTTCCATATATTGGGAACAACTTTTTGAGGAAAGTATATCTGCATGTGACTATGCACTTTTAGAAAGTACTTACAAATTGGTGTCTTTTACAAAAATATTTTAAGTACTGATAAATAAGTGAAAATTTCAGAAGCTATTTATAGATTTGAATTATTTTTTCCATAAGAAATAAATTAACACATTAATGAGTACCTATGACTAACATTAAAGTATCTATAAATAAATGTTTTAGAAAATTGTTTCTGTAACTTAAAAAATATTTTCAAAAATTGCAGAAATAAAAAGGAAATTATTATTTTAGAATAGCATTGAAACAAATTAGATACAAAACTCTGCTATTGTAAGTAATACATCAGAAAGATATATACATGTTCACTTGTAGTTGAAATGAATGCAAAAAAGAAACATGTCCAGTTTTTTATATAAAAAAGTATATAAAAATATTTGTAATACTAGACTCAAGACTCGAGTTGGTGTTACATGGGCCCCTGTTTTTTTGTTTCGGCGGCCGAAGATGGTCACCCTGAGAGAGGGTGGGCAAGCCCTGTTCCAGGCAGGTTCAACAGGAGGGGGCGAGGGATGCCACCCCCGCACGCGCCGGCTGCTGAAAAGGACATTTTTCCCGTGAAAGAGAAAGCTTGACCAAGAGGGGGGGGGACACCACCCCAGCCCTCGCGGAGAGAGATGCCCGCTTGGATCGATGGAGAACGGACATTCTTGTGAAAGGAGCTGAGACCGAAAGAGCTTTTTCCACTCGGCACCATTTGTTTTTTTCCTTGGTCTTATTTCAGCGCTGTTTTGAGTATGATTTGGAGTGTACACATGTTTTAACAAATCTTCTTAAAATTAAATGTTTAATCCAGTTTTGTCACTGCAGTACTTAATTGTCGCAATATAGGCTTTAATCGAACCCACAATACCTGCTCCAGTAACAGTAGGTGAGCAGGTATAGAATAAGGCGTGCGGTCATCAGAAAGCGCAGCCGGGGACGTGCGAGGCTCAACAATATTTTTTAGAGAACAATTTTGAATTTAATTATTTTAGTTTATTTTTTAGCACATTTAAATCAAATCCCTATAATTAGTCAATCACACAAAACTTGCAGGTGATTTCCAGAAGCCTCAAAGCCCAACATAATTGCTACCCTTGTCACATAGGCACCATAGAAGCAACTAACTTTAATCAGTATGAGAAAATGCAGTAAAAAGTACACAACTGTAATCTGGATTCAAGCCTAAACCTACTTTCTAGAAATACATGGTGTAACCACTATGCAGTGTAGATAAATATAGATAACAATAATCCTAAATATACCAGACATATTTAATCCAAATTAGTCAGAATCAAGGTCAGTTTGGACCACTAAAAGTTTAGATTACTTATAATCCATGATAAAACAAGCATACTATAAGTATGTGTTTATTATCAATAACCTAGCAGCTTGAATACTTATGTGGTAAAGTTCTTTCATTTTGAATATAAAACAAAAACAAGATGGATAGAATTTTTTAACTATTGTTTCATTTTATTTATTTATTAGCCATAGCACATAATGTTGTCTTAATACCAAGAGCTTTAGCAAGAAGTCTGAAGAGCCACAAATGCCTACATAAATAGTTATAGTCTGCTGACCCTTGATCTATGATAAACAATGTGGATTTGTTAAAAGAACAAATATGTCTTTTATATATATATATATATATATATATATATATATATATATATATATATATATATATATATATATATATTCTAAAAGGTATGGGTCACATACCTTCAGCAGACAAAGCAAGATAATTCTTTACTAAAAATAAATACAGGTTCTTAAAATATATAGTAAATACCCATTTTAATTGTCTTTAAATTTCATATTTGTCATGAGGTAATTCCCTTTATTTAATTATTTTTCAATATAGTTCGGATTTCTGAAATCCCATCTTATTAATTTGAAAAAAAAAATTAGTTACAGAAATATAATAATCGGAAATAATTAATGAAGTCATTAAAACTTTTAAACTATCCTTTGCAAACATACCACTCAATTCAATTAAAAAGATTTAAAAGTTTTCAAATTATTAATCATAGTAAAGTCTCAGAAATTTAAATAATATTCATTGACAATGAAAAATAAAGGCATATGTATGTGTGTCAACAGAGTTATAATCCAAGTACAAGGAGTTAAAAACAAACCTCTAATTCTTCCCCACATGATATTGCAATGTCTTTTACAAGGTTGATAGCTGCAGCCTCTCCACATATATGTATTTCATCAGCAACTAATCCTAAAAGTGCTCGAGTCCATGCCCAACCTCTCTGAGGATCTTTAATCATTTGGATTTCATCTATAATAGCTACATCATCTAGAATTTGAAATTAAAAACTGTTCATGCATATAACAATTTTTAAAGAGCTCTTATATTAAATGAATGAGTTCCATAATATATATATATATATATATATATATATATATATATATATATATATATATATATATATATATATATATATATATATATATATATATATATATATATATATATATATATATATATATATATATATATATACATAATATATGTGCAAGCACTGTACATTATACAAAATTTATCTAAATATTCATTTTTTCATTTAAAGCAACTTGAAAGTAAATGAAAGCACTTAAGTTACTTAGTAATAAACTAATTTTCTGAATCTAAAAGTCTAATATGATTATATGATAAAAAACCAGTTATAAACTGAAATATAAAATAAGCTTACTGATTTAATATTTTATTTCTAGTAACTTAGTGTATATGAGCACAAGATTCCATTAAATAAAAACTAACTCTGAAATAATATTTTACATGGATTTTAAAGCATTGCTGGACACTCAGTGTGGTTTAAAACAATATTTATTGCAACTTAAATAGTTATAGAAACAAATACAAAATATTTATATGCTTAACTTTTTAAAAATAAATTTTTTACAATATATTTATAAATAAACAGCAATTAAAAATGAGACTAGTGCTTTTTTGTATTATCATTATTATAATAATTTGTTTTTAATTGGGAACATAACAAAATTTAAAATAAACCTGCAACTAAAATATAAATTTTGGAAATCATTTGCACATAATCTAAATTTTAGCCACTCATATTTAAAGGATTTAAAATTACTCTTTAGACAATAATTTGGTTTAAAAAAACCTTCCATAAAATGTTTAATGTCTCTCTGGAAAAATATTAATCAAATAAAAGAGGACCAGTTTTTAAAATCCACAAATAAGCCAAGGCAATCCTCTGCAATTTCCCCTTACAGAAGACCCTTATGACTTTGAAGCTTGTGTTCTGTTTGACTTGTGTTTTGCATTTGTCGTTTTTTTATTTCACTAACTTGACAGTTTAATGACTTATGTAATTTACCCCTTATTTGTCTGAGAAGAGCTCAGAAGAAATATTTCTATTAAGACCACTGCAACAGCAATCCCTCCATTTGTGAGGATACATAAGCATATAACCTGGCAATGGTGACTATGACCAACTACTCAATTCATATGCAATCCTTAGCTCAGGAGAGTCAAACAGTTATGTTAACAAAAGGTAACAAAATTACTGTAATCCAAGGAATTTTGCACCCACAACTCATTTGTGCCCTTCACGCTATCTACAAAACAGCCCCATGGACCCCTTCCAGCATTCCTTAGGGGAAATACGAAGCCAGATAGCAAAGGGGGCCGATAAGGTTTTTTGGAGGTGCTTGTTTATGTTCTTGCAGGGCAACAGAAAAGGAGGATGTGCTCTTTTCGGAAAGGCTCAAGTTTCTCCCCCCTGAGGAAGGGAGAGAAGATTTTGGAATAGGGGAGTTGGATTCGAGCCGGCAACCGACACACATCCCTCTGCTTTAAAGAGGAGAACTTTATTCCTTTTTTTTTCTCCTTGTAAGCTCAGTCATGCAGTTTTGATTGTTAACAGGCTCTGAGACTCACAACTATGATACTTAATTTACTTTGTGTCTTAAATGTTGTAAATGTTTTGTCTGTCCAAGTTTTCGGAGGAATTCTTTTAATTACATGCATCCCAGCGACAATGGACGAACATACCTGCTCCAGTACAGTAGGCAGGCAGGTCCCACGCTAACATAGGGCACAAGAAAGTGGGTGAGCTTACAATTACTACTAAAGGTAACTGTCCACATAAGAAGCCCTGAAAAAAATGGGCCACCCAGATGTCTGGTAAGCAACGAATGGAAGGCCCCACCTCTCTTATGTTTAAGGGGAAGGACAACTAGATACATCATGATGCAGCAGCAGCTTTCAGATGCCCTTCACCCCAAAACCACGAATGGAGGTTTTAATGAATTATTATGAACAACTTATCCACCTAGAAAGGTATAGAGTAAAGTAAAAGTATAAAGTGTCTAGCTGTTTGATTAGTTGGTTCAGTAGTGTAGCATGTGAGAAGAGGGGAGTCCATTTGGAACAAGCAACAACAAAGTTGTTACCTGTTCCAGGTGGTAGTTTGATGAGGGAAGTAAAGTCTACATGGTTTAGTACAGTATTAAGGAGACATATATATATATATATATATATATATATATATATATATATATATATATGTATATATATATATATATATATGTATATATATGTATATATATATATATATATATATATATATATATATATATATATATATATATATATATATATATATATATATATATATATATATATATGCATAAACTTGAAAGCTGATGCTAAAAATAATGATGAAAATCTTTGATGAAAAATATTTTTCATCAAACATTTAATTTTCCTAAGTAAAAGGAAGACTGTGTCAGTATTTATCCAATGAAAAGGTCAAAACTTTACCGTAATAAAATAAATCCATAGTAATAATATGAAATGCTACAACAGAATGATCTACAGCTTTAGTAATACTCACAGAAGACAACACAAGTTAAAACTTTTATCAGAAAAAAATTTAATAAAAACTGCTTTCTCTCCTACTCTTTTATAATAATCCAAGATTAATTTTACCTTTGTAGAAATTTACAAAAACAATCCTCTTGGATGAAATAAAAACTTACATTTCTTTTCAACTGATACCATTTCAATAGTGCAAGCAACATGATTAGCAGGCGTGTTGTCAGGTAGAACACATTGACGCTCCTCACCAGTTACTAAATCACAAGGTGTACCCTGGAAGTAAGTTGGAGTAAATGGAAGATTTTAACAGCATATACTATAGGTTTCCAAAGAGGATAGCACTATCCATCCAATGTTGATGCCTTTTAGGGGCATCAACATTGTATGGGGGAGGTAGCAGGTTCAGAAAGAAATGGGGATGGGCATTATAGAGGCTTGGTAACAATGATCATTGATAAAAAAAATTAATAAATTTTTTTCAATTAATAATTTTTATGGTTCTGAAATTGGAGAATCATTTAAATGTTAAATCTGGCATTGTAATTCAACTTAAAATATCTACACCTGGTCTCATTATTTTTGTATGATTAGTCAATAATTAATCAATATGACAGATTAATTGATAAAAGTAATACAAAGTAAACTATTTTGTTTTATGAATATTATGGAAAATTGTACAGTCACATCATACCTGATCAACATTTTTAGTAGTTAATCTGTATGAGCCATAATGTAATACTAATTACAATGCCAAAGGGATTGAACCAAGATAACTTTTTGCAATAAGAGGGCATGGGGGTGTTAAAAAGTTTTTATTGCTAAAGGCTTAGAAAACTTTTTAGGAACCCATAGTTTATATATTTACAAATAATTACAGATAAAATTAATTTCATAATATAAAAATGAATGATTGCATAAAATTAGTGGCCACAGAAAAAATGGAATATAAATTAAATCACATTTCAGTCATGTCTTAAGTAAATTCATAAATAGTTATCTTGCAATACTGCATTTAATACAATTTACTGGTAGAAGCTGCACCAAAGAGACACCAGATTTAATTTTTCTTATCAAGGTTTCATTCATTGTTTGATCAGATGCATATGATTATTACAAGAATAAACCTTTTTATTTATTAAGTTAAGAAAATGATGTCCTACATGACTAGATTTCTCTCAAACAGTTTTAAATATTTTATGTAAAGGTAATTTTCATTAAAATAACTAACAATATTTATTAGATCTACATATTTTTTTGTTTGCAGAAAATACACTTTTTTTGCCAATATATATTTATTGTTTTATATTTTAAATTCCTTCAATTATTTTTACATATTTGAAATAATATATTAAAAAAAATTTATTATATTTTTTAAATTCAGGGTTGTTGAGTTATTAAGGGTTAAGCATCATACCTTTTTACATTTATATATATATATATATATATATATATGTGTGTGTGTGAGTGTGTGAGCGAGAGAGAGTGTAATATCCTGATTACTTAATATTCATATCCAATATAAAAATTCCAGAATGCAATGATGAATCAAATGAGCAATTATAACAAATACAAAGCTTTTTTTTTAAAGAATTGTTATACTTAAAGCTTTCTTTTGCATTACTTTTACTTTTCATAAAAAAACATTACTGTAACCAAAAATTCAAAATATGGCTTTTGCGCTATTTTCAATTTTAAAGGACATACATACAAACACTTTAAATAGAGTTTGTTTGCTGATGCATTTAATGATAAAGCTAATAATTTGATAAATACCTATGTTTTTTTACTACTTAAAAAAATAACTTTGCATATAGAGTACATACTACATATAGAATACCATGTGTATTTAGAAATGATTAAATTAAATAAAGATTTATTCCTCAAACAATTAGAAATAAAATAGGAAAACAATAATTTAAAACATATCACATTTTTTTAAAAATTATCAAATAAATGGATGATAGAGAAAAAAAATTAAAGTGTTTAAAGAAGTTTAAAACACCACCACTCAGGTTATATTGTCAAAATATTATAACATACTCTCTCATTAGTTTTATTAAAAACTTCTACAGACAGAAGTTTTAGAGGTCCACAGTAAACACCACTTTTCGCATTCATGAAGCTCTCAAGAGCTCTGAAAGTTTTTCCACTATTTGTAGGACCAGCATGAAATACTAGTTTCCGTGGTATGGCTCGTGCTTCAGGATACCTACAGAGAAGATTCATGCAGTTTGAATATTAGTTTCAAGTTATAACTAAATAAAAAGATATGACTATATGTAACTTTCATGAACATAAACTATTGTGATAATAAATTTTATGAAAAACAAAGTTTTATGTTTATGATCTATGTCAGGCACAGGCAAACCTTTTTTAGAAGTATGCCTAAAACAGAAAGTACTATCGAAATTTGTAACTATTTATAAAATTTTTTATACAAAAATGGGTATTTTAATAATTTTGTGCATATTTATTAGAGTGGGTACTACTTTTTTTGTCAGTGGAAGTTTTGTAAATAATATCAATATCAATATATATTCTCAAAACTAAATTTTGAGAAAGAAAAAAAAAATCATGAAATATTTCACAAATACAAATAGCAAAAAACCTTTGATGAATTTGCTTAACTAATAAAATTGAAAAATTTCATATGGCTGCTTTCATATTATGCTAAAATCTATGACAGGCTGGACAATTGTGACTCTATGTGAGCTGCATTTGTTCCATGGACAAAAATTTTATGCATGAATGATCTATGACATAGATTTTAAAAGTGGAATGAACAATTCACTTAGACTGGCTGAAGCCTTTTTTTTGGGGGGGGGGGCAGTAATGGGTTGAGTTAATTGTGGGTATTAAGGCAGTATAGGGATAGATGATTACCAAGAATTTAATAATAACTCATCTAAATATACCATCTATCACAATTTATGCATTATAAAAGTCTTCACAGACAGGTATAAGAAGAATATGAGGTTTGCAACAACTTATTCACAAGTGAGAGGTGTCATAAATAAGTCAATGCATACTAGATTTCAAATTATTAAATAAAAAACAATTGGAAATCAAACATTATTCTTTGTGTGGTTTGCTAACAAACATATTCAAAAGTAAAGACTGACTGAAAAAAGTCATAGAAAGTTAACTGTTGTAAAACAAATCCCGTGTTTTATTAATATTACAGAAAGTTTTATTACTTCTTTATATTTGAAATCTATCTTTTTAATAATTATACAACACAAGTAGCAATGTATCACTACTTATTTATATATAAAATATATCAAGTAACTTAAAAGGAGATTACTTATAATGAGAGAAAAAGTTAAAAGTTATCTTACAAACTAGGCAGTGATTCAAAAAGTTTTTGAAACTATGATGTATGATATAATTAAAATACTCTTTACAATTAAGTTTTGTATCACTTTCAATAAAACTTTTTTTGCACTACAGACATGTTAAAGTCTATCTATAAAAATAGATTTGCAGTTCAGTAATCCATATTCACAGTGTTTGAAATACAATGGACAAAAGATGAATACATATTATGTAGGATTTTAATTTGTGAACCAAGAGCAAACCATTTTTCAAACTGTCAGCTTTAAAAAAAAAAAAGTGATGTTTTAATTATTCAGTAAATTATATTCAAATAAAATGAAAAAAATAAGGTGAAAATTTGTTCTTTTAAAAATGTTTTGTTGCATTAAGTGATACTTTAACCTTTTGATGCCAAGAATATTGTCCTATAAATATTATCCTATATGTCTTTCATGCACTAGTACTGGGTCAATAGTGAATATGTTATGTTTGTTTTAATATAAACAAGAATTTTGCACTAGTGAATTATCATAGAATTTTAACAACAAAAGAAAAAATATTAAATTTATATATATATATATATATATATATATATATATATATATATATATATATATATAAACATTAATATTTCTCTTTACATAACACAAACAAAATGACAAATGATTACTTAAAATATTATCAAATAGTACCAGTTTGTTGGATGCCTTAAATCACTAATTTTTTTCAATTCTTCCATGCATTCTAAATGTGGGAAAATATCTTTTGCATGTTGCAGGAAATATGGAAAAATATCATGAACATGACCTAAAGCAAATAAATAGAGGAGAGATTAAAGAAATAAAATTCTTTTTTAATTTGTTAACACTATATAAAATAAGAATTAACTATGTTTTTAAAGAACATAGTTTACAACAGTTCTTAATTATATTAAAATATTTTTTATAATGATCAATGCATACATAATGATTCAGTGGAATATTTTTTAAGATGCAAGTAGATTTCAAAAGATATTTCCTGAAAAGGAAAACTTTTGAGATTCTACACTGTGTAACAAAATGTAAAATTAATAAATAGGAGAAATATGAGGGGAGAATACACTTTTAAATATTTTTCATGTGTATTTTGAACTTCATTTTAGAGCTTTTAATGAAACTTACATTAAAATGAAAAGCTATTTTTCTGAATCTTCACTAATAATAAAATGGATAATAAAAAATCATAGATAATGCTAAGCCCTGGAGAGCGTAATAATCCAAACTGCACAATAAGAGATTAAAAAAACTTATTATGTTAACATGTATTATGTTAAGTGATGTTTTAGTCTATTATAAATTGAAATTAAATTAGGATTTTTTAATAAGGCAATACTTGTCCTTTAGACAAGTTTCCACATAACACAAAAAATTTGCAATCCATTCTTTTGGTACAGTGTCTAATGCAGATAATCAGTACTATGTATGCCTACCCCAAATTTTGTCCTTTACATATGGAGAATTTTTTTCTGATTCTGTTCACTGCCTTCATCAGCCAACTACCAAGTAAGAGGACTTTTTAATTAGAAAGCTTTATATGTATGTACTATAACTGGACAGGAAGATGTGACAGGTACATGCCACGTTCAAAAAATACACCTCAAAATAATAGACCAGTATTCTTATTATTCAAATTTGGGGCATGATTGAATAATTTTAAGAGAAATACTAGGACAACACCAAAGTTATTTACTCAAGTCTACTGGTTAGCTTACTGGGATGCACATTTTGAGCCTTGTCAATACCTCTCAATAAATCTCTCTCAATAAGTAGAGTTAATACAAGATATATTTGTAGGTTCAAGTCATATTGTCACCCTGGAAGTCTTGATTTATCTCTTTCAGTATCATTAAAACAAGCCTGCATTTCAGGTAGGTCCAAGACATTTTAACATCATAAAATAATAAATATTTTTAATATATATATATATATATATATATATATCGTGATCCAGTGCTAAGGCAAATGGAAAACAGTCTTTCTTGATAATAATAAGTTTATTAAATCATCGTTTCATTTAAAGCAAAACTAGCACCATTTTCATTTATTCATCAAAGACACACGTAGAGTGTGTTCACACTTCCATGTCCATGCACGAACTGAACTTATCTGTTTGCAAACTCATCAAATTCTTCCAAAATGCTTCAGCCTGACCAGATTATCCTAAAAGCTGATGTGAGAGTGGGTCTTTTTCATTTATTTTATTATTATGAAAGAGTTCCCTTTTTAAAATCGTTTATAACCCACATAATTTCCAACTACTCTTTTTTTTAGACCTGACATATATATATATATATATATATATATATATATATATATATATATATATATATATATATATATATATATATATATATATATATATATATATATGTATATATATATATATATATATATGTATATATATACATATATATATGTATATATACATATATATATGTATATATATATATATATATATATATATATATATATATATATATATATATATATATATATATATATATATATATATATATATATATATATATATATATGTTTAGACTCCATTTCTGCTTGAGATTTTATGAAATATAAATATTTTGGAAGCTTTGTTCTAACAACAAAATAAAATCTAAATGTACTAATAGTCAAAATAAATACATACCTGCATTTTGTAGAATATCACTGAACACAATGTGTAAGTCTACTGGGAGTTGTTCTGAATCTAAACAAAACTTTCTGAAGCTTATTGCAGCTCTGTGAAATAGTTTAGCTAGATAAAATATAATTTAAGTAACAAACTATATTATATCGTAAACAAGTAAAAATGCAGCAATTACATAATTTTCATTGATTTCTATACACACATAAACCAACTTAAGGAAAATTATCACTAATATTAAGATAAACATAAAGCATACAAACATCACAAGTCTCTTCAATTTAATTAAGCTCAAAATACATTAATTTTTAAATATTATAACACCTTGACATAAATTATATACAAGCAAAGAGGGAGAGAACATAATGCAGTTTGCAACTAACCCTTTTTATTAATTTATAGCTTTATTTCAACAAAAATGATTCATATAATACAATAACTATACAGGAATCATGATGAGATGTATAAACTGAAACAAAATTATTCTATTCTTTTCAATTAAAAGTTCAATAGTTTGATTTTACTTGTTTGCTTTTTAGAAAAAAATAATACATAGTAATTTGATCTTAATTTACTTTACTTAAATTAATTCAGATAAGAAGCAACAAAAGAATGCAGGGTCTACTGAAATGCTAGAAATCAATTTCCCAATATTTTGAGAGGCTCTTTTAAAGAATATCCAAAAATATTTAATTTTAAAACCTCTTAAATATGTATGTTGCAGAGTAGCAAAGAACTACTTTTAACCTTTAAGAGGATATTACATGATTTAAACTATCTAAAGTTAAAAATATTAATTTTTTAACTTTAGATAATTTAAATCTTGTAATATCTAAATATATAAAAAAATCATAATTTAAATATTCTTACGATACTTTTACTTGTTGAAAATACTATTGATAACATGACATAAAAAGTGAGAGCAGTAAATTACCAACACTTCTTAAATTCATATTTTCTATTGTATATCTTTTTTTAAATATTTTTTATTCCAATATTTGTTAAATAGAATTTAATTTGTATTCAGCCCTTTTTTTAAATGATTTACAGGATTGTTATGAATAGGATAACTTAAAAAAAATCATTTTATATGAATAACTTTCCTGACAGTGGAGGCCCTTTAATATGTAAATTCTTTGAACATAGTTCTATCATTACTTATCAAGAAAATATGCATGAGATCTGTTTAGAAAATAAGTGAAATTCTATCTAATTCAGTAACTTTTTTTTCACCATGGTCTTTTTTTTTTTTAAACAGGAATTTATTTTATCTGCCATCTCTTCAGTTTAATTGTTCTTATGGCAAATAAATTCAATTACCATTTAATACTACTAATAATTCAAAAATTCAGGTGCACAAATTAGAAAGGACTTTATAAGCTATTTTTAGAATATGAATTACTCACTTTTGAAAAACATAAGTTTCTACTGAAGAATAGGGTGCTCCTTGGCAAATTTGGCAAAATTATTGGCGATGTTTACTAAACCTAAAGAGTATTCCATCCCAAACAACAATGTATCCATTGCTATTTGGGTGACTTTAATGGATGTAGATTGCGCCATTGTAATAAAATTATATACATTTTCTTAATTAACCAAAACCACTGCAAAAGCAGGCATTTACATTTATGGGCAGTTAACCCCTTAACAGCTTACAAAGCCAACAGCTCCAAATTATTAAAAATTAGTCATAGTGAATCTTTCTTCAATGGTTCATTATATCTAATATTGTTAAGCCTTGAGTGCTTTTAATATATCAGAAATGGGTTTCACAAGGAGTGCTGGATACAAATATAATGTGAATTAAAATATAGCTTCAGATTATTTGGACATTGTGAGACCAGAAGAAAATGTTAGGCTATGATGCTCAGAGCTTTACTGCCAAGTTGGTGGGGGCACCCTGTTCTTCAGTCAAACCAAACAGAAAAATAATGTTCAGAACAGAACATAAGAGTAAAACAGTTTTGTTAAAAGAACAACAGCTTTTTTTACAATTAACTACATAGGTAATCAGTAGAAACAATAACCTCCCTTAATAACCATAGTAGGATTTAGATATACTTTTTGGGCAAACTCAATAACTTTCATAAAATGCTGAAATAACGATAAAAAACTTACAGTCCAGTCCATTTTCTGCTGCTTGAATGGTTATCTCTGGCTGTTTATAAAACTGATTGATTATTTTTAAAATATCATCTATAAAGAGAAAAGCAGGTTCAAAGAAATGTTTCCACTATAGAAACTATACATGAGAAAATAAGCACAGCTTTTAACAATTCAAAAAGATACAAACTTTGACAAAGTTAAGATTGTGGGTGTTAGTCTTTTGTGTATCACATATTTCCTTCAATTATTTCTACTGGAGACCTCCAGTTACTTAATTTAGTTTTAAATGTTAACATGGAAGTAATAGTCATTCTACATTACTCTTAAAATATTAATTTTAAGTACAAGATGATTAAATAATTGCATGCAGTTTTATTATTGGTTATTACAGTATACTATTAATAAAAAATTGATATTTTTAAACTAGTTAAAATCATTTAAAAATTTTAATAACTTAACATTAAATGTTTGGTGCTACATTTCACTAGAAAATCTGGTTATAATAATTTATGTCAGAAATTTGTAATCAGAGTATTGACTCCTTTAGTCATATGATTTCTGTATTTATTTTTGAGATGAAAGAAGAGAACTCTTTTTGGTAAAGTTTTTCTCCTGTAGAGATATAGTTGGCAGCAAGTAACCAGTTGAAACCATTTTTACTTTCTTTAAAAAACCTTTTTGAAAACCTATTTCTTTGATTTTGAAAAATATCTTTGTTATTTGAAGCCTGGTCTTTAGCCTTTATATTTAGTACCAAGTGAGGTAGTGTTACTCACATTCATAATACCCATAGGCTTCAAATACTTCCAGGATGATGCTAAATGAGTAACATATAACATATCCACTATCATTCTATTGTTTTCATATATACTAAACTTGAATAATATATAATATCATTACCAATTTTAAAAACATTATAAAATACAAATCACTAATAAAGTTTACAATGTCACCCTAAAAAATGAAGATCATAAGAATAATTCAGACTCAATGACTAGAATGAAACTGAATTAAAACTCTGATGAAATTATTTGATATTTTCTCTGGCTTTCATGTTCATTGATATGTTATTACTGAATATTAACTAATATGTTTCTAAACCAACACTACAACATATCAAATCATATAAACAGAGTGTAATTATTTGTGCAAGGTCATTGTTTTTTATTAAATTATTTTGAAAATTGTCTTTCTATAATTTTCTTTTATCTTTCTTTATATACCATTACTATTAGGAATGATATATTTAATTATGTGACTGAAATTCTTTAATGGTGCTATTATTAAAGATCAGATCAAAGAATGAAAAACAAAAATTATGACAAAATTAATATAAGGTATGTACTTAAGTCATTTCAGTGTACATTAAGTGTTACAATACTTTTAACCGTCAACTTGCTGATCAAAATCTAACTTCGGTCTTCTGCCTTAAAAGATAGAACTAAGAATTGCAAAAACACTTTAAATATACATACCTTTATTGATTTTCGTTGACAATTCTTCTCCTACACTTATATCGTCCATATTATTTGCTGGAGTAACAGGCACAGGTATTACAATTGATGATAAATCATCTTTACCTGTTTTCCAACGTGATTGTGTATGATTTGTAAATAAACTTGTAGTTCTCAGTTTCGTTAAAATGTATCTCTGAATATAACATGACCGAAATTTTGCGTTTGGAAAATAATTTAAAAATCCAGATATTGATTTTGTATAGATACGTGAAGACATTTTAAAAATATACAATTAGCGGGAAATTCAAAGAAAATAAAAGCATGCAATCAAAACATTGCGTACACAAACAGACAGCTTTAAAGTATTGCCAACGCAAGTTAGACAATATATTTTAACGCATGAACATGGATAAAAGAATTCTGCAAACAGACTAATTTTGGCTGACTGTAGACATCAAAACTACAAAATTTTTAATGTTTCACCTTAGAATTTTTTTCTATTGAAAATCGCATACTTAAAAAAAAGCTAATTTGGAAAGTTTACAGTGTAAAGTTGTTACAAAAGAGATAATTCTATTATAAAACCAATTACTAACTCTTTCGATATCAAGACTGGTACATTTAATTTTAGAAATATAAATATTTAGCCAAAGATGATTAGAATAATGAACTTTTCTTAAAAGATTAGAGAATTTTCGTAAATAACGGATTGTTGTTTCTTTGATTTAAAAGAGTATTCTGGTTTTCTAAAAGTACAGAAAAAAATAATACTATAATAATAATATATGTTTTTTGCCTTTAAATGAACCTCACGTTAATTTGCTAACAAAAATGTTATTATTACAAGTTAATGTTCTTAAAATAAACTTTATTCACAGAAGTTATGATTAGAAGCCCATTTGTTTGAAGGGGCATCAAAATTAAGGAAAATAAATAATAAATTAAACAAGTTAAATTAATAAGCTAGAAATAAGTTAAATTAAGAGTTACATTAATAATTTAAATGTCAGTCGTAAAACATAATATTTAAATATCTATTAGGAGAAATAAAATTACAGGATTTTCTTATCCTCACACACAAACAACATCAAGCAAAGGCATGCGAGCCAAGTTCGCAGAGAAAAAACTCTAGAATGCTAATATGGTACACGAAGATAATCCTGGACATCAGTCTGTAAGATTATTTTCTAGTGTTTCGTCAAGTAGCAGCGTCAATGGCAAAACAGTAAAGTCTTTATCGTTATTTTGGCCCTGAAATGTCACTGCAAACTTAAGCTTTCTGTCAGACGAATAGTCTATCACACAGACATCTTACTATGTAAAAGTCTGTGATAATTACGATACGCGTGGATTAGGTACTTGATTTTATGTAGTTCAATATTTCAAACAGTACCACCATATTTTATATACTCATACTTCAAATATATAGCTACTATAAGATTTTAGTTACCATTGTTCTCTATGAACAATACAATGGACAGGGGTAAATTAGGATAAAATACTTTGGCGTTTTAAACTGTCATAAACGTATAAGTAGACTGCTGGAACCCATGTATTTGCAAAATTAATTTGACCAGTTAATATCCTGGGGTTTGACCAAATTAAATAGCAAAATAAACACATATATACATTTTATAGATAATATATCACTTAATGAACTAAATCTGTTTAAAAAATTTTCTTTTAATTAGATCATTTGAATCAAATTGTTAATTTAAATTTTTTATATAAAATAGGCGATAGATCTATTTTGAACTTAACTATTGTTAAACCAAAAAAGTTTATTATTATTATTATTTTAAGAAACTGCCCAAGTGATTCAATAAAATTTATCAAAAGACCAAACAACTCTAAAATGTCTTTAAAAAAATTCATTACAAATCGTAATTGTTAATGTCAATCCCCACACTTGAGTAACAATGTTAACACATGATGTCGGGACTGAATGATCTGAGTAATAATCTTTAGCACTAGTTAAGGTATTTGTTATTTTGTTTATAGAAAGACATCTCAAGGGGCATTTGCTAAGGAAGGAGCGCCCTATGCGTGGAACCTTTTTATGGTACTTCACTCGTTTTTGTACAGCCACACAAAACCTGGAACAGTTCGTTGGCGAGCGTGAACAGAGAGAAAATCCCTGGATTGATTGCCTTGAAAACTTTTGTCGCACAAACATGCAAATCATTCGGTATTGTAAGTATAATTAAAACATGAATGATTCGAAATGAGTACAGCACAGAGAAGGTAAACCTACATTTCGAAGATGGGTGTTAAATCTGCATTTAACACAATTCATATAAAAGAAAACGATATTTACAAGACTGGTTTTGTCAGACAGACACTTTGAATTTCTCCGTATGCCATTTGGGGTTACCAATGAACCATCAACGATAACGAGAGCTATTAAACTAGCTTATGACAATTTAGCACAGTATTGTGTAACTACCACCTAAAAGTGCTTTATAAAATCCTTGAAGCAACTAGCAATGCTGGCTTTAAGTAGACAGCAAAAAAATCTCATTGTCAGAAATCTCTCATTTTGGTAGAATTATTTTCCAAGATGTTAAACGCCTTGACCCAGAACTCACAGCATCAGTTGAACATTACAAAAATCTGAAATCGATTCATGAAGTTAGAAGCTTCCTTGGCTTTCAATCAATTCAGTAAACATATCCGTAATTATGCTGACATTGCAAAACCATTAACAAGTATTCTTCAAAAAAGAACCAGTAATACGTCATTTCTTTATCTTATGACCAACAACGCACATTCGAGACTTTAAAAGATGCTATTACTACCACTCCTGTTTTAGTTTATTTCAAACAAGGACTGTCGATTTTTGTAGAAACAGATGCATCATATTCTGGACTTGGTGTATATTTATCTCAAGACCAAGGTGGTAAACGCCGTGTAATTGAATACTCATCAAGTACACTAAGGGCCTGTCTCACCAAAGTTATTTAACGGCTAACCATGATTAACCCATGACGCCAACCAATGGTGGGACACAATTCTCCATTTAAACAGCGATTAATCGCGGTTAGCCGTTAAACGACTTTGGGGAGACCGGCCCTAAAAGATGCAGAAACACTTTAACATAGCAATGAGTTAGAGTATACTGTTGTAAACTAGGTACTAGCAGAAAAATTTCGTCTTTATCTTATTGGTCATAAATTTCAACTCATCGCTGACATCTATACAACTGCATATGTTGTCTCCAAATCTGCAGTTAATTGAAAATTTGCCCTCTATTTGGTAGATTTGCCGCAATTTGAATTTACAACTATGCGTCATCCTGGAAAAGAAAACGCCATTGCTGATCATCTTTCGCAATATCCAACGCCAGCTGTTTGCTTAACCGTTACAGAAAGTTACGAATCCTAAATTTGTGAAAAACAGAAAAAAGACAAATTTTATCAGTATATTTATAGCCTGCTGAATGAAGGAAAGCCTATTAAAAGAATAATGGCTATCATTTGTAATTGTAATATAGATAACAATACCCTTGTACTTTTGAAGAATAACGGATCAAAATCTGACGTAGTCACACTAAGGAGTATGCAAGAACAAACCTTAAGAACCCTTGATAGTTGTATCCTTAATAGCTGTAATAATGATGTCGGACATATGGGTGAAAAAAACCACTTCACAATTTGCGGCAATGTTACTGGTGGACAAATATGAGAAAGAGATGCAAAAAATATGTTCAAATTTGTCACAAATGTCAAATTGTAAATCACACCCTACTGCTAATTCATTTGGATTATTGCAATAACTGTCTATAATTATCACACCATGTGAGATTGTATCAGCTGATTACATTATATGCCTACCACAAACTAATGCCGGAAACACCAACATGCTTGTCCATATTGACCACGTCACTTGTGATTGCAACCCCTTTTGTTTCTCTTGCTACGCATACAGTTACTGATACTGACCAAGTGTCAAGTAGATATGCGTCGCAACCGACACCCTCCAAAATATTTGAACAATAACTTTTTTTTATTTCTTTTTGTTTTAAGTTTTTAAAATTTATTCTTTGTCTTTAAATTTCACATTGAGCATGGTCGAATGTAAGGTCTCATTTTGTAATATTTACTGTTATGTAGTGGCAACGCCACTACCAGAGAGAGAGAGGTCGCCATGTTTCGATTTTGATGTCGTTTCACGTTCTCGCCGTTAATCCTCTAACTATCAATTTATTATATATTAAATGTTTTATGTTCAAAAATTCGTCACATTATTTCATTATCATCATATGTCATCTTTATAAACGGCTGTAAAAAGAAAAATACATTTGAAGCCTTCTTTTTCAAGCCTGTAAATATAATACAATGCAATGGTGTAACTGGATTGCATGGGCTGGGCCCTATAATCCAGGTAAATATTATACTATTAAGCATTGGATTTGGCAAATTGATTTTGTGAAATTAGTGGTGTTTACGTTGTTTCAGTGAATCTGTCATTAAGCAATGTTGGTATGGATGGTCCCACATTTATTTTTTCCCGTAAACAATGCTTCTTAATAAATATCTTTATAACTGTTATTCAACTGTTATTCAACTTTATAACTGTTCGGAAATTTATTAATTGTTGAATCATATTAAGCTCTAGCAATGTCAATAATTTTTCCATTAAGCTTGGTAGTTATTTCTAAAAGTGACAGGTATTGGTAAGTAATCACAAAACTTATAAAGGAATCAAATAATGTTCTTGAATTTAGTAATAGTAAGGCATCTCTTTTGCTCCCCGCTTTCTAAATCGTGTCTGAAAATGTCTCAGATATCGACGTTCCATATACAATCGGCTCATGGGTTTCAATTCTATAATTATATCCCTGGAAAAAAATGTTGATAGGCTTTATGCCTCATAGCTCATATCGTTTTGTAAAGATGTAACAAAGCTTTTCATCCTAAATACTGTGTTGTCTGCTTCATAGTTTTCAGTAAATCTTATTCCAGTTTGGGTTGTTCAGAAATAAAAGACAAACATCTATCAGCCTGTGTAACATATTTCTGAAGTTGTATTTCTTTTAGAATGAGCAGATTCAAGCAGTGGTTGCAGTGGATATACACAGCTTTACATGTTTATATAACAAATAAAAGGAGGCGGATTCCCTAATTACTCATCAGAGAAACAGAATATTTAATTTTAGAGTATTAAACTTAATTTCCCAAAAAATCGTTTGTTACAGCGCTTGATTCAGCCTTTTTGTTTAAGGAAGAATATATAGTTTTTGCGGTGTGGTGTGTGTGACCAGACCAGTGGTGTGCAGTCCATATGTGCAGGGTGTGCACTGCACATCCTGGCAAAATTTTGAGGGACAGTAATTTTTTGCACCTATGTCTACCTATCTTTATATGGTATATAATAAATATTATTTATAATATATTCAAATATGTTGATTTGCTTGCTTGTATTCCCGCAGTACGTGCGGCACTAAGTGCTGCACCACGTAGCTCGCAAACGAACATAGGAAGTTCTGATGTGTACACTTTATATGTATGGGCTACTGGAGAAGAACAGCATACTATGGCACTGAGACAAGTGCAGCAATTTTTTCTGCACTTGGCATTCAGAATCATCCGAAGGTACGGTTTATTAAGCGTTGTATTAGAGCGGGGACTTACGTGCTGAAGCGCTTTTGGTTTTTTAGCTGATTAACTGGCCATACGATTTTGCAGACGGTTAATGTTTAAATTTATATATTGTAAGATTTTGTTTTCATGGAAATATAAAAGAAGTATTTCATCAATATAAAGTGAAATGTTTTAGTGTGGAAAGTAATTTCGGCGATGTATTATATTTATTGAAATAATTAGCTGAAAAACAATGTTGTTTTGTTTTAAAGAAACGAATTTTAACAGAACAGTCCAAATTTTACTGTTCATTGTGTCTTACAGACAGTATATAAGTTGTAAAATGTAACACCATATCCCTGGTTTTGTTTTTAAAAACTGTCAAGCTGTTTTTCGCAGAATATATGATTTCCAAATGTTAAAAACAATTAATAAATATAAATTAATCCACTGACCGAGCAGGAAACAGTTCGCTCTATTGTGCCAGCGTACAGCGAAATCCTCTGCACGTGGAATAGACGTTCGGTTTGTCGGCACCGCAGCGGCGGGCGCGATGTGGTGCTACGTTTGCTGAACATATGTTTTTCGTGGAAGCCCGAAACGTTGCTTTTTCGACGCCGATATGATACCATACAGCAAGAGACATGATTTTTGCTTCAGTGCTAGTAGAATTCTCATAGTTTAGCTGTTTTTATAGTTATAACTCGACTACTCGTAGATAAATATTTTATTTATTGTAATCTTTAAATTTATATTCATAATAAATAACCCTTTTCAGAATGGAGAACTCACATGTCTCAATAATTAGAGATTTATTGGAAAATCCATGTTCTCTGCACACCCTGCATGAAAACCTACCGTACGCCACTGGACCAGACATAGGGTACCTCCCACTCCCGGCTAAAATACACATTGGTTTGTTTCATTTCATAAAAACAAATTCTTCTTCCCACTTCACCCTTTTCTTCTGTTCTCCTTTTCATATGAGTTTTCCGGATAAAATAATTACATTAAGTATTCTTTTTTCTTAAAAAGAACCCCCTTATAATTTGTTTTTATTCTAAATGAAAAAAAAAATTAAATTTAAAATGTATTTTCATATGTCTAGTAATTTATGCACTAATGTACTGTTGATGTTTTTCGTTGTAGTATGTTTTCGTTCGTATTATTTTGAATATATTATATATTGTAAGTGCAGTCTTAGCCACGAAATGATGTCGCTGAATTGTAGTATCTCAGTTACCAATGTAGAAACTGAATTTAGCTTCAGGTTAGGGAGAGGAGCTCTAACCGGACTGAGACAATTATGCTTTCCCATTTTTAGCTTGAAACACAAAATTTAAAAAATATAAATAAATGAACATTAAATTTAGTAGATAATTATATAAAATTTAATGTTATATATGTATCTAAAGTGCATGCATAATCTTGCGCAATATATTTTAGTAAATGTATAAAATTTGAGAAACAATATCGAATTTAACAAGTAGATAGAAAGTTTAAAAATTGAAATTTTTATCAAGTATGCAGTCTTAAAGATTTGTATTTTAGAATATGTACTTTTATTTCAGTATTATTCAGTGTAGACATACAGGAACTCCAGAATTTCGGGAGCTTTCTCTCTTCCTAGCTACTATCCTCTTATAGACAAACTGTTTTTTAGTAAAAAGGGCTCGACTCTCACTGAACTTCAATTTTACCATCTACTTAAGGCCATGTGACTCATACTAAAGAAGGAGTGCAGCGTATGAGGCGGTATCGCATCAAACTATAGTACGATAGTTTACAGTCTGAAAAATCAGAATGATATTCTCACTGATTTTATGCGTGCCCATCCGTGTTCCATACTTTTGAAAGAAGTATATTATATACATTTTAGCAGTTGATCCATGAACTTTCATTTTGAAATTGGCCGAACGGTGACAGAATGGTTAGGGTGATGGCCTTCGGAACCGGAGTTCATGGGTTCGAATCCCACAGAGGTATGGTTGTTCGTAGCCTTTCGGAATCGTCTTTAAGCAGTAGGTCCCGGTCTCATTAGCCCTAATGTTGCAAAAAATAGACCGCAGCGTTCCAAACCAAACCAATTTTGAAAGTGCAAAGGTAATTTGTATCCTCACAAAGTTTATGATAAGTGTTGTTTCAAGACGTTAAGTTGACTGGCTGTGGGGATTAGAAAACATTGAGTATGAGAGCAAATCGAAAAGGTAACAATCCGTAGGTTCGTTTTTAAGACACAATTTTCTCTGAACTCTTTTATTAAATAGTTTCTCGTCACGAAACAGGCAGCTACTATATTTATTTAAAAATCTTGTAATTGTTCTACTTGTATATATTTATTTTATTTTTGCAATAAATTCTTAAGCAATATATACAACAGTGACGTTTCTTAATTTACACTACGTTGTGTAAAAACTATGCATATCGCAATAAGTTTTAGATATTCAAGTAGTTCTTCAAGACGCACAATATCGGACCTCATCGCTGATAGATATAGAACATTAATTTTATCTTTGAAGGGAAAATGAGAATTTTTTTTATAAGATTGTGACTAACTATGTAATACTCGACTCAAGACTCGAGTTGGTGTTACATGGGCCCCTGTTTTTTTCGGCGGCCGAAGACGGACACCTTGAGAGAGGGTGGGCAAGCCCTGTTCCAGGGAAGTTCAACAGGAGGGGGCGAGGGATGCCACCCCCGCTCGCGCCAGCTGTGGAAAAGGACATTTTTCCCGTGGAAGAGAAAGCTTGACCAGGGGGGGGGATTCACCCCGGCCCTTGCAAAGAGGAGTGGCAGGAGAGATGCTCGATCGGATCGACGGAGAACGGACATTCTTCTGAAAGGAGCTGAGACCGAGAGAGGTGTTTCCGCTCGGCACTATTTTTTTCCTCGGTCTTATTTCAGCCATGTTTAGGCGTAAGATGTGGAATGTACATATGTCTTAGCAGAATTTGTAAATAAATATTTAGTCAGGATTTGGTATCTTCAGTGATTGTTTGTCGGCCATATAGGCTTTAATCGAACCCAAGATACCTGCTCCAGTAACCATAGGCGAGCAGGTATAGGAACTAGGCGTGCAGACATCTGAAAGTGCAGCCTGGGACGCGCGAGGCGTGACAAACTAGAAACGGCTTTAATTTTTTTTGCCTGAATTAACCTTGGCTTATATAATGCCGCATATCTTGTTGACCCTTTTATTATGGGAGTACCATTTACTCCCTGTGAAAGGACGCAACAAATACATCTAAGCCTTACTCGGGAACCGAACGGGTGGGAGCACAATACTAATTCAATACAATCCGGTGGGCTGGCTTTATTGTAGCGCAGGATTTCGAGGATTGTACTACTAAAACGGAGGAAAATTTTTGGGAAATTATGTGTGTGTACAGGGTTAAATTTTTGTGTTGAATAAAAATGCCTTGATCGGCCCATTTACTTGGTGCTAATGCGGTGAATAAAATTTTGCAAACGCAGACTTCCTGTGGTATTGGGCAGCAAATTACAATTTTTTTTTGTTGTTGAATCAGCTCCTTGGTGGAGGTTACTTCGGGACAAATAGAAAACAAGATTAAAAGGCAGGCATGACACGCGTGGTCTACGAAAGCAAATGCTATGCAAGCCATGAACTCAAAACTATCTACAATCATAAATACACTGAAAAAAATTAATTGCAAATAAATTACTAGAGAGATGACTGAATATTCTTAGTCTAGACTCTGTAAAAACCTTTAAATTCATAAAACCCTAAAGTTTCTAATTCAATTCTGCCTAGAATTAATAGAATAAGCCTGTCGTCACAATATAAGAATTTTAACGTAGTTCATGAAGTTCATATGACAAGTGAGCTGCTTTGTTAATTACAAGTACACGAGAATTTCTTTCCTTTATCAGTACACTCATCTGAGGTCACAGTTGAACAAGGCCGGAACTAGGTTCTTTGGCGTCCGTGGCAGAAAACTGACTTGTGCCCCTAGTACCAAATATGATGGAAAAATATATTTTTTTATCCGTATTTAGAATATAGTCAACTTGAAAAACTGACCAACTTTATCCCTGTGTATTACATAATTATAACATTATTTTCCTAGGTTTAGCTTCGATGATTCCCTCGTAGTTCAAGCTGTTTGGGGTATCTTTCAATACACAGTATAGTTGCACCAACGAGAAGCTTAGATTTTATCAGTTTCAGTGTGCTGGAAGAACATTCACATTAACCCTTTAATGCCTGGTGTATCTTTTTAGATACCACTAAAAAATAGCTTGTAGAATTTTTATGTTTTCTTGGAACGAATTTTCCTTTTGAGAGTAGGTAGAGGACAATCTTATAAACATTCTACAAAATTTTCAAGTAATTTTATATTACTTATAAATTTTTCTTTTTAATCGACCATTTATGATTTTTCGAATAGCGGACATAAGTTTATTCTTCCGTCAGGTACTTAAGACTGAAATCCCAATAAATTGCTTTGTCTATTGTAAAACTCCATTTTTCAGTCCGTATTTGACGTGTAATACCATATAAATCTTTTTGCACGTAGTTTTTCCTTTTTCATAAATGGCATCCTATGATGTTTCAAACGATAGCTGAATATTAATAGGACGTGCTGTAGTATTCCAAGTTGTTTAAACATCCTATTTATTTTATTTTGTGCAGTCCATAATAATTAAGTTTTAAGATATGCATCATTATGTAATCGGCAAAATGACTCGGGTCCTTAAAGGGTTAAGCTGTCGTTACAAACATGTATAGAAAGTTCCTCAATGCAAATACTTAATTTGTTTATGTATGTATGTGTTCTCTAATTCTTTAACTCTAGATGATGAAATCCTTATAAAATTTCGAATGAATTTATTTTTTTAAGTCTTAAGTATTGAAATTTGGAACTTTACGTTTGTGAAATTGTTATGACTTACGTGTATTTAAATTAGCAAAATTTGGAATGGAAGATTCTGTATGATGACAGAATTAGGAAGTTTTTCTTTCAGGACTATTCGTTCATTATTTCCGTAGTTTGTGATGAGATCTGAGGAATAGGAAGATCACACTTAGATTGTAGACATTGGAAATCTACATTTAAAATATTATTTGATCTTAACGCTTCAAATTAATTTTCATATAGTCTTTTAAGCAGAAATACTTTTTATTTATTACTTTCAAAATCTTTTTGGACTTAAATATTATTATTCATTACTACTCAAATACGACTAACTCAAATTTGTTCCATTAATATTTTATACATACTTTAAACATATTTTTTGTATTGTATTTTTAACTTAATATTCTTATTTATAAAAACAATCTATCAAAGCCAATTATTTCTACAATTAACAAAGTTTCTCTTATCAATTGCAGTAAAATTAAAATTTCAAGATTAATATGACTTTTTTGGTGCCAGATGCTGCAAAAACACAATTATAACCTAGTTTTTTAGCAACCAAAATTAAACTAAGTAAGAATTGTAAAGCAAAAAGGAAGCATGAACCTTTTAAAAAGACTTTGAACGCGAAAATAAAAAATTTTTTTTGGTTCCACTTATTAAAAAAATTCTAAATTTATTCTTAGTTTAAGCCTAAGGATTCCACTTCAAAGTGCATATTGCAAATTAAGGCTGAATTAGTCAATTAGCGATTCGAGCTAATCGAAGATTAAACGGTTTGCAACTGAACTAGAGAGTTAATCTCTGTGAGACAACATTGATTTGACAATTACCTCTAATTCTCTATAATTGTGTAGTTAATCTCTGATTAGTTATAATAACAGGCCTTTGTTCTATATAAAGTCTTTTGCAATTTTGTTAATTTTGGTTATCTCTAAAATTTGTTAAAAAGGAGAATATATTTGTGTGCAAGTTCAAAATAACTAATTTGTTTTCATGCCTCTCTATTTTAAAATTGTTCTCAACCTTGTAGTAATGAACTGAAAATGCTACAGAAATGTGGGTCATTAAAAGTTTTAAGTCGATTTTAACATCTGTGAGAATATTTAATTTGAGGTTTTAATATCTTATGGTAATGTTGATAGTCTATTGCCCTGACTCTGAAGGTTGCGGTTTGTTTCGAACCTTCGTTTTCACCTCAGCTTGCTGACATTATGCGAGCAAATGATCATGCTGATGTCAAAGTAACGTCACAACGAACGTTTGATTGGACTCACAACGTCTAGAGTGAGCCCCTATGACGTCAGGATTTTTTTTTCCACTCATCAGTTTGTCGATTGTCATTCACGGCTACGGGATTCTCTTTGATAAGCGAGGTTTTTTGATGGCCATTTAGAAGGTAAATAAGCACCAATTCTTTTTAAAAAGTTTGTAAATTCTTGCACTGTTTTCCTTTGGTTTCGCACGACTGAGTCAAGAGGTTGTTAAACTTAACAATTTCGAATTGTTTAAATTGGCTCATATTATAAACATGGATGAAAAATTTGAAATCAGTATCTTCGATGTTTTCAAATTTATACATATAATTTCATTTATAGGGCCTTTTCTTAAATTAATGGGCACTATGAATGGCCTTTTTTTTTGTTTGTTTTTCTCCAAATTCCATGCATTCATAATTCTAAAGTTGTTCTATTTATTTTGTGTTAAAGATACAAGAGTTTAAGTTTTGTATATAGTTATTTTATAATATATAGGATAACACTGCGAATAGGCTAAAAGTCTAATTATGTGATACACTGGTGTAAAGTTTAAAAAAAAATCTGTCAAAATGCTTGATTTCACTATATTAGTAATTTTTTTATAACAAATTTAGCGATACCTAAAATTCAATTACAGACTTACGTAGGGAGTTTTAATAGATATCAAAGAGGATTTTGGAGCAAAAGTATTAATAATTGAGATTCCAGTATTAACTGTAATACTTCGAATTAACCTTTTTATAAAAGATTATCATGTCCCCTTAAAATCGAACGGGTGTTGGGTGCATAAAATTTTATGCTCGACGGCATATCCATTGTTCTTTTTCCAAACTAGTTTAACTGAACAATTCGTACACCAGTGTCTATAAATGAAATATTCATAATGTTTTTTCTTACTTTACAGTCTGTCACGTTCATTTGAAAAGGCTTTATTTTAATGAGTTTAATTTGCTGAAAATACAAAAGCCATTATGCAACTATACAATGTTGTCAATATGGCGTCAAGAACACTCATTCATTGCATTTTTATCTTTATATTTAATGCAAGTAATAGTTTCTTTTAAAAAAAATTAAAGTGTGGATTTTTTTTTAACATTTTTATTTTATGTGGTAGTGATTTCCTTAAATCTCATCAAGAAATTGGACACACTGTATATGCTGCATGCAATTAACTTTCCCCATAGTTTTAAAAGTTTAAGTTAAGAGTGCTAAAAGCTTAGTTTTAAAATGTTGTGTATGTGGTGAAAACTTTTATAAATATATCCAACGGTGCATAAATATTGATTCTAGTTGCATATTAATAGGCATTTTGTATTTATACGACGATGCATTTTAGCTTTATTACAAGGTTGAATGTTTGTATTTTGTAGATAATTATATATTAATGTTTTCAGTTTGAATTTGAGTATATATTATAAATGCTTTTAACGAAGCTTGCTAGGTTTATATTTGTGTTAATAAACTTAATCCGAATGAATCATTATGTAATTTAGCCATTTTATTTTCAATTTTCATGATGTACAAAGCAGTAGCCATTCAAAATTTAAAGAGCGCTCCAGATTTTATTTTCAGCATGGAGCCAAAAATGAACAGTTAAAGATATTTAAGGTAAGAGAACATGTTAAAGCTACAATCTAATAGCTTTAGCTAGAAAAGTTAATACCGCTTTGATCAATTTTTCACTTATCGAATTGACACTTGCTGCTTAAGGGCACAGATTACATCTCGACAATGTTCAGCTTTATATTTATCTTCTTAAATTGATAATAAGCCGAACGATGGCCTATTGGTTACGGTGCTGGTCTTCGGATCCTGAGTTCGTGGGTTCGAATCCCATTATGGCATGGATGTTCGTAGCTGTTCGGAATCGGCTTTAAGTAGTAGGTCCCGGTCTTATTAGCCCTCGTGTTGCAGAAAGTAGACCGTAGTGCTCTAAACCAAACCAAATCTTAGCTTGGTAATAAATAGCGAATTACACATTTTCAAAATATTTCTTCATATGCATTACATTTTGTTTGGCAATTTATCTTTTTACTTTAACTATATTTCTTGCTCGTTTGTAAAAAAGTATTTGTACAAACATTAATGATCATTGAATTTCCTGAATCAACTGATTGGATCTATTGTATCGCTGTTTTGAAGTAATATATTTTTATTTACTAATAATGATATTTGTTGGTAGTACATATTTACTTATTGTATGATTCTTAGAACTGATTGACCATCTGAAAGCTTCCATATCCTTAACACGTGGGCCAAAATTATTTTTAATAGAAAATTCATATTTCATTAACTTTCGTGTCTATTTCACTCGTTGGAATAACCTTAAAAGTTTTTATAAATTTATAAATTCGATGTTATTTATTTATCGATTTCATGTTTAAAGGAAATAACACAAATTTTTTCTTTGATAACTAGTATTTAGCCTGTCATATGACGGGATCAGTAAAATTTTTAATTTTCCAGAATTGTAAAGTACCCTATGAGGCAGGCAAAAAAAAAAAAATGGTTTGTTTATTGGATGAGAATTATCTAGTACACGCTCAATAATTTATCTTCATACTCCTCTAAAGTCTAACGATACTGTGAACGTATTTTAGAACCACGTTGAATTCTTTTAGAAAGATAATTCAAAGTTTTCTTAGCTCAGTCTGAATTATCGTTAAGTTCTTCCCAATTTTTTTGCCCCAGTAATTAATGGAAGTAAATGAAACTATCATTTCCACTACACCCTGGAGGTAGATAAATTTGTTGTTAATGCCGGTGATAAAATTTTCATGGCAATAAAAAATAATCCATGATTAAATTTAAAATTAGCACATACGTATCTAATCTATTATTTAAGCCAAATATAAAAGAAAATTATTTACGTGATATCTAAGTTCAGTGGTAAAAAGTATGAAAATAATGCAGTCGATATTTAAATAATTTATAATAAATGATTAAATGAGATGATTAAAAGAATGACGTCATAATGCTAGAAAAAGAATGTTATTTTAATCTATTATGGGATAAATTTAATCGCCTGTTCTTAACCGGGGAAAGTAAAGCTTGAAATAATGGCGTTAAATGGGGAAGGGGTGGATTTTGAACGTTTTAAAGACATCAGTAGTTTTCAGTATATGAAGTATATTTATATCAATTTATTTTAGAATCGGATTGGTAGTTTAGGAGATACAAAAATTTACTCGCTTTGCATTTTGCTAACCCTAACTCATATAGAATCCAATAAGGCGATTTCACGCAGTAGGGCAAATTCTTAAATTATGACAATTCTGGCTTTAGTTTCAAAACAATAGGAGGAAAAAAAACAAAAATAATAATAAATAAAGAGAGTGGTGTTCATTGTAGTTTATCCTTTGTAGTAGTTCTCTGTAAGTTAGATGTAGAGAGTAGAAGTTTGTATCAAAATAAGGAGTGGAAGAAAGATAAATAAAAGAAAAAATAAAAATTTTTGAAAAATAATAGTTGTATCCAAAAAGGGCCTAAAATTTTTTCATTTTTTATTATATTTAGGTTTTATTTTTTGTTTATGGAATTTGAGTATAAGTTAAAAATTTTGAAAATAATAATAAAGATGTTAAAATAAATGAATTGCACAAAATCCGAAAAGGGCCTAAATAAAAAAAAATAAAAACAATTTTAATTGAATATTTGTATTTTGTCTTCGCGGGGACAGTAGTTCAGTTTTTTTATATATATTAATTAATTTATTTTAGAGAGGATCAGTTCGGTTTATAAAACTTTATTTGAATTTGAAAAAATCATCAGAATCAAAAATTTTTAATTAGGCAAATTCTTAAATTATGACAATTCTGCTTTTTAACGGAAGGGCATTGTTTTTTTGTTGTTGTAACAGGAAACATGAAAAAATAATAAATAATTGCCTTATAGGGATGCCTGTATTCATTCCAGGTCCAACAGCTTCATTAATTAGGACAGACGGACAGATAACTTAGGCTATTATTATATTGCAGGTTGAGCTATTGTATGATATATTTCGCTTCCAATTGTACCCAATGGAGATTTATTTGTATATGTGTCTACTCCAAATGCACATATCTAAGAAATCTCTTTTCGGTTGGATAACTTAAGAACTGTTCTATACTTATCGAATTCTATATGTATAAAAAGGTAAGTATTAGATCTTTTAATACTGATTTCTTTACTAGCATTTGATTGTTTTTATATACACCTTATTACAAATATCCTGACCGAACTTCCCTGTATGTCGACTTTATAACTTACGAAGTCTACATAAACGTCCTGTCGACCCACAGTTCTCCCAATATAGCAGAGTATAAATCAAGTCTTTTCTATAACATCCGGAAAAATCAGTGTAAAATGTTCCCCTTGCAAGGATAGATATTTTATAATTTCAACCGCCCAGATTGTGTCGTGTTTAACATATTGTGCTCGGGTTTGATTCCCTAATAAGGATTTGATGTATTTTTGTTGTCCCTCATAGGAAATAATGTTGTCCCCTCCAACAAGAAAACAGTCAACAAAAGCTGCAGCTTTGTTAGACGACAATGTTAAAAAAAAAAGTTCTAAATTGAAAATAAAGTTTTATACTTTTTGTGCCCACTATTTTTTTACTTCAGCTGGTAATGCAGGCATATCTTAATACCAAACACGACTGGAAAGCTGTTACTGATTTAGAATCATCCGGTGAACACGTGTAGCTTAGGGAATAATCCCCAACTCCAGAAGACATCGGAACCACGAACCTATTTTATGTGCCATTAATGAACATGGATCTTTGGCTTGAACTCACAACTCTCCAGTTCTGAGATCGGCGCCTTTGCCGACTTAACTGCGCTATCAATTTAACTAATAGGAAAACAGAGTGTATTACTATAGTAAGTTTCACTGTCGATCGCTAGGGGAAATAAACTATAAAAATTAATTGCGATGGAAGGTTGGGAGCTTACCTACCACTTTGATAGGTTTTCTCCGGGATCTTATTTAATAAAGTACGCTGTTAGCTTCGCCGAGCGCTTTGCGATGTTTCTACTTCCGATTGTAAGTCATACCCTAGTCATTTGGGTATGATCTCGCATGGGTCTCGTATAAGGAGCAGGTATGGAGGCGAAATAATCAGCCGTAGATGATTTCAAACTTAACAACTGTTCATTTATTTAACAAAAAAACATTTAAAGAAATATTAAAGTGTATAAGTAAAGTCGTCCAGAGAGGAGATTACTCTAGACAACCTGTTCATCTCAAAGTTCAGCCGGGAGTCCCCTCCCGTTTCTTCTTTTCCAAACAGGAAACCTCGGTTTTAGGGGAGATCGACACCCCCTCTTTGACCTTTGTCCTTGGAGTAGCCGAAACGCCCTTTGGCACCCAGCCGACGCGGTCACACAAAGCACAATTTCTTTTCTCTGTCGGTGCGTTGACAAAAACGGCACACTTGACACCTCTAATCGTCCGTGCGTCAAAAGGACCATTACTGGTACAATACTGCCGTTTTTCAATTGTTCGGCATTTTGAAATGTTCGGCGTCTTACAATGAACATAAGGTCGCTTTAACCAACGCTCTTCTTGACCCCCGACAGAGACGGACGCGATGCTTACATACGCTCTGCTATAATGGTAGAAAACCGCACTGCTTAGTTATCCCACTCTCTAAGTGTAATCTTTCTCACAAATTGTTTAAGATAAGATGGATAAGAAGGCGTTGTCATCCAATTTGTTTTCGGCCGCTAGATGGTTGATGAACACCGAAAAACCTCTAAAAGTGAGAGCGAATTGGTATCTATTCTAACTATCATCTAGAAGTCGTGTTACAAGACACTTCATTCAAATGGATTTTCGTCACATCGCTAGATGGCGCTGTTGTGGAATTTCTTTGTGGCCGCTAGAGGGCTTTTGACAGAAAAAATGTATAAAAGTACTGCACCTAGAAGGGCGGGTGGGTTTGGGAACTCTTATCTATGTCGAGTTACGTCTCACTTCAAAGAAATAAGTTTCCGTAACCACTAGATGGCGCTGTTATAGAATTTCTATGATCGCCGCTAGAGGGCTTTTGACACAGAAAACTGTATAAAAGCACTACACCTAGTAGGGCGGGTGGGTTTGGGAACTCTCTTAATGCCCAGTTACGTCTACATATGGAACCAGATAGGTGATGCTGTTTCGGGTTTTTTGGTGTCCGCTAGAGGGCTTAGTAACACCTAGAAGGGAGGGCGGGTTGGGAACTCAAATGCTGCAGTTTTACTACTTAACTCTTATAGAGACTGTACTGTACTGTATTGATAATTGAAATACTAACCACCAGGGTAAAGAAAGGGCTAACCAAGGGAGAGGACACTTCCTCCTCAATATAGTGAGCGATTTAACGGTTGTCAATATTTGTAATTCTTATTGCGACTTAAGATGGCAAACAATGTAGATGACAGAATGTTCCCCATATTTGCACGAAAGAAATCAGAAAAGAATACACGTACAATGAAATACGTATTACAATCTAAGCTTTTCTTAAAAATTGAGAATTTATTTCAAAAGTACTACAGAGTTATTTCCCAGTATGGTAGCTATAAATTTACCACAGTTCTGGAGATAGAACATAATGTTCGTTTTCTCTTTTCAAATGAAATAAAGTTAATAACATGGTACACAGCGGTCATTTTACACACTATGATGGCCTTTCGCGGGTTTAAATCGTGTCTGGTGTGAAAATCTTTCAAAGTTTTGTAAGCCCAAAGATATAGACTGTTGAGTTCTAATCATTCACTACGCAGCTTTACTAACAGGAAAAAAAAACAAGGAACTAAATTTCAAAGAGCAGGAAGCAGTGGGCTAGTTGAAGCGTTACAGTCTACTGTTTTGCTACATGAGACCTAATGCCCTTGGAGAAGGAGGGTAACAAGAAATACATCACATTGTTTAAATTACCAAAATTGGGAGACATTTTCTTAACCGTAGACATTTTATTAGATTTTATAGAGTAAAAATGAAGATAATTTCTCTTTTTGATTTATAAACTTTTCGACAAATTCGTTTCAGATATACCAAAGCCGACGATAATGTTTTTAATTACTCTGAAGTATATCTTAAAAGTTATTTTATAAACTTTTAATAATAAGTGGGCATAAAAAAATATAGTAAAAAGATCAAGTTTAAATGTTTTTACTTACCTTTCGAAATATAAAAAAAGTAATCCAACCGAAAAGAGATTCGTTAGATATGTGCATTTGAAGCAGACACATATACTAATAAGTCTCCATTGGGTACATTTGGATGCGAAATAAATTAAACTTTAGCACAATTATAAAAAAATTCAATAACGAGTATAGGAAATTCCTAACAATTACTTCATTCATTAATAAAATACAGTAGATAGAAACAGTTCAACACACATTCTAAATAGTAATAAATGGTTTCTAAAAAATTTCTGAATGACAGAAAAAGATATCCTCATATCAGATTTATATCAAAAAGGAAAAATTTTAATTTTTTAGTTAATGAAATTGACAGACAAATAACCCCAAACTTCCAAATATATAAAAACATTTAGGGTTGTCACACCGAGTGAAATACACTCGAAAGCTATTGAAATTGCGACCGTTTGTTAAGGATATGGAAACTATCAGATGGCCAATCAGTTCTAAAAATCATACAGAAAGCAAATAGGATACTACCAACTATTATCATTACTAATAAATAAAAATATATTATTTCAAAGTAACGATACAATGGATTCAATCAGTGATTAAAGAAATTGAATGATCATTAATACAGTAGAACCATTTTTTAACGACCCCTTGATACAACAACCCCTTCGTTAGAACGACCATCTTAAAAAGTCCCAATTATTTTACCACAGGAATAATGTTAATTTTGAATCATTACAACGACTCAGAGCGTATTATTTTTCGTTAGAACGACCGCCAGTTTTAGTCCGCAGAACTCATGAGCAAGTGAGCTATTTCAAAATTATTGTACTGTGGTGCAACTTCAAGAAACATGGACTCTTTGTGTTTGCTTAAACGATGGGAGGGGCTTGACGAAAAGAGGAGAACTAAATCTTTAATTATCTTTTGACGAAACTTTACAGTGCTGCGGAGAAAATTTGAATGAGGACGATTTTATTGGCCGTATTACCGGAAATGAAGAAATCTGCGATTCCGACGAGAGAAGAAATCGTCCAAGCTTTTGAAAAACTGGTTGAAAAAGAAGTCTTCAATGCAATCAATGCCTTGCGTCAATCTTTTGAAGGACAGTTTATTTCTAAAGATTTCCTTCAAAATCTAACTTATGGAATCAGTGATAATGAAAAATTCCCAAATGAACTTGAAACAGGCGTCAATCAAAGATTTTTTTTTCAAAAATTCAGTAATGGAAATACAAATAATAGAAGTGTTCTCTAGATATGTACTGTTGCATCATTTCATTGCTCAAATTCTTTTATTATTTTTTCAATTCGTTATAACGACCTTATGATGTTGGTCCCACAGGAGTCGTTATACCGAGGTTTACTGTATTTCTACAAATAACTTTTTACAAACGCACAAGAAATTAACCAAGTAAATCCCCAAGGATAAATCGACAAATAAAACGTAATGTATATGAAGAAAATTTCTAAAGAAATGTGGAATTAGTTATTTATAACCAAACTATGAGGATAATTAGGAAGCTTCCTTTCCACTCTCATCTGATTAGTAACAAATGAATCAAAGCGTTAACAAATAAATCTGTTAGATCGACTTTTAACGTGCTCTTAGCTCTCCTTAAACATTTTGAAATAATATGATAAAATCTGCAATAATCTTTTATTTTTAAATGGCTAATGGTTTATAGATCATTAAAAAATTGTTAAAATGTTAAGAGGCTCATTCAGATCACGTTTGTTAACATAATCTGTCTTGAATCTGTTAATAGACAAAATTTAAAAAAAATCTCTTAAAAGAATTTATACTCGAATACATAAAAAATTCAGACTGTAAACGTATTATTACATATTTATCTACAGAATACAAACATTTAACCTTTTAATTAAACTAGAATGCACACATAAAGCAAGTTTATATATAATTATTCACGTAAACTCATTTGAAAAACAGTAAAATATACCTAAACACCGTTGTTCAATATTAAGGGGACATGTCACTCGTTTAAAAGAAAACAGTTTCGCAGTAAATATGGGAATTGTTCTGTAATTTAGAATCAAATTTAAAACAGTTTAGGAGAATAAAGCCAGGTCTAGTAATTAAATTTTATTTAAACCTGTAAAATGCTTTTATAATATTTGCATCTCAAGTCTACTAAAATGTGTTCCATAAATACTTTCTACGTAAATCTGAATTTTTAGGTACCTCCAGAATTATATTTTATAAAAAAAAATCCGACACAGTTAAATACAATGCATTTTGACACTTCTTAAAAATATTTGTGTATAATAAAGAGTCAATTTTTACTTATTTCATTCGCAGATTTATCCTATACATTAGAAAATTAGTAAACAATTTAACGTTTGTATGTTCAATAGAAAATAAGACTTGGACACAGCTTGTAATGCATAGAATATGAATAAAAACAAAACACGGGAAAACACATTTACATTCATTTGCTAAGATATGCTATAACTCATATGCACAAGTAGCTTTCAAAATAGTGAAAATATAGATACAAGTTCTTTTTCATGTTTGTAAATGTGAGAAAGCTGTGACCCAATTGAAACAATTTGACATTCTGAACGTTAAAGCCCCCATCAACTGAATTTGTTGTGTTAAATTGTAAAACAGTATAAGAATTCACATACCTTATAAAAAGAATTATTCACCTTAAGTGTCCATCTAATTATTAACCATTGAAAACGCCGTGTTTTGAAACCTGAGAACCCTGTAGCTTGACTCTGGTGGAGCTCTTGACGATCTAAAGGCCCCTCCACCTTATGGTTTACTGCAAACCATTACCACCGTCTGGAGAGGGTATGGCTTATTGAGGTCGACGATAAAATGACATTGGCGGAGGATGGCTTCGGAAGCAGTTTCTCTCAAGGCCCCTACACACTGTGATGAACTGCAAGCCACCACCACCGTCTGGAGGGGGTTCGGTTTATCGTGGTCGATGGTAGCAGACGATAAAATAACCTTGGCGGACTACGGCTTCCGAGGCAGTTTTTCTCCAAAGATCAAAGGCAGCCAGATGCGCTACTAAAGTGCGCAGTAGACCCTATGGACGAATCCACATGTTTGGCTCATTTAGTGGCCCAGCGTGTGGCTGCAACCCGTGAACTATCGTTCGAGGTCACCATCAGGAAGTGGTGAACAATTGGCCATAGTGTGAAGGCTACATCAAAAGATAAAAAACAACCGGGATGCGCTTCCAAAGTGCGCAGTAGATTCTATGGATGCATACACGTACTCTGATCATTTAGTGGCAAAGTGTGTGAATGCAACCCTTGAAACATTGTTCAAGGTCGCCATCAAGACCAGTATTGGAGTGGTGAACAATTGGCTATAATATGGAGGCTACTCAATAAGGGCCGATCTCACCAAAGTCGTTTAACGCTAACCGCGATTAATCTGTGTTTAAATTGAGAACTGCATCCTACCATTAGTGCCATGAGTTAATTGCTTGTAGTCATTAAACGACTTTGATGAAACAAGCCCTAAGTAATTGTGGCAGAAAATTCATGACGCCATTAACTATTGAGAAACACTCACCCATTCAAACATTAAAGAAGTAAACGTTAAATTTAATCTTTTTTCAATCGTTAATGCCACCAAATTTATATTCTGTACCATTTTCAGTTCAGTGCTAAGTCGAAAACGAGTCGCAAGGTGTGGCAACAAATGAGTTTTTTAGGGCCGATCCCACCAAAGTCGTTTAACGGCTAACTACGATTAGCCACGATTAACCCTGGCGCTAATCAATAGGGAAACGCAATTCTCCTTTTAAACAGAGATTAATTGCGTTTAGCGTTAACCGACTTTGGCGGGATCGGCCCTTAGACCTTGCACATTACAAATTTAGAAATAACCAATATCAGAAAAAGTGCACTTTATAAAAACCATTTTCATCTTATAAAAAAAATAGAACAAATGCCTGATCTTACCGAGATTAACTACTCATTTAATTATAGCAAATTAGAGGTAATCGTAAAATCAATATTAAGATCTCATGGAGCTCAATTACATACCGTTTAATCTACAGTTATTTCTAATCGACTGTTATGCAAGGCATCTTTGATTTGTCACGCGCACTCTTTTATTTTAAGAAGAGATGACATCATTAGGATAAATATAAATTTTAAATTTTTTTGAGGGGAGTCATTCTCGCGTTTATAGTCAAAGGTACACGTTTCTTTTCTGTTTTTACAGTTCTTACATTTGGTAATGACAAGCAAAAAATGTGACAATTGCCTGAAAGACTTTCACCAAAAATTAAAAATTAACCATATTTTTCTCGCTCTTGTTAAAAGTTGTGTCACTCATAGCTTGCACAATTTTCAGACGAACAGAAAGTATTTAAATAAATCATTCCATACAAATCTCCCAGGTGTACAACGATTTCCCCCATAGATTAACACAACAGTTTGGTTTAGGGCGCTACGGTCTCATGTTTTGCTACTCGAGATCGAGACCTACTGCTTAACCCTTTCTTGGGCCATGGGAAGATTGCTTTCCACTGACATGATCTTACAAAATACACCTGTGGGAAGCGCAAAAGCCATTCTAATATATTGGTCTTGTTATTGAAACGACGGGAAGACTGATTCCTGCTTTGGTTTTGCGCTGTCATCAATTGTTCGATCGATTGAATAAAATTAGCAGCTCTGTTTTGAAAGTTTGAAAACGTAGAGGGAGAAATAAATGGCCCATGAAAGGGTTAAAGTCGATTCCGAACATCCATGCCTGCAGCAGAATTCGAACCCGCGAACTCCGGTATCGAATACCAGCACTCTACAATTTGGCCATCATTTGGCATAGATTAACACGAAACTGGAGAATTCAACATAGCCGATACTCAAACACTTTAAAGTAAACACATACTTAATAAGGTACAAGACAGTTTTATATTTCTATGTGATATTTTTTTTTAAATATACCGAAGAACTCAAATATTATGCTCCTAAAAATGACTTGTTCATTAACGTTGATGAGTGAAGTTTGAGGTATTTAGAAAACTTATCCTGTTATATACGATAGAAAATATATTAAAATTGTATATGGTCGATACTTTTTTATTAGCTAATATTTTAGTGAAACGTGTTATCGATTATATTGAAGCAGTAGATGGTAGTCCTGTTACAAAATGTAGTGCTCCAAATGAAACAAGAATCAATTTTTTTATATATGTAAAGTATTGTTTTTTATATATCTAATACAAAATTTGTAAGTGCGTGTTCAACAGAGACTAAACAATAATATATTTTTATAGAGATAAAATTTAAAGGGGATGTTATATATTTTTTGTAGAATATATTTAACGTGTAGCAATATATATATATATATATATATATATATATATATATGTGTGTGTGTGTGTGTGTGTGTGTGTGTGTGTAATACATCAAAATTGTTTAACTTTAAAATTTTCTTTAAAACCTCCTCTCTCTCATTCTAATTCCTTTAAATCTTTTTCCCAACTTTTAAATAGTTTAATCAAAGTAGTATTTTCCACTTAACATTCCTTTCTGCCCTAAACTGTAACCTTTTTGTCTATTCATCACTTTTCCCAGCTGTTGGCGGCAAATGGTTTCGAGTTTTGCGGATATTGCATTTAATTCGCTTATTAAGTTGTTTTTTACCGTGGGAAAATTTTTCCTGTCGCTCTTGGGTGCACCTCTGTTCGATCAGAGTGAACTCTGTGGCTTTTCTTTGTCTGTTGTCCAGTAGAATAGATGTGCGTTGTAGCCGCTCTGGAATAAAGTTTAAATTCGGCTGGTACCGTTCTCTTCAATGTCAGCCCGACTACATTTTTATTACTGCTAGCTGTTGAGCTTTCTCCTTGCCAAGAAGTTTTTATAAAAAATGGTTTATACGCACACACACACACACACACACACACACACATATATATATATATATATATAACATATAGCAGTATATGTATCTAGTACCAAATATTTTGCAACGATCCCTTTTAAAGTATTTGGATTAAAGCAAGAAACTTTTTATATTAGACTGAGGGCCGGTTTCATCGAAGTTAGGGTTAATCGCGGTTAGCCGTTATACGCCTTTAATGAGACTAGCCCTCTGTTTTTCAAAACCAAAAAAGAGTCTATAAAAAAAAGGGATGTTTGACAGTCGCCTTTATTATCAAGGATGACATTTATAGGGTTGGGGATTAAGATATTACAGCAGAACAGAACTTTAAAAAAAAAAAAATATTGTGATATTCAATTTAAGGCAACTGATTTTTTCAGTAGCGATGTTCTTCTTTGTGAATATTTTTACAAAACAGGTTTCGAGAAAATCCGGTGTTCCTACGGCCTCTTAAACTTTTCAGAGGGTCTGGGAAATTTATTTTGTTCCTGTACTGGTAGCTGTCTGGTTATTTCTTTAGTTTATGAATTTGCTTGTACTACCTTAAACAAGAACTAAAATAACAAAATGCTATAGATTTGGCGTAATATTTATTTATCGTTTTGTATGCTATTATTATTATTATTATTTTACATTTTATCACTTTTTATAGTTTTTAAAGAATTTTTTTTTACACAGAAATTGTACGATTATGAGTTTTTAACCTCATTTCCTACACCTGGAAATGTATTTCAAGTAAACGATTTCCAGAGTACCCAGTAAAGTTATAGCAGCCACATAGTAAAAGCACTTGCCCTCACTATTTCTCTTATTCTGCTACCATTCACAGACAAAAACATACATTGCTTATTGCTGTTATCTCGACTCTCTTACAGAATAAACGAGGGGTGACCCCTTTAGCCGGAGGCTACGTTTCCCTCTTGCTAACTTGTTTTACAGTGGGGGTTCTAAAAATAGATCTAGCGCACTTCAGAAAGAGTAGGGGAAATAGGGATTTTTAAAAAGTGATAAATAACGGGGTGTCAATATGTAAAGTTTTCTGATTGGACAGAAAGGCTCAACTAGTTACCTCCCACCGCCTGCAATTTCTTGGGTTGTTTTCACTGCGTACGGGTTTTTTTCTGAGTCCAGCGGCCCCTTAACAATAAACATACCATATAACGGGTCAAATGAACCATAAGGTATATGTAAAAAATGCGATGGTAAATGCATTAAAAATTCTTATTCTTTTTGTGTATAATACATAAAAGTATAACGGGTCAAATGACCCATAAGGTATATGTAAAAAATGCGATGGGAAATGAATTAAAAATTCTTATTCTTTGTGTGTATAATACATAAAAGTATAACGGGTCAAATGACCCATAAGGTATATGTAAAAAATGTGATCGGAAATGAATTAAAAATTCTTATTCTTTGTGTTTATAATACATAAAAGTTGACTTAATGACCCGTTATATAGTATGTTTAGTGTTAAGTTCACCCAGATCCTATGAAGTGACTACCCAGAATTTACTACAAATTATTTATTTGCATAATTCTATAATTTATAAAGAGTGTGTAAGTATTCTTTGACACCCAACCTTACTCGCTCTTTATGTATTTGTGTTTTTCAAAGCCAGCAGTTTTTCTCGAGAAACAGAAATAAATCGGGCAAACGAAAGTGGAGAAATCCTATCTCCAACAGAAAAATTAAGAAATTCACATACTTTTTAAAGGATTTTTTTCTGGAACCTAGTTTAAAATTAAAGACTCCAAAGATCCATTTTTAAAGGATATCAGTATTTTAAATAGTTTTTAATGACTTTTGATGACCATTCAAATCTTTTTTTTTTTTTTTCATTTCCCCCTCCAAAGTTAAAATTTTGTACGCCTATATAAATACACAAAAATTGAAACTAAGTATATTAAAACTAAAGGAAAAAATATTAAAAAGTGACGACCTTTTCGCACGATGATTGCTAGTTCAACGGACTCTATGCGTTTCAACGTAATAATTTTAAATAGTACCTAATTTAGAAATCTGAAATAGTCGAAGGTTGCCAGTATCTCTTCAATGTCGCTTACTCTAATGAAGGTTTAACTGGACCAGTACCGTCATCGCTTTTCTGTATTGGACTCCTTAGGCCTTCTCTCTAGTTAGATCTGTCGCTAAAAATTTTATTAAATAAATCGTTCATTTGGATGATAATGAACTACAACTATGAGGAACGCTTGGAGATTAGAACGAATTCTCTATGCTTAAGACTTTTGAATCATGCCTTCCCCGTTTAAGATTTTATCTAACTTATTTAATGACTTAGTTAAAATACTCAACCCAGTCTTGCAAACGATTTCAATAATAACAATAGAGCTTTAGGTTACGATACTTATGACAAAAAAATGTACTAGTGAAAAAGATGGATTCAAAACAAGGTTGGCTATTTTGCGTAAATGGCTTTTTAATCAGTTTTCTTCTTTATAAATGAATCCTATGCGCTTGTGTCCTTTTATCTTATCTCCCCAACCAATTTCGTTTTTGCGCAGTGTCCAGTTTCTGTATGTCTTTCTTATATAAATCTGTTCTGCTAAAATACACTATTTACCTCTCCTCCATTTAGCTATTCTTCATTCAGCTAAAAATCGTCCCGGCCATTGATCAATGTCAAAATCCATTTAACAAGGGATTTGCAGTTTTGCACAGTTACTATTTTAAAGTTAAAGATCCTGTATTTTGTGCCCTGTATTTTTTCAGAGAGATTTGGCATAATCCGTTTCTACACATTATATATATACTTTACTGATAAATAATGCGAAAGTGCCTTTTTATTTAATAAAAATAAGCCCTGTTATTCGATTTTTTCAATTCCCTTTCTTAGATGTACCTTCGCCATTTTTTTAAATGGGGACATTAATAGCAATGTCCTGTGGAAGGCATGAAAAGGAGAAAAAGTTCCTGCTTTAGAAATTAATCATATTAAAAAAAAAATGCTTAAAACCAGCAATTATCTACGAGCTTCCATAGATTTGCGAAAATCCAGCCCTTATCACAACAATTAATAAATGTAATAAAGGTACTTTTTCACACCTAACTCTTTTTAATAATTCTAAGTTATTGCCTTTTAATCTGGGGGACGACGTCTCTCGCATCCGCGGCCACGAGCTTCAAGCCGTACGTGTCCTGTGGGTAGTGCTAAATGAGAGACAACCTCAGGGGTATACCTCCTATAGGTATATACGGGTGTCACGAGCCCGGTGTTCACCTGAGTGATCTTTCTCTGGTAGACCACAACTTGGCTCTGTAGTGCTTGTTCCTTACCGGAGTTGACCAAAGTAATCTCCGAACCATGACGGGCCTCGCGTAGCTCAGCTGCAGCTTTATAGCTGTTGTGGTTGCTGTCGTGGTGACTAGTCATTCAATTTGTCATTTGCTGTATGGACATATAGCCTGTGTCAGTGTAAGAATTCTCTAACCTTATAACCTTATTCTTTAAAGTAATTTTGAAAAATAAAGTTTCAGTTTTTCCTTAGTTCTACTCCTAGACGAATCGTCCTCTAGCGGACCCTAGTTCCATCATGGGACGAATCCCTCTGACTGATGCGCTCGTGGCAAATACCACCTTTACTCTGCCTTGTAATTGGAGTGTTAAGGACTTCACCAAAGATCCAAGAACCACGCAAAACAAAAAGAGAATTAGAAACAAAACAGAATAGCAAATCAAAGAGGAATCACGTCTTCTGAATGCTCTAACAGAACCTCTGCAGAACTTACAGACTTCATGATTACTCAAATTAATAATAGATTCGAAGCTCTAAATTCAACAGCTGTTGACTTGAACCTGACGACAATCACAGGATGCAGTTATTACAGATCGACTTACGACAATCTTGGCTAAAGACAAGTGGATCGGGACAGCCAATTTCGGTGCTACAATTCCAGGACAAAATCGCTTGATTCACGCGGCGCCATCTATTTACTAATATATTAGCTAAAAATATTCTAATAATTTTGTATGATCTTGGGCAGTTCTTGTATTATTTTATTTAATTTTTGACAATATTTTAATTTAATTCTCTATTTTGTCTTTTTATTTTTTTTTGCTTGAATTTTAAGTTTTTTTATTTTCATTTTTGTTAGTTTTTGTCGTTTTAAGTTTATAAAATTAAATTTTGCTAAGAAGTGAGCTTGCATCATTTCTAATATTTTATTTACATTTTTAACAAATTTTGAAATTAATTTTTAATTTTACTGTCCATTTTTTATTATCATCTTTTTTTATTTTAAGTTTTTTAAATTAATCTTTGCCATTATAAACTTTATACCTCAAGCTGTCTATAATGGGCAGTAAACAGTCTGATTTTTAAAGATAAAAACAATGTTCTGAAAAAATGTTATTCAATATAATAATATAGAAACTTACATTTTTCTATCATCTGGTAAAAATATGCAATCGCAATGCATTATTCAAGCAATTATGTTTGTTCTCAGTTTATTTAAATCGCGAGTAAATAGCCTAATTTAAGCATGAAAAAATTATTCATTGAAATATCATTCAATATAGTAATTTAGAAGCTTATATTTTTCGATCAAAGAATATTCAAGAATTCTTTATTACTCTTTATTAAGTGAAATAATTATTCTATATTGCTGTATGCTTTTGAGAGAAATAGTAAAATTTAAACTTATGAAAATTCTTTGATAGAAAAATGTAAGTTTCTAAATTATTATATTGAATAACATTTTTTCAGAAGAATGTTTTTATCTTTAAAAATCAGGCTGTTTACTGCCCATTATAGACAGCTTGAGGTATATATATTGGCAAAAATTAATTTTAAAAACTTAAAAAAAAGATAGTAAAAATTAATTTTAAAAATTGTCAAAAATGTAAATAAAATATTAGAAATGATGCAAGCATATCTTAAGCTCATTTCTTAGCAAAAATTAATTTTATCAAATTAAAACGACGAAAACTAACAATAATAAAAATTTAAAAATTTAAAATTCAAGCAAAAAAAAGGAGGAAATAGAAAATTAATTTAAAATATTGTCAAAAATGTCAAAAAAAAAAATAATACAAAAACTGATCAAGATCATACAATCGCACTGGACATCGCACTGGAGCTTCATTTACTGACTCTCCTGGGCCTAGCCCTCTGAGCCAGTATATACTGGAAACATATGGACAAGAGAAATAACAATAATTGCAACACGAAAATAAGGACTGGGATACTAACAGATTATTAAAAGGTATAACAATAATAAGGTTCACGAGTTCGGTGAAGGATACACAAGTAGAGAAAAGTTAAGTTCAGAAATCAAAAATTGAAATTAATTAATGGAAAAAATAAAGATCATACAAAATTTACTTGAAAAGTTTTAGTTAATATATTAGTAAACAGATGGTGGTAGTAAACCAAGTAATTTTCACATTACTTGAATGATGTGAATTTACTATCGAACAATCTGAGAAAATTCAAACTATCGGGGAATTCACCCACTTTTTTGAATAAAATACAGCAAAATAGATTGATCATTCATAACCTTTTTAAAGAATAAGTGTTTATAGAAGTGTAATTGTTTGATTTTTAAATGATTGTTTTATCCCTTTGTGAATGCGTTAATGAGGGATGTAAATTAAATGATGAGAAACATTAAATAATCTTCTTGTATTGACATAAAATATGTATCTTATATTTATTAAATGTATATAAGTATCAATGGAATGCAAAAGAGGTAATTTTTGCTTAAAGTAATTGCTAATAAGACCATCTTTCAAAATTATTTATTTACATTGTTTCTACACATGTATGAAAGCAACAAATGATTTTAAATCAATAAATATTTTGTTATAAGTTAAAATATATCTCTCAAATGAAAGCAATATTTACAGTCTATTTACACTATTACAGTTTTTTTTCTTTTATATTACATCGATTGAAGCTAATTTGAAGAACTGTTATATATGGATATTTGAAGTTTTGTTCATTTCTATAGAAATAGTAAGAGTGGTATCAATAAATAACGCACATAATTTTGAACACATTTATAAAGAATGCAATTCATAAGACTATTACAACGATGAATTGGCGTAGTCTGGGGGAGATGTAGTCTTCCAGAAGGCAGGTCACGGATTCTAATCCGGCTAAGGCAAGTTGACCACATTTTCTTTAAATTATAATTTATATGCAAATACATGTAAATTTGCTCTGCATTTATGATTATGCAAATATTTGTTCTTTCAGGGAGACACTGGTTGGTCCCCAGTTTGTAGACACTGGTTGGTTCCAAGCTTTTATTTAAGCCACTTGTTTAAAACCATTAGACCAGGGGTAGGCAACGCGGCGCCCGCGGGCGCCATGGCGCCCCCGATCGATTTTTAATGCGCCCTCGCTGGACTAATGTAAATGTATGATAGCCAGAGCGATTTACTTATTCTTGTCAAACGGCGATATACAGCAAGTAGTCAGTTGAGTTTAGGACATTCAAATGCAAGTTAGTGTTGTTGAAATCCCATTTGTTGAAAAAACATTATCACATATCCTAAATATAAAATATACTGTTGAGAGTTTAAATTTGAATAACGAAAATTTTGCTGCTACATCATATTTAGAAATTATAGATAAGCTAATACAAGAGTTTTCTTCTAGATTTGACGATTTTGCAGCATTAGAACCCGTTCTAAGATTTTTCATAAATCCATTCAATGTTACTGAAGAGGATGTCCTTGAATTAGTTTCAGTGTATTTCGAGCTTCATAATATCGAAGATTTAGAATTAGAAATAATAAACTTGCAAAGTGATATTATTTTAAAAGCGCATAGTAATGATAAAATGTTTTGGAATTTAGTCGATGAAAATAAGTATCCTATTTTAAGGAAATGTACGCTAAAAATTTATTCATATTGTGCAACATACAATTGCGAGTCTTTGTTCTCAAATATGAAAAATTTGAAATCAAAATACCGAACAAAGCTTAATGACTCACATTTAGATAATTGTTTAAGGACTGGGAACTTTAAATATATCCCCAATTATAAGAAATTAGCTGAAAATATGGACACCCAAGTTTCACACTGAACTATATGTAGCATTATGTATGACACCAACAAAATAAAGTTATAAAAAATCTGTTTTTTTTTTAAATGCCTATTTATACCTGTTGATTATCTGTAAAATATGCGCCCTCGGTGATTTTCAAATTTAGTATTGCGCCCTTAAGAACAAACAGGTTGCCGACCCCTGCATTAGACAGTGTCGCTTGGTTTGGAGCCCTACGTTCTGCTTTTTTTGGAACACTAGGGCTAATGAGACCGGAATCTACTGCTTAAAACCAATAGAGCAATTTGTCGCAGCGTCACGAACTACTATAATGCCCTTCCCATTCATTTTCATGTTTACAACAGCCAACAGACAAACAATAAACTGCCCTTCCGTTTGAAACTAAAGCCAGAATTGTCATAAGTTGATATGTGCCCTGCTGCGTGAAATCGCTTATTCCGAACAGCTCCATGGAACAGTTGGACTCGAACCCACGAGAGTCTCGGTATCGGAGATCAGCGTCTTAACCCTTTGGGCCGTCGTTCATCATTAGGCAATCAGAAATCTTCTTCATATAGAATTCAGCTGGTTGTTTCGTGCTATACAAATAAAGTTCCTGCCTTAAAGACCTTGGTGATGGTTGAATTCTCCGCGACAATATGAAACAGAAAGTATTACAAATTTATTACTTCAACATCCGTGCTCTTCATTTTGAGACATTTGTTCCATAGCTAGTTCAGTTTGAAATTCCTGATGTTATAGAGGTCCGTTCTCTCCGAGTACAGCCACTGTCACATGGTCCATTTGAAATCCAGTCGCCTTTAAACAATTCACACCACAAGTAGCCTAACATCTTTAGTCCAGACTTTCTTGTAGTGTAGACAGCCGCCTCTAGTATTTCAAGGTTTGGAACTCTGTTCTCAATGTTTATGTAGTTCATTTTAAACAGTAGGTCCATCTTTTGCAGTTTTAACTACCTTACTGAATCATCAATTCAGACCTTAAATTTACAGGATTTAAAATATTTTAGAAAAATTTTAGACGAATAGCAGATATATATCTGTTAGCTCACATATATCGGTTAATGTTGGCCAATAGTTTAAATGTCGCTGAATGTGGAACATCGAATTTGGGGTTTCTGCCAATATTGACTAATAATGTGAAATTAAAATTTGAATTTATTTAAAAGAAAGCATTTTAAATAGTTCTTTGCATTGCTTGTAAGAGAAGTATTAATCTAAAAAATGAAATTTAATAAATTTGCCAGTTTTTACGAAATGTACATTTTGAATGTTTTTTCTCGATGTTGTTAACAATGTAACACAATGTTTTAAAAATTATTTTAATAATTTTCTGTGATATCTATCTATAATTGTTAAAATAAATATCATTTTCCCTTTAATCAACTAATTTTAGTTTTGCGATTTTTCAGAAACCTGTGAGACAAGCAAAGCAGAATTGGCCTTAGATTCTGAGGGAAAATGCTAGGTAATACAAATTTTAAACGTAAAGTTTCTAAACAAATACGAAAAGCTTTACTTCACAAAGAAGTGAATGAATTATTTCACATGGCAAAATTACCAAGTGATAAACATTACTAAATATAAAAAAAATATATATATTCAAGGATATTGGAGAAATAATGACCAACACCGCTAAATATCAAAATATGATATTCAAGGTTATCGGGGAAATATTGACTAACACTGTTAAATATAAAAAATGATATTTAGTGATACCGGGGAAACACTGACCAACACTGCTAAATATCAAAATATGATATTCGAGGATATCGGTGAAATATTGACCAATATTGCTAAATGTCAAAAATTGATATTCCAAGATATCGGGGGAAATATTGACCATCAATGATAAATATCAAAATATGATATTCAAGGATATCAGTGAAATATTGACCAACATTGTTAAATATCAAAAATTGATATTCAGGGATATCGGGGGAAATATTGACCAACATTTTTAAATATTAAGAAATTATATTCAAGGATATCGATGAAATATTGATCAACATTGCTAAATATCAAAAATCGATATTCCAGGATATCGGGGGAAATATTGACCATCACTGATAAATATCAAAATATGATATTCAAGGATATCGGTGAAATATTGACCAACATTGCTAAATATCAAAAATTGATATTCAAAGATATCGGGGGAAATATTGACCAACATTTTTAAATATCAAAAAATGATATTCAGGGATATCATTTTAGGCGGAGAGGGGCCCATTTGATCTCAGCGGATATTATAATTTTTATATTGGCCGATATTTTTGTGCTATCTGGGACCATCATCCCACATTGGTACCGTCAATTCAGTCTGTTCCGTTAACATCCATAATTTCCGAATAATTTTCTTGACCTTTCTTTTCCGTTTACTAAAAGAGATCTTATCTCTGGTCGTTGTTTCTCCAAAGTGAACCATGTGATTACATTGTTCAAATGACTAACGCAAGCTGGTGAAATAATCACCCAGATGTCTGTAGCATAGTATGCATTCAATTTCGCTCTCTATTTTGATCATTCACACTTTTATTAAAAATAGTTCATCACTGAAAAAAAAATCCCATTTACATGTGCGTTATATATTAATATCTCGTCGTATATGCATAAAATAGAAAACATTTTTACTCATTTCACAAACAATCTTTTTTGCGTCCATTTAAAAGCGAGGACTTCCAGTAAACTTTCGTTTTCCAAACAAAGAAATTTAGATATAAAAAAACAGAGGATGTTGCTGAGTAGAACATCTTGAAGAACATTAGTGTTCTGTAAATGCAATTTAGGAAGACATGGTTACCCTTTCCATTTAAAAAAAATTATTTTAAGCCTTAAAGTAAATATTGTAATTATTCTGCATGTTAGAATCTATCGTAAAGCACATTATAGAAATTAAAGTCCGCTTGGATAACTCATTAAATTAAAACTCAAATTTAAAATTTTGTTCAAAGTTTTTAAAAAATCTATAAATTTTTCAAATATAAATATTTTTCCACCTAATTTTGAGATCTAGGAAGATCTTCTACAGTAAACTGTCTACGTATACTCAGATATATTAAAGTTTACGTTGAAGATAGTAAAACTTGATAGTATCTGTATATATTTGTGTATAAATAAAAACTAAAAAAGTTAAAAAGAAAGTTAAAAAAAAGTTATTGCTTATTCCATAAACAGTTTCATCCTGTACATTAAAGAAAAACCTGTATAACCTGTAAACCTGTGTAATTTGAACAGTTATATCTTAAATATGAAATAAGCATTAGCATTTTTAATGCATCGAATTCAAGTAAAACAAAAGTGAAGGAACAACCCTTTAAAGATTTTATTTGTTGAGAAAATCTTCTGTAAATGTATACTTAAATAATTTTTAAAGTTTTAAAGAAACATATTTTAAATTTTGCATGATTTTGTAGAAAATTTAAAAAGGCAATGAGAAAAAAATGTATGTATTGACCATATTAGGGGTACCACGTCTCCATGAGTATCTATGAAAACACTTTGGCTGTCCATCATTTGATATTCCAGTACCTTCAAATCTTTCAGGTAAAATCACACCGGCAATATTTACAGGAATGTTCATCAAAATTTTAACTCCTCTGTATTACTTGATCACAGATCATGCCTTGATATTTTTCATACTTTGTTTTACTTTTTCTCCAATCTTCTACTTTATTTCATTTAGCATAAACAATTCAGAAATTGACATTGAACTGGGAGTAAGTCCCCAAAACCAAACTTTTCAACAGGAAAAAAAAAGTTGTAAGTTAATTTTAAAGAGTAATGATTAAAGAACAAAATGTTCATTAAAAGAAACATTCTATTTTGTAAAACTGGAAATTAGAATAAAATACATTAAATGAAATTAGGCTTGTTAACTTTAGTTTTGTGCACCACTTGGGTTAGGTCTTCACATCAACTGGAATTACAATACATGATCTATTAGTTTACACTCTTTTTTTTTATCGCTAGCTGCCTACGTGCTTCGTTTCTTTTGAGAGACGGAGTAGTTTTTCAATTTTTCGGGACCTACACCCTTTTCAATGCCAGCACCACAATTACTTTTCTTTTACTGAGGTGGCTTGGTATCCGCGCTATTGAATTCACGCAGCTTTCGAGATGACCAGCGGATATTTTTGACCCACATCCTCTATATCTTAATATGTTTTATAATATTCTGCAGTTGTATAACTGATGTCAAGTCGATGTGATTCTTTACTCTTAGTAAGGTCTAGGAAAGAATTTACTTAAAGTTCATTCACAGTAAGACAAAATCATAATGTAATAAAAACCCTCACTTCAATTAGTTGGCTTAGTCTGGTTTTAGTAAGAACAATTAAACAAATATATATATATATATATATATATATATATATATATATATATATATATATATATATATATATATATGTATGTATGTATGAAACATGTGCGCATATATGAAGCATTAGCTGAAGGGGAATGCGATTTACAAGTAATAGAGCAAGTTTAATAAAAAATGGAAGCAAGAATCTTCGGTGACTGTTTTCAATAGCTTCTCTACAACCTGGGCCATATTGGGCCACTGCAAGCCATCCCTACTATGCTGAGGGAAGATGGTCAATAGTGGTGGACAACGGAAATGACGATGACTTTGAGAGCTACTTATCTCCAAACATCAAAGAAGGCCAGCATACGCAACTGAAGTGCGCAGTTGGTGGCTCATTCGCGCCCATCAAAACTGGCTCAGTGTGTGGAGTCAACCAGTCAAGGCGGTTGAGAGCGACCACTGCAGTGGCCATTATGGGCCACAATGCCACGAGCTTTTAATATCAACGCTAACAGCATAGGTGTTGATAACAAGTGTCGAAATTGGCTTCATTACTTTTATAGTTTTTGCTAATGTTAAAATTGCCTTTGCTTGGCAAGTTGAAATTTATTTTTTAAACCTATTTTGGAGAAAAATATTCCTAACATTAACATACCTTTTTTTAATGGGAAAAATGTTAATTCAATAATTTTTACATGCTTCTGAATTTTTACTTTTTAGAGAAGGTACAATGTGAAAGTTTCGTATGAGTTGCTAATTAAATTTTTCTCGTGGGGAAGGAGTATTGTTAAAAGTCCCCCACAAAATTTAGTGATATTTATCTCGTGTAGACCACTCGCCTTGAACATAAAACTCAAAAAGAAAAAAAATCCTGGATACAAAGCCACCTTAACATCTCTGAGAATAAATATACAATTTACTTTCTCACTGCCAAACCAAATGAAGGACTAAACTGTTTTCGTTTTTAAAAACTTTGAGCAATAAATCTGTGGCTTAATGAAAAATGTGTAAATCGAAAACTGTACGAAATTAAAGGCAGTTTAAGTTTTTCCAATGAATCAGACTGAATTATATTATCGTAAACTACTCGCTCATGATGATGTAAAACGAATGAGAGCAAACGAAAACTTTCCTTCTGTTAAGGATGATTCATCATCATTTGGAGTTCTTTAGCTGTATTTCTGAAGGAAGTAGTTGTTAAAACTTCTGAACAGTTCCATCATCTTAAGGACTTTTTCTTTCTCCGGTAATATAGTGACTCTGAAAAAGAAATATGTGTATAAATATAGCTGTCAATAAATACTACAACTTTAGAATAATCCTACTAATAGATAGTATTTGAATAGGAACTTTGCAATCAGTATTTTGCAACCCGAAAATTCATAAGACACGAACTTAATACTTTTTAAAACCAACTCTGAATAATTACATACTTCTATGCTAGCAGGGGAATTCGAGCCTGTGGACTTTAGAAGAAAAAAAACAATGCCTTACTTGCTAGGCCATTGTTAGATTTATAATGAACTTAACAAGCGTGGTTACAGATGAAACTATTCAATATTTACAACTTCTTGAATTGGTTTGGTTTGGTTTAGCACGCTACAGTCTACTTTTTGCAACACAAGGGTTAATGAGACCCAACTTCCTGAATTAAACTAGTCTGTATCAGACTTGAAGCAGGAGGAAGGTAAATAGATCAATTCTATGCTTTCGAGGGTGCCTTTTAAAACTTGTATGGATCCACACTAAATCAAAGCAGGATTAGACAAAACCCTTGGAAGTTCCTTAAGTGCTTTCCCGCATGGTCTTTCGTCGTTGCTTGACATAGTATATCCTTAACGAACAAAAATTGGTTGGTAGTTTAATTCTGAATTTATAAAAACCTACTAGTTAATGAAGGCTAATGTGTTCTTTTAGTTTTACACCATAAAAGCTAAAATTGGTTAAAGACTCTTACCGAATATGGTATGTTCCAGGTAACTGACCGTAGAGAGATCCTGGTAATGAGCATATGCCAGTATTTTCTAATAATTGCAGAGCATAGAATGTATCAGGACTTTGACCTGCTGCCTGAAATAGGAAAAATATTATCCCGAAATTCATTTTTTAACTTTTTTAATTAATCATGGTGTTAATGTGCTGTATTTACCTTTGCTTCAGCTATAGCTTTCTCTGGTATGTAAATCTTAGGAAAGAGTACAGTCGCTGCAGTATAGTGGCTACATTGAATTCCGTCGATTGTGCTGAAAGCGTTTACCATTATAGATGCCTTTTCCTGATGCAAAAGCATAATATCTCGCCATTCCTGCAAAAATACAAATTTTAAATATTTTTTGCTTTCTTTCACTTATTTTACATTCTTGCAGCAATCTTTTCCTTTTAAGGAGTACTTTGCTTTATTGTTATCGTTTTTGCCAACCCTCCAAAGTCTGACCATGTCAGATGAGTCGAAAAATTTTTCACTCTAAAAAAGTCCAACACAACAAGGGGACATACTTTCTATATAGAACTTTTAAAGAAAGACAAAATGAGAGAAAACACGGAAGATGTGTCCCACATTTGCCAGCTGATTGTGGTTTTGGTATAGATGGACAATCTTCTTGCCCTCACAGAAAGAGAACTTCATCTGACAACTGGCAAATCGATATACTACTGACTGAGATCTTTTATCCCAAACAAGTAAGTTTGGACTACTACGGTTTTTTGTTTTGCAACACGTGAACTAATGACACCAGGACATACAGCTTAAAATTGATTGATTCTAAACGGCTAGAGCATCCATGTCAGTAGTAGAATTCGAAGGTCACATCTAGGGATGCAACAGGTGTCAATTTGACCAGATACCGGATACCTGGCCAGAGTTTCAACCGGATATCCGGCTGGATGTCCGTATGTTTCCCACTTTTTCTTTTTAAATTTATTTTAAATAAATCATCTTTATGTACTTTATTTTTGCAACCAAATTGTAGTATTTTAATTTGTCAACTATTTGTACTATAATTTATTTTAAATTTTTTCTTTAAGTTTCAGTATTCAATATCTCGATTCGATATTATTTAATTAGAAAATTCAATTCTGAATAAAAGCATTTTTAATATTCCTTTACCTTCCTTCTTTAATGATTCTTATGTTTGTGTATGAAAAATTTCAAAAACATATTCCCACTTTTTTTTTTTTTTTTTAATTATCTTTCTTCTATCCTCCAAAAGAGTAAGTTTTGTCTTTTGTGTTCTCTAGATGCAAGAACACAATTTTGCATTTGAGACTGAAAAAAAAAAATGATTTATGATTTTTTGTAATTAAATGTAATAAATGTCAAGGCAGAGAACACCATCCGAAGCTCCCAACACCCCTCTGTCAAGTGATCCATTTCCACACATGCACAGTCTCATCCTAACGGACTTACGAAAATCGAGAGAGTTGCTGCTGTAAAGACGTACACCGCAAAGTCTCGAGACGCGAGACCGGCTCTCAATTTATCCTATGCTATTAACTTTTAATTAACTTGTGTAAATACTTGTAAATATTAGTATCTTCAATTAAATCATTTTAAAAAGACCGCTTAGCTCAATTCTGGAAGCTCGTTGAGTGTGCTGACTCAACATAAATAAACCTAATTTTTTTTTATAAAGCTTTTTTTTTATCATAATGCTCCAAAATACTTATACGCGTTGTTTCATATAGTGTATTGTTTATCATTTTGCATTTTTTGTTATATTTATCTTATTTCTCGGTGTATAATTTTTGGCCGGATGTACTGCCGGATAATTGTAATATCCGGCTACTGCCAATTATCCGGTATAGTGGCCGGATATTCAGGATGCAGTATGTTGACAAGATAATCGTTGCATCCCTAGTTCCAACCGTACCCTTATTGAGCACAATTCAGAAAGAGCCCGTGCAGCTTAAAAAAGCAATATTGCTACACAGTGGGTTCTCGCAATTTAAAGACAGGGGGTCAAGCAAAAGAGCCTTCAGGCTTCACCTCTCAACTCTAGAAGCATCGTTTGGGAACCCTGCGAACATGAACTTATTTAACTTGCCTTAGCCATCATTAATGAACACGGCTGGAGCTTCGATGCTGTTATTCACTGGTTACAAGTCCTCTGACTCTGTCGTCTGAGCTACCACGGCTCGAAATATTAATTATTAAATCAAATAGGTTCTATTTGTAAGTTACATGCAACGGTTCAGATGGCGCTATAGTCCGTATAATTGGCAAGTTTAAATTATACTTGGCACAAATTTCTGCCAGTGGGGCTACTAGTCTCTTCCAAGTAACGTCCCCCACCCGCCCTAGATTTGCTACATGTCTCATCACTTACCTGCATAAAGCGTTCATAAGATGGCTCGCTGGGTTCAGGCGAACATATCATACAATCCAAAGCAATCTGAAAGGAAGAATAAACCACGCATGAAACACACATTTCATTTCGTTCCACAGTTTTATATGAAGTAATTTAGTCATTTATTATGTAAACGCAATTCTACAATGGGAAGCTTCGTATAGTATATAGCTATCTGTTAAGATTTAGGTTGTTTGATGTATATTCTGAAACAATGTAAATTCATGTACAATTTTGAAAAATCATGAAATATGGGATCGAAATCACAAAATAATATAGCAGGCACTTAAAAATCGAAGGAATTGTTTATGAGGCTGCCTTCTACTTTTACTAACAAGGAATAACCGTTCAAAGAAAAGATAAAAATTACGAACTATCTTCTGTCTTCAAATAAAGACGCTAGACATAAATGGGCCAGTTGCAAATTGCCAAACCGTTAGTTGTTAGTTTGCTTAAAATCTCACAGTATTTCTTCCGGCATATAACTTCTGGCGATCCATTTTTAAGCACTGCTAAAGATTGACTCTATGAATTTATCCCAAAACAAGCAAATTAACTGCGAGACAATAGGAATTAACAAAATAAGTACCTGTCCTAAAACTCCAGGACACATTTTGACGCAGATGGATTTCTGATAAACTGCTATGACGTCATCACGGATGTTCACCATCTCGCAGCATCCACTCCTCAGCCCAAATCTAAGGGAATTGAAGTTAGATGTTAGAGAACTATGGTTTACTATAACAATTTTATTGCAATGTCAATATTATAAGGCTACAGTCGGCTAGACTTAATTCTCGATTTATAACAATGTATGACAATAAATCAGCAATTTGTGTAAATCGATAACAGTAAAAACGAATTTCGAGTAACATTTTACTCTGCTATATATGCTATTTCAAAAAATTTGTAGTAAGGAGATAAAAATGCAAAATGCTTTGTTTTTGCATTTACTTATTCTACAAATCTGAGGCAGCCACTTTTTAAAACCGTACAATTAATTATGGGGAATTCAATCAACTTTGAAGTTCCATATGATACCCAGATGTATAAGAGGTATCACTGGAAATAAAAGTATATTAAAAATTATTTTAAACAATTTTTCTATCAAATTAGGAGCCTGAAATAAGATTCAGATTTGCGAGATGGGTAACCGATAATATTAGTATAAGTCCAGGCACCACCATTTCAACGAGGTGTCTTCATGTCTAGTTGGTTGGTTTGGTTTGGTTGGAGTGCTACGGTCTACTTTTTACAACACGAGGGCTAATGAGACCGGGACCTACAGCTTAAAGCCGATTCCGAACGGCTACGAACATCCATGCCACTGTGGGATTCGAACCCACGAACTACGGTACCGAAAGCCAGCACCCTAACCAATCTACCATCATTCGGCGTTTCATGTCTCAATATACGTAAAAGTATCTACATAAGCTTGCTATAGTTGTAAACCTGGTCCATTTTCTGCAAAGGTTTTGGCGATATTATTTTATTTCGTTGCTCTTGAAACTTACTGTTTTGTAGCACGTCAATTTATATGTTGGATACATGGATTTATTTATTACTTTGTAAAAATGTCGGATATTTCAAGAATCCAGTGGAATTATTGTGATGTTTACTTTTCTAAAAAGAAAAACATATATGGACATATAGGAAAATTTCACACAGAAAAAACATTTAACTTATAAAAAAATAACCAAATTATTTGTGTTCTGTATAAAGTTTTTATTCCTTCTTGTTTTTAGTAGAACACACAAATTAATGTAGATTTCCAGCTTCGCGTTACGTGTAACGCATTATGTGTATTTATTACCTGTTAGAGAACGTGGGGTTGCGTGTAACATATTATATTTATTACTTTAGGAAAAAAGAGTACAGATTATCACCTTAACGAATTTCAATTCAAACAGTTTAAAAAATAAGCTTCATTGCTTTAAGCACAAATAAAATTGAAGTGTATACTAAATTTTAGGATCTACTATACCTTGCAAAATCTAAGGTTTCCAACACTTTTGGCAACAACCATATTTAAGTAAACAATCAAGTAAAATGCGCAAGGCAATGAAAAAAATGGTAATTTAGTTATTACTAACAGACAGTGAGTACTAATGGAATTTTATGAGTGTGTAACAAAAGTAAATTGTCAGAAATGTCTCAACGACCAATAAAAAACACTTTGTTTTCGTTCTCTATTTACTAGATTCCTGGAAAGTTAAGTGAGAAACAACGATGTAAAAGGTACTAAATGTATCATATTTATTTTGCCATTTGATCAACAATCTCACCAAAATGTAATTTCCAATTATATCACCATAAAATTTTGCACAAGCGCATAGCACAATTTTTCAATTCCCGTGACAGCTGGCGCAATCTTGAAACTGTAGTCTGGAAAGGAATATTGCGTTGAAGGCAACTTTACAAGGTAAGTTGCACGCATTCATTGACGGTGACAAGAAACAAAAGTGGCTGGAGTAAAGGAACCGAGATCGACTTACTCTCCCAGGGCACCCGTCGAGGCAGACATGAAGCTGATCAGTTCCATCTTATCGAAAGGTTCCCCCATTCTCGTCACTATTTTCTTGAACGAATGAAATTGGCATATCTGACCAAGAGCGTTGAACTGGTACGACTAGAGGGATATAGAAAATGAGAGAAAAGTAATTACTTCCACACACATTTCTACATAAAAGCATTTTTCAAGAGTAATCAAGTAAATGAAGAAAAAACTAATGTCTGCACTTCAATAAAAGGTTACTTTGCTCAAGAAAAAAACATATCGCAATATTTACCTTGTAAAAATCTATATGTGTGTGTGTGTATATATATATATATATATATATATATATATATATATATATATGTGTGTGTGTGTGTGTGTGTGTGTGTGTGTGTAAGGAAAATTCTTAGGGGTTTTCAAAACTTAAATTAAGGGTAAAAATTCCCGCGTCATTTTTCATTCCCCTTTAAAACCCCTCCCAAGATCATTCATGCTGTGAAACATGAATCTGTCTCCACTAGCGTGTATCTTCTTTTTATTTGGAAATTTTCTAAATTGTCCGCTAGGGCCATGTAGGTTTATAATTGGCCAGGCCCCTTCTCTGGGGGCGTAACCTATAGCCCCAGTGGTCAATTTAGTTTAGGGGTTAAAAAGGGGAATGGAAAATGACTCGGGAATTTTTACCCTTAATATAAGTTTTGAAAACCTCTGAGAATTTTTCTTACACACACACACACACACATATATATATTATATATATATAAACAAGGTAATTGTAAATAAAGTTGCATTATTAAAACACAGTAAAATGTAAAACACCGGCCAGAAACTCTTGATATTTAATCAGAATAAATGTGAAGGAACAGTACTATATCTGAAGAAAGAAAAGAAATACTTCAAAAATGTACCGAGAAATAGCGCTCTGACTCATCAGCTAGGTAAAATAATAACTTAAAGAACATCATATAACTCAATGACTGCTGTAAAAATCACAGAAACAAACTCTTGAAAAAAAATAATAAAAAAAACGCTTAAGGCTTACACAAATATTTGTTACAACGTTTCCTGCTACCAATTTCAACAGCAAAATAGTCGGTGCAGATCGAAATGTATCAGTAATAATGCTGTAGCCATATCTTCCTCTGAAGTTAAAATAATTCTTTTCCGCTCATTTTCATCAGCTGAAATAAGACAACAAACCAGTTGTTCGACATAAATTGGTTCCAAAAGCGAAAACAGTTTATTTCACCCATCTCGCTTTTGTCTATGTCTATTCCACATTCATGTTACAAAAATAGGCAGGGGATCAGAGTTATCCAAACGTTGACAACATTATTGTAAGCAATCGTAGCTTTTTCTAATCGGGGAAATAGTTTCCAAACCGGTCTCCTTGACTATATATTTGAATTTTAGAATATTATTAGAGCTGACATTTGACCAGATTTTAATGTCCGAAATTTCCTGAGACCAGTTAAGGCAAATTCACTTCTGGTAAAAGAATTTAACGAGTCATACTGGCAATCACGATGAAGCGTAGAATAATGGATGCATATACACATATTAGAAATGAAATGTATAAAACTCATGCCGTGTTTTAACTATCACCCCAGAAACCTAATGGAGAAAATTTCCTTCATTCTCAAACCAAGGTCTTATATTTAGTATCACAGCGTCACTTGGTAAAATTTGTAATTTCTTTTTATTTTCTTCTTCTTCTTTGTCAGCACTACAGCCTGTTACACGCCAAGGCACGTCTCCATGAGCTTCCTTCACCGGACTCTATCAAAGACAATAGATCGCCAATGATGGACTTTCAGTTCTCTTAAATCCCTCTCTACAGGTGTGTGTGAGGGGGTCTTTCTCTTTTTCGCCTGCCTTCAATTTTTGAAAAAGTCACTAGTTTAGTTGGGTAAGAATCTTTATCTAAAAAGGTATCCCAGCCATTTAATGCGGCTGGCCTTAATTCTTTTTACTTTACCAAACAAAATTCAATTACTTCACGCACACTCGGGTGAAATGCCAGGTCATTCTAAACAGATATTTTGAAATAGACTATAGAATAAATCCAATTTTTTACAAAATAAAAAGATTTTAAACAACTGATTTAACATATTTTACGGTTGTAAGTGACTTCCTTATGCGAGAATGTACGAGAAAATCTAGCGAAAGACATTCGTGATTTTTTAAATGAAAATGATATTAGAAATGGAATTATGAGAACGTAAAAGGGAATTGAAAGTCCATTTCACCTACTACACTGTTCGACTTGACAACTCATTCTGCGAAGCATATTCTGACGGGTATCAGACGATCATGCAACCACGCCGGAAACACCCCTCCCCTCAATTTCAAACATTTCCCAAATGAGAAATTTTCTCTCAATTCCGCATTTCCCAGGTAAAGGACCTGCGGATCTGAGATACATTATACGTTCTTCGCTTATACAGGATGATATGTTGAGAGGGGTGGAATGTTAGTCTCGCTAACCTCACTGGTACATCTAGACACCAAAGGGTGGTTATTCGGCGATTCGCTTCTAAAGATAAATGAAATAAAGGAGCCCTCTTACGTACTTGGCGCTCACCTCATCTGCCAATAGGACTAGCTTGTTCGCGGCAGCGAATCGGACTATCTCCTCCATGTTGCCCGGGCTGAGGACGGCACCTGAAATGGACGGATGTCATTCCACTATAAACTTAAACAATGTTTTATTGTAATCAATGACAAATTTGACCTGGATGAATATTAGCGTTTTAGACTCATTTCTTACCTGAAAAGATTTGAGAGCTTTATTTTGGCATTCATTTTAACAAGTCGTCAAAAATAGCCCGCACTACGTTTTACCTTTCTTGGATTGTGTCTAAAACGTCTGTTTTCGTAAAATTTCGATGTTAATTTTCCTAGATTCTTTTTTATTTTATGTACGAGAAAAGTGAAAACGAGATATGTAGCTCTTACCTGTGGGATTTCCAGGATTAACAACCAGCAAAGCTCTTGGTTCGCTGTACTGGCTGGCTCTTTCCAGTGCAGTACTGAGTTCATTCGTACTGATGGACCAATCGCTGTTCTCTTCCAGGAAGTAGTCAATCTGAAATGGACTGTCATCTTAAAATATTTAAAATGAAACTCAAGGGTAACAAAAAAGCTATACATATTCGACATGCAGGTGCGATGCATTTCTGTGGAGTACGACGAACAAGTCCACATACTGGTCCCTCAATTGATAAAGGGAGGAACTATCAATCCCCAATGGGATATCGAGTAGACACAATCGATTCATTGTGATTTCTCAACATCCAAAGGCCACCAGAGAAGTATACTTGAACTTCACAAAAGTGACGACATTTTGTTTGGCCGTTACTTTAAATTATAATGCTGCCAGACAGTAGTTCCTACTATTGACTTGACATATTCTGTAAATTACCCTATGAGCAGCTGATGAGAAGAGTAGACAGTTACATGTCGACTGAAGAACCCTTTAACCAAGAATGAGGAAACATATGAACGATTGGAAAGAAAGCGTCATCGAAAGAAGCGCGAAATTTCTCCGATAGGGCAAGAAAGATTGGAAGAGAGCAGATGAACTTGGTTGACCGACAGGATTCCCTGTCTTAATCTCGTAGGGCAACTACCAGTGATGCTTCTCGATTTTCATCTTAGGTTTCGTTTGGAGAACATGCCTCTTCCTATACTGGCTCACCCCGGTCTGTCTGTGGCAGCAGTCCACTTTGCACTAAATTTGTGCTGAACTGTAATGGATTTATCAATTAGGCGAACCCTGGTTAATTCATGCGAATTAGTTATTGATAATGGCGGCGTTCTTCTAAAATTAGTAATCTTCTACTTTATAAGCTCAATTTCCATCCATTCTCAATATTTGAATATGGGGGAAACCGAGACGTCACAGCGTCTTCAACACATTGTCGAAAATATCAAACAATAAAAACATTGGCAAACGATAACTTCAAGATCAAGGGAAAAAAGGAGAAGTATCAATAGCGTGGAATCTAGAACTTTAATAAACTTACCTCGACCATGTCAAATTCTTTCAGAATGAGGGAAAATGTCGGGTCACGTGGAACAGGAACCATAACTCCAATCCTGATACCATTTTGCGGCGTGTTCAGAACGTTCAGTATGGACTATTACAAAATGAAAAAAAATCGTGTCATTATTGACTAAGGATGATAAATGCTAGCTACAAACAAGAAAAGGAGGGGATGAAAATTATTTTTTTAAATAACACTACTTTTTGAAAATTTGTTAATTCCATTTGACAGCTTTCTTAAATGCCAAACTTAGAACTTGAAGCTAAATTTACTAAGAAAAGGGAACATGCCAATTGGATGAACATTTATCCCCTCACTAGATAACGTAATCCCCAAAACAAAAACAGTTGACAGCAAGGTCTGCACATAGAGATATTTTTAAATCTAAATTGGAAAAGATAGATTTGTCGTCCAAATCATTATTTTTGCGAATTAGCTTTAAAACTCGGCATTGCTCGGTTTTAAATAAAACAAGGAAGCTGTAAATTGATAATTGGAAATGTCTCGAGTCCGTGGTACATCAAATCTTACAACAGAGTATAACGTTATCTGGTAGTCCTTTACTATAACGTCAATAGGCCCAAAATAGAGCACATAAAATGTGCTCGTGATCTTGATCTGGGAGGAATTTGACCAGCTTTAAACATGATCAGAGTTTACCTGAATTACCGTGCAAACTTTAATTCAGATTGATTTAGCTATTTTGGAATGCATGTCGAACATATAGATAGGCAAACATACACGCAGAGGATTTTATAAATTAAGATAAAGGTAAAAAAGATTTAATGGGAATTCATAAATTGCAGATGAATTCATAATTTTTTTTCAGTTTAATACATTTGTATGTATAATTTCAGTTTTATACATTTGTATGTATAATTTCAGTTTAATACATTTCACTTTAATGCATTTGTCTTCAGATAATGATAACAAATTTTTCATAGCTTTTTCGTATTTCAAATTTGATGGTAAAATGTATATGAAATATGATCCAATGCAGTTTTTATGAGGAAATTTTCTTTATCTTTTTGAAACACAGTAGAATTGTGACATGACAATACCCCCTTACAAAAACTTGGACACCTAAGATATACAGAGAAATACATTTTCCTGAAGACAAGTCCCACTAAAAGTCAAAAAAGGGGAACTTCGTTCAAGTGATAGCTAGATATGTAATCTTTCTTTTCACAGGACAAAGGCGGGACTAGTTACCATACGATTTCTGTAAACGAGCAATGGTGACGTACATCTATTGTAGTTTTTAAAGAAATGTAACAATCAACAAGTTTTAAAAATTGCTTTTTTTTTTAATCTAAAGCTAATATACAATACTTATTCAAAAATTATATGCATTTAATCCACTTGCAGTGTTCATAATCTGGCTAAATATTGTGGCTCCAGAAGACTTAATTTCCAATTGTTCCATTACAAGGCAAACATCCATTACCCCGAAAATCACCTGGGGGTAGAATCATTTATACAATATGCGCAGATATAAAACGAAATATATCTTGATTATCTGAAATTGATCAACTTTTATCACAATCCTACTTTTCCGAATACACGTTCCAGGAGTTTCCCTATCCCAACAACCAAAGTCGTTTAATGGCTAACCACGATTATTCTCTGTTTAAACGGAGAATTGTGTCCTACCATTGGTTGGCGCCAAGCTTAATCGCGGTTTGCCTTTAACCGGCTTTGGGGAGACCGGCCCTTAGTCATATACATTTTTTAACCCACATTGATTAAAAATCATAATCAACTGTCGCAAATGACTAGCGTTTAACCTCAGATTAGTATTTAAGTAGTATAACAAGATGAGAGATGAATTTTCTAGTTTTATGCTTCGTTTTCAAAAGAGTGGTGTTATCAATACTTCAGCAGTTAAATGATTTATTTACAAGGATGTAGGTTAGGTTAGAAGAACTACGGTCAATCTTTGTTACAACACAAGAGCTAATTCGATCGGGACCTGCGGCTTTAATCCAAATCAGAACGACTACATATGTGCCTGCAGTGAAATCCAAACCCACGAACGGAATAAAACAAATGTATCGAACAAACACAACACTAATGTTCAATAACATGTTGCTATACGCTACCTTTAAAGCTTCGATCGCCCCCGATGTCAAAATGACGTTAGAAGCAAAAGATGGAAACCCATCTCTTCGTGTTAGATACTGAGCGACGTGTTCTCGAATAAGATCAATTCCTTCGCTGTATGTATAAGCCCCTGTAAAAGAAAAAAATAAAGAGAAAATTAGTCGGTACTAGGTTAAAACCCACAACAGCAGATCGGATATTTACTAATTCGGTCGTTGCTTTAAAAAAAAAAAAAAAAAAAAAAAAAAAAAAATTTAGAAATTGTTAAATCAAATTTAGTGATGTCACAAACATTCAAAATTGTACTCAGGGTATGTAAACTTACCTAACTTTTCATTTAACGATAATAGGATAAAGGGAAATTTAAATACCCGAGTATGGTAATTTTCTGAAAAATAATATAAAAAGTATGTAATAATGCATATAACCTCTGTCAATTTCATGCATTACTGTTTGAAATTTCCCGATTAGAGAGCTTGGCCTGGGCAACCTTGCTGGACCATTATACTTACGGTTCTAAATACATGTAAAGCCTTCTGGATAAAATCCAGCGAGCTACCTGAAGGATCTAACTGCTATTTTTCAAACTTTCTCATTGGTCACTCCCTCTCCCTTTCATTGCCTCTCACAAACCCTCTGCTGCTTGTTCCACAATGAATTTAATGTGTTTGTTTCTTATGTACTCGGACAAGCAAAATACGAGAGCCAGAGGCTACACGAATTAAGCGAAGGGTTGCGCTTTACGATTTGAAGATCATAGCTAAGGTGAAAGAACGACTTTTTGCTCAAAGTGTAATCGTAATTTAGAAGCAGGGACCAAGCGGAAGACTCCCAAGCTTGGCTTGCCACCTCCACAGAACTTGAAGGACACTGTGACCACGAACCTATTTTACGTGCCCGAGCTACCATTAATGAACACGGTGGATCTTTGGCCGGCTCTGATCTCAAATGTACAACATTCCGGTTACGAGCTTTGCCGGTTGAGACTAACAAAGTTACAGTTGTATGCAAAAAGACAAACCTGGACTAGCGGGTAAGTCCAGGCAGTCCATTAAACTCATCACTAGAATTCGTATTGATATATACTAGGGCTAGACGATATCAGAAATTTAATATTGCGATATATCCCCAAATTTATATTGATATCATTGATATATCGCGATAATACTTTAAAGTAGAAGGGTATATTACTATTGCTAAATAACCTTATCTTTCTTTCCTTCTAAAATTTTTCCTAGTAATTAAAACTTTTAGAATTACGATTTGATTTTAAAAATTAGGATATCTTAAGGGTAAAAACAACTTTTTAGTAGTAATTCATTTTAACTCTTAAAAGAAATATATATATATATATATATATATATATATATATATATATATATATATATATATATATATATATATATATATATATATATATATATATATATGTGTGTGTGTGTGTGTGTCAGGATTTAAATTGTAGATTAATTTTAAAAGATTTTAATTAGGCATTCTTTATTGAGAGTGACACGGCGTGGGGAGTTAGCCACATAAATACGGCTCACGCGCAGTGATCTTGAGCCGAGAGCAGTGTGCACATTCCACGGACTGAGCTGTGGCTACCCGAAGCAGCTAAGCCTGCCTTTGAAAAGTTGGGCGCCCATGTGAGACGCCATTGAAGATTATTGTAGACTAGTGTGGTTTGAGATTTGAATAAAGCAATGAAAATGTACTCAGGACTATAGTGTCGTTTAGTGGAATCTGTCATATATATATATATCTGTAATGAGACGCACTTCTCGATGGGTGGTTGCAGTCATGGCCATTAAAATGATACCGTTTCAGCTAAAGACCTTTATTAAGATAACGTTGAAGGACAGGTTCCCACTTCATCATAGGGACAGGACAAACTGAAGGGTCAGCTAGCATGAAGTTCTATGTACAAGACCCGTAACACCTGGGTCAAACATCTGTGGGAAAATATCTCTAGAAAAATCTGTCTCCGATAGCGTGTATCTCCTTTTTTATTTGGAAATTTCCTAAATTGTCCGCTAAAGCCATGTAGGTTTATAATTGGTCAGGCCCATTATCCGAGGGCGTAAACTGTAGCCCCAGTGGTCAATTTAGGTTAGGGGATAAAGAGGGGAATTCAAAATGACGCGGGAATTTTTAGCCCTTGATTTAAGTTTTGAAAGCCCCTGAGAATTTTCCTTACACACACACACACACACACACACACCACACACACACACACACACACACACACATATATATATATATATATATATATATATATATATTGTTCAGAAGTAATTTGTTCATATTCCAAACAGAATTGTTTAATGAAATTGGACACATTACTGCTAATGTACATTGCTTATTTATGCCAAATTATATTTATTCCAAATCTAAATTAAACTCCTTTCATTGGTAAACTGATCTTCGGTATCTGATTCCACGGGTTCGAATTCCACTCCCGGCATGAATGTTCGTAGCCGTTCGGAATCACCTTTAAGTAGTAGGTGTCGGTCAGTAGCGTTCATAGAGCAAAAATAGTAGACTATAGCGCTCCAAAACAAAGCGGTGTTATTTGTCCAATGCCCGACAGGCGGAAGCGTAATATCACCTACAACTTTCAGCGCGCAGAAGTGAAAAGTTATAAATGAAACATATGACTCGAATATTCTAAAAATCAGGCATACGCATTAATGAACAAATCAATTTTAACTTTTAGGGTGACTATGCTCGAAATAATTATAAAAGCAATTGGGGTATTAAACAGAAAAGACCGCAAACGAAACTATTT
>CM063498.1:68103543-68108543 GCA_032207245.1 Pardosa pseudoannulata | reverse complement strand
TGGTTGGAGTGAGAGAACGCAACGTCGATTTCTATTTTCATATGGAACGCTCGCCTACCTGATTTTCGGATTGTGTTCTTTAGGTCAGGTTCTGGGACGCCGAGGGAATATGTTTTTGTTCTACCTTTAATTTTCATCAATCTTGTAAATAAATGTTATTTGTTGTCCGTAAAGTTTCGGAGGTAATTTAATGCATCCCATCGACGGTCTACAAACATAAAACATACTTGTCTCAGTTAAGTAGGCTGGCAGGTCACACGCTAGCATAGCGCCTCAGAAAGTAGTGCTTTACACCTATCATATCACATCATTTGAGACACACACACTACACATACAGACATAAGTACTAGTACTCGAAAAATTTGACATTCCAATTTACTAGATTTTGGCACTCTGACAAAATGCTATTTGCCGTGCCTGCTGTACATAGTTTCCTGACGAGAAAGTAAACAAAAAGTAAGCGCCTGCTTACCAGCACTTCTTCCTCCGCACTCGTCCAGTATTTCGTTGGCTCTTTTTACGGCATCCCTGGGAAAGTTTGGATCGGACAGCAGGAGTGGGTACGTACACAGGGTCAATACCTGGAACATGAACACGCTTTATTGAAGGCGACGAGATTGGCAGAAATTGTAAAGACCCTTACACTGAAAATGCGTTATTTAAAAATAATATATATGTAATAATAAAATTCTATTAAAATAAAATTCTAACTTAAATGTTTACAGTTTTCCATTGAAAATCTAGATTATCTATTGACAAATTCTAAGAATAATTGCCATAATAATGACGCGAACACTTATTTCCTGGCATCTTAAATTTAGAATGAAAGCCCCATTGATTCATTTTTCCTGCGCATTGTAGAGGTACTATATCTTCAAGAAAGACATGATTGGTTACCGGAATGACATCATTCCTGGAGCCACACCCTTTCCAATAGTTAATAATACGGCTGACACACAGATTTCGTGTTTTTTTCTTTTAAGATCGCGATGTAATTTATATCATCAAAATATTTCTGTGTTTTGTGTTCTTTTTTTCCTATAGGGATTTGTGTCTTTAGTGTCATCTTATGTTCTATGTAAAAGATGTTTTTGTAAGTGAACGTCTGCATCAATCTACTCGGCTACTACATTTAATAATTGATTTACAGTGATGACTATAGCATTTTTAAATTATGTGGGTGGTCTACATATATATACCTATAAATTAATTAGAGAATATACTTCCTTAGTCTTCTTTTTCCATTGTCATATAATGATATTTTATGACATTTTGATGACTATTATTGTATATCTACAAGAACATCTATACTACAAAGAAATTTTCATGAAAGCAAAGGTCGAATATTTACACAATGCTAAGGAAATATTTGTCCTCTATACGGATTCCACATACATACTACAGTCGGCAACACATTTGATACACCATAGCGTCATGTAGTACAGGAGTCGCAGAATTTGATTTGATTCTGAAAAACCAATTTTCAAATATTCAAGAAAAACAGACCGCTTAATTATCTCCGTTTAATTCCATTGTTGAGTTGGCGTCAATAAATAATCGTTCTCTCATATATGGCATCATTATCAATCGCTATTTGTTACTAGTAGAAAACACATTAGCAGAAATTTCTGTCAAATAAGATTTAGTTAATAAATTAATGAATTTAAATTTCACAGTCTTAAGAGGTGTGGCGAAGAGGAGAGAAATTAAAAGCTGATCTTTCTGAAACCATAGTTCTATTGGAGTGAAACGGCATGTAGTTGCAGAATTGCGTTGTCACCTAAAAGCAGTCATATAAATGAAGGAAACATTACTAAGGTTTTACATGTTAACATTAGAGATTTTCCATAGTAAGGCATTTGTTAAGTAATAAAATACTTGAAGTAGTTTTAACGAAGGGAGTTACCCTCAGGGAGTTACCTCTACTTTAAGTAAACACGGGTGTCGCAATCCCGAGGTAATCCAGCGATCTGTTTTTCTTTTCCTTTTCTTTCCTTTTTCCCCTCCTCTTCCTTTTCCCCTCTCTCCTTCGTTGTGGAACCGAACGATGACCGAATGGTTAGGGTGCCTTCGGAACCGGAGTTCGTGGGTTCGAGGCAACACATTTGATACACCATAGCGTCATGTAGTACAGGAGTCGCAGAATTTGATTTGATTCTGAAAAACCAATTTTCAAATATTCAAGAAAAACAGACCGCTTAATTATCTCCGTTTAATTCCATTGTTGAGTTGGCGTCAATAAATAATCGTTCTCTCATATATGGCATCATTATCAATCGCTATTTGTTACTAGTAGAAAACACATTAGCAGAAATTTCTGTCAAATAAGATTTAGTTAATAAATTAATGAATTTAAATTTCACAGTCTTAAGAGGTGTGGCGAAGAGGAGAGAAATTAAGCGCTTATCTTCCTGAAACCATAGTTCTATTGGAGTGAAACGGCATGTAGTTGCAGAATTGCGTTATCACCTAAAAGCAGTCATATAAATGAAGGAAACATTCCTAAGGTTTTACATGTTAACATTAGAGATTTTCCATAGTAAAGCATTTGTTAAGTAATAAAATACTTGAAGTAGTTTTAAGAAAGGGAGTTACCTTCAGGGGGTTTACCTACTTTATGTAAACACAGGTGTCGCAATACCGAGGTATCCAGCGATTTGTTTTTCTTTTCCTTTTCTTTCCTTTTTCCTCTTCTCTTCCTTTTTCCCCCTCTCCCTCGTGCCGAACGATGGCCGATTGGTTAGGGTGCTGACCTTCGGTTCCGGAGTTCATGGGTTCAAATCCCATTGTGGCATGGGTGTTCGTAGCCGTTCGGAATCGGCTTTAAGTTATAAGTCCCGGTCTCATTAGGCTTCGTGTTGCAAAAAGTAGAGCGTAGCATTCCAAACCAACCCATACCTCTCTCCCTCGTTGTGGTTATCTTTTTGTAAATGAGGGCTTATTGCGATATGTTGTGTTCCTTTCTGAACACGACATCTCGCGATATGTTAACCACCCACGTACTTGCCGTGCGGGGAGATCCGTGTCCCCAGAAAGGGGGATCCTGGTAATTGAGGGAAACCAACACATTACTTTGGCCCCTGCTTCGGTTAAACAAGTGGTATAGAATGGTCCCGTCTACACCAATTGACTGGTCGGACGACATTTGTCACTGGCCTGGGCCAAGCAATCGGTTACCTGCTGGGCACTTTAATGGGTCAAGGCTGCTTAAGGGGTAGCTATGCGGGTATACATCCTGGTTAGCACTGGTGCGTCGTTTTGTCCATTTTGGGGAGCGTTTTGAGCTCCCCCTTGTTGGGCTCCATGGTGGGTGGTGCGGCCAGGGTCTGAACACTTTCTACTTAAATATGAATTCTTTTATAGCAGTTTTTATAGCAGTAGTTCCCAAACTTTATATCTCCATGGACACCTTCTCATGGCAATTCACCTTACCACGAGCCCCCAAGTGAAATAACGCTGTACAATGTCTTAACAACAAAATTAAAGTTTTAGTTTTTGCGCATTTAATAGTAACATAAAAATAAGATGTTATTAAAGCATTTTGATCTTTTAAATACAACTTCTAACGAAATTATACCCAGTGTTTTAGATTATAAAACTATTATTTTTCACTGCTCGTAATGTGATGTGTGAACCTAATTTGTTGCTGAAATGATTCACGTTGATCGGTATATGTTTTTGTACTCAAATATTGATTTTAGTTGTGTACATGCTTCAATAAGTTGCTTTTCAAACAGGATAAGTTCACTTGTTTGTAGATTTACCTGTCAAAAAATGTCCAACATTCAATTGCATATTAACCATGTGAAGAATGTTTTCAAATATTTCTAAAGTTAGAATTAAGAGCCTTTAAGTCTGACCATAAGCATGCAAAACTTCATCTCGTCAACGGACAATAAAATAATTCCCATTTTGTATATCGCTGTTCATTTATTTTAATTTTCTTAATAATGGAAATAGATCCCAATTATGATATTTTATATTAAGTTTTTCTTGAACTCCTGAACATTTTTCACTTTTCCCAAAATTAATTTTTACTACCTATGGGCCCCTAGTCGGTCACATGGTCTCCCAAGGGTCTGAAGGAACGTCTTTGGGAACCACTGCTTTAGAGAATCGGAAGGGTTTGGTTTGGAGAGCCACGGTCTACTTTTTGCAACACGAGGGCTAATGAGACCGAGACCTACAGCTTAAAGCCGATTCCGAACTGCTACGAACATCCATGCCACTGTCGGATTCGAACCCACGAACTCCGGTACCGAAGGCCTGCACTCTAACCAATCGGCCATCATTCGGCGTAGAATCGGAAGGGGGATAATGTTGTCTATTATATCAAATATCAAGCTCGTCGCATGGTCTAAAGCACCGCCCTATTATGTCTGGCAAATTTAAATTAAGAATTTCTGTCAGCAGGTCTTCTAGTTCGAAATTAAATAATTTCAAAAATCGCCCACCTGCCCACTCGATTGAGTCTTATATAGCTTAGTATTATGCCTATGTGTTATATAAACATTTCACTCTTTTTTGGGTTGGCAGGTTAGTTATATTTTTAACTCTAATTACATTTTGTTGTGCTGTATTTGAAATTATATTGCAAAGCAAATTATATTGCAGTAATTTCTTTAAAGCATTATAATAACAATAGTATTATTGAAAAATTTATCACTGTCCATATCTATTATAATTATATACTTTTATTATTTGCTGCGTCAACGGTCACGGGTGGCCTCCACGACGCTGTAGCCAAGTCTAGTGACCCCCCATGGCTGTCAACGTGATAAAAGGTTAAAACATCACGTTTTACAATCTCTACGAAAATGGAATTCTACAAACCTGTCGAATGAACGTGATCGGCTTTTGTCCCATTGCTTGAGTATCGTTGATGTCAGCCCGAATGACATTTTCGAAAGGTTTTTCTATGCCCTAGAAAGAAAGAAAGAAACATATCAGCCCAGAAGGGTTACTGAAACATGATAAACTTTCAAAATTTTTATCTAAAT